>JAWWLV010000088.1:43560635-43634778 GCA_035041135.1 Platyrinchus mystaceus | reverse complement strand
TTAGTTTCGGGGGGGGTTTTTTGTTTGTTTGTTTTGTTTTGTTGTTTGGGGGGTTGTGGGTTTTTTGTTTGTTTGTTTTGCTTTGTTTTTGTTGTTGTTGTTGTTTTGGGGGGTTTTTTTGGTTTTTTGGGGGTTTTTTTAATAAAAGAAAACCAACTTTGATCAAATTTATCTGCCTTACTGCATACCTCATATCTCAGCTTTTTAATATGTATGATCATAAATAACGTAACGGTCATTACAAATTTCACAGAAAACATTCACTCGTGTACTTGAAAAAAATATTCTCTATTATGTACAGAAATGCTTAAAAGCTATTTCTACATTTTTTTCCCCCCTTCAAAATATGATCCTCCCATTATATCCTGGGCAGGCATCTCACCTGGCCATGGATCTGAAATCAAAACTAGTCAAAGACAAATCATTAGTCATTTCCAAACTGCAGACTCTTCTTTCAGTAGTGTCTCCTCAAGAACTGGGAACACTGAATTATGTTGAAGGTGAGAAGAACTGCACTCCTTTCACTGCTCCCGGCCAGCAGTATTAAAACAGACACCTTCTTTGCATTTCAAACTTGGGTTCAGAGCATGAATGCTAGAGAAGTGACAGGGTACTTTCCTAAGTCAGCTCAAAAAAGGAAGTTTGCTTCAGAAGACACTTCAAGTTCATGCCAAGAAACCTCTAATTTTTATAACTTTTCTTTTTTTTTCTAAGATGAGTCTAGGAAAAGATAAAAAGGACAAAATCTGACAGGCCTGCACATAGGTTACATTCTTTCTTTGGTGACATTCATGCAAAATCAAGTCAAGCTTTTTTAACAAAAATGAACAATGTCAGTCCATCAGGCTGTCAACTGCAAGATCACGTTTTCACAAGTGTTCACTACCTACAAAAGTGTTCATGCACTGCTTACAAGAAAAAAAACCTCCTTTTACATACACAAACTAACACTTGGCTGCGCATCCTGAGGGCTGCCATCGGCTTGCAGGCACCATAATCACACATACTTATTCAAATGTGAGTTTGTTTTCTTGCAGCCATGAGCATAACTTTGCCAGAAAACCTTTAGTGTTTGTCAGCCAGATACCAGTGGTTCTCCCAGGGACTGCAGGATAAGTATCTTCTGTTCCATCTTTTGACAGAGGGCTGTAGTGACAAATGCCTATTTAAAGTTTTGCCTTATTTTAGAAGTTACATTGGACATAATCAGAATATATCGATGCTACTCATGTATCCTGTTGCTACACAATCCTATAAGAACTGATGCCTTTCATGGCTTGCTGTTTTCACAAACCATTACATAAACTTACATATTTATAAGCAGTTTCTTTAAAAATTATGACACTTGGCTTAAAGTCAAAATAGGCCCTGACTCTGCATAAACTTAATTTTTATCCCGTTATTTATTTATGCAGAATTTCTAAGATAATCTAGTCTTTACTGTTTATTATTACATATTCCATGTCTCACAGAGCAGAGATGAGAGCCCTGTTTAGTCTGATGACAGCTCAGCTCTTCAAACTCACAACTGTGAAAAATGAGACAGAGAGCTGGAAGAAAACCTTTAGAAACTTTATTATACAGACCAGAAACAGGCTCATAATCATCAAAAACTCCTAAACATTGCACAGAAATAGTAGGGCCAATTTTGGTGTCAGATTTAGATGCTACTGTGTTGTCATTTAACCTTAAAGTTGTCCTATATTTTGAGTACTGAAAAGTCTAGAACTATACCACAAAAAAAAGCTTCAAAATTTCATTTTAGTTTGTTCATAAATTATTAAAAATATACAGAAGCAGAAAAACAACCAAATACAAGAGCAAAGTTCTGAAGTGCTATACCTACTTCTAAAGATCTTCTCAACAGAACATGCTTTTCAACTACAGCCAGTGTTTTACAAAATTTGTTCTAATATATTGATTTTTCAGGCCACAGTTGTTGTCCTTTGGACTTCATTCACAGCTGTCTCTTCTTTTTCTTGTAATCAATGCAACTAAAGCTACTGCAATATTTACTTCTGCCAACTTAGTTCACACAAGTCTGTTTGACTTTTTCTTTCTTTTTTGGCAAAAACATTTTATTTCTAGCTTGGCTTCAAAGTTGAATCAGAACTTTTTGAATCAGTAAAAAAGTTGAATCAGTATCTCTCGTGACTACTTACTGCATAGTACTATGACACCCTCCAAACATGGCACTAAATTCAAAGTGTCGGAGCAAGCCCAAAGCAACCAGGACACAGTTGTACATGTGCATGTGAAACAAAGCTGTCATAAATGTCACTGCACCACGACTCAACTGAATTATTGTAATGAGCTCAGTATCAATCAAACATGCTTATCTTGTCAGAAATAAAGCCTAGTTTCTGACTTTTAAAAATAGCTATTAACATCAATTGTGATTCGAAGTCAATCACACCAGGAGGGCCATGGTTGGATCTTGAAAATTGTAAGTATGACATGACAGATGGTAATTGGAGGCTTTTGTTACTTGTGCAGCAGCACTATCAGCTACTCTGCTGCCAGCATATACAAAGAGAAACACAAGCAAGGCTTTGGGTCAACATTGCATACTGAGATGAGATGCACATAGCAATGAAGGGCTATAATAAAACCCCAAAACAGTCCTGTAAGGGAATACCCCTGCTAAAACCTGTCTACATGGGCAATCAGCACTAGCTGCATCCACGTAAAAACCACTTTATCCAAATAACATGGAGCAAGAAGTCAAGCAAACAACTCTTTCCTTACATCTAGCCTTGTACTTTATATACCAAGTGGGTATTTTTACTGAAGGTGCCTCTGGGAAGGACCAAGACTAAAAAGCTTTCTGTCTTCAGGCATACACCAACATAATTGAAAAGGCGTTTCACAGAGATGGTCAAACAGTACCCCTGAACAATGTGCTCTTTAAGGCACAAACATGACTTGCAAGCAGGTTAGAGAAAAGAAACACATGCCTAAAATCACTCTAGCTGCATTATAAAAACACTGAACAGATTTTTGGCACAGGACAATAGTCTATATTTCATCACAGACTGCTGTACATCTAAAAAGGAAAGGGAGGGAAGGGGTAATGAGTCCTTTCAAGGGGACACATTAAAAACACAGGACCTTCTTACTGAACCAGCATCTACTGGAGAAACCACACAAAGCGACTAAGATACAGCAACCCTTTCTCTGCTGCAAGCCAACACTATTCCTGACAGAAGTCTGGCTGTCGGGCAGTACTGTAAAGGAAAGTGGCAATCAATGCATTACTCCCTACAACAAGAATGCACTTTGTGATATACAACTGGCATGTCTTCCGGCTGCCCTGTCTCAGATGCTGCTGTCTTAGGAGAATGACAAGGTGATTCTCCATCAGGCTGTTGCCTCCCCTCTTTCTCCTCTCATGTGACAATCATTGCTGTCATGAATGTCCCACTAAAATTGATGCTTGGCTCCTACCTCTGCTAATACTCTACTGACAGCATTGCAACTCCAGAAAAGCACCAAGGAGAAAAAGTCAAATCTTTTTACTAAGCTGCTAGCCTCAATGGTGTTCCCTTTTTACACCTCATGGTGAGACAATTGTTTTCACTGTCTGTGCTTCTGTTATTTCGTTTTCACTTTGCCTGTTATGTACAATGGCTTGTAAAGTTCATAGGTATGTAAAAAAATGATCTACAAAGCATTCTTTCCAGAACTCCAGAAATTAAAAATCAGCCTTTTCAGGTCTTGAGGCTTAGCTCTCTCTGAAATTCACAACAATCTACATACAATTCATTCAAAACTAACACAATCCAGCTTAGAATTCCCTAACAGCACATCAAAACTTTTTCATCTTATTCAGGCACATGCAGTTGAGAGGCATATCTACCACTCATCCCTAAGTGAGGCATTTCAAGGACTGCCAATAATTTTTTTTGCATACCCTGAAACTCTGTCCCAGCTCTCAGTGAGACTGTCTGCCTTGATCTTACAGATGTGAAGCACAGCAACAAGGTTATAATTCAAGGCAGATACTGCTCAGTTGTTTAAGTCTTCTCATTAGTGTCCATCATGTGCTCCTCTCAACCTCAAAGGATGCGCTACAACACTGCAGCTGCTTAAGTGGTAAATAAACAATTCTCTGTCATCCAAGTGTCCAGGATAATGCTCTCTAGTCATTGGTACCAGCAGATAAGCAAAGCTTCCTGGAATAAGAGGTGGAACACAGAGATCATTAAAGCAAGGAAAGGTCAGTAAACAACTTGCTTTTCCTCAGACGAAACAGGTGAGAACACATAATTCTATTTCCTACATCTGTTTTTTATCTTCAGTTTTCCAAGTGAACCCACACCAAGCTTGCACAGAAGTCAGCAATGGAGAGCGTGATCCTATTTATGAACTGCATAGCCCATGCAGGAGGACAAGGAAAGGGACTGGCCTGCAGCCAGTGTGACTGAGCAACTTTTTTCAGTAAAGGACCTCAGAAGCCTGAAGATTATCAGCCTTTCTTTGAATTCCAAGCCTATCACAACAGATGACCTGAATTAGGACTACACTGTTGTCCTTTTCATGTCCTTTTTTCACTGCTTGAGGAATTGTACAGGCAAAGAGAAAAAACCCCCCAGATTCAACTCTTTGTCTGGAATTGCTGGACACTGAACAGCCCTGGTCAGAGGACTAGCTCATAACTAAAATGCATTTGACAACTGTAGGTGCCCACACCAACTGTACAAGGCCTGCCCTATAAATGAAACATTCCAAAGTGCTGTATGTTGAACGCAACTAGAAGGAAGCAGAACTGCTGGACGTGTGCAGGCGATGACTCGCAGTACAGTAAGGGCTCGGCCTCCATTTAGAGGCACACTACTTCTTACTGGCTGACATGGAACAGATGCACTGAAGATTCATCCCTCGTTGTTTATGCCTCACCTGTAAAGGTTGAGGGAGAGACCTTGAAAAACACCAACTACTTTGAAAAGGAAAAAGTCAGTCAGTTGTTTATTCCTAGAGAAAGTGCTCATCCATCTAGCTAGAAAGATTATCTGGCCTGCTCTACTTCTCATCCCACCTTAGACTAAATTCTGACTGTAAATTCAGTAGGTTACCAGATCAAAGCTCCAGCCATGAGAGTGCCTAAGATTTATAATTAAATTTCCTAACCAAATCGGGCTTCCTTCCACAAAACACACAAATAACTTCCCATCCCATGATGGAATGCATCTTCAGCTGACATCCCTAAATAAATTCAACCTACTAGCTAAGACACATTTTCAACAATTGGGGCATTTTTAACATAAAGTAATACATAGTCCAGCATTCAGAGCAAGCTTTCTTCAGTCAGCAACCCAATTCAAACAATTTTCTTTGGTTTTTGTTTTAACCAGCATACAGATCTCTCCATTCCAGCCAGGGCTGCAAGTAAAATACTATTTTTTTTCAGAGGAACACTATCCACACAGTATTTCCAATTTTGCAAGAATAAGGATGTAAAAGGTGCCAAATTAATCCAAAAAATCCTATTCCTACTGACTGTTTGAGAGAGCCAATTTGGCTTCTCTGAACTTAACCAAACTTCCTTCCTTTAACACTGTCTTTGGCTGGCCATATTGGAAATAGCTACTTAACAATAAGCTTAGTGTAATTCTCCTGAAGGAACAAGGCCCAGATTTTTCAAGTGATTTGTCTTTATTCATTACCAAAGCTGAGATCATTTCCAAATCGCCCAAATCAGCCTCTTTAGCACGAACTGGCTTGTTTTTCTTGCTATATAAGATTTGAATTTGACATTTCCTTTCCATAAAATTCTGCACTACATACACTTGTGTGAGGGGAACTGTAAGAAATGTCGCAATTTCATCTTACAATTTTAACCTATGAGTTATGTTTTTTTTTAAAAAAAATAGCTAAACAGGTGAAATGCCTGAATCAATTTACTGTGAAAGTGTCCGTGGATGTGGAGAAGGAAAGGAGGGAGAACGGGGTGATGTCAGTTTGATAATACAGTTGTTAGAAGAAACATGTTTTACATGGGTAGTAAGGGTCATCAATAAAAATCATGGCCATCATAAAACACTCTTACAATATACACATGACACCCTTGCTAAGGTAGGACTGTTGGGTTTTTAACTGCACCATGAAATATTACATTTCCTAATGTTTTATGTCAGTTAACAGTGGCAGGACCATGTTCATTGTGTGTCTATTTGGCTGTAATATAAACATTTCAGATCCACTTCATTATTTAAATTGCACATTTGAGTTGTTCTGAGCTGCAATAGGGTTTAAGATGTGCAGCTGGGCTATGACAGTCATAGTGGGATTTTCCACTTCTCCTTGGAAAAATCTGGTGGGACGACATGGCTAAATCACAGTCAGCTTTCAGTTGCTCTTCAGACTGATTCGCCTTGCTGGATGTATGATAAATTAATAAATACATGCATAAACAAATAAAACAAGCATTCCAGAAATATGTGGGGGGAAAAGGAAAAAGTTGTCTATTAGAAAGTTAATGTACAGCCCAGGCAGCAAGAGCAGCCTGATAGAAAGACAGGTCAATGAACAGTTGGTACCACAAAAAAATGAACAGAAATCAATACCTCAGTCTTCCTGACTCAAAGCCATGCTGATCATGGCACAGCTGTAATTAGATATTTATTAGCACACTTTCTGGGATCTTCTAACCTTGATGGAAATGGTATTGTACTGTTATTAGGAAGTAAGTCAAGCACGTGAAGTGTATTTTTCCATAGGTTAAGGATGATGCCAATTTTCCCAAATACTTTTCAAACCAGTTCAGATATGTTCACAATGACAAAACACTTAAAAAAGGCCTGATCTCTCCTTTTCTTCACAGAAATTACTTTGGCATCAGAGCAAAAATTCAAATGGGAGCCAGTTTCTTTTGGACAATGATTTTTGGGAATTCTGCAACAATTCTACAAACAAAATAATAAAAAAAATAATTTGCAGCTTGAGAACCACAAAGTAAATCTATTAAGTTCAAAGAAAACAAGAAGTGAAGCTTCCTATGCTTGGACAAAAGAGGGGACACAGTGAAGTGACCTTCATTGTACAGGAAAAAAAAAAAAAGTACCATTATGGAAAAGACAGTCTGTTGTAAAGAGTTAAAAGAATAACCAAATGTATAGTCAACAGCTAAGGAAGAAAATTGGAAATGTTACTTCAAAAAGCAGCCATTTCACCAAATTGCTTAAAAAAGCAATAATTTCACTGGTAGCCTGCTTCCTGAACAGTACTTTTCTTTCCCCTCTACCTTTGTCTCAGAAAAGCTCCCCACCCATCCCAGTGTCTGTCCTGGGTAAGAGAAGCCTGTACTGTGGCTCACTTAGAGCTACGAACCAGACAGACTGGCCAGCTGGCTTCTGCCAGACTGAGCCTAGAACACACAAGCTAAGGATATTAATTCATTCTTTCCCTTCCAACCAGTCACGAAAGATGTTATAATACTTTTATGGGTTTTTTCCTCTCCAGTGAATTTTTGGGAGGAAAAATAAACTGGGAATAAGATGAATAGTTTTGTCGTGCTTAAGCATGGCAGAGTAATGAGACAGACTGAAGATCACTAGCTTCAGTTCAGTTGCATGGCTCACGTAAATTAATCCTTTAAATAGCCCTGAACACACAGCATATGTCCAAAACACCCCAACCAACCATCACATGGCCACTGAACATACAGCTCCAGCTGCTGCTCCTATGACATCAAAGTTGCCAAGGGCATGCCGAACGGGCAACTGGAGGATTGGCCAGAACTTTTGGAGAGAGCATTAACTGCTCATCGGAGTGCATGGATTTCATAAGCCTAATAAGTACAGAAGAATCTGACAAATGGATCCAAACGATTCAGGTTATGTGAGCCCCAGAACAGCACAAGATACTGACAGGTAAATCTGCTTATTGGAATCACTTTCTGGTATCAGGGAAGCATGCATTAGAAAAAAAACAAACTTGTATTATCATCACTGAACTTCTCCATTTGCTCTCTGTCTCCATACATGGGAAACAGGGCCAGAATGAGCCCTTGGGACAAAAGAGTAACCATGAGAAACTACACCCAGCAACAATGTCTTTTACACCAGGCTTTCTCACCTCCCTCTGATACCCAGGCAATAAGGCTCTTACCTTCCGTGCCATAGACTAAACTGGACCCCATGAAGCCTTGTGCCTGGGAGTTATGAAGGTAATTTAAAGCTTTATTTATGCACCTTTACCTAACAACTCAAGTGGACCACATGGGTCCTTCCACTGCTTGGGCTCTGAATTAAGAGCCTGAAAAAATTATGTTCTGCCAATCTTATGCTCATCCACCAAAAAAACCCACATGCGGTTCCCTCCTCTGCAGAGCACTAACACCTGTTTTAGCAGCAAACAAGCATTCAAAATGAATGCTAAAAGCCACTAGGTTTTTGTAGTGCTGGACAAGACGCTTATCCCTTCATATTTTAATCTAAAATAAGAGCCTAGATAACAGGAGAAAAGTATTTGAAACGATGACTGCTTTGAGATGTTATTAACTGGTTTTCAAACTTCTCTATGAGAGAAGTAGCAAAGATCGCAGCAAAGCGATGTCTAAAATCCTAGACTTGAGGAGCATTTAATCTTTCTCACTAGCAGCAGTCTACTACCTTTCAGACTGCCTCTGCTCAAAGATAAGCAGTCAAGCATACGTGAAGAGGGTCTGCCTGACCACTGTGTATTTTACAGCATTATTTGTACAACTCCTTCTCAGTAGAATTATCTTAGCATGAGACTGGCATAACACAGTGTCTAATCAACCTTATTATCCTAAATTTTCAATTGTTTCCTGGTAAGCTGCATTTATGTCTTAGCTGATTATCCACTTAAACTATCAAGTACCAATTATAAAATGCAGTAACATTAACGTCACAGATGCTTGAATTCAGAGAAAAGCAACCCCAGATCATTTTTGGGATAATAAGTTGGACTACAGAGGCAGCAGACCTCAGTATGAAATGCCTGTCTCTGTGATTTCAAATAAATAAATAAGTCATTCATTCTGGTGTACAAATTACTCATTCCTAGATAAGACTTTAGTTAGAAATAAACCATGGTACAGGTCTGCTTACAGCATTGCTGCAAACAGGCATTAGGATCACACTCACATAATGGTATTGGCAAGTGCAATTCCTCGTGCAGTCAACAGAAAAGCGCAGCTTCTAAGTCTTTTTTTACTGCTGGTCCTCATGGAATAAAGTCCCAATAATCTTGTTTTCCTCGTGCAGAGAGTTCTGAAAAATTGAAGCAGTTCTGTGGGAGACTTGAAACCTGTCCCTGTTCACTTTGCCAACTGACTCCTCGTGCTCAAACAAACTGCAGATATTCAGAAGCAAAACTTGTTCAAAGCATTCTCTCGGTTCTTGATGGTGGGGTAAAGTCAATCCAAAACACTTTGGGTGTCAAGAACTGTCAAGATCAACATTGTCTCACTGTGCATCCTCACTGCCTATGTTTAAAGCTTTCATTATCATTCCAATGTCCTCTTTCCAACCCTTTCCATACCCTTCAGAGAAGCCAACCTGTTGCACCCTGAACACTAGAAATCAATCATGTAGGAATAGATACATATCCGGAAGAATTTGTAATGGAAAGTTAGAACTCGGTTTTCACCAGGAAGGCTTTCTGCCTAAATGGTAACTCTTTTGCAAAGGCAGTTTCAGTGCCTTCCCTCCGCCCCTGCATAGCAAGAGAAGTTCTCAGCCGTGCTCTCTGGTACGTGAGAAGAGAGATATAGCCCTAACAGACATACACCGAGGCCTTGGGAAGGCGGGGGAGAAACAGAAAGGATAAAAAGGGCCCTGAGGGGATGGGAACTTGCCTTTCGCTCCCCGAGGCCCGGTGTGCAAACCGCACTGTAGGTTTTTGTGTTCTGGCCTTCTAAATAAACTTTTTTTGAATTCTATCCACTGCCTCGGCATTTCTGGGGATACCTGCATATCTTACCGTGCAATCATCAAGGCTTTTAAATTATTCGAAGGGTCACTGTTCCAGTTTTGACAATTCCCAGACACACTATGGGAATCAGCAACGTACAAATACCACCCCAAGGAAGCAGTTTACATAGTAAAAAAGTTTCATTACATAAGGATGAGCTGGATCTAGCTAGCTGTGCTCAGGGCCTGAGGGTGACCCTGAGCATGCCAGCCATATTTAATTTATTAGTGTTGATTAAGCCACACTGGCTAGGCAAAATAAATACCTTCTAGCTGCAACACTGTAGCTTCTCCCTTGCCACGTGGTCTAATCACAAAATCAGAGAATTAGGGGATTGGAAGGGACCTTAAAGATCATCTAGTCTCAATCCCCTCCTAGGGACACCTCCCTAGGCCAGGTTGCTCAAGGCCTTATCCAACCTGACCTTGAACACTCCCAGGGACGGGGCATCCACAACCTGTCTGGGCAACCTGTTTCAGTCTCACCACCCTCACAGTAAAGAATTTCTTCCTAATATCTAACCTAAATTTCTCCTCTTTCAATTTGTACCCATGTACTAATGGCATAGGACACCTTGTGGCTCCATCCTGAATATCCAAGAACAAACACGAATCAAAGTACTTAAGAGGTCGGAGTGCCTTTTGATCTAGAAACCTGGGTCTTTTAGCTCAGTGTGAAGAGGCCAAAGGTTTTTCCCCAGTAGTCAGCAGCTCACCATGGGCCATTCAGCAGAGGGAAGGCTCTGTCTGGGAAGGCTGGTGCTTAGTCCACTTTCAAGCTCTGCCCACCTTTGCCTTAGGTCCCCAGCCGTCTTCCTTTTACTGCATATTACTTTGACAACATTACTTATCTTTCTCTGACAAACACTGCTCCCTTGTATCTTCATGGCTTTTTAGCTTTCCTTTCGTGCCTTCTGTTACCTCTTTCCTGCCTCCCTGCTGACACACACCAATAGGCTTGTCTGTCAACAGTGCAGCAAAAATTATTTAAGGGAATTATTTCCCTTCTTGCCTTCTACTCCATCTGAACACTACTGCCACAAGTTGAAATTGAGGAAAGAGGAGGAAAAGGAATCTAAAAGAAAAATGCACAAGACACAAAGCAAGGGGCATGAATCCCACAGTGCTGTGGAAGAGCAGGTTGGTGTTATTTTTTGCCAGTCACTTAACAGTTTTTAGGACAGAGTCATTAAATGGTTTAAAAATTGAGTGATTTCCAAATGGAACTGATGAGCCATAGGAGAAGCAGGTGTTCAGAGAAGAGCTGCTATAACCATCTAAAAAGTGTCATCCTGAAGCTGACCAGTGAACTGTCTATCTGGTGCTTGTCTTCAAGGAACAGCATGCTTGAAAAAGCCTTCTATTTCCCCTCAGGATGTAATTCCTGGGTATGGAAATTCTTTCATTTTAAAAATGTCAGCAGCTTAACACTGTGTAAATAGCTAGGGCTCCAGAGGAGAGAAAGAATGCATTTTGGTTCTAATGACAAGGTAAGAGTACAAAAGGAATTAAAAACCCTCAACAAATGATCATTTCTCCCCACACTTCTGCCTCTTTCCAAGCTTCATATGACCCCACATTTGTTGACAAGCGAAAGTAACATATAGTAAATGGATGAAAATACTTGAGGAATTACTTAACAGCTCCCAGGGGATTTCATCCTTTCCATAGTGGCAGTAATGCTGTACTCTGTAACAACACTAGGCTTAGGTGCATGTCTACATTTATTTCTACATCTGTACCTATCTACATAGAAATCTTTTCATTCAAGTTTCCCAAAGCATTTTACAAATAATCTGCAGAACCCTTTATTAAATCAGGTAACATAACCTTCTTATGGATGGGCATACTGAAGAGCAAAGGTACTCTGAGTCACAGAGCAAATCAGTTAAACCGAAAAAATCAGTCAATCAGCTGTGAAGTTGGGAACTCTGACCCCATCCCTTCCACTTGCTAAGTCTGCCAAGCCACATGCACATCCCTTAGTCCTATTTATTTTACCTTCCGCTTTCCGCTTCATCTTCTTATTTCATCAGTAAAGTGCTTTTGTCAGCACAATTCCTTAATGATGACAACAAATGCAACTGAATATCTAGCATCTGGTTTCAAAACCAAGGATAAACTATTTGCCTTTTTTAGTTTGTTTGGTTTTAATCCTACTGAGATAATTAGGTTGCCAGAACTGAAAAGGATGGGCAAGCAGCATCACTTCCATAGGGTCAGGAAGAACAAAATTCAGGATGGATGTGCTAATCAAGCAAGATAAATGGTGGATTGTACATACTTCAGTCATCACTTATGGCAGCCAGTTTAAGTGACAATAAGAGTTACAGAGACTCAAGTTTTAGAACTTCTTCAATATGTTTTCCTCTATTAAATAAGAGAAGAGAGTACAAAAACTTCCACTTGAAGAAAGAGCTCACTTGAAACACATGCTAGAAATTATTTCTGGAGGACATTGAGTGTAATTTTGGGAAAAGTAAAGAAAACTTTATAAAACTAATCTTTTAAATAAAATTAAAGGTTTACTTGAGGACTAAGTCTGGTAGACTGTGGAAAAGAAGATAGGAGAAATAAAAAGTTATACCTGGATTAAGATGACTTTATATGAATAGGCTGGACTGCCAATTCTTTCATGTAGATTAAGAGTTATAAAATGGGAAAAGACTCATACTACAGATCAGCCTCTCTCTCTCCAGATTATGAGAAGGTTAGTAATTCTGGTTACAGAACACTGTCACTTCTCTAAAAAGGGACTGAATCCCCAGGTTTTCCTGGCTGACAACCTACCTACCACTGAATTTTCCCAGGAGGTTGGAATACAAAGCCCAGTGTTTACTGCCAAGCCCTTAAAACAATCACTTGATAAACCACCTGAAAAGACCCTGTGTAGCTATAAAGGGGGTAAGGAGTGAGAACCTGAGTTAGGAAGTCTTGCTGACTTGAGGCAGAAGTCTTCCAGCAAAGCGCATCTTTTCCCTGTATAAGCTTTATTAGTTTAAATAGCATGTAGTGTACACTTACGTGCTTGGCTGGTTGTGCTCTCCTGCAGCAAGAGGCTGCAGGTTACGTGGCTGACCTTCAAGAGGAAGCACCTCGAGAATTTCTGGCCCTTATAAGTCAAGGGGTAATATTCTTTCTTTTTTAATTTCACGACTCAGCCATTAAGGTTTATAAACTGCTCCATTATTACACAACATACATAGGTTCATCTTGATCAACTCAGCAAATGTCATTCTACATTGATGAACTGCTTCCTGCAATCAAGAACGAGCCTCTTATCGAAACTCATGTAAGAACATGAACCTTACCAAGAGAAGGAAGAAATTATGGGCAATCTGCCCTTCAAGTTACCAAAAAGGGTAATGGGCAATGCAATGGAAAATACGACACCAGGAACAATCCTGTTTTGGCATGGCAATGAATCAGGTTACCTATCATCTTTTTCAACATCTCTTGTTGAATTATATGACTTGAAAGACAGTATAAATACACTGTAATTATTAATTGAAAAAAAAAAAAAGCTCTGGAACTACTGGTATTTCATTTCATAGATCAGAACAGATAAGTTATTTGGAAACCCGATTCTAGTACTTCTGTTCATATCACACAGTGAACCGGCCAAAACTGACCTACTGTAATAAATGTGAGAGAGTTATCTGAGAGGACACTGGCTTAAGTATATATAGCTGTGAAATTACATGGTCCTGAACCAAGAATAAGTAACAGAAAGTTGTCTGGTTTTTAAGGTAATTTATTATCTTATTACATGTCTATGGCACTCTGCAGTTAGCTATTACATTTTGAATTATATCTTCACGGAATAAAGGAGAATAAAAGTATTAATAGTTGAATTTTTCCTTCCAATGAAGGCAAAGGAGTAGAGAAAAAAGCTGTGGAGAGGACAAACCAGTACTTGTCATTCATCCCGAACATCCTGGAGTGTTCATTGATTTTTCTGATCTGAAGGAGACTATATTGTGTCAGCCTTTTAAATACACAAAAGTGATGCTGAAATCAAAGGATGGTGTTTTTCAGAAGACTATAAAAATATGGTAACATAACTACTCTGTAGTACTGCAAAAACGACAGAAGAAATTCACAGTTTGGGCAAAATAAAAACAATAAAACCTCTGAGAGAAACATTCCAACTAAAGACACTGTACAAAAACATTGCAAGTAAAAATATGATCATTAATAGCACAGGACCAAAATCTCTCACATTGACTCATGAGTAAATAGCAGAGGAAGTATCTGATTCATGTTTATTCAAGTAGTTCCAAAACAAAAACAAAAAAAAGCTGCTTTATCTTGATGAATGACACCTTCTGGATAAGTGCATTTTGCAACAACTTTATCCACACTTTGGGTTACCACCATTTTTGGAGACAAGAAAGCAGTATCATATCCAACAAAAGTCATGCCTACTTCAGTGATCTCTAGGGTCACTGCAAGGCCCCACAGTTTCTAATTAACCCTATTTTCTTTCTACCAAATCTTTGTCGTTTTCCTGTGATCAGTCCTGTCCAAATCATTGAAAACAATTGCACAAAAACACGGAACACAGTTTCAACCATTAAGTCAACAGAAAATTTACTTTTAATTTCACTTAGAGATCTCCTATGCTTTTTCAAAAATATGTATGATGTAGTCTGTTTTCTGCAGCCAAGACAGAGGAACAAATTATTGAAGATTGCCTTGTACTAGGCAGGGACTAGATTATCCTTCCAGTAGAAAATGCTGCATAAATGGGAGAAAATGCTGCTACGGATTCCCTTGAGGTGATACCTCCAATACCAGTTAAAGACAAAAAATCCAAAACCAACCAACCAATCAAAAAACAACGAACAAAAGACCACAATCAAAACCCCAAACAAATGGCAACTAAAAAATAAATAAACCACAGTTCAAAATACAGAAGCAGACAGGGCAAATAAATTCAGCCATAGGACAGGTCCCAGAAACCAGCGAACAAACATGCATAGATCCTGTATCTCTGTAACCGTTCTTGCCCCTACCCACACAGCAGTATGGTATCAGCTAATTTTTCTGTTACTGAACAGTATTTGTGGTCAGTGTGTTATTTTGGAGTAGTCAGCATGGTACTTTGGATGATGGTGATGTTGCAGCAAATCAGAGGGCAAGCCCTCTCAAAACAAAAAAAAAACTAAGCTTCACTAGCTGCTTTTCTCATCACATTGTATGATGGAGATCTGAACAGAACCTACCTCTGCAGCTAGTTACTGTATTTAGAAAGGGTCTGCGGTGCCAGAATGCAAAGTGGTGGATTACTTCTGACCTTTACCGAGTTACATGTATATCCAGCTGTCAACTACAGATGGCAAGCTCCAGTGATAAGAAATCAGCTTTAGCAGTCCTTTGGTAATCACATTTTGCAAGTTTTGCTGCAGCTATAATGCAAAAATTATTATACAATATAAACCCCCCTGTATTCTACTTCACACAATAATACATATAATATTAGATTGGAGTTGTGCAGCCTCTCTAAAGAATGAGAATCTTAGCAAACAAAAAAATTGAGGGTTGTGATACAGGGATATAGAGAAACAAAAAATGGTTGTGTTTTGGTTGATTTTCAACAAACTAACAGAACTAAATTGCCTTGCACATCAATAAGTGTATTCTATTCAAAAAAGGTGCCTGAATGTAGTCAATTTTCATGCATTATCAATTACATGGCAAGTAGTTCAGTCTGATTCCTTGTATATCTAACTTAAAAAGAAAGACAGTGCCAATGCCCTATGAAAGAGATGTATGACTGGAACTACCCTTCACTTAAAATTTGATTTAGTGCCAGACTGTTTCTCTGCAACAAAGGTAGAAAGAAAGTGCGTTAAGTGTCATGGGTTTGCCGACCAGCCCCCTCCTGGGGCTGAAAATAGTTTTTCCAGGTGGATTTCCGGAGCAAAAACAATCAAAAGTTTTAGTAACACCTCTGCCAATTACATATGTAAGAAAACGGAAAAGAGGGGTTGTGACACAGAAGAGATAAGAGCCACGAGGTCGCAAGGAGAAATTGGGAGCCATGTAAGGAGAGGCAGCAGGCCTCCCTCCTCCCCCGGCTGTGGGCCGGGGGCAGGTGTAGCACTGATGGCCTCCCGGACGAGACATGTAACAGAGTGAAGAATAAACTCTAAAGGAAGACTGCCTGGACAAGACGGCTGCAAAAAGAATTCCAGGCAGAGAGATAACGCAGCTTCCAAGGTCGAAGCTAGCAGCCATAGGAGAGAGAAGAAAAGCTCGAAAGGGGAGTTCCTTCTCCCCCTCTCCCTTTCTCTCTCTTCAGCAGAGAAAAGACTGAAAACTAAAAATCCCTGCCGTCTGTGGAAGATTATTAGAGTGAAGAGACTCCCCTGCAGCTCATGGGGGAGTCCACACCAGAGCAGAAGAGTGCATGAAAATGATGTGACTCTGTGAAAGGTCTAAAATGAAACAGAGTCCTGTTGGAGACCTGTGGCCAATGGAGAAAAAACCTACGCTGGAGTGATTCGGCCCGGGTAGGATCTTGTGATCCCAGTGAGGGATCCAGCTGAATTTGGGACCCCACAGAAAACAGGAGTGGACTTAAAAAAAAACGTTATCCTCTGTAACACTGTGGAAAGACCATGGTAAAACAAATGTCCCTTTGCAGTCCATGGAGGACCCCACAGGGTCTGGGTAACCCCCAACCTCTGGTCTTAGCCCAGGAGGGGGTAGGCCCAGCCCTGAGGTCAACATAGAAGAAAGAAAGAGAGAGAGAGTTCCAGCTGTGACAAATCGGAACTGTCGTCCTAGAGATAATAAAAGAAGAACTTTCAAATGCTGCAGAATTGTTTAGAAAACCTGTAGCTCTGGAAGTAAAAAAGAGACTGTTTCTCCTTGTAAACTAATAGAAGGGGGGAGGAGTATTTCTGTAAATACATAGCACTTTTACCTAGTTAGAATTGTTGTATATATATAATTCTTTAGTTTTTATCTTGCTGGTAATAAATCCTAATATTATTCTCCCCAATCAGATCTCTTTTGTCTGCATAAACCTTCTCTCAAATTATAGCAATTGAGTGGAGGGTGAAGAAATTGGCCCAGGGCAAACCCACGACAGTTAAGGCAAAGACACAGAAGGTCCTAAGGAAGGAAACCCTGCCCAGTGATGAAATCACTCCCAGGAACTGAGACCTATGATTTCTATTTTTGGCATTCCTGTTATCATAGTATTGAGAACTTGGGAGAAGGATATATGATATATGACATATGACAGGGCTAGCTTCCATAATTTTACCCAACACTATACTTCCACTCATGAACAGCGGTACTAACTACAATATAACTACTCACAGAGGACTGCCTAACACAGGTTAGATACTGCCTCAGAAGGGTATTGTGAAGTTTAATTAATGCACACAAAATACTTGGAAAGCCAAAGACTAGGTCACTGCATCACTGCAAGGTAGTATGCCACAGCTGCAGAGCACTAACTCTGGAATTTTGAAGAAAAATAGGGAATGATCCCATTGGTGCAATAGATCTGAGTAGCTGTCACAACCAACTAATGTATTTCATATGAGACAGGGAAAATGAAGGTGATAGAGCACAACAGGAGGTTAAACTGGAGATAAAGAGCATTGAAAAAAGTCTATAGAAAAATTTTCACAGCTACTGTCCTGCAGTGTTTCCGTGAATTCTCTCCTCACATAGAAACTTACAACTAGCCTATGAATATCCCCCAAGGATAGCTATCCATGTCAGGTTTCAGGATATTAGATTTAACATAGAGCTTATGTTACTTGTGCAGAGTGTGAAAATCTTCCCACCCCCTCAACACCTTCCCCAACTCTCTCTCCCAAGCTCCTGCCTTGGCACCAACCTTCAACGGCTGTGCTATCAGACTGAGTGCTAGACTGGTTTTGTACTATTAGTTGCTGATACCTAAAATGTAAGATAAAGTCACTGTTGGCAGCCTTGTATCCAAACCTAATTCTAACTCTGTACATAGAGTTCTTGAAAACTAAACACATATTTTGGGAAGTAGCCAATTATTTAATCATAGACACAAGCCTTTACCCCTTTCATATTCTAAGAGTTTGCACATTTCCTATATAACAACTTTCATCTACAAATCCTAAGGCACTTCCCAAACATATCTCTGGGCTGCAACACCACACATTCCATGGTAAATACACCATTTAGTCCAGGATTTTTTGTATTATATACATATGGGGATAGGTTCTAATCAGTAAAGGCTAGCTGTCTAGCCCTTCCAATAATTACACTGAGCAACAATCTGTGTTTGGGTTTTTTAAGATTCTAAAAGCTTTTTAAATTTGTTCATTTACTAGCTTGTTACACAGGAAACTTGACAGAAGCAGCAGAACTATTCTCCTCATCTGCAGTTATTCCTTTCACTATGAAGAATTACAGTGGATCTTTGATACAAACACAAATTTATATACAAATCATATTTGTTTAAAACACATTTTCCCATATTTCTCTTTGCTCCACTGAAACAGATGCACACCTTATTTTCTGCAGTTTTGAGGAGAAAGATCTCAGGAAAATAGGCAGGATGGCTTCTTCTATACCTGGACAGTTTTACTGATCAGTGTAGACAGTCTTCATATGCAAGGGAAATTTTTAAGGAACATGTCCCTTACAGGTTTCATCGCATCACCTTCCTGTGCTTTTTCTATTTGTGCAGGAAAAAATCACAACACTTCTTTTACAGCAGCTGGTTATGTGGAGAGAGAAGGGCTATTTCATTAGGACTGCTTTGCTCTGATCTGCCATGCGTACAGCACATCACTCCTCTATTTTGGTCTTTTATTTCTGAGGTTACTTTAAAATACGTGGTGCCACTTACATCAGAGGGGAATCAAGCATTAGGATTTCTTAACCTATTGCTGTATGACTTATTGAAAATTACCATCTCTATTTCTTGCCAAAATTTCTTAAGGAAGTTCTGAATTTCCTTCACTCCTCCAAGCCTGAAAGTCAGGAGTCCTTCAACTTGAATCATGGGAGCAGCAACATTAAGTTGGAAAAGAATCTGGATGGAACAAGACTGGAAAGTCTTAGGAGATACCCAGCAGAAATTCATTGGGATGTTATACACAAGTGTGTGAAGAGCACAAAGCTTGATTTTCATATATATACACATAACTGATGCTGCAAGAGAGAGGGATGATGCCTAATAAGTTCAGCACAAGACTACAGGCATGCTAGCATAATTTCCTTGCAGGTTAAGAGACACCATGTAAATCTATTTGATATGAAATTAGATAATATAAACAAAAGCTACCTACCAGCATGAAAATGTGTTTGATTTTTTTGTGACTGAGAAGCAGAATGTTTCTACTTTTCCACAGAGCAAAAGTTCAAGGATGAGACAGTCCCAGGAGGGAAACACAAAGAAGATCCCACTTAGTGTAAAGCTGGATAAAAACAGATTGAACACCCGTAAGTAGACAACTAAAATTAACCTGGAAAGGTGCAGTAAGATGAAGGAAGAATTTCAAGAGCCTAAGGGGAAGAGTGGAAGATATCACACTCTCCAAAAGGGGAAAATCAAGGTCTTACCTTCATGACAGATGAAGGAAGATGTCAACTACTACTAAGAAACAGAAAACTGAAGAATACAGTATTATTAAATTGCCAAAGAAAGTGCAAAATAATAATATGAGGGTTCCTGTCACATGGTACCTGACAACTTCCATTCTGAAAACTATTAGATTGTATGGCAGAATCAGGAAATAAAGTAAACAATGTCTGCCTAAGACAACATCATGTTAAGAGAGGTTCTTCTCAAAGATATGAAGAAGGCATCTCAAAAGGGAAAGTGACAATTGCAAATTAATATATCTATTGTGATAGGTAAAACACCCTTCAATTTAAAGAAAAGCTCTGAGAATAATATTTTACGTGCACTATTTTTGGTAAACAGTTGTCTTTACCACAAGAATGCGTAATAGACCAAATCAGAAAGAAGACTAGAACAAGCCGACTCTGAAGTAATTCTTAGCTTTGAAAGTCTCTTCTGGAGAATAGTGTGGAAAAAAAAAGATTCAGCATAAAAGGCAGACCAGCTGAACTACCTGAAGTTTATAGACAATACATCCTACCTCCAAGATTTAACTAAGCTGAGCAAGAAAAGCCAGCAGAAGATGCAGCTAAATGAGCAAGAAAGACAATTCTTCAGAGTGTTCAGGAAAAGAATTAGGACAAAGAATAAAACTTTCAGAAAAGCACCAATCTTTTCTCTGAATAGCTATAAAAGAGAACAAGAATTATGTCACCGACACATACAAAAGACAACACAAAAGAGGATTTAGTATATTAAATACTTGTTTGGTAGTTCACTAGGATGCCTAGACAATGCTGCCTGCTGATTATGTTGTTCAAACTAAACCAAAGTCATTTAATAGCAGTAGTCTGCATTTTTAACAATCTGGATCTTCAGCAACTGCACATATATTCCCCCCCTCCCTCATTTCATTCCCAAAGTCAAACAAAACTAGTGCTAGTACTCCATTTAACCAAAGGAAAGATTTAAGGTGAATGAATTAGGAAAATAGATAAGGCCATGCAAAAAAACCTCAACTAGATCCTGTGGCTAAGGCCACGTTCAGATCTTGTCTCGCTTTCTAGAAAAAAAACACCATTCCTTCTTCTGACTAGATCTATAGTCTATCATATGTATCAGTTTCCCATGCCTATACATATTTAGAGAGAAGCCAACAACTGAAGTTTTAATCCCACACTGAAATGCATGAAAACAGGCTTTTACAGAACATTTAGAAGTTAAAGTCTATCCCCACTTTTTAAGCACTTAGATTCAACAACTCAGCAGTCAGCTAGCTCTTCACAGCTTTAAACATCCCCAATGCGTGCAAAAGAGGATGCTGGCTTTCACTTGTGAAACTTCACTTGATGTGCTTCTGCCTTCCTATTGCAGGCACTCCTTTGACTTCTTAGCACTGCTGCTGGGGTGCTAAATGCCGAAAGACAGTTTTTTAAAAAGAATGTTACTTTGCATTTGTTTTTACAAAGGCTGGTTCTTAAGCAGTTTAACAACTAACTAAGTCTGAACAAAATTAATACCACAGATACAAAAACAAGTACACCAGTCATATTGTATACATTTTCTATACTGAGTTAACTTCCTGTATGAGGATCTCCATTTACAGGGACCTCTTTACCACAAGATGACACTGCTTCAGCTGCAACCTCACTTTTGCAGACAGATTAGTTTAAAAGTTCAGTTTGGCCTCCTTCTTGTAAGAAGCTGAATTCTAAAACTGAGTCTCCCTTGAATTTCTATAGTTCTCTGTACTCCATTTACTATTTTCGGTTCTCTTCCTGAAGAGCAAATAGTTGAACTGAAGCATGACCTTTTTACTCACTTTAAATATGACCTAGAAATGCGCAGCTGAAATTTAACAGACTGATCCTTAATCTAACTGAGGATAGGCCCACTCATTCTGCAGAAAGATCAGCCCATGGATGTAAGAGCATTGAGTGAATAGCCAGGTCTGGTGCTTAGTTTTAGAAGTGGAATTTAGATCTCTGCTTTGCTGTGATCCTGGGCTAATCTCAGTGGCCATCTGTATGGGGGGGTGGAGGGATAAGGGCATTTCCCCACCCCACATAGCTGATACGAGGTTGTCCTCAAAACTAAGGCTCCTTGTGTGTTGTGAGGACCCCGAGGCTAAACAAGCAGACACCTGAAAATATCACAGTTTTCATTTCTATGTTTGGTGAGAAACCAGAGGAAGCACTACACATCCTGCATAACCAGGTTCCTGCTTCTTTCTTTCTGCCAGTACTGACGGACCCTCTTAGATAAGACTCATAGCAAGTTTACCCTTTTATCAGATTTCCCAGTCTGATTTTACACAGTATACCAGTTTACTTTCATACCAGATATTGAACAAGAGGTCATACTCCCAAACTTCCTCTACTTGCTGATGAATTCCCCACCACATTTGACAGCATTTAACTGCACCCCCAGAAATTTTCATCCCCACTACACATGGTAGTCTCCTACCACCCCAAAAGATATGTTATTATTTTCTGTTAGAAATAGTAATCGAATTTGTCAGGGCCAAATCATCAAGTGGAGTGACTTATGCATATTCAGTGGAATCAATGTGAATGAAATGTTATCAAAACAGCTGTATTTTCCATCTAGTCAAGAAATAATTGCCACATCTCACATGCTGCTTGAATAGATGACTAAGTAGCAACAAGTGTTTAGGTATTCTTTACTGATGAATAGTCAATACTCTTCTTGCAGAAACAAATTAAAGTTGTAATAATTCCCACATCAAAACTAAAAGAAACAAATTAAAGTTGTAATAATTCTCGCATCAAAACTAGAAGAAATGCATTCTTTTTGATTGTTTAGACTCTGATCTTGCTTCATAACCTTTTCCTTTTGATGGGTTTTGAATATAATATTCTGTGACTAGCATCCACTGTTAGTAGTAAATAACAGAGGCAAAACCAAACACACCTTATTACTAGTTGGCTCTGTTGTTACTTCTATATCTTAATGTCTGCTTTAGGAGGACTAACTTCTGAAGCTAACTCCCCCAGGATTTAGCTCATAAAGGATCAATGGCTTCTAGCATGCTCCTGAGCAGCAACAGGGGAAAAACCTTGGATTGCTGGTTGCTATCTCATCTTTTTACTTCAGGCACCGCTGGGAAACACTGCAAAGCAGAACTTATCATCAGGGACAAGGGATCAAGAGAGCTGAAATTAGAAAGGACAGTTTGGCTGCTTTCAGTTCAAGTGGAAGTATTATAAAAAAGTCTTCCAAATTATGTCACACAGGGCAAGTGTCACTGCAGTTAGTAAGAACTTATTGTGCCAGCAAATGTCAGGACAAATTACACAGTAGGACAGGCGAGCTGTATGTCACATTCACGTCCAAAAGGAAAAGCCTTCCCCCCATTGCCAAGAAGCTGCTCCCATTTCCAAGTGGATTTAAATCAAACTGCTCTTATTCAAATCGAAACAGTGTAGAGGGAGTACTATAGTGATGTGATGGGCAATTCTTCGGATCCTTCACCATTTGCATGGATGAAACGCTTTGATTCTCCACCACCTTAGCACACAGTCGCCTCAAGGCTATAGAGTTGTGTATGTAAATGGCTGCCTGCAGGTTCTTGAAGCCACTGCTTACCATGCTGAGGAAAAATGTCTCACTGTCCCTGTGCTACTGGGTCATACCCACCTAATCTTTCTTGCCTCTTTGATCCAATATTCTTTGCAGAAGGCTGTATTTGCAATTTATGTGGGGACCCAGCACATATCATGGCACAACTCAGGCCTCATCAAGGCCTGGGGTTCCTTAGCACTACTAGAAGAGTGAATAATAGGAACATAAAATTCAGTGCACCAGAAAGGAGAAAGACAGGACTAAGTCATAAACAAAATAAATTTATTTTATTTAACTACAAGGAAATCTTCCACTGAACTGTGAACTTCTAGCAAAATCAACTAATTTTGATTCAGCTATCCTGAAGCTAGAAAATAAATGTTTCAATTATAAATTACCAGTGCTTCAATACAGAGAAAAAACACATCCCTGTGTTCTGCAGTGAAAGAAAGAAAAAGAAAACAACCAAACATAAACCAACAGCAACAAAAACCCCACACAGCTAAACATGAGCTACAAAACATTTGGATGAGTTGAAGAAAATTTCTATTCAGTTTTGAACTTTTCTAATCCATGATTTCCCAGAGGCCTTCAGGTCCTTCTTCTTAAGGCTTTTATTTAAAACAGATTGCTGAAAAAATATTAACTGAAACTCATATAGTTTCTGTTAATATCAGAATAACTGTGTTGGGTATAAACCAGAAGGTAGCTTGTTCCTTCACTTCCTAAGCTTTGTTTGGTGTTTCAATCACTTCTCAGCCAAAAAAAGGTAAACACACCCAGAAGGCTATCAAGAATCATGCCCACAAATAAAACACAATATAAAAGCCCAGGGATTCAGAGTCTGGCTTTGATTTAAGCCACTATTACCTCCAGTTATTTATTCTACCCTGCAGCCTCAGGCCACCATCCCAAACACAAGAGTCACTATAGTAGATTATCTCAGGTGCTTTAAAGCAGAGAGTGCACAGCACTGAAAGAGCAATGAAGTTTTAAGTGAAGACCAAGACCATACACAGAAGTAGCTGGGTTGCAAGCTCACATTTCCACACAGCAACTCTGCAGGGACGACAGCCTTTGGCAAATGAAAACTAACAAAGCAACTCTGGGGCTCTAACAACATCTCTGCTGTGAAGCAGTGCCTATAAATCCAGTTAACTAAGACACCGCAGAACACTCTGACCCTGAACATTCTTCTTAGCTGCTAGTACCAGTTCTTTTCAGAAAGTACTCAATTTGTGTGCAACTCTGCCTGTCATCAACTTGTGTTCTGAATGGCTGGGTTTGAGCTATGTCTGTGTAAGCAGAATTTGCCTCCATGTATTCATTCTCTATCACCAGAATGGCTGCTGCAAGAATGCAAATCCTATTTGGAAGGATTACTTGCCACGCAACAGCCAGAGGCCCCTGTCCAAGGCTGGGCTCCCTGCTGGGACAAGAAGCACAAACTCAGAAGCTCCAATTCAGAGAAGGATGTGATTATAGCAGGCAAGGTGGCAGCAGGAAAGGGTATTGTGATTTCACATATGCAGAACCAAAGCTGTCATTCCCCTCCTCCTTGGCAAACAAAGGTGTTCAAACAAGAACGCGCAGACCAGGCAGGTACTTACACTTGTGGAAGCTGGCCATAACTGGTGGCAATACAGATCCTACGTACATTCCTTCATAACAACAATTATGGAAAATTACTGGAATGTTACAAGTACTCAAGAGTTTGAATGTGTTTTTCCTTGTAAGTTGTATTTGCTGTTGCTTATCTTTGTATTTTCTGAATACTTCATACATTTCATTCCTGTTATTTCAGCACACAAGGTAGCCCTTTCTATTTCTGCAGGATGCAGTGCCATAATCTGTTACATTTCCCACCTTAGGATCTCTTTAATTTAGTTCTTCCACAAAAGAAGAATGAGAGTGGTTGTCTCACACTTGTGTAAATATCAGACTGACAACACTGCCTGATTTGAGCTTCTGGGTAACATAGAGCTGGTTTTGCATTTGCTCTGTAGCAAACTTGTGTTGATCAGAATTATTAAAATACCAAGACGTTCCACACAGCCATTACCCAACCACGTAGAACTACATCATCTTGAAAATGAGAAATTTTACTTTGAAACAAGTTCAGTTAACGTGTTTCTTGTTTCTACAGTTTCAAGAAACTTCTTGAAAATCTGTGTTTTGTAGCTTCCCTGAAAACAACTAAGTTAAAGAAACATTCAAAATAAGTGACAGTATATCCAGCCATCAGGTAAAAGATGCCCAGAAAATGTAATAAGCTCTCCACCATCTTCAGCTCAGACCAGTATGTAATTATTTTTATTGACAGAAAAAAAAAAAAAGGAAAATGCAGCACATTTTGTAAACAAACCATGTAACAATCCTGAAAGTGAAAGAACACTAAACCTGTACAAAGAAAATGGCATAACTGGCATCTCCAGTTAGAGACATTTTCTAGCATCCAGTTTAGAGACTTTTTCTCATGATTAGCTGTTACACTAAGTACAGGTTTCAAGTCTACTTCAATGTACGGCAATTAATAAGCACATAAAAAAAAAAGGCATCTTAGGTGATTTGGAAAGTCTTCTATTAGCACATATTCAAAATAGACAACCTGTAGAGCTATCTAAACAGATACTTCACATAACAAAATTTTGAATTTTTACAGGCTCCGAGGATACACATTTATCATTTGCTTTTGGAAGTTGAGGCTTTTTGGTGTCTGCATATCATCCATTTATACACTGTTTTTAACAACTGGCCAAAGTTATTAGCAGTGAGCCACTAGACTGAACAAGCTTTGGAGAACACCTCCATCACCATCTTGGGCAGTGCCACAAAAGAGAACTGCACTGCACTGAAGAGAAACAATCCAGCAGAGAAATCCTTTTGTGCCTTACCTTGTAATGGGAAGAGCAGATGCCTTCAAACATATCTGTATCCATACAGTCCATTGGTTTGGATCTTCCTGGTAATAGCAACTCTTCCAGCTTCTTGTTTTATTATTTTTATGTGCCAGCTGGTGCAACCTGTACATTTACAGAAGTGGGTGTGTTATTCCAGGACGTTTATTCGTCTAATTTTATAAGGCATTCAATTTAAATACATATGGCTCTGTTCCATGTGGCTCCTATTGCTCTCCAGAGCTTTCAGTGTAATGGATTACAGACCACAATGTTTCTGTAGGTTATTGATTTGGGGGAGTATAAGTAGAAGACTCTTTAGAATATCTTTGTAGATTTTTCAGACTATCACATTCCATATGTGTATATCTTATATATTTGACAACATGCTCCTTTTTCATGAAATTCAAACACTTAACAAAAAAAATGGCATAACTTGCATCTCTGAACTGTCGGTTTCTTTGTCAATTTGCCTGTTAAAGGTTGATTCTTGTGGAAGGAGACTAAATTTAAATACTAGTTCAGGAATAGGAATGCAACAAATCTGAAAAACTGGAGGTTGACAGAGTGGCCAAGATTTATGTTCAGCAATTAAGGTAACAAAAAAGAAAAAAGTCTTCCAAAAAAAGTGACTTTGGCCACTGTTCAAACCTTTTTTATTTTTTTTTTTAGAACTATTCTGGGAAGCACAGTGAGATTCCTCAAGTGTATCTATAGCTGCAGTGCCTTCCAGGTAATCTAAATTTGGTCATTCAAATCAAAAGGACCTCTGAAAACTAAACACCAGGTTCCCTGCTTACGCAAAAGAGTTTTCCTCTGTGAAAGCCACGAGGGAGTCACTTATATATCACAGAATATTCTGAGAAGGGACTCACTAGGGTCATCAAGTCCAACTCTTAAGTGAACAGCCATACAGGAATCAAATCCACAACCTTGGTGTTATTAGCATGATGCTCTAACCAACTGAGCGCATCTCGGGGTATGTTTGACTCCCCGCTACAGACTGTACAGCAGATACAGCATTACCTCTGTATGTGACAGATACCCCTTCCCACCCCCCAACACCTTGAACCCTATACGCAGGGTCCACAAGCAGAACACATTTTCATGGTGGATTTTACAGAAACGTATTTCAGTTTTCATGAAAGTTCCATTAAACAACGGCGTGTAACTATCTGTTTACCGGCAGACCACATTAGTTCAAGAGCTGCTTTGCTGAGCTGTACTCAACTGCTCAAACAACTGTTTCGTTATGAGATTTCACCAGACAGCACTGGCTCCAGCACCACGGCACAGAAAATGGGATGCACATGTGCTGCTTTCCACATCTGGGCTCCTACTGCTTAAAAGTTGCCCCTGCTCTCCGCAGAAATTGTTTATGAGTATTTCAAAGGTTAATACAGACTTGTGGATATGCAGTTTGTAGCATAAACATCTTACGTAGGCTGCTCCCTGCCTCTCTTTTTTTACTATGGAAAATTGAAAATTAACTCACTTCAGCCAGAATGCCTAAAAATCAACAGTGATGACACTTGATACTACATTAACCACTTGTAGGCTTACATCCTGGTGTAAATCCCCACCATGAAGGATGGCACACAAAGACACCACACAGCAGAGCTGGCATGTCACACACTGATGGCACACTGGCTACATCTGATTTAATTGCTATTTAAACCTGAAACTCCCCATGAAGCCAGAAAAAGCCTTGATCCTGGGAAATGTTTCAAGGGCCCTGCGCCTCCTCCTCCATGCAGACACATCTCAGATGTGAAAGGTCACGCACAATTAACCTACAGTCCTTGACTCAATCTCCCAATAAAAACCAACATTATGCAGGCGCCTCTTTTACTCCCAACAGGTGTCAGGACTTGATTTCTGTGAAGTTAAAGATTTGCCATTCAGAAATACTGGATAAAATGAGAGTCATGATTTAACATGGGAAAAAATACAACGTACACTCTTGCAAATTAAGCACCACAACAAAAACTGCTAGGAAACAATACTGACAATGCCACACTATGCAGGTTATCGAAACATTTCCAGGCTATATTTTTATTCAATCCACGGTTTTGGACCTCACTAATAAGGACAAATCCTCCTCCTTCCTGACAGTGGAGCATGCAGAGACTGGCACAGGGAAGCAGTCTGCATGGCGATGACACTGTATATTATAACTGCAAGACCATGCTTGGGTTGTGATTTTGGCATAATGCTGTATCACTCTGCAGAATCAAAATCCAACATAAGGTCAAATATCCTCACACAAGTAAATCTGGTCTTAAAAGACTGAACTCTCCTGCCATCTCAGACCTGCTGGATGACCAGAGCCTGTAGGTCAGGAGGGGCAGCCAACAAGTCTTTTTGGCACTACACAGCCAACCACCTCAGTGAGAAGGTGATCAATCTCCTTTTCTCTGTAGCACTATGGAGAACTTAAGCAAGCAGGGTTCAGACAGAGGTGAGTGGCTGCTGTCCTTTGAATGGTGGGCCAGAGGAACTTCACTGAACCATGAACCAGGACCTCTCAACTTGGCAGGAAGAGGCAGTAGGTTAGGAAAAGGGACGTTTGGGACACAGGCTTTGACATACGCCTGGATGCAGGTAAAGAGAATTCTGATGGCATACCACTCACACAATGCTACTGAAGAAATGATTACAGTTAAGTGGAAAAATTGGTTGTCATGTACAAAATTCCTATGGAATTAGGACTCTCATATGCACTCATGTCATTTACGTGACTGCAGGGAGAGATATGAGGCAGCCTACATCAGACAACAAAGAGGAATTAGCCAACAGCAATAAGCAAGATGAAAAGTGAAAAGACATCTAAAACTGGGAGGTTTTTCCTGGTTGATCACTGAGATTAATAACCTTCAGAACCTTCTCAAATGCTGATAAAAACAGAAATGGATATCCCCTTGAATCTGCCACTGTAAATAAAATGTTACAATACTAGTTTGTATTCACACCTTGGATTTATCTATTTCTATTCCTTTGTATATAATACTCTCATTATCTCACAGTGTTTTCCCACATAATGACAGACATTACATGAACTACAAAAAGTGCTGGTTAACTAACCAAACTGCTTGAGTGTCTTCAGTTGTCTGATTACATGATACACCTTTAACTATTTACTCAGAAACTAAAGCAAGGGGAGTTGTTTGAGAGATAACATACATCTTGATTAGCTACTGTCCTGATTTTAGTTACACTGTTAATCTACATTGGTATAAAACACTAAAGCTGAGCAAAGGAGCATTATCAATATTTAAAAGTGGTTGCATTGCTTTCAGCTCCACTTAGTTCTACCTCCTAAAACCTTACCGTGTGAAAAGCTGATCTTAGTTTTTCAGTGTGTGCTTGTATACAGAGAGTATTCTACCTCTACCTCTGTACTCTGAAGTTGCACAATATGCTATAAACCATTGTTTTAACAGCTTAGCACAGATCACATGGATCATAGCTCTGGAGTCTTTGAAAAGGAAACCAGTATTTTATGTAGAAAAAACAAAAGTACAAAGGCCAGACAGGTACTGCTCCATTGACTTTGAGTGACCTATTTACAGCAGATGTGGATATGGACCAATGATAAGGACACAGCTGCAACTACTTCTCAACTGTGAAAGATTCCCAATACACCTGTGTGATTTCCAAACATAAGGAGTTACATTCTCAAATGTACATGCATACATGTGTTATGGAACACTGGAATTAATATTATCTCATTTTAGGACCATCATAAAGGGCTTCTAAATGTAGTCCTGCATCATCTATTCTAGAGGACTACCACTGGATTACAATATGAATGCCAGGTGATCCTTTAAGTGACCACAGAAGGCTTCTTTCACCACAGATTCCCCCATGTCTTCCACAACTAACATATTGTACTACTGTCTTGTCATAAAACTATGCTTGTTTCTTTAATGCATTGTGATGCTTTACTTAAAAGCCCTTCCTGGAACAGTCTGACTTAATAGACAGCACATAATAAGGCAGAGCGAGCTGCCCAGCCAAACTTTTTACTAAATCACACCAAAACTGCCAGAACTTACGGCATTGCAAAGACAGTTGAAAACGCCCTGGCTGCCCTGGAAGCGTATATACCTCAGAGAAAAAAACTCACATACCCTTTTTGATTCATATTAATGTCACTGTTTATAACTACACTATGCATTAAATCCTGCTTAAATTACCAGGCACAGGAGCACTTGTGGATTGACATGTGGTGTTCCCTAAACAGCACTGTAATGAGGCTGAGGTAAACCAGCCTGTTGCAACCAGCAATAATGTCTCCAGATGCCTGCATTCCTCTGCACACTCCTACCCACCCCTCACCACATCTCCTACCATTTTCCCTTCATCATTTTCTTTTTTTCCCGTCTTTCTTTAGCCCTCCCTCTCCTTTTGTACCAGTAGAGGTTGGAGGCCAACTGGCTGGCCAAACAGCTTTGCAGAGAAAGACCTGGGGCCCTCACTGGACAAGTTGACCACAGACAAGAAGCATGCCCATGTGACAAAGAAGGGACAGTAAAGAAGGTGAAGCCAGGCTCTTCTCAGGAGCTCATTGAAAGAACAAGACGAAACAGGCACAAACAAAAATACAAGCAGTTCCATTTAAACAGAAGAAAACTCTCACCATGAGATTTGTCCAACACAGCTAAAGGTGATCCAGAGAGGCAGTGGAGTCTCCAACCCTGGAAACTGGAGATATTTCAAAACTCAGCTGCATGCAATCCTGTGCAACCTGCTCTAGATGCTTTGTGCAGAGAGTTGAACCACACAACCTCCAGAGGTTCCTGCAATTTCAGCCATTTTATGAGCCTGTAAACAAAGCTCTGTTCCTTAATTAACTTTTTTTTTTTTTAAATAAGTTGACCATAGTATGTCACTGACCTGGCTAAGTTAAAAACCTTATCCTGAACAGTGGTACAAGAATTTCAATTGAAGTCTCCATACTTCATCGATGGAATGGGCTGACAAAAAAATTACTTTGAAAATTCACCTAGATGTTAGAAATGATCCTTACTCTAAGAATCATAAAGATCCTTTTGTGCTTTTCTTGGAAGAAAAGCTCCAGTGGTCACTGCTGCTTGCAGAAAGATCAGTACTTCTACTTTCAGCATTTAATGCACTGCCCACTTGCAGCACTACATTATGTCTTGCCCTTTACATCATGCTCCCAAACGGTGACTGCCAAGGCAATTTTAGTTAGCAAATCTTTTCCTCAGCCTCCCAGAACACTGGATAAAACCTGCTTTCTGATGCAGAAAGAGTGATGTGAGAGCATAGACCATTCATCGTCATAATAAAGAACAAGTTGGACCCTTACCCAGTGCTCCAGAGAGCTTTACAATGGAAAGCTGGCCAGTGTGCCAGCTCATGCTCTTCTTTCAGGGAATGCTATCAGCAAAGGTCACAGTGAGTGCTTTACCTATGGATTACATATATCGTCATCAGTGGCAAGGATTATCCAGTATCAAGCAGAGATGCATCACGTTCTTGCCCAAAGAGGTGGCTAAATGTTCTGCATAATCCATTTCCTCCATCAGCCAAAAGCAACAGATGGGTCATTCTTTCCTACACCCATCGCTCCTTACTGCAACAGTTACAATATTCTGATCATTAATGATCCATTTGGAACACTGCTAACCTCAACATTCTGAGTTCTAGTATCTCAAACTCAGTTTGAGAAGCTTTATTTACAAAAGACTACAAAGTAGGTCCAAAATTACAACTTAGGCTTACTTTTATTTCTTTTGAAGAATAACTCAGTCTTCAGTCAGACAGGAGAGTCAACTATGAAGCTGTCTTTTGGCAGATGTTAAGTTAGAAAATTAACAAACTTTTATTCTTCCTATTTTTTGTATGTTTACTGCGGCCAGCATGTGCCTCCAAATGAGTAATTTGCAGTTACCCCACAGTAACCGCGTTGTCTAGTGGTTTCCTTGGAATAATTCAGGGAATAACAAGATAGTTTTTGGTTCACGTTAATTTCTATTGATTTTAACTTTAACATCTTCAGTATCAGAGTCATAAAATTGCACTCTATCACTCAAAGGACATCTGTTGCAGACACCACATTGTCTTTAGTTGTGCTGCTCCTCCTCCTCCTCCAGTTGAGCTTTGGATGCAAAAACTTAGTAACTATCCATAAAAAAGTAATTTGTTGGTTATTAATTCATTTAGTTATTTAGTTAATAGAGCTGGGCATACCAGTTCATATTTTACACAAACAAGGATGTCATGAAACAATTCAGGGAAAGTTTTTACACAGAACCACTAACTCTGACAAGAATAAATAATTTGCAAATATATACACCAGAATTTATGTGTATATTAATTGCCTCTATTTACCTGGCAGTTGATTAATCCAATTTATAGCATGGCCAAAACCTCTGGTCTACTTATAATCCAATGAGCTAGACTGGAGCATGAGTTGGTTGGGTGTTGGTGATACAACTGAAGTCTGTTGCATGGCCACCTAGGGATTCAGCTTAGCTGAATTCTTGATATGGGTGTGAAGAAATGTAATCTGTGCTGATTTATCTTATCTGTTAAGGCAAAACTCAGCCCTGGCAAGACCTCCAATGGAAAGCAGCACCAGAGCAGATGCTACAGCAAAAGCACTTAGGAATATTGCCTCCTGTTGCCAGGAGAGGAAAGACTGCCCAGTGTTTTCAAACTTTTAAAAGCAGTGTCGATACATAAAATGTCTTTAATATATGCACATTATTGCAGATATTTCAGCATTATATTGGCACATCAGTTTTATTAGCAGAAATAAAAGACTGTCAATAATAGACTTGAGTTTTATTTTATTCTGCATTATGCTGCTGTAACTGCAGATCCTGGGCACAATCCCATAACTGCATCTATACCATTGTGACACTTGTAATTGCCTTCCCTCTTTCTTTAATCTCTCCAGCAGAAAGACTAAAGTTCAAACCATTCCATACCTGGCATTAGTCTAGAGAACATCAGTTTACAAGAGTAGAGCAAATTCCATCAGTTCTAATAGGATTAAAGGTGTTTCTGCAGTTTTCAAATCCTCAAAGTAACACATATTTTTTTAAAGGGATACCTGGTGTTCACACAGTTGATTAGTATGGTCCACCACAATCAGAATAGCTGGTAAAAAATTTAGCATAATCATTTCACTGCATGTGCATCAAAGATTACTTTATGATTATGACTTACAGTAAGCCAGACACATAAACTAGAGGGGAATAGGTCACTCTGGGACAACAGCACAGTAGGTAATAGCAAATTGCTTGCATGTGTAGATTTAGGTCTAATAATGGAGTTTTTAAGTCACCAGAATATCTTCAGATACAGGTAGTGTCACTATTACTACAGCGTTAACTATTCCTGCAATTTACCTGGTTAAAATCACTCTGCAAATGTAAGAGTTACAACTTAATATAGATTTTAATAGTTGCATTTGCCTTCCAGAGGTAGTGCTGCAAAGCATTAGGGGAAAATGATAGCTTTAAAAAAAAATGTTTCTTTTGAATTGTATTCATTAATACACTAATTTGCACACCTTTCCCTCTCCTGCCCCCCCCCCCAAAAGAAAAGGCCATCTGTAAAATGACACCCTTATTCATCAGAAGCACACTCCCATTGCTGATTTACCTCCCGAGGCAGTCAAAGGGTCATTTTTAAACATTAAATTGTCAATAGGATAAAGAGGAACTGATCCTACTTGCTTTAATTAGCGGCTTTTTCCACAGCAGCTTCTCCATATAAAGGACTCCCTCCACAGACCTTGAATGCCTGACTGCTTTCTGCAGTCGGGAGGTGGATTTCTCTGATACAGTATATATTTTGTAGTTCTGCTGCATAAGCATGGTCATTTATTCATAGCATAGTTCAGTTTCCTTTTCATTTTTTCCCACTTAAGTCAGTTCAATCCTTAATTACTTATCCATAGTTGCTTTATCGCTGTTACAACCCATCTATTCAATCTATGCTTTAAAATATTTTCCCGAAACAGTCATCTGGCCCCTCCTACTATTTGAGAGAAATCTTTGAAGGCTATCTCTCGTAAACTGCCTAGATAAAAGGTACTGCCTATCACAGTACTACAACAGGCTTTTTCAGTGGTTACGCTTCAAGACATGTTTAAAAAAGGATGGTGTCTTACATGCACTGTTCTACTTTAAATACAACCTGCCAGCTACAGGCTCCCAGTTCATTATGATATGGAGCAGTCTCGTGCCTTTGGCTGTATATTACCAATACACATCTCTGCAAGCTGGTCGTGACAAACACCTTGTAGTTTCTGCTTTAGAAGCAAAAACATGAAAATCCTGCCTTTTGCCAGAGATATCACTGCTTTTTATGCAGTGATAGATACTAATGTCACCTTTCCCAGCAGCTCCCACCCGTTCGAAAAGAGTGGAAATAACCCACACAGGATTTTCACTACGTGCCTACCCCTGAAACTGCTTATTCACATACAACCGAGCCCACTATGCTGCAGAAGGACAGTTACAACGCAACGCTCCTTAAACTACCAGCGCAAACCACCGGGCAGCTGCCACTCCGGATCACATCTCACGAAACAAGAGCAAGGGGAAAACACGGGCAAACGCGTCTCGCAAGCGGAGCCCCATCCCTCTCCCTTCTCCCATCCCTTGCTCCGGGTCTCGTGCCGCCGAGCCGAGCCCCGCATTCCCAGCCCCGGGAAGCAGGAGCCGGCCGCCGCTTGCCGCCGCTTACCGCTGCCCTGCTCCGCCCTGCCCTCCGCCGCGCTGCGGAGCGAGCGGCGCTGCTGCTGCCGCTGCCTGCCGGGCACTCACCGCCGCTCCTCGCCGCTCCCCCGGCGGCGCGGGCGGGGCTCCCGCCGGCCCGGCCTCCCCGGGAAGGGTCCCTGTCTGCGGCAGGGCGGGGGGAGGCAGCGGCGGCCCCGCCGCGGGGGCGCGGAGCGACGGCGGCGGCAGCGGGAGAGGCGGCGAATGTAAATGAGGAGCCGCGGCTGCGGCAGCGGGAGAGAGAGGCTGTCAGGGGATGAGGGGCAGGGTTTTACCGGGGCTGGCTGGGGTGGGGGATTAGCCGTGATTGCACCGAGAGGGGAAACCCGGGATTTTAAGGGGGCCGGGCTGGGAAGGTTAAATGCACGGCAGCAGCTGTTGGCAGGAACGCGGCATCACAGTGAAATCACAGGTGGCTGCCGCACGGTCCCTTTGCAACGAGCAGTTTGACGCTCTGATGGTGTTTTACCGCTCATTTACACCGGGGTTCGTGTGCTGTCAGGGCAACTCTTACAGGTTTGAACCTGGCTGGAGGAGACCCCCACTGCTGAGTTAGGATTTATCCCCTCCCTAGGCAAGGCAAGGTTTGTAGGGACGTTGGTGTGGCTGCTCCAAGAGAAACTGAGCCTCGGAAATGCAGATCCGGAAACAGTGCCAGCTCCCAACCCCAGTCCCTTCCAGTTAAATGCCTTACCCCAGGTAAATTTTTTTGCTGAAAATTTTAAGCCTTTCTTCCTCTCCCCTCATTAGCCATAATCATGATGGGTTGGTATGTTTCTATATTAACTAACAGAGGGAAAAATCCTACCTTTTTTACTTACCATTTTTCTGCTTAGGTTTTTTAGTGCTATATTATTATCAGCCAGTACAAACCTACTACATCTGTCTTCTGACAGTGTAGGCTATCTTACTTTTGATTTCTTATTACTTCAGTGGAAATGTTGAGTGTGTCAGGAATTCAGGACTTAAGAGTGCAAAGTGGTACACAGAGCTTCAGATTTACATGGTAAGGTCATAGGAATCACAGAATAGTTTGCGCTGAAAGGACTTTTAAAGGTAGTCTCATCCAATTGCCCTGCAGTGATCAGGGACATCTTCAGCTAGATCAGGTTGCTCAGAGCCCTGTCCAACCTGACCTTGAATGTTCCCTGGAATGGGGCATCTATCACCTCTCTGGGCAACCTTCACCAATGATTTACCACCCTCATTGTGAGGAACATATTCCTTAAATCTAATGTGAACCTACCTTCTTTTAGATTAAACCCACTACCCATTGTCCTATCACAAGTGGCTCTACTAAAAAGTTTGTTCTTACCTTTCTTAGCCCTCTTTTAAGCACTGAAAGGCCAAAATAAGGTCTCCCCAGCTGCCTTCTTGCTCAGCATTTCATTCAAGAGACTTTACAGTCTTTGCAGTCTTCCTTCCAATTAAAGAAAGATTTGCTGCTGGTAAAATATTACCAACATTAAAACTATGAGACTTCCCTTTGTCAGTGCAAAAGCACAAGCCACTGCCTTGTTTCCCTTCTCATTTCTTGTTTTGGCCAATATTTCCTTCAAGTTGCTGCATAATGATAACAAATTGAATGTGAGAGTCCATGTCATACACCAACAACTAACATCTGCAGTTAGTTATGTTTTCAAGTCATAGTACAAGTATTAAATAATTAGGATAAATCTGCTAATTGAGCTGTAATAACAGAATAACCCATTACTGACTGGGAAGTATAAGATTCTCAGCCTCCTATATGATGAGCAAATAGATATGAGGACAGTTGCACAGACTGGCAGCCTTGGTTGCATCTGCCAGTTTGTGGATACTCTGGTTCATAGTCAAAAAGGAGCATCAGTTTGCCTAATAATCTTCCTGCTACTCTATCAAAATAAGGGAACAGCTTGAAGTTAAAAACCACCCCTATGCTTTACACAGAGGGGATTTGTTTGGCAGAATGTCTATCAACCCTGCTGAACTTATGATATTGCTCTGTAAAAGCTTTTTCTTCTAGAGTTGCTTAGTGCAGTTCAGGAAAAAAATTCAGCTGCTGAGAAAACATTATCATAGGGTTCACACAGACCACATATGGAAACCATGTTTCAGAGAAATTACTTGTCTCTTTATGTTTGACATGCTGAGGTTAACCACTTTAAGGCACTTTAGTAGTTTGTTTTTAACTAGCCAGCAATACATATTCACAGGTTAAAAGATGTTTTCTGAAGAAGACTAAGGTTCACCCTCTTCAGAGATCTATGCTTTGAAGTGCAGTTATGACTTATCTCTGGTCAAAAGCCAGCAAGCTTGGCTCCTTTGAGGCACTGTCATAAGTAATTATGAAGGACAAGTTAAAAGGATTGGATTTTTTTTCTCACTGGAACAAAATTATTCTTGACATTATAACTGGTTATAAGAAATTTTCAAAATCTTTATGGGATTCGTAAAAGCACAAGACATTATTCATCCTTTACCTAATGAAAATAAAATAAAAAAAAAAAAAAAGAAAGGGGGGATCCAAACCAAAATACCAAAATAAGTGTCAATTTTTAGTGCATAGAGAATCCAAATTTAACTGTTTTAGACATAAAGTAAAATAGGCGGAAGTTGTAAAGTGAGATGAACAAGAGTATATACATGAACTTCTTATCCTTGGAGTACTCCTTAGCACTCAAGAGAATTGAAGCCTGATAGATTCCCATCAACTTCTAAGGATCAGGATGAGGTGTGCAAGCTACACTGATCCAGTGTGAATAAGACATTCATGTAGCAGCCAGGGGAAGGCATATTTCCTTTTCTGAGCCTTTTCTGACAAGCCAGGTCATTTCTCCAGCTTTTTTTTTTGTCTCCTGCCTTTGCCCAGGTTGTCTCCAAGCTCTCTGGGATAGACATGATCTTTAAAAACAGCACACAGACTCAAAAAATTCCCAATTTCAGCTGAGAATAGTAGGTACAATATAAAAAACCCCCCAAATTTACAGAGCTGGAGCCAGCAAAATAACAAAATAATTCCAAATTTCTCAGTGTCCTTTTAAAAATATATCCCCTCAAGGCTACTCTCTTAGACAATGCAGGAGCGATTCTATTGCAAACTCTCAGAGCTACAGCCATGTGGAACAACCATGGCTGAGCCCTCTAAGACTATAACCATCCCTTCTCTCCATAGACCAGTCACATGGTTGGTTACAAACATCCAGCAGGAGCTTAAAAATATGCAATTTTAAAAACTGAATCAGTCTGTCACTGAAAGGAGAAACTATATAGAACTTATTACACAGTATTTTTCCACCCCCTTCTTATCCTAGAAGGACTATAATTATTCCCTGTTTCAGGAGCTGTACAGTAGTAATCCCTCTCCTCCTACATGCTTCATTTACAACTTGAGAGCTAACAGCATATTAAAATTTTAATAAATTATACTAAAATATTGTGGCACTGTTCTAAATATAAAACCTGAAGATGAGTCATTAAGGATATGTTCCTTACTTGCATAAAACTATCCCTTAAATACATAGGGGTTTTTACAAAAATGTCTTGGCTTATAAACATCTATGATCATAAATACTTCTCAGAAAAGCACTGGCAGTGAATCTGTAGTATTTGAGTCACTTTTTTTGAGTCACAAAAGGAGAAAGCTTTTTCATTTTCACTATTAATCTCTTTTCCTTTCATCTCAAATTTAATTCATCTCTAGGTCTTTACAAAGCCATGAAATTATTCATGTACTAAGAAGAATAAGGTAGTATGAAAGAAGGAAGAACCTCACAAAGATTCAGTAAAAGTAGCAATAAAAATACTGGGAAGAATAAGGAAAATATTGGACTTCCATTCATTCTGGACCACAACATTGGTCTGAGCCATTTCAGAAAGTTTTAAAAATAATGCTTCTAATTTTGCCTCCACGGGACTAATTTTGAGGGGGAGTTCAGATAACAGCAGGCAGTGGAGTGTTCTTTTACTACTGTCTTTTGTATTTATGCTTACACTTAACAACTCAAATCCATTGTTAAAATAATTAATTAAAGTAGTCTGCTTTTCAGGCACCTTGAATGTTCACCTGCTTCCCTGACAATCACAGAAAGTACAAATACCCAGCATCTCTAAGACTGAGCACTGTTTACTTAAATGTCTATACACGGTCTTGGAAATCTAACATTAAGTCTGCAGACTTCAGAAACCTTAACCTTCATATCTGGGGGTTTTCTATCCTTTCCTTGTCTCTCACAAGCATCTTAAAGCACCCCAGAATTTGTAAAGAGAAATGGAAGGACCGAAGAAGCAAAAGATGATCAGCTGTGAATGCCAAAGTCATTTACACATAGGACATGCTTACACATTGGATGGTTTGAGGAAAGCGTTCACAAGATTTTTTTTTTGATGCATATTGATCAAGACAGGCTCTCAAAAAGACAGATGTTAGTAGGGGAAAGTTCTTGTGCTGGTTGCAGAACATAACAGAAGTCTCTAAGCATTTAATTAACCAGCTAATATCTCAAAATGGAAAAGAAGCAATATATTAAAAATACAAAATTTTCCACAAAACACAGTTATGATCAGATCTTTAAAAGTTCTCATAGAGGGAAGAAAAAACCTTAAGCCTTCAAGAAGAATTCAAAAGACTTTGAGAGTACTTGTCCTTGAAGAAGACTGCAGCTGTTTAGGTATTCTGCTGTGCTGAAGAGCATGGAGTATACCATTGAAAAGAGTAAACAAGAATATAACATTTTCAGTGCTTGTCACAACTATTTTAGTTCTGCCTCTGAATATTGCTTCTTCAAAATGTGGACGCTTCTCTTATAAATGTGCTGAAAAGACTATTCAAAACCAGAGGTGCTGAGGAGATATATATACCTCACCCGTATCTTAATGAAATGCATTTATGAGGATGATCACTGGTAGCATTGTAGTAGCTTACATGGAGAAAAACTATTCTGAAAACACTTAAAACATGTCGACAAAGAAATCTAGTTTTAAAAAACCTTCACCCACAAAGAATTCCTAGTACTGTTTGAGCAATCACTACTGGTGGGAGATGTCTTCTGGAAAAGTCACCACATCACACCAAAACAGTGAAGGCTTAAATTTCCATTTTACCATGTGTCTTATCAGATTCAGGAATAACAACAGTGGCACAGCAGGGAAGAAACTCAGGCAGTCTGGACTGCAAGTGACTGAGAAGACCTCTTCTCATAGCTTGCCTAAGGCTCTTCAACAAACTGCATATCTTCACATTTGCTGTAAACTCTAGGGATTTGTTGCTGCTGACTTTTCCTTCAACTTAGGTGTTTCCCTAGTTTATGTCTGCATGGTTGACAGAAATGTTCCGTGACCACCTTTAGGCTGGGGTTAAATATACACTTTTCAGCAGTTCCTGGTGATCACTTAGCAAATTGCCTGCGTGCTGTCATTAAAAAGAAATCCACATAAACGAAACAATGAACTTTTTGAACAGGAAAAAGATTTGCTTACCACAAAAACTTATCAAAATATCTGTGGCTCTAATAGGTGGAATTTAGTCCGGGATGTACATCTCATGAAAACTTAGTGTATAAATTACATTATTCTTCTTATGCCCAGCTCTTAGAAACAGAAGAAAATATGATTGTAATGGTAGAAGTAAATGGCTAAATAAAGATGAAAGAATATGAGATTAAGAAAAAAAATCTAAGATTATTTTCCTATATGTTGCTAAATGTTTTTAACTAAGTACTTAATCCTACAGTTGTGTTTTAATAAACTGATATTAAGGCTGTTATTATTGTGTCAGCATAGTGATAAAAAATCAAGGAGGCCTTTCCAGGGATCATCACCAAATCAGCAAAAACCTAGGGCTTGCTATTTTTTTAATAAGCAACAGATAAGATACAAACTTGCCTTGTATTTAAAACCTCTCTCCTGTTCAGAAACTAAATTCACTGCTTCATTATAATTAGGACCTTTGCAGATTTCTTTATAATTGCTAATTACTTTTTAATCTCCCTGGCAATAAATAGCTTTTCTAAACTTAATTGATTTCACTCACAAGGACTAACAGATTACCCAAGATTCTGCTCACCATCTGTCATGTAAACGCAGGTAAAGTAAAATTATCCTTGCTTTATCTTCCTCAATTACATCTCTTTTCCTTTGGAGTTGTTCTATCCAGACCTAGAGTATCACTCAGCAGTTTTTGGTTGGATTAATTATTTGTAAAGTAACTTTTTAGAAGCAGAAATTATATATACAGTGAACAGAGACTTTCAATAAGTTACAAAGGGTAATATTAAGCTAAAAGTTCCTCTGAAAAGATGGTGAAACTCTTATTCCTAAATGTAAAAAGCTCTAAAACTACAATCAGGTTCCAAATAGCAATGTGTTGGATTAATTAATTATTATATTTCTCCAAATTAAGAAAACTGAAATAAGCAGTGTTATTTGTCTTCTGAACTGTGCATTTCAGGGAGAGAAGCAATAAAGAAGGAGAAGAAAATTCATGTTTCCAACCTCAAAGGTTGGGAAGCTTTATAATGAAAATTAATTGTCACATAACTTACAAGTCTAGGAAGTGAGACTTCAGAAACAGATGTCTGATTAAAATTGTTTGCACTGTCCCTGATCCAATTAGAAAATTATCCCCCTGCCATCATGGCACTGTTATTTCTAGTTTTTATGAAAATATAACCAGTTAGAGCCTACTGGATGTCTTCTTTATAGCTGGATGAAAGTATTTGAACAACTGCATTAATAAAATCTTTTTCAAGGGCTATTAATTCAGCCATGTAAACATTAGCATTTTGTAGAGATTTTTAAGTGCATTTGGTCGCAAAACGTACTGTAGGATTTTGATTCAGTAGTGCATTAGGTGTCCGCTGGTGTGACTCCTGAAAATGCCCCAGTCAAAGCAGCTTTCCAGAAGGGTTCTACAATGGCTTCCATGTTCTTACAGTATTTTTTCTCTGCATTTGTTTCTCACTTTGTTAAGGAAAAGAAGGTCTTTTTTTCTAAATATGACTTCCAATAAATTGTGGAAGTATTGCAGCCAAATAGAAGATATGGCCAAGGTATCTGCCTTTTGTTTATTATTAAAATAAGTGTGGAATGTTGACAAAACAAAATATGGCTTTTTTTCTATGGAAATAAAAAACTAAAAATATGTATTACACCTGAAACCTGGCAGATTAATTATGTTCTAGTATATTGATTTCTTTTGATTGTTTTTATTCACAGAGTGTTGCATTTGTTTACTTGATCAGTAGGAAAAATAAAAGCATTTTCAGAAAGAGCTTTCCTTGCTTTTAGTATCTTTCAGGGATAAAAAAAACCCTCTTTGTTTTCTATCTGTTTGCCATCCTACTTTTGCCTACCATTTCTACTGTTTATTGCTTTCATCCCTGCTTGCAAAAGGCTCTCAGGCATTTTTACAGGGCCAGTCTTCTAAACAATCTCTGCCCATCAATTTCCTATGGGTTCAGGTGTTTGACTCCAAACTTCCAGAAAAACCAGTCTACCCATCTACCAGTCTCCCAAGCAACCAGCAGTAGGACAAGGGTCTTAAACTGTGCCAGGGGAGGTTTAGGTTGGATATTAGGAAGAAATTTTTTACAGAGAGAGTAATCAGACATTAGAATGGGCTGCCCAGGATTCACCATCCCTGGAGGTTTTTAAGATGAGACTGGGTGTGGCATTCAGTGTCATGTTTAGCAACCACAGTGGTAGTGGATCAAGGGTTCGACTTGATGATCTCGGAGGTCTTTTCCAACCTGGTTGGTTCTATGATTCTATAACTCTGCAATACAAATCTCCATCAGATCCTGCATTTGCCTTATCAGTTCTGATGATATTATTTGGATATTTATCTTGTAATGTGTATGAATTATCTATATTAATTAACTTTGACATTAGTTGCCAGACACTGCATTATGATCAGAAGAATGAGTCTCACAGAGTGCCATTCCCAGATTTCATGTTGGGGAGAGTGCTGGACTCAGGTGATACAATGTCAGGACAGTCCTCAGGGTCTCATAATACCCCCCCACTGTCAACAAGATGCAGCAGCAGGGTGACAGATTTGCAGATGCCTGTGAGCAGATCTTCAGTCTATTGACAAGCTCTATTGCCTCTGAAGATCCAGTACTGAAAGCAAGCACACCACCCACCTTGTCTTGATTTTAGAGCCATTACAAGTTACTCAGTGCATCTAGCAAAATTGCTGATATTTGTGAAAGTCATGTAGGGATTTTCCTGGAATGGATAGCAAATGTTTTGGCTTCTTATTTATCTCCAGTATAAAGGGATGTCCTAAAGGTGGGTAATTCGTTCTTAACATGTCATACTTCAAGGTGTTTGGATGAACACTGGTCACACTCTGAAATGAGCAGTGTCCAATGCATTGGGATGGCAACAGGCCAATCCTTGGAAAGAAAATAGGTGTATTCAGGCTGTGAAATTTGGAGTAATGATTCACCCAGCCTTGTGGCAGCAATGTAAGGAGTCAGGCTGGTAGATGCTGAGCCTGGACTGATAGGAGCAGGGCTTCCTTCACTTGAAACAACCAACCCAAGCAGGACTTGGGAATCCCTCCCTAGGGGTGTCATGCCGTGCCTTGAATTCACAGAACAGATAGTAAACTGTGTGTGAGTGTGAATGTGCACATGTGCAGCAGTAAATACGTGTTGTGATTTGCAGCTCAGTTCCAACATAGCATCTGTGTCCTCTTTCATCAGTGTGCCCAAGTCAACTATTTTTTCAGCATTAGTGTCAAGCTCTTCAGCTCAAAAGCAAAAGGTTTTTGTTAGACCATTAAGAGTTTACAGTTCCTCCATCTGTCCTGTAACTTCCTTACTGCACATGGAAAATGGAGGTTTCCAATCCATATGGCTGGTTCTGTTTTGAATGCTTAATTCAACCCTGTTATTAACCATCTAGCAATTCACAGTCCGACATCAACCAAGGCTATCTTAATGGTTTTACAGGCCCATGACCATATTCTGGGGCTTTGAAGTCAATCATTTAGCTTGAATAAGGACTTGAGAAATGTTAAAGCTTGAGAAATGTTAAGAACTGCAGACACAGAAACAAAAACAATGTCCCTGCATACCCTTTTTTCTCTTGAAGACAAAATGGAAATACTTGCCTCATTCTTTTCTCTTCCTATGCAAGTCTGTGGTTTCATGAGGTTTACATTATTAAAAATTATCCTCTAAGGCAAAAGTTGTAGAGCCAACTTAATGGGGCTCATTTTGAAGTCAATGAGTTTCTATATGAACAGTCAAGTCATACAAGTTAAGATAGTGGAATAAGAAAGCAATAATCTAGTAATAATGAAGTGGGAAGAAGCTTGAGTACTTATTAAGCCTTGCTCCCTCAGGACTCAACAATTATGTCCGAGTTTTTAAATATGCTGAGCTTCAACTTAAGTCATGTACATGTAATGGAGCAGACAAAATTTTAACAGATTCACACTGTTTAGAGTTCACTGAATTTTGTGCTTGTGTGAGTAGTACCTCAGTATATAATTTATCTTTCCTAAGCTGCCGTTCAAAACCAAAATTAATTAAGGAAAACGTAAAGGCAATGCTATATTCAGTTGAAAAGAATGAGTATGTTTTAGTGCTATTCTTTTTTCAATTTACTGTGTCTTAAAGGAAACATGAGTAGTTTTTTCCCACTGCAGTTATTGCTGGAATGATTGAAGGAAAGAATGAAGAAATGAACAGAAAACAAAGGGCATTTGTATGACTAATATAATTTGCCCATGGAATTTTAGCACTCATGAAACACATGTTTGAATTTAAAAGTCTAAATTCTCCCTTCTCTTTCTGAATTTATTTTAGGAGACACTGACCATGTTTCAGCTTTGATCTAACCATTTTTATCCTAGACAACTTACAGCTTTAATTATTTAGTACCTGTGTCAGACAGCTAAATCCTTGGAGTTAATCTTCCTTCAATAGGAAATCTCTAAACTCGTTCTTCCTCTACCCCTCCACCCTCATCACAGACTAAAGTCAAACTTTAGCCAATCCATAATCAACTTCTTCCAACCAGCAGTTTTACTTATGTGGTGCCTTTTGATTTATAATGCCATTCACTGTAGCACCTGCTTCATCTCGGCCCTATTCAACCTTCACCAATGGCTTGCCAGGCACTTACTTATTCATCTCCTCCAAGAAATGCTTTACCTAATGGAGAGTTGCAATTCTCCATTTCTCAAAGTAAGGAGTGAAGGAACCTGTTTTTCTTTGTCAGCTGAGTGCACATAGATATATGCACATACATATATTTTCATTACTCACTACAGGTTTTTCCAATCACAAAAGTTTCTCTGTCTGACTGTCAGGAAATATTTGTGTTCTCACATTATTTATATTAATATCGGCTCTGACTCCATCTATGCAAACTAGAACTGATTCTCCTGCTTCCTTCTGATTTTTATTTCCTATACTCCTAGCCAAGACAAGAAAGATTATATGGGAAACACAGTACACCCAGGCAAAATAAAATATAGTCTAAAGAGACAAACTTAATCAAATGTCTGTCAGAACAACACCAGAAATTATAGAAAAAAACCCCAAACAAATGGAAAGTTAAAGACACAGTCATTGTGTACATAACACTGACCTACCAATATTTTTCTACTTCCATTGCATCTCCTGAGTCTCTCATCCCTTTGCACATTTGCAGTGGCATCACAAGACCTCTGGCAGTGGCCCTGCTGTCGAGTCCAAGGATCAAGAACTTTATTTTATATGCAAGTCAGAATTTTGCTTTCAAAACAATGTATTTTCCGTTAGCTTCAAAAGTGGTTTTAACTCCTCTTTACCTGTTGCTTTCTTCCTGTCTTGTTCAGTAGAATGACTAAAAATAATTACCTGGTTATAAATTACTAATGCCCCTGAATTCAAGGGGAAATGAAATGAAAACTGATCTTTTGCATTAGATCCAAACCTGTTAGGGACAGTCTCCTTTGTACTGCAATTGTAATTGGCCAACAACCTGAGGGAAGGAAGACTTAAGAAATAAAAGGAATATAAATCAGAGAGGGTAACAACCTACATCTCATTTTGAAGTTAGATCTATTTGCCTGAAACAAACAGTCTTGGTTAATAAGTTTATGGCAGACATACAAATAGTCAGAGGATATTTTTGTCCATAATATGAAAAAATTAAAAAGAACTGAGCAATGAAGGTCTAGGAAATACTAAAAATAGCACAAAACTGCAACAGTCAGTCATGGGACCAACAACAGTGCTAAGTGTTGTACAGAAAGAGTAACAAATAATTCCTTCAGAAGATGCAAATTCCCAAATACTTTGTAAGGTATCTGACTTTTTTTGTCTGGAAGGACATTATGCCCTTGCAAAAAAAAACCAAAACCCTGTGTGTTTGGTACTGGCTTTGAAGCAAACAGCTTTCTCTTGCAGAATTATTTTTTCTTGCATTTTGCATTAAATCAGATTTTATTTTCAAGAGTGTTTTGTAAAGCAGCAAATGATTGTGAAATATTAAAGACATGAGTCTGTGTATAGGCAATTTTGATTAATAAAGCAGGTACATAAGAAAACATACCTAGGGTATGCTGTAGCAAACAATATTTACCCATTTTCATCAGAAACCCTGATTACCAAAGTAAATAGACAAGGCACAGGTCATACTAAGTTTCCTGGTCTTACTACCACTCTTTTTAGCAATTAGGACATTTGAAGAGGATGACCTGGGAGGGATTTCCTGTTCAACAAAGTAGTCTCTGCTAGAAGAAGGATTCTGCTTCTTCATACTTAAAGAGCTACCCAAGTTCACTAAAATATAAATGACTTGTATTTTTCTGCACACTACTCTTGTTTGAATGGAAAATGTGAGGGAAGGCATAATTGAAAAACAGACCTAAGTTTGTTCAAAACATGGAGTCAAATTTACAAATGTTGGTATTCATGAGGGTTTATTTTAAAGGTTGTAGTACAACAAGACAACACAGGGGAGTCTAGAGGCTTAGAGTTTCATTTGAGGTTTCCCTAATCAAATGTACAGTACGTGTCACTGGAAACAGCGGCAACATGCTGATAGAGTGAGACATTCTTTATGCATTTATCAAACAGAAAAGTACAGGTAAGTTACCATTCGCTTTACAAATCAGAAGCAGTTCAAATCCGTCTCTCTCATTTTAACTTTGTCGGCCTCTATATCCTGGTTGTTAAAACACAATTCTGCCCTCCCAGTCTGCCTAGTTTACCTTGTTTTAAAAACTGTTCCTCAGAAATCATCTGTGGGGATTTAAATGTTTCCATGATTTGCAAGCTTTGGAGAATATTGCCTATTTGTCTTATCTTTAAAAGATCTGGGGCAAAAAATTAGTAATGCTATAGAGAAGTGGGAATGAGTTATTCTACAAGAAGAATAGATGTGGGTTTTTTAAGGGAATATAATTTTGAGGTGTTTTGTATTCAGAAGGAAGATAGTTATATCAGTCATTGCTTGTGTTAGTTATTCTGAATTAATTACTGCAAACACAGTGCTACTATCGACTTGCTAGCTCTCCAGCATGAAAACAATAGTAGTGGATTCCAATGCCTAGAATTATATAATCCTAATTTGAATTTACATAAACTTTTATAAAATCAGGGACCAACTATAATGACCGCCAACTGCACAAAATATTTCAGATAAAAAGAGGTTGCTATAACTCAAATTCCTAATTTTTATCCACTTTGCTAAAAATAAAGAGGACAATTCTGACACAATTCATGTTGCATGTACCCATCTGCAAGTGTTGCTCTACTAAAGAATAGAAATGCATTAATCACAGAATATTCTGAGTTGGAAGGGACCCACAAGGATCATCAAGTCCAACTCTTAAGTGAATGGCCCATGCAGGGATCAAACCCACAGCCTTGGTGTAATTAACACCATGCTCTGAACAACTGAGCTTATCTCAGTGTCATGGTCCTGACTGACAGTTCATTGGTGCCACAATGGACTTCTGATTATAGGAAAAATTCCACTACGTCTACAGGAGCATGGTTAAAATTGGTTGTGCTCAGCATAAGTCAAGCCTGAAGGTTTTGACCCATTGGGCATACAAAGAAATATAGGTTCACTTTACATTCTCCATCTTTGTTTGGAGAACTCACTTATTAATCCAACACAGGCAGCAAGAAATTCACTGTATGTTTTTCCTATGCTCTTATTCCTGTCAGTCCTAGTAATAGAAGACTGCCTTGCTGTTTCTTTGGATCATTACTGAAACACATTTATTCACTGCTGTCTGAGGGTTGATGAACAGGTGTATTCTTAAATCTTCATTTAGTTTTCAGTGAATCATTTGGATGTTTCGGAATTCAGTCTCTCACATCCACTCCTTCATGTCATTCAAATTTACCCTGTGCTGACAGGATTTCCGTGCCAGATTAATTACTGAGTATGAGTTTGCTTTGCTGGCAAGTAATGAGTTGAGGAAACTATGATGCATAAGTCTGTAGGATGGACACATCCTTTTATTAGGTCAAATTATACAGTTAGGAAAAATGGACAAGTTTCCAGGCACAATCATCTGGAGCCTAATTGTTTGTCCCAACTGTGTTAGCTGGTTTAATACCATTCTTCATAAGCTTTGTCTCTCTGTCAGATACACACACACATATATGCACACCGAGTACTTATTTGTGCCTTGCACATTAATTTCAAATGAGGGTTTATTGGGAAGGAATTTCCAAGTTTTGTCAAGGAAAAGGAGGGGAAGGGGGGTACTAGGTAAGAAAAAAAGAACACTGAATTTTTCTGAAACTGAAGAGTAGATTTTGTTACTTGTGAAGATTATTATAGAGCAGGTACTGGTACACACTATCGGCTGCAAATTTCTTTGTGAGATGACTGTGATTGAGGTTCCAATCTATAGACCTCCGGGCTTCATAAATTTGAATCATGGCAGATTTGGAACTGCTCTGTGCTGATTTACATTCTCTCAGGTTATTCTGTTGTTGAGATGTTTACTGCATGAATTTATTGATATGGTGTGACAGATGGGGAGAAATACAGGGGAAGTGTTGGAAACGCTGAAGAACTAGTCTGGAAAAAGGAAACACCTGTGAAGAGAGGACACAAAACAAGGTTCTTTCTGACAAAGAAAAGTGAAACACTGGAGAAATCAGGCCAAGAAACAAGCATTTCCTAAATATTGGAGACAACAAGGCAGGCAGGAGATGGACATCTAATTCCATGATAGACACTGGCCTATTTTTCAACCTCTTGTTCTAAAAGTGCTGTACTCATAGCTAGAAAAAGAAAGTAGAAATGCCAGTAGGAAGACTATCTGACTATTGTACTCAGAGTGGTTTTTACAGTTTTAAAGAGTAGATACAGAGGTAACTCATTCCACAGACGAATGAAAAGGCCAACATTCGAATAATGAATAATGCACAAAATACCCCACGCAAAAACAAGCAAGACAGAACAAAAAACCCCAACCAAAACAAACAAACAAACCCAGCACAAACAACCACCAAAGAGAGAGGCACAGAACTATGCAAAGACAAAATTCAATGCAGCTTATCACATCTGAATGAAATCACACAAGTAGAGTATTCAGGAATACATCACAAAAGTAAGATCTACAGATGCCTTCTGCCAACATTTCTCCACAGTTTTTTACCCCTGACTAGGATCTGGATTCTCATGTATAACAGTGTCCCTAAGTCCTCACTCGTCTGCCATCTTATAATCAAGAGGTAAGATTTAACCAAATTTTTTACAAACTCCAACTAAAAATACGCCCTCTTTCTGAGTCTGATTACATAAAATTCAGTAAATTTTTCTATTTTGTCCTTACCCTGACAGTCATCACAGAAGTTGGCCCTGCTGAAGGCCCATTGCTTTTGATAATGTTTTTTCTTGGTGAAATCAAGAAATTCTTGTCCAAGTAAGTGACAAGAGAGTGAAGGGGTTTTTTATGTCAATTTGAGGCAGAGTGTGTCCAATATCAATCTTATGTTTAACATGCAGATTAAAGCAGAGGTTCTACCAAAAGAAGAAGATACTTGGTATGCAAAAGACTATGATGGACCACTAAGTTGCTGGACCACTGAACTGGTTATTCCACAGTAGGTCCCACGTTGATGGTATTATAGAACAGAGGGAGATACTCATGCTGCTAATGGGAAAAAAAACAAACAACCAACTAAGCAAACAAATTCCTCTCCCCCCCCCAACCAACCCAAACCACCAAACAACTTGTCTCTTGTGATCACAGGATCAGGCCAAATTATCAACTGGAAAAAGTTGTTCAAAGATAACAGTCCCTCTGGGCCCTGGGAAAGGCAATCTGTCCCAACTGCTGCTGTTGCAAAAGGAAATGGCTCATCTGAGAAAATGAATGCTTTTTGTAACCAAGGTTAACACTGGCAGGGTTTATACCATACCACAATAATTCAGTGGACATAGCCAAGGTTAAAAGGATATGTAAAGGATAGTTTACTTGATGGGACAATAGAAAATGCCGTTTACTGGTCACCTTTCTAGCCCCATTACTCATTAAAGTAACACATTATGTTTTCTTTGAAGTCCAGAGGAGGAAGAAAGGTTTGGACAGATTTCATCAAAGTGTAAACTCCCCGCCTATGTTCCCATGCGCATCAGTGTTGCTTTCAGATTACTCCTGCAAGGCTCTCAGAAACACCCTGAGAGGTGTTTCTTCCCTTCTTCCCCAAGCATACTCAGCCTCTGCCTTCCTCATTTTGCCGCAGATTCTACTACACTGTTAGGGCCACAAAGATCATTAGAGGGATGGAACACCTTTCCTATGGGAAGGGATGAGAGAGTTGGGGTTGTTCAGCCTGAAGAAGAGAAAGCTCCAAGGTGACCTCATTGAGTCCTTTCAGTACCTAAAGGGGCCTACAAGAGAGGGAGAGAGGGACTTTTTAAAAGGATGTGTAGTGATAGGACAAGGGGGAATGGCTTTAAATGAAAGAGGGCAGGTTTAAATTAGATATTAGGAGGAAATTCTTTACTGTGAGGGTGGTGAGGCACTGTTGCCCAGAGAAGTTGTGAATGGCCCATTCCTGGAAATGCTCAATGCCAGGCTGGATTGGGCCCTGAGAAGCCTGGTCTAGTGGAAGTGCCAGTCCATGGCAGGGAGTTGGAACTAGATGATCTTTATTGTCCCTTCCCAACACAACCCCCCAACCCAAACCAATCTATGACTGTATGATTCTATGATTTTCCATTACTAAATTTCTTTGCTAACTCTATGCATTGGCCACCTTTGCAAAGCTCTCCATCTATTATTTCCACACAGCATCCTTCTTTCTGTTTATTTCTAATTACAATGAAAATTAGGAAGGAAGCCTAATATATATAACAAAGTTTCTATATTCTGGAGTGTTTATTGGAGTGATTATACACTGTTACTTCTGACCATGAGGAACACAACTGCTGGTTTTTTTCTGTTCATTAACCCGTGCCTCTCAGATCATTCTTTCTGGGCTGTCTGATGCACCTTTACTTTGGCTGCCCCATGTAGTGCTTGTTGCAGGTAAGGAATGACAAAAACGTTCCTAAATGCTATGTCCTCTGCCACACAGCAACCAGCTCTAGGGAGGGAATACTGCTCCTTCATTCTCTAGCTTACTCTCCTATGGAAGACCTGGAGCTCTGGCTTTGGTTTCCACCAGCTCAGGAGGATCAGGGCAGCCCCGTGCTTGACAGTGGGAGCACCAGCCCAAAGCCACAGGACCGGGAACAGTTACTGCATGAAATCAGCACCTACACAGTTCCTCACCACCATGGCAATGGGTGTGATTGTCATCCAGATGATGAAACAGAACTGATCCTTTTGGCCTTTGCAGATCACTGAAAATCCTAATTGCTCTGATGGAATTGCTTCCAGTACCATGGAGGTCGCAGTAAGTTATTTGTGCCCAAACCGTGCAGACATATTGCCATGAAGATGGTGACTTTGCATTGATAAACCTGAAATCCTGAATGCTATATGGCATTAAAACCTCAGAAATGCCTTTCTCTGAACCAGTCCAACCTGGATAATTCTATTCTAGGGACTTAAATGCCCAACAAATTTAAAATGGTTATTTGGGATTTTTTTTTCCCACTTCATCCTCTAAGCTTCTATCTCCTTGCTACTTCCTATTAAATAGAACACCTCATTTATGTAAGAGACAAACTCAAAGACATTACACACACATGCTACTATGTGTGTATACTTTTTGATGTCCTTTGAGGTGAAAAGCAGTATATATTAATGTGAGATTACTATCTTTTCTTCAATAAGAAATCAAAGGGAAAAAAGATCAAAAGGTACCAATTTCATATAAAAACACAATGAGAGGTCTATGTCTTCATGGTTTGTCTACCAACTTAATTATAACCTGTAATTGTTACTGCCTCTTCCATGACATATCTAGGTTGCACATTGTAGATTACTAGAGTGATTATTCAGTATTGGTCAAACCTTAAGGTCCTAATTAATTCCTAGTACAAGTGAAATTATTAAAGTCAGTCACAGCTTTATCTGCAAATGGAGATAACCCAGACTGTTTCCTTAGCACCTGGCCTACTGCTTTATTTCACAGTTTTATTTTCATCTTTATCTTCACTGGTTTATCTGACATATACCATCTCCACTGGCTTTGCACAAGAATGGGACTAGCAGAGATGTGTCATCTCTTGGAGTAGTTTTGCCAGGATCAGATAAGAGAAATACAAACCAGTACTGCCTTTTGATACCACACATTACTCCTTTTTTCAACAGACCTAATTATGAAGTATTGCTTAAGTTCCTGCTTGTTTTAATCAATTTGATTTCCAGAGAGGGTTGCCTAAGTAAGGGTGAAAAATGAGAAGTGACTTGGGGTTTTGATCCATCTTTTAGCACCCACCAATATTTAAGGAGTAACCTGAGAGATACCATCAATAGCAAAAGGCACTGAAGTGAGACTACGCAATTTCCCATGCTTTAAATCCAATATCTCAGTAGCAATAGTCAAGTTTATCCCTACATTAAATATCAAGGTTAGTTTGCGTAGCAGATTTATTGAAAATGATGATGGAAAGCTCAGCATGAAAAAGTGGAATGCAGCTAGCAGGAACTGCCTAGTTTCTGGGAATCTAACAACAGCGTTACCAATACCCACCTTTTTGAATGGAAAGCTGAGAGAGATGAAGTTTAACCTGAATCAAAATATCAGGTCCAAATTCTGAAACTAAATTTGATATTTTCCCTCCATGTTCATACTCACCTTTTATTTTAGTTTGCTCTTCCAATGCCGTCATATGTCCTTGAATCATCAGAAGAGTTGAATGTGAAATCAGATTCAGATTTCTCAACTCAGTCCAAATCACAGTGCATGGCTGGTAAAAATTTCATTCAATTTACCTCTCTGTTTTAACTATCTAAACAGACCAAGTCCCACGTGCATTATAAATAAATAAGAAATATAAAGAAGCAAATAGAATGTCAGAATTTTATTACACAGAAATACTTCAAAAAATAAATGTTCCATCTGCAGACTACCAGTGAAAAAAAGGAATTGATTTTTAGTTCTTTCTCAGTAGATGGCAAGTGTTCTTTGTACTGCCTATAGGTTGCCAATTTTACCTTGGTCTAAGTGGTAAGTGAAATATGATTACTTTAAAGCTCAAAAATGTATCACAAGTCAGAATTAATAGCTGTAAACCAAAACAGACATCTTTCTCATTACATGATGCCGAATTACACTTCTCTCATCTCATGGTCATGAAGACAGTAATGAAAAATGCAATGACCTCACTACTGTACGCACTAAAAATTATAAGATTTGAACATTCAGCAGTTAGTTCTGAGCAATGCCAAGATGATTATGCATCATTATTTTAAATTCCTTGTTGTATCATTCTGCAGACATGACTGGCATTCTACTGAAGATACAAGTTCATTCTGGATCTCCCTTAAGGATTAGTTTAAGCTATGGAGAAAGGAGCAGAATATGTGCTGAACAATTTTTACCCAGTAATAAAATGGACTGAAAATGTGACTAACTGTATTGAGTTTATATTTTGTTTAAAGAAGATTGAAGAAAAAGATTAAAAAATCTTAGTGAATTGCATTAGTTACTCTGGAGGGCTGTGGTCATGAGTATCACCCCATACTGAACAGCTTGGACATCTATGCCATGCTTTGTATTGCATATGCCATGTAAATTACAGAAAATATTTTTGTATGTTCATTGCATTGTTTAAAAATCTTTTTTTGGAGCAAAGCATTTCTATCTAGATGCAGCAGTAACTATAAGGACGATGCTCAGTCTTGTTCTCCAACAAACTGCAGTGTTTTTCATTTTCTTGAAAGTACTGTATAACTAAAATCTCTTGCCCTTACAAAGGAAGAGGCAATTTAGACCCTTTAATAAATGCTTTTGTACAGCTGGCCAGAAAACCAAAATGCATGAAAAATTCTGAGATTTCAGTCTTTGACTGTTCTTTTTGAGAAGAATTGCCAATATTTTCTCAGGAATAACGACAGACATGCCGAACACAGTTTATTAAAACTGAGGCAAACAACACCTTACATGTGAGAGGCACAGTTCCACTGTCTTAACAATCCTGAGTTAAAGAGCAAACTGAGTCTCCCATATTCCAGAAAGGACAGAAATCTAACCATCCATCACAGGAGTTAATTTCTCTGGTGCCAAGAGAGGTGGAGTTCTTACCTAAAGCACAGTAACTGAATCCAGAGAGTCTGAGAGACATCCGTCCTGGAAAAGCCAATCATGTCAGTGTAAGGTACTCATCAGATGTGACAGCACTTGCTTGAGCCCTTTCTCCATATTCAACATACTGATGTTTTAACCAGATCTGTTTTTAACCCAAATGAGTGTCTTGGTTAGTGGCTGTTAGCTCCTGTGGCATCTTCCTTCTCCTCATATGCCCCTTTTGCAGAAGTCTTTATCCTGATTGTAAAAAGCTCCTAATATTTTTCCATCAAAATTGACACATTTCTGTTTTACACTTTCTTTGTCAAAAAGACAGAATTTGAAGACATACTTGTGCCATAATGATTTTTTCCTTAACAAGCAGTTTGAAATAGTCCAAAAATATGTAGGAAATGCATTAAAGAGAAATAAATAGTAGGTTTGGCACCCTAAGGCCAGCAGCAAATTTATTTCTCACCTAATGATAAAATTTGCTGTGCAGATAAGAGAGGTAATCCTTGCAAACTTTCAAAGGTACTGGTGTGCCATTAGCAAACATCACCCTCATTTTAAGAGGCTGCTTACATCTCTCTAATAGGTTCCAGAGGGTTCCTGTTTGTCAGAAACATAAATTTAAAAAACCACGAATGACAGTATAACAGCAGTTAGAAAGGGAAGAGATGTATGATGTTCCACAACACATCCTCCTACTGAGAATTTATTTTTTTATTCTGATTTAGCTGAAATGTTCAGATGTGTTCTAATTTTAGCATTTTGAGAACCAGTTTTTTAACAATATTTGAAGAAGTTGTCTTGCTTTTACAACAGTGATCTCTATTGGAAGTGGTTTTCCTTAGACAGCAAGGAGTCTAAAACATCACCAATCTGTTCCTGTGTTTGGAAATCACTTACCTACCACCTGGGAACATAACAAACTGACATATGGTACTGTCATTGTCTGCCTCCTGGAAGCTAGCAGAGAGTACATGAGGGGAAACTTTAGCTTAGTTAACACTAGAGAATGCTAGAAAAAAGAGACCCACAATTTTTCCCCACTCTTAAATGATTCTTAAAATATTGAAGCAATAATTAGAGACCAGGAGGGTTCAAGCTTGCCACACTATTTTTTTTTTTAAAGTAGGGACTTAAATAAGAAACAACAGAGAAGAACAATTTAACACAGTAAATAATTCATCAGTGGAACTCATAGCCACAGAAGAACACATTTATGGAGAGATTCAAAACATTACTAGATAAATCCATGTAAGAAAAGTCTTTAAATGGCTATAAAATATTAATATAGATGCAAACTCCAATCTAAGAGATGCCTCTAATGTGTTAAACAGACAGAAGTTGGGAGGATGTACTGGTAGTAGTGTCAGTGTATGCTTGTCATTTTTTAATATTCTCTCTAAAGCACCCCCTATTAGACATTGCCAAAGATACCAGGGAAGGTCACCTCCTTGTCTGACCTGCTGGAGCTGTTCTGTGTAAGAAATGTTATTTGCAAAATCAGCAGTCATCATGTAAGCTGTGAGTCTAAAAGAAATAGCAAGCTATGTACCTTTATTTATTAATTTAGTCATGCACTTTTATTTATGTGTCTGATTACAGCTGTAAATGCCAGATTATAGGATCTCACTTTCAAAACTTTTAGCTAAAGGACTTTGTAAGTATGAAACATAAACTAGTTGTGTAAAAATGGATCTATGGCACCTTATATGTGATAGTTATGACATAATTTTATACAGGCTCCAAATTTATTTCAAGACCTTTTAGCATCTTTGTTTATCAGCCTATATCTGTGCTGGTTGCATTAAAAGGAGAAGGACATTTCCAATATACAGCAAAATATATTTGCTAAGCAGTAAATGTAAGCAAGAGTTCAGCTAACATCCTCAGTGTCATTAGCTGGAAATCTACGATAGTCACACATAACAGGTTTTTTGTTGTTGAATTGGTGGAACTAGTGAAGTGAAGTAACTTGCACACATCTGGAGAAAGAATGACCCTGACAACATAGGTCTTAAGCCCACATGCATACTAAAGGTTGCAGTTGGTAACCTTGCAGCCCACCTAAAATTACGCAGATGGACTAAGGATTTACTAACATTTCAAATGCAAATGGTTTATTCATGCTGAAAGAGTGGATAAAAGATGAATGTGGTCATTATGTTTCTGAAACTTAAGTGATTTTATTGGTGAAGAGCCTCAAGATGTGGGGCAAAAAACCCACTAGAATGGAGTCAAACAAATCTTCCTGCTGGGCTGAACCTCATCTGCCCTTCTGTGTGGCAGTCCTAGTCATCTTTAGAGACCAGAACACTACAAAGTATACAGAAAAAGCTTAGCCCTAAGCAATCTGCATGCATTTTCTTTAGTCAGTCCTTTGACTCTCACCTCTTAGAAAATCACCATTCTTTTGTATTTTTGGGGAAGGGTATATGCAGTTTGCCTAAGCAAACCTCTTAGCAGTTTTCATTGCTGCTTCAGAGCAGCAGTAAGATGATAGCAGCAAAGATAACTCCCTCCTTGGTACATAATCTTCCACTACAGTTAAGTGCTAGATAGCAGCAGGGTAGATCTCAGCCAGGTAACCCTTACTTTCACCACTTCCCACAACAGCTCTAGCTGAGATGACAGTTCCATATGCTCCAGTCACATGAGATAGCCATTGGCTTCTGAGAACACACATCAGCATAATATGGCTCTGAGCTGTGTTTAAGCTGGTGGACATCTGCAGCAAGGGTGTTCAAGCCCATATTGATGGTCTCTGCAGCTCAGGTATGCCCTGCTCTCTTCAGTGCTTCTCACCAACATACCTCTGTTTTGAACAGTGATGACAAACCATCTCTGCTGCCAGTGTATTCTGACTGGAAGCCTCTCCATGAGAAAAAGCATGGAAAAGCAGGGTTACAGGACCAGGTCCTCAACTGTTTTTGATCCAAATGGCTCCAGTGATGTCAGTGGATCAACGTTCGTTTTCATTACTAAAAGATAAGGCCTACTGTGTGTGTGAGGAAGCTATCAACTTCTTCTCACTTCTCACATAGTGCTACACATAAGGAATTGATGGTTCCTGAATAAAGACCCAATTTCCTCATGCTTGATCTCACTATCCTTCAGTACAGATATAGCCTTAACCTGCTCCTTCATGACCATAAAACATTGAGCAGGACTGGGATTTAAATTGAATGCTGATAGATAACATTGAGAGTCTCTACGAGGAAAGAGATAGGAGTCAATCAGCTAATGAATTCTTCCATAATGGAAGTAGTGCATGGGGAAAACCACGCAATGGAGTAGAAAAATATCTTCCTGATATTGATATACTCTTACAGGCAACATCTTGCAAAAAAGAACTAAATGACTCCAGGCTATACTCCTGAGTGTTGCTTCCCTGAGGAAAGCAAAAAGGGAGAACACAGAGTTAAAAATGTAATGGATCAAAACTAGACATGGCAGAATGGAAAGGAGGGAGGAGAGGTGGCAGTGGGAAGGGGGCGGTGGAGATAGAAGAAAACCAGCATTACTTAGAAAAATTCAAGGCATAGTTGGGAGTGTGCTACATCACTGACATTTAGAAAATGACTTTCTGTTTGAATTTACATCAGCATCCCCAGAAAGCACTTTGAGATATGCTGAGATATGCAAGAAACTTTTGCTCTACACTTGTGTATCCAGCCCTTTTGCATGCTTTTTCTTAAGCTCAATTTTCTGTGTGGACAATGAACCATAAGATGCAAGTGAGAAGCCTCAAGGGTAGTGGTTAAATGGAAATGCTAGCTTATTTTTCTAGGGTCAATACCTTCCAACACATCATTCTTGATTGTATATATGGATCATTTCATACAGAGTGGTTGCAGAGTGATGGCAACAAGGAAAGCAGCCTGGAGCTTAGTTAAGGGAAGTTGTCCTTATTTCTTTACAAGAGGATAAATCTTTTCATTATCCCTCAGGAAACAAGACTTTAAAAGTGGCACTGGGTGAAGGAGGGAACAAAAACACCATGAAGGACTGGAGAAAGAATGCCTCTTCTTGTTAAATAAGAACTCCCTAAAACTTGCCAGTGTCAAACAACCACTTTATTGTCCTATTTTGTTTTCTCCTTTATATCAAAGCACCAGATTTGCAATGACAGACTAACTAGCAGCAGACTTTGTAGTGGCCTAATGGTTAGGTATTGGCAATGAAAAAGCAGGTGCTGCCATTGCCCATAGTGAACAACAAATCCACCAACTATCTTTAACTTTACTAGATTCTTAGCAGAAGGCATATTGCTGTCAGCAGGTCTCACACCAGGGAAAAGTAATTTCACTTAATTTTTCCTTTACATTGATATAACTGAAAGGAGACTCAGGGCTTATAATTTCCTTATTCCATCTTGATAGTATACTCAAGCTTTACTTTGGTCTCTTGCAAAACAACAGAGAGTAAATGCATTAACAAGTAAGACCAAAAGAGGGAAGTAATCAAATGGGTTGCAGGAAATAAAACCACTTTTACGTCTTTAGAATCCGATGTGTTAAATTGGGAGAACAGTAAGATTTATTTCTCTATGCTATATCATCCAAAACCAGCATATCTCTCTCCAAATTTGCAATTTAATGCTAAAAAAGATTATTTACTTTCCACCGATCCTCATAAATAATGGACAAGGTCTAATTTCCGGTTCAGATTGCTGATGTTAAGATTAAGAGCAGTTTACTTGCTTTGGTATGTGAATGGGGAAAAGCTGAAGGACTGTCTATAAACAGAGATTGTGCAGTCTTGCCCCTCTTGTTGTAGTGGTTGCAACTATAGCTTTGGGTGCAGCCCTTAGAACTAACACCTTTTGGCTATTGACAGCTGGATGTGTTTAACTGGATGCAAGATCAAGTTTTACCTCAACTGTTTTGGAGAAGGCAGGGAAGCAGGAATACTGCCACATGCACATCTGCTCCAGAAATCCATTGCACACAAGTTATTCTGTCACCTGGGGTGTGCACGACCAACACATTTTCCTGACTCCAAAAATGCAAGTAGTTCAAATGGGTTGCATGAAATGAACTGGTAGTCAGGTCAGAGCACTTTCACTTATCCTTGCCTAGCAAGCAATCTATTGCTAGAGAAATTTTTATTTCCTGTATGAGGGAAAGGGTTGCTCAAACTCTCCTGTTCTGCATGACACCAGAAAAGCACAGCTTAGGACCTTCAATGCCAGCCTGTGACACAAGTGTAGGTTTCCATTTGATTTTGCTGATTTGTACAAGGAGGGGAAGGAGAATAGAATCAAAGTTGCTGGAAGTTTATCAAATACCTAATTACCCCCCCCCCCCAAAAAAAGAGTCTTGATAAAAGGAATATGTTCAATTTCATTTAATTTACAGCATTTTGAGCAGAAAACTAGAGAAACAATGAAAAGTAGAATGCCATCTGCTTTGTTGACAAGACTGAAGGAAAGATGGTCATGTTTGACTACATTTGATGACAACCTGATTGACAGCCAAGATCAAATACTAAAAAAACCCAACAAAAGTATACCCTTCTCCTCCTCCTCATATTAGAAAGCAAGTCAAAGCTCTGGTTTACATTGCTTTTACAAAAAAGTAATATTTATGTATTACTTTCTGCAGGTTTATTTTAAGTATGAATAATATAACATCATAGTTTTGCAGAATCAGAACCTAATACTCGTAACCTAATTCAACCTTGTTGAAACCAACAAGTTTTAGGTTTTGTAAAGGTTCGGGATTGAATATAATTTAAGCATAAAACAGACCCAGAAGTTGATGCTATTACTGAAGAAGCTGCTCACATGACAAAAAAAAAATGTAAAGGAAGCATCATAAATGCAACAAGATTAAACAAGCATAGGTGAATAGCATCTGTCTGCAATAATGAAAAGATAAAATGAGGAAAAGGATCTACATCTAATACCCCTTACCATTTTCATTTGTCTACTAGAGCTGATGCTTAAATCATCATTTCTGGACTTTGAAAAGAGGTAGCAAAAGGCTGAGGTGTTTGGCAATAGGTTTCTTTATGCTTCTTTGACTGCATCCCATCTTTTACAAGCATTTCTTGAAGTCTCAGTTAAGTTTATGTTTACATATATGTTAATTTCTTGATATTTTTTCTACAGCCATATATATATTCTCTTATGATGAACCTGCCCAGTGGTATTTGAACTTGCTTTCTATATTCCTTTCTCTACTCTAAAATCCTATTATAATGTTATTATGGCTTTTTATGGCCATTGAGAGGCCAGAAATTTGTGCTGGGAAAGCTATTGAGTCAGGAAACCTTGATGTCGTTGCAGTTAATAGTAAATCACAGGTAGAGTGGGAGCTGCCCTCGTTTCAAGTTAAGCAGGTTCTCTGGTTCTCTCATAACACCGTTTTTTCCATGATAGCTCCCAGCCATGTAGTCTCACCATAATTTAGAACTGCTGTATCTAAGATGTCCAATAAACAGGGCAGGGAGTACATAACAAAGGTGGATTGCTGTTACTTGGTACAAATTACAGGCTTTTTTATGCCCTCTGAGGGTGCTACATTTAGAATAACAGAGTGGATGGGCCCAGAATGCCTCTTCTTAAAAAACCTTTTGTCTGTTTGAAAACTGGTATTACCTTTCCTCTGATTACTCTTCTCTAGGCTATTTTTCACATCTTCCTTGTGTAGACATCAAGGGGGTTTTCTGCTGTGTGTATGTGCTTGGCAGAGAGGGAAGTGTTCTCTTCCATTACTTGTGGAATATTATTGCAAATGTACATTTTAAGATGAAAATTCTCTGTACCATGATTCTCTGTACCACTCAGTGAAAAGTGTAGTGTTAGTTTGATTGTTTTACAGAGGAAAGAAAAAGTTGCATACAACACAAGATGCATTTATTAAGGCTAGGAAATAATATTTTTAAATCCTAGAGTGGATGTTACTCACATAACCCTCCAGAATTACAATATAATATTTTTTTCAAAATGCAACAATACTAGGTTTAAGTCTTTTATGCTTAAGGTCTGTAATTAAGATGAGATGAATATTTTATCCTCTGCCATATGATCACCCTAGGCTGTTTAATTTTAGACCAAGAACCATATTTTAACTAATACATTAAAATGTAAGATATCATCCAAAATTACTTGGGTTTTTAAATACATTGATATATGGGTTGTGAACCTTACAAGGCACTTTCACTGTACCTCCATTTACTGTGAAATCCCTGCTCTCTCCAAGCTTATCATGTTGTAGAACTGTATCAGAATTTCATTATCACAGAGAAACCTGCAGAACTAAAGAGGTTTAATTTCTCAGAAAGTATCTGTCTGTGGGAAAATCCTGCCTATTCCTGCTTTCTTTCTCCCAAAGCTGCTAGAATCCGTGTCTCACTTTGGCAACCTACACTATCCAAGGCAGGAAAGATAATGTCATGGAGCTGGGTGCTCTTGCATCAAGACATTTAGATGCTCCAAAACACCTCCCACTGCTTTGTTTTCTTCCACTCATTGGCTCTTTCAATTGCTCCATCCTTACCTTTTCTTCTGTTTTTCCATTACCCATGATGCCAGAAGGATTTGAGCCTCCTTGCTTATGCAGGCTACAGCTCAGAATGTTTCCATCCCTTGTCATGGCACATAGGGTCAACCTCAATGAATGTGAGTATTGCCTTGCCAGATTTTAGAATGGTAGGAAAAATGACAGTGTGTCATGTTTCTGATAGGAATAATTGTTACACGCTCTGCAGCCAATTAATTGCATTTGACTGAGAAGACTCAAATAAGTCTTAAAACCCCACCTTGAGTACTGATGCAGAGCACAGTCTCTTACAGGGTTAGACTAGTCTTCAGTACCAGGTCTTACTCTGGGTTAGTGCACAGGGTCATCCTTATGTAGAACCAGAGACTGCAGAGATGAAATCTCACTCTTCAATGTTACAGTTACTTTTATAATCTCCTTGTTAGAATTGTCTTACCTCCTTCACCTCTGCACCTTCAGTTGAGACAGATGGCAAAGAAAACTGATGCAACTGCATAGACTTAAAGATGTCCTTCGGTGTCTGGCTTGAATATTGCAGTCCCTTTCAAACTTGTCTCTTCAGCACATTCAAGTCTGTGACCATGACAGGGAAAGAAAGATCTACATTCTTGTATATATTTTCCAGTTGGTGAGGAACCCTTAACGCAGCCAGAGGACAGTGTTCTCACCAGCAGCAGTACTTGTGTGCTTCACTGTACTAAGATGTTTCAATGGATTATGGCACGTAACCAATAAAAAAAAATTACTTCCTGGATGATAATACAACAAAAACTTTACGAAATGCTAATCAACACAATTGAATAGATCTTTTCCTCCTCAGACTCTTAAGAAAGTACTCCTCTGTACTCATTTTGGAGGTGCCTCTCTACTACACGAATTATTCAAAAAGTCTACAAACATCATCATGCAATGTAATTCCCTGAGAGCTCTAAGAGCTCTGCTGCAGGCTTCTGGTCAGATGATCTCTTTCAGATAAGTATTCTTTGTGAGATCTCCTAATGGATTCTCAGAGCTGCATAGTGCTATTAACACCTCTGTTGCTGACAGCCCACAGCCCCCAGGCAGGGACTCATCTGATCTTTTACATTTGGGGTCACTTACTGGGCAAGTGCAGCCCGCAGTCATGCCTGGGCATTCCCTGCAGAGCAGACCAGAATATGATAACTTGTGCAAGCAGGTTAAGCACATCGTTTGGTTATCTCTGAGGTTAATTAATATCCCATAACAAATAAAAAGTGGGTGTTAGTTGTTCCAAAAGTGCTGTTTAGTCAGCCCTGGAAACCTCCCAGTATACTGCAAGTATATGGAGATTTTAGGATAATAACCCCTGATTTCAGAAATATGGCTCTGTGCAGCACCTGGAGGTTATTTACACATTTTTTTCAACCATTTAGCTAAAGGGTTGAGGTTTCTTAGATGGTTGGTGACAATGAGGAGACAGACTCCCTCAGAGGAAGAATGCATCCACATGCATGAGGAGCCTTCTCTCCACACAGGTGTCCAATACTCCTATGTACCTCTGAACTGAAGCACACAAGAATGCTGCTTTTTCTCTCATTGTGTGAATCAGAATGAACTAGTATTAACATGAGAGAAAGACATCATGTTCAGCCTTTGAAGTGTTCCTTCTTGCAATTAATTAATTTCTTCCCTTCCGTGTTGTGGTTTGCTCGTGTTTGTTTTTTGTGAATCATAATCTCTTGGATCAAAATAGAAAGATGGTGTTTTATAGTATCCTTCTCCTTTGAAGGTCCTTTTAGAATACTACCCTGGCATGAAACAAAAGCATAATTCAAAATTTGATGTGTTTGTTTTTAAAAAAAAGCCTTCTAAAGTGCAAATATATTTTAATTAAAATGAGGTTCTAGAAATTACTATTAGCTTATCTCTTCAATGTACTTTCAGGTAAAATCTACTTGTAGAGAACTTGAAGAAAAAAGAAAGCTGGACAATTATTCGGTTGAATTTGCAGGCTCATTTCAGGCTATCCAGTTCAGCCATTAGCTAAACTCCATGCCTTTTTTCTGTTGGTATTTTTTTAAATGTCTGTCTTCTCCACTCTTATTTTATTTTCCTGGAATGTTTCCTTTGTCTTTACAGCCACAGCAGTGAAGCCATTTCATTGCGAGTATGTTCCTCGATGTTACATCTTTGTTAGAAAATACAGGATATTGAATGCAACAATTCCCAAATGGTAAAAATTTAAATTTTCTTATAAATGTGCTGATTTTAAGAGAGAGAGTGGGAATCTACTGTTCTTCATGACAACAAACATTTTTTCCTACAAATTCAACTGTACTGGAGGCAATTATCAAGTGATACACACCTGAGGTGCTGTGGTTGTACTGCAGTTTCTACAGACAGTTTTGAGTATTACACTTCCCAAATAACCCCAAAATCTATTCAATATCCATTCACAGAAATATAAAAAATCCATCACTGGAAAATGCTTATTAAGTCCTAATATGAGGAGAGTCTCAGAGTAAGAAAGCAATATATAAATCAGTCTTTAGATGTCTGTGCTGTAGCCAGTGTAATTTGAATAATTAATGGGAAAGAATATTCTCACATACTCCATTAGTCTACTCAAAGCCCTTGTTTTGTAAGCTTAGCAGCAGTAGTATGCACAATCTTCTTCAGCATAAAAAAATGGCTTGGTATCAAACTTCTAGTCTGAAAGTCCTTGACTGAATGTCCAGTATGGATAAATACCACATAATTGCAACTTCATCTCATTTTCAGGAACATCCCCAGAGATCATGCCTCAAAGCTGTGTCCCAAAACTCACTTAATGATTTCCTCTCAGGTTCTGGGAAAAGCTAAGTTATTTTAGCACTATGTTTTATATTGAAATTAATGGACCTCTTGCAACAAATTACACACTTTATTGGGTTTGTGTTTGCTCCAGTAATATTATTAGTAATTGTCACCAATATACACCTGGGAAGTCAGTAATCTGAAATAAAATTTGACACTACCTAATTGGTATTGCAGATAACAATACAACTATTTTACAGAAAATGTGTCCCCCCCTTAAGAAATGGATAACATAAAATTTAGATTGCAGTTGCATCAGTTAAATTGCTGACTTTATAATCTCTGTTTGCAATAGAAAATTACATTCCCTTGAAAAAAAAATAATTACCATTTCCAAGCATTTCCCTTAGCTCCTAAGACTTATATCAAGCCCTAACAAAGGATGGAATTGCCATAGCAACTGCCAATCTGCTTTCTTTTTGTTGCTGTTTTGGTTTCTTACTCAGAAGCCTACATAATAAACCTGTTTCATCACATGACTGGCCATGGGAGACTGAAGTCAATGGTTTTGGAGAAGACAGTGCTTTTCTACCAGACCAAGATGCTGAAAGAAATAAAAATAGCAAATGCAGATGTTACAACCCAACTGCATTTTGAAACTTTCAACAGAATGAGTCTTTGACACAGCCATTGAAATATCCAACAACACATTTCTTTTCATTGCTTCTATAAGCTTCACTCAGCATCAGGAGATTTCTTTTTGTCTACTGACCTCTAATATATCATGACATTGTGGCTCAGCAAAATCAGAGAAGATCTTTAAGGTCTCTTTGAACCCAAAGCATTCAGTGATTCTATGATTAAAAATCAGCCTCTTGGCATGGAAACAAGACCTTGAACTTAGGCAAGTTATGCCCTTATAACACAGTAAATTCTCATCATCAAACATAGTTGAATGGCAAAACTATGTGTAATTTCTGAAAGGAATTAAATAAACTATAGAAAAAATTGGGGGGAAAAAAAGCCTGTTAGAAGTCCTTGCATACTTTTTAAAATATTAAATAATAGCTCTGAGAAGGCAATTAAATGTTTGAGCTATATGGTACTTAAGCCTTATTCTGCCTTGCCACTAAGAGTACTTTTGATGAAAATATAATCTTAAATTGTACACAAATTGATCAAAGAAATTGTAAAGTCTGAACATTCGGGGGTTTCACTCAAAAAAAATCACATTCTTGCCTTGGCATCCAAGAAAAAAGTTCAGTTGTCATTTATTCAAAGGCTGTCATTCACCACTCAAAAATGAATAAAACAGTTAAATACTAAGAATAGTATTGTCTTCACCTGTCTTGAACTCTGTACAATTTTTCCATGCAGGATTCTTTGCAAACGTACTTAGTTTATTTTCAACTCTCCCTACAATCTCACTCTCACCTTTTATTTATATCATGTCCAAGAGCATGAGAGTTGAAAGTTTGTTTTTGAGAACAGGACAAATGTAGGACTGTGGAGAAATATTTCAAAAATCTCAACTGCTTATAATGCTGTGATTTAACTGGCCATATCAATCTTCCCTGCAAGGCAGTGCTGGTTGCAGTTTTGACTGACAACATAAAAAAGTTTCTGTGACCTATTCCTATGAGGCTTTGGGCTTGTGGTAGTAGAATAAGGAGTTAGAAGTGGAAAGCTCAACAGTATATTCAGCCTTTGTCAATATTACCTGTAATCAAACTCACCCAGCACTGCCTTCACAACAGATTGGTTTGGTATCCCTCAAAAACAGTGCCACTCAACCAAGCTTTTGCTATTTCTGTTCTTAAACTCACCAGGGCAGTAATGAAACTTCCAATTGAAAATAAAAAAAAAAAATTGCTTTAATGCCTCTGAAATTCAGTTGAAAATCGAATAGACTTCCAAACAACTCCTAGTTTTACAAGTAAGGCAGCAGGATAGGAGCATTAGCTTATGCCTAACCCACCAAACATCAGTGGTTGGTTCGATAATATAGGGAGCAGAAATGGCTTCTATAGATATTGAAAAACTTTCTAAAGTAGAAACAGTATGATATTTGGGATGTTAATTGCAAATTTTCATTTTAGTGTAGATTCTGGAAATTCCAGGGATTGGCTTATGTGTTTGGGGCTCTGCCGTTGAAAGAATTTTTTTTTACAATGTTAAACACATATCATAAAATGAAAAATTAAACAAGATCTTTTTTACTCCATAAGGGTCTCAGCTTTATACTTCATCCATTCTGATTCTAAAACACACAAAATTCCAATTCCTTCTCTTTAAAAAATGGCTTAAAAAACCCTTTTCCATCACCTCTCCTTTCTATGGGAAGAAGGAAAAGCAGTCTCAATCCATCCTTCTTCAGAAAACAGGTAAAAAAAAAAATCTATGAAACAAAACAGTGACCTGACTTCATCCCCAGCAGCACTGGTGGTTCATCAGATTGGGGTTTTTGCATTCAGGAGACTTCAAACTTTTGTCTGAGTTAAGGTGCTACTTGCTGCCTTATGCACAAATTGCAAAAATCTCTTTCTCTGCAAAAATGGAAAAACAGATGTCTAATTTCCTTTTTTTATGTATACTGTGCATATTTTAAAGGTATTTGTATAGTGATTAAAAACAGCTTTGCAGTTTCTACTGTAATTACTTAGAACAAGTGTTTTTATATAATATGTCATATTCGATGGCTTTTTGCCAGAGAGAAGAAATTCCAGCCCTTAAGGAAAAATAGAGAACTTTAATAGAAGTTACTTTTAGAACTAAATATCCTAATTCCGTAGTTCCTTAAAGTCACTTGGGTAATAGATGCAGAATTTGTTTCCCCAAGATCAAACATTCTTTGCTGAATCACCTTATTAGGATATCTGCTTGTCTTCTTATTTTTGTGTTTGGGGTTTTTTTAAATTAAGTAGTATTCATGATAGCTTTGTGCAAATCACAATTGTAGTTTTATTTCATTTAAGAGTGTAAATATTTTAGATCAGAGATGAATAAGTGCATTATACCTCATTTTTAATTTACATGTGAAAATACTTGCTAGCTATCAATAAGGTAGTTATTACATTAGATAGTACACATACTACTAAATGCAGCAAGTAATACGCAGTTAAGGATTTTTTAACCAAATTTGCCCTTTGCCTAAGTGGATGGCAAAACTTCATGTACCTCAGTAGAAACAGGATCAAAGCCCATTTCTATTATAACACAAAAAACCCCAAACTATCTGGAATAAGCAACGGAGGGAAGACTAAACTGTATACTGTATACAGTCCAAGAGGAGTGTGATATTTTGTAATGGGTAAAGATGTACAGTCACCTTTAAAATCACTGTTTCTACAAAGAGAGGTGCAATATCCCCTGATAGGCTGTGCTATCTCCAGCAAATGCAGCTGCCTCTGAGGGCCCTGGTGATGGTTTACAATTCCCAAGATGCCAGCTGTCTTGCACCCTGTTCTCACTGAACATGCATTGCTATTCTGGACTGGCACTGCTCAATTAAGTTCGTCCCTTGTGTTTTCCACAGAGTCTTTAATGAATGTGAGCTGCCTGGAAGAAAAAGCCTTTGGGAGCACAAAGCAAACGAAGGAACAAACTTTTAATCAAAGAATCTAAGTACACTCAGACCTCGGTTGTGTGAAAGACAGAGGGAGCCGAGGGTTCTCAGCATCCCACAGGAATAAGCAAATACGATGGAAGGTGAAAAGCTGGCAGACAGAAAGTCAAGATCACCTGTTCTCAAAAATCAGGATTTATAATGCATACCATTTAAAGAATGATTCACTAATAATGCATAATTTGCGAGAAGAAATTATGTGTCTTCTAAAATGAAAACTTTAATTAAAACCGTATTAAATTTTGAGATTATAGAGTTGTAGTCTGAACCACAGGCTTTAAATGCTAGTTAATGACTTTCTGATATCATTCCCCTAAAATTATATCAGAAATCACTTTCCCCTCTTCATGTAAAGACTCTAGAAGAAATTACACTTTGCAAATTCAGACAAAAAAATTATCAATATAAGGGCAACTCTGCAATTTTCAGAAATGTTTGTCAATTTTTTTATGAATCAATCACTACAAATTACAGTCAAACACGTTTTGAATCCCTGTTGCTTAACCAGTGTTTTGCAGTAATTTTCTTAGGCTTAAAATATGCATGTGAGAACATTTCATACATGCAAAACTCATTTTATGATAGGTTTTACTGAGGAGAAAAGGAAGATATCATTTCTTTCTTATCTGAATATGTAATTTAAATAGGCAGGATAGAAAGGTAAAAACCTCATAACCCTCCTAGAATAAAATGCAATATCCCTAGGTGATCTTCAGATCTGCAAAACAGTACTGAAATTAGGGATCTCTTTCATGTATACTCACAGGATGGATTTGTCTGCCAGACTTACTTGTTATTTTTATAACACTTGAAATCCAGTATCATACATTGATGGAAAACAATGAAATTTTGAATGTGAGTAGAAAGTCAGTTTTCTCAAGATACTGTGAACATGTTCCCTTGAAATAAATTTCACTTTCTGTAACAGTTCTAAATCTACTGTTACAGAATGTTGTGCACCTTCCCTTCTTGAGGACTGTACTTAAATTGTGTATATAAACTGTTTTCCACACAAGACCTTTTCTGTTAGTAAGTCACCCCCATCTTTAAGAAAACTGTTGGTGTGGGACATATTGGACCAGATGCCCTTTTAACATAAAATATTATACGATTCTAGTATTTTAAGACCAGCCAAGATCTGACAGAAAACAGCATATGTGGTGCCATAAGATACAGTAGTGCATAAAAAACCTCCAGAATATCAGCAATTTGTGCCTGGAGGGTAAGTTTCTAAGCACTCAGAATGACAACACAGAGGTGATCAGGCTCAGTTCTAGAAATGGGCTCTGCTGCAGAATTCAGGTACAAAATTCCTAAATTACAGTACCTGAAAGTGTATGCTTGGAGTTCATTTGGACATACATGGATTTCAGAATTATATAATTAAATGGAAGAAAACCTATATATCTAATCACAAATAATCTATTTGAAACCTTTAGTGTACACTTATTTTCTATTGGGATTTTTGGCCCGATTTCACTCAAGTGTCATTTCTCTTTAGTGTCTACCTTGCAATTGGGACTTAAGGCATCAATTACCATAACCCAGTGTTCTGAGATCTGCATCACTCGTGATTACAAGGTACCCAAAGGGGATGGAAAAAGTTCTTCATAGAACATAGAAAGTTCTTCATCTAATGCAGATTAGTGATGACAGATCTGCCTCTCTGGCTCCTGCCTGAAAATATAAATTCAGAAAAACAAAGGACCTGGCTTTAAGCCCATTATGATCAATAGGACAAAGTCTATTAATTGGAGTGTCTGAGAAGACTCAGAGATGTCAATGGAAAATTACACCTGACTCTGATTAACCCTACTGGCAACTAATCATGGGATGGACATACTGTAAAAGCCAGGAGCCCTGAAAACTATTCCTTTGTAGATCCTTAGCTGCTTCCATAGTAAGTTCCCCTGAATGTTCTAGGTCAGAGACTGCTTCCATCTTGAACCACTAATTCTATTCTTGCTCTTCTCAGTGGGGCACACAAAGATTTTTCAAACTTCACTATCAGTTTTCTGTCTGGAACTGAATTCATAGCTCAGAGTACAGACTAGATCTCCGGGAAGACATGAACCTGTTTTGGGTTTGGGGGACAAGGGCACTGAGCACATTTGCAAATTCTCTTCCATGAGAAAACTCAAACTTCTGGCCTTTCTGTCCACCTACCACGTAAGGCATTATAATGCAGCTCATTGTGAGAGCATGTCTTTGCTGAAAGACCATATATTTAAATGTGATATGTTCTATGGAGACAACTCACCAGCCCACATGCTTTCCAGTTCATTATTTGCAGTACTTTCTTTTCTCTAGCAACAGAATAGAAAATTCTAATAAAGTTTATTAGTTAAACTGTGAATTTTTGTCCCTTGAGAACAAAATGAGCCAGCTGCAGGTTGTCTTTATTTTGTTTTGACTTTATTCTGTGTCCTCATTCTTAAATAAAATATTAGTTATAACTAAGAGTGCTATTCTGTAATTAGGCTGCCACAGGGAAGATGCTGATATCTAGGAAACAACTTCACAAAGAGTCATTTCTCTTAATGAAGCCCATGTTTTATAAACAGATTGTTCCCATTTCAGGAAACTAGAGACTTTAAAAGTGTAGTATGGATGTTCCCAAGTAATGTAATAGTTCAATAACACACCATTCTAAGAACCAAATATTCCGTCCTTTTAAGTACTGCACTGTGCGTTATGAATCCAGTTCCAGTTTGAAAATTCATAGTGACTTTACAAAAATAACTGTGTGTCCCACTGGGAAGAGCAAGAGCAGAATCAGGGGTTCAGGAAGGAACCAGTCTCTGACCTAGAACATTCAGGGAAACTTCCCATGGAAACAGCTAAGGATCTACAAAGGAACTGCAACCAGGGCTCCTTGTTTTTTACACCCACTGTTGCCAATGGGGACAACACTAGACAGAAGGGTGCTTGCTGACTTAATGTGAAACCAATTACCCATTTAGAGCCATTCTATGTGTTCCTTGAAGAAGAAGCTGCAAAGTTTTAATTCTTAATTATGAAGAGCATAATTTTTATTGTTTTGAGCTTTCTGTCATCTTTCCAGCTCACCTCAGCCTCTGACAGCTTTCAGAATAAAAGGGTTTTGTAACAAAACCTTATTTCTAAGCTGTGGCTTTTCTTTCCATTGTTTGTGACTATGTTTTCTCAGTTTTATTACCAACTTTGGAGTAATATTCTGAACTCTCAAGCACTGAGCAGCTGGGTTCTAGCCTGGGCTCAAAAGATGCAATAGTAAGGAGCACTGTGAAACTTGTTACACATTTTACAATTTAGCTTGATTTTTATTTCTGCATTTACAAATTCCTAGAAGTTCACTGTGTTTAATGACGTCCTCCTTATAATTTGTCTATGCATGCTCTCTACCTAGGCCCTATTAACATTATTAACAATTTCAAAATCTGTTTTAAAAGCCTTCCAGTCCTCCCTTACTCTCTTTTTTTTTTGTTGTTGTCTTTTCATCCCCTCTCTCTTCTTTCTCTCTTCCCTTTCTTTTTGTTTTTTTTTTTTAATCTTCTTCATTGTCATGAATATCTAGTAACTCCATTCGGTTCAGTGAACTTACATTGGTCTAGATCCAAGTCAAAATCATACTTTCACAAATCTTAATTTGATACTTTAAATTAATGACCATCCTGTTGTGCATCCAGCTTTGTCTGTCCTCTGCAGTGAACATACCTGCAGTTCATGGACTCTCCCAGAGCATGGAATAGTTTATCCAGTGAAAAAATAAAAACAATACATAATTCAAATGACTGCAAGACCACTTGAAGCTATTATATATGATAAGGAATAGTTGTGTCTGGAAAGGGGCAAAGTAACTGATACAGCCTTGATTAATATCAAAAAATCTTCAAAGTAAATTATTCTCCTTTTCTGAAGTATTATTTATATTATTTTTCAAAACCAAGTGTAAGTAATTTTACTACAGGTCTGAGGCTTTTGCAAAGGGAAAGAATAAAAAAGCATGGTGAGATGCAAGTAAACAATGCTATAAAATATAGTGCTAGGAAATACTGAAATAAGAATCATGATTTCTATGGCACACGTTGATGCACAGTGAAAGAATAGATCTCTTTAGTGTTTTTCAGTCTGCCTTGCACTGTTAGGTCTTATGAAGAAACAGATTGCCAATTTGTCTAATAACTGATCACTTCCAGGGACGTACTGGTTACAGTAGAAGGGGGACTCTGGCTGCTAATGCTCCTGACTGGATTAATTTTGCAGGAGTTTCAATTGACATTTTTGTTGGTCTTATGCTGTAGATGTTGTCTCAGAAATGGCAATTAGCACAGCTCTTCCTTTAGAAGAGAACACAACTATTTAATTTCTAGTATTTGATCTCTCTGCACGGTGCTGCTTTGTGCTGGGTGGCTGCAGCCTTCGGGCCATGGAGCTAAGCCTCAGCAAATGCTGAAGCTTTTTATCACGTTACATTTCGCAGATGACTCTGAAATTTATTGCTTATGAGAAACTGTAATAAGGATAAAAGCCTCCAGAACAGGTGGATACTAACAGAAAAGAAGCTCCTGTCTGCAAAGGCTTTGAAAAATATCACAGAAGTGAAATTGTAATGTATGGATTAATAATAATCCATTGTATACTCACACACAAACACATATACACACACTTATACATTAACCTTTTCAAAATTATTTTGCAGAGATTTTTCTGACCACATGCCAAAAATAAAAGCAAATAAATGTAGCTTAGCAACTCCAAGAGGTAAAGCCAATGGCAATAGATTCCAGAAGTGCATGAGCTTTCTTATTGAGTACTTGAAAATAGTAAGCCTTTAAACAGTAACTGTTACAAAACAACACTAAAGTAAAATAAAATAAAATAAAGTAAAATAGTAATAAAAAACATCCAAAGGAGGGCTACAAAGATGGTGAGAGGTCTGGAGGGGAAGCCATATGAGGAGTGACTGAGATCACTTGGTCTGTTCAGCCTGGAGAAGAGACACTGAGGGGAGGCCTCATTGCAGTTACAACTTCCTCACAAGGGGAAGCAGAGAAGCAGGCACTGATCTCTCCTGCTGGTGACCAATGACAGAACCCGAGGGAATGGCCTGAAATTGTGTCAGGGGAGGTTTAGGTTGGATATCAGAGAAAGGTTCTTCCCCTAGAGAGTGTTTGTGTACTGGAACAGTCTCCTCAGGGAAGTGGTCACAGCACCAAACCTGACCAAGTTCAAGAAGTGTTTGGACAATGCTCTCAGGCACAGGGTGTGAATCTTGAAGCTGTTCTGTGCAAGGAAAGGAGCTGGACTTTGGTGATCTTTGTGGATCACCAAATTCAGAATATTCTATGATCCTATTAAAATAAAATAAAATAATAAAATAAAACAAAACAAAACAAAAACAACTATGTGAGACATAGACTCAAGTCAATTTTTTTCTATGCTGTGTGTATGATTTGCATTCTATTTAAGAATTATTGGTGGTGGCTCTCCCAGAAAACAACTGCTGAGCTAAAGGAAATTGTGATATTTTAGAAAAATAGACTAAAAGAGAACAAATAAAATTAAGAAAGGAATGTAGTGCCTGCTTGCACAATGCATCTATAAGAACACAGCTGAGGATGGTGTATTAACTACGTATTAAGGGTATTTCCCTCTTCTGTACCTTGAGCAATTTCAGGGAATTATATTGTCTTTTCCCAGCCACACAGAGACAGCTGTCTACCATTGGAAAAGCACTTACAGGTAACAGGTTTCATAAGCCTACTAGGACTTGGACTAAAGGGCATTTTAAAGATCAAAATAGCAGTCCTATCCTGCATTGGTTCTGGCCACAGAAGGTTTCCAGTTCTTTTCTTCTCTAAGATTT
>JAWWLV010000088.1:43515795-43560535 GCA_035041135.1 Platyrinchus mystaceus | reverse complement strand
AAAGAAAACCTCATTCCTTTCCCCTGGAAAAAGAGGTGGGCTTCTTGCCCAGTGGGTCACAGGTCTACATCTGAACTTTTTATAGGCCAATCAAATGCAAAATAAACCACACTTTTATCTCCTTTTCCCCTTGGATGTTTTTACATTGCTCAGTTGCTGTATCTTTCAGCAAAATTACTGTTAAACAGATGACAGTTTTAGATGTCTCTCCATAAAAAGCCAACAAAGCCCATCATCACATCTCCATAGGTTTTAAATGAGTTGGAGTTTATAGTCAAAAATGCATTTTTCAGTTCAGTGAATCCTTTTGATGACTATTGCTCCAACATCCTTGTTGTTTGCCGTTACCAAATGGAAAGTCACCATATGACTCAGAATAATTTGTATTTAATTGCAAAGATATGACTTTGGTCCAAGTGAATAGTATGGAAGGGTGGAGCAAGGGGATTATTTCCTGTTTCTAAAGCCATTATTAGATTTTTTTAAAAATATTTTCAAATCCTGTTCAACCCAGTTCTGAAAGTCCATATTAGATTTCCTCTAATCTAAAATATTCCTGGGGTTTCTCTCTTGTGAGGTTATTGCCTAATAAATGGTGTGGAAACTTGGAATCTTTCATAAAAGCTCCAACAACATAAAAATAGTTTCCATAATGAATAGATTTCAATTTCTAACTCCCTCTGTAGAAATGTTGTAATCATGAAAGACAGAATGGAGTTCTCATGGGGCTGTTATTTAAAAGAGTAAAGGAAAATATTTCCATCTATTTTGCACTTGTGAAATATGGCTTGGTGCTTTGTTTACAATAGGCAAGCAGACGGTTATTTTACTGAAAGAATTGACTACCATCTTGCATGGATTTTTGAGAGAGAGTGTATTTGTGCTCTGTGAAATCCTCGTATTTCTGAAGGCCTGAAAGGTGATATTGTTCTCAGTCTATATATTGATATTATTTGTAAGGGAATAGCCAGCATTTGGAGTAAGAAAGAACCTTTCCGTGTAAAATTCCTCACATGTATTTGAAGCAAATGAATAGATTAAATATGAACAGCAAGATTCTGTCTAATGCTGTATTCTGCCATAGCTTCACACTATTGCTGTCTCCAGAGTGAGGGTAGGGAGGATAAGGGCATCAATCTGAATTTCTCATTTTCTAACTCCACATTTTGAAACACTGAAATTAGGAAGAATATATATAAAGGCAACCAAGTTTGCAGATCCTGTTAAACATCTAAAACCCATGAATCTTGGCTCTACCTCCAATGACAAAATTTCATTCCAGCTGCGCATCCTGCATTTATTAGCAATTAACTCCATTTTGATTTAATTTCTTCTAGCTTCTCCTATTCCTTTTTACATATGCGACACATACCACACAAGCATTTGAACTTAATCTTCTTGTGCAAGTGATAAATATGGATGTGATGGGAGGTTCATGACTCCATAGACAAAAAACCTCTGAGATTTGATTTTATGTATAATTAAGTCATGAAAATATTACCAAATTCAAGTGTAAAATTTAACTGCTAATCTAATACTGGATGCACAAGTAGGGAAAGAGTAACAATAGCCTTACTGACACATGTAGCTCCCTGTGGCTGCAGATGTCCAGGCAACTCCAATAATGCCAAATGGTTTACTGATGATAACTTATTAAACTATAGACAGCCTTGCATGGGAAGAAGTAAACTGAATGGAATATTAGCTTAAAACCAGTATTCAATAAAGCCTTGAGTTTGGGTGCACTTTTTTTTTCATGTTAGAATAATTTATCCTGAATATAGCGATACATTTATATTTCAAGGAATGGTTTAAAAAGTTTTCAAGATTCTCCCGATCAATCGACAAACAGATTGGAACAGGGGACAAGCAAGAACAAGAAAAGAGAAAAAAAGAGAACAGATTCAATTTAGAATGGAAAGCAAAGGTTTACCTGGGGAAAAAAAAATAAACACCTTGGAAAATTGTTTAATTCAAAACAGAATATTTTTGTATCATTAATTAAAAGCTTAGTGAGAACAGAAGCACTGCCAAATAAGTGCAAGTAAGTAAAATTTTAAAAGGTCATCTTTTCTAACTATAGTTAGAAAACCATCAGAGGCCAAGAGCAATAAGACATTTGATACTGTACTAAAGATGTTTTAAATATGGGAGTACACATATCATCCAAATGAATCAAGATTGAAATGGCATCCATCAAACTAGAAATCACTCAATACTATCGTATTCTAGAAATATTTTGTATCTGTTTCTATTTATAGGGCCTATTAAAAGGCTCTTTCTAAATTTATGAACATTTTCTCATTTATTTTCTCCTTGAGAGTACATATTGTTATTCAAATACATCATTAGATTCTAGTTCTGATTGTGACTATACTCTTATGGAAGAGATTTTAACAATGTCATTTAGAAAAATATCAATTTTCCATAGTGTCTCATCCTTTTGAATTGTCAACTAAAGTTCATCTAAAAATAAAGGGTTATATTAGGCATAATTTAAAAACCCATAGGAAAAAAGGTCATCTTTTAATAAGAGAAATGTTCTTTTTATAATAATAATGTATGTGGAGACCTACTGATTTTATTTCTATTAGCTTGCATAAGACTTTCCCGTTGGGGTTGCATATTGATCTCCTAACTCCTGCTAAAGTGTTGCATTTTACTTTATTGACAGAAAAGGCAGCAGGATAAAATGCTCAGGAACCTTTGAGTTAGTGATTCTGAAGAGCCCCACAAGGACCTATTATAACAAAGCAATTGGATGTTATGAAGATCATATTAAATTGAATGCAGAAAAGTGCAAGGTAGTGCACATTGGAAAGAACAATTTAAACTACTCATATGCACTGATAACTTCTGAATTAGTTATAAGATCCCAGTGGAAAAAGAAAAAAAAATGAAGGAGTCATCAAGGAGAACTGAATAAAAACATTTGCTCAATATTCAGCCAGTACCTAAAAGTCATGATAACACATAAGTTGCATTAAGGAGGAAATACAGAATACTATTAAAGCTATAACACTAATATCAAAAACCACTGGTGCATCTGCGCTTTCAATATTACACATAGGTGTATGATTTTATCCCCCCAAAAAATAATAGAGTAGAAATAGAATAAAGAAAAAATATGACTATGCCTCAGAGACAGGTAGAGACTGTCCTAGAACCTTTTTTAACAGTAAGAACCCCAATAGAAAATAAAAATATAGGTAGAGAAAAATGAAAGTGTACTCTTTATAGGAATATTCAAATGAAAAATCCAGAGAGGATTTTACTGTGTGTAAAGAGCCTGTGTGTGAAGAAGAAAAAAAAAGATAAAAAGAGAGACTATGCCAGAAAAACAGAAAAGAAGACAAGAAGGAATTTCATCTCTTCTCAGCTCTTCCAGGTTATTTCTCAGGCCCTCGATACCAAAAAATATGAAGTCCATTCTTCAGACCTTAGAACGAAAGTCTTCATTTTATGCTTGCTCCTAGTTCTACAGAATCTAACACCTTTGGATATTTGGGTAAGGCCACCAGTTTGGATAGTCAAAAACCATGACATTCAGACATAATTCTTCCAGAAGAAGTATATTAAATTATCAAGTGTTCAAAAAAGGCCCAATTATTATGCCCCATAATGTCAGAACAAGTAGCATGCACTTACCAATATTTTAAATACATTATTTATATACACACAGTTCTGACTAGTGCTTCAAGATATTACAAAAGCATGGTCTGGCAAAACTTTAAAAACTAATGATGTTAACCAGTAAATAGTCAGGAACTGCAACTTCTGTGCTACTTTGAGTCAGCACATCCTGTCCCACAAGCCACTTCCCATGCAACTGGCACCCTTTTTCTAGGTACAGTAACACATTACAGGAAATAAAACATGTTTCAGTGTGCACTGTAGCATGTTTCTAAGTCAGTAAGAAACTTCCACCCCAGTGTGAAATTTCCTTAGTCACTTTTTGAGGTGCTCTTAAGAAACTACAGTGCCAGGTAGTAAAGCCTCAGAAGATTAAGTTAACTAAAAATAGGTCATTTTCTTTCATGAAATATTTTCATAATCACCCAAAGAAAGCAATAAAAAAAATTCTACTTAATTCCTTCCGAAGAAAACAACTGAATTATAGCAGATCACAAACAGTGCAGTCCTTAAATAAAATTAAATTTGAAAATAAAAGTTGACATGGCTAGTTATTCTCATGTCCACTTCCTCACCGAGGTTCTTGTTTCCTGTTACCCATCATTTCTGGAAATACATCTTGGAAGTAAGTGTTTCATGTTGTTTTGGGCCGAATGGGAGAACACGAGTGTCTTGATTGTAATTCCCTTCCGGAATTTATTTATGTTGACTGCTGACCAAGCTGTCTAAGTCGTAACAATAGAAAGACAGGAATTACTTAGTCACTGTCTCTTTTCTTCTGTGTCTGTTTCAACTCCAGACATGTCTGCATACACTGAAGATGAAAAGAAATGCTTATTTTCCTGTCTGAATACAGGCTCAGTTTGTACAATATTTCTCTCTTATGTAGACATATGGGTAGTTGACCTATTTTATGAGGAAAAATAAGCAACAAAAATGTCAGACGCATGCCAATTTTACCAATATTGGATTTAAAAAATCCCCAAACATAAAAACTACAATAATAAAAGTTTGCTGGACAGATTATGCACAAAGTCTCATCTGTTGCAATTATGGATTTCTGACAATTTACAGTGGAGGGCTCTAATCACTTCTACACTGCTACTACTTTATAACTCTCTTTTTTCCAGGATTCTTCATTCTCTCCTTTCCTTTGCAGGTTTCGTGTTAGAAAGGATTTACTTCCCTGAAGCAAATATGAACAAAATAGTGAATATAAGAACTGAAGTTCTTGTGACAAAAGAGACTGTAAACAAAGAGAGTGGTCACTGTGATGAAACTGTCCCTATTCTGTTGTTAGGGCAGAAACAGCATCTAGGGGAAGCTGCCTCTAAAAGACATAGATACCACGTAAGCAATACCTGTAGACTTCTTTCTTCTTTACAAGCATTTACTTCTGGACACTTTTTGTCAAGTTATTTTATCTCAAGTATTTCTGAAATGGTAACTTGAAGAGGTGAAAAAAGTAAAGTAGTAGCTTGGGGAGAAGTGAAAACAGCACATCACTGAAGTACAGTTTGAATTTTGGTTTATATCTTCATTACTTGATTTATATGTCCCATTTATTTTGACAAATCAGACTCTTGGTCTTCAATATTACAGCTTTCAAGATTTCCCAAGAGGCATCTCAATACTCATTTACTTAGCTAGCAACCTGGCTAGCAAAAGTGCTTGTGCTTTCCTCTAGGCTAGTATAATGCTGGAAGAGAATGCTCTCCTCAACTTCTATTATGCCAAAACTTACAGAGTAAATTTGATCTGTGTGAGGCCAAAGAGAACTATAGTAGCTATACTACTTTGTTGGCTGGGGAAAAAAATGTCAGGACCAGCTCAGAAAGAAAACAATCAAGTTATCTGTGTGGATGACAGGAAAGCTGACTTGAAAGGCTAAGCTGGAACATGTTTTCAGTATGTTTCTGTGAGAAACTGATACTACTGTAACCATGTTTTTACTACCAATCATAGATTGTCTCAGACTTCTTCTAGTATCATTATTTTTTGAGTTATTATAATTCTGAGTGTTGACTAGGGTAGGATGAAAAATAAAGACTTCCCTCAACTTTAGCTGGTTTTCCTACAATAAGCTTTCCTCAAGCTGGTAAATTACCTTCTTAACCATATAAATATTTTATAGACAGATTCAGTTGCAATTACAGGAATGAGGTGGCAAAGAGTTGGAAGAGAGGCAAATAAAATTGATCATTTACATGAACCCAATGGTAATATCTTAATTCCAAATTGCATACCAAAACCTTAGATGTGTAACGATACTTTCAAGCAATTTTGATGGTGCTGTACTAATTTCAATGGAATTGCATGCATTTACAAGAGTAACAAATCTGATCCATCCATTTATACTGTCAGCATTTTTCAGTTATAAGAGAAAACTATAACTTGTTCTGACAGATGAAAAACGAGGCTAGTAAATTAAGACTGGGTTGTTTTCCCCACCCCTCGCTTGCTGATTAGGTGCAGTGAAGCCTAGAGAGTATGGAAAATTCCCTGCCATTACAAGTTTCAACTACAAAATAGCTGGCCTCCTAAATGGACTTAGTGAGTGAATTACTAATTGCAGATTTATTATCTGTGCTCTGCAGTAGGAACAGTTATATCATCCAAATGCTCATTTTGACTCCACAGTCTAAGCAGGTAATCGTGGAAGCAAGCCAACAAGTAGTTACACGTAATTCCAATATATCTTTGCATGTAATTTTTGAATGCCTTCTTATACCTTACTATTCCTGATGACCAGATCAGCTGATTGACTAGTAGAAGACTGTCTTGGAATACCCACCTGGTCACCAGCAATTGGCAGATTTTAAATTAGTTCCTTGGAGAGGAAAAACTGATAATGGAAGCACAAGTGCCTTTAGTGCTAACCTCATTTATATACAACAGGAGTATAAACTCCTGTTTCCCTGAACCCTAGTAATTCCCTGCCTTACTACAGTCAGAACTCAACAAAAGACTGCCTCTCCCTTAATTTTGCAAAGGTCATTGTGACTTCAGCTTCCTTGCTTTTGCTTTGTCTGCCTTTCTTTTTCATTCTCTTCTTTCTCCAGTCAGTCCTAGTTCCTGCATATGTTTTATCATTTCTCAAGAAAAGGCTTTAGCATAAATGGTTTCTGCTCATTCTATCTGAGGCCTGTGTTCAGCTTCTACTATTTTTGCTATGGCTGAACAAAAGGGAATTAACTGCTCCTTCGTTTACACTGAATGGAAGGAGAACTGCTTTATACAACAAACTGTAACAAGAATTATTTCTTTACACACACATAGACTTCCTGTGAAGTTTTCTTTTTCTTTTTTTTTTTTTTAAATCCTTCATTACATATATTTTGCACATAATAGATTTTGAAACTGGTTGATGGCTGATGGAATTAAGCATTCCCTACTGTCAGAGTTTCAGAAATGCTTGTATAAGCATATGGTCTTATTTATAGTAATTCCATCATGGCCTTGCTTCTAGCATTAGCATGCTGTATAACAATAAAGTAAAGCTATGTAGGACACATGGCTTCTACTAACAATATTTTTCTGTAATGAAAAGCAGAGTTATGAAAAGTCAATGTACAGAGCAACATATAAGTATGAAGTCACACTATGATCTGTTCTGCACAATATGGATTTCACCAATGACCAATCCTACATGACAGAAGAGCCACGAAGAATGAAAAGGGTCAACACCAATATGACTCTAAAAAGTGATACGTAGAAGTGAACAACAAAATAATCATCTTTACTAGTTAGCATGCTTCTCTTTCTACAAAAACAACCCTGTACAAATGCTACAAAAATAATTCTAATAGGACTTTCAGTGAAGGTAGGATGAAAAAACTATTTTCTTGGTGGAAATTTAGTTCAAGTAAGTTATGATTATTAGATGTGGTTCAGACCAAAACCACTTTGAACTTCTTCAAAGCTTGTTTATTTAAGCTTCTAAATACATCCACCACCAAACGCATAGCATGACTGTACTTAAAAAGAATTCAAGAGATTCATAATGCATTCATTGTTATATGCCAATTAACACCACCACATAACAGCATGTAGCATTTCCATATACTGTGATGTTGCTCAACAGAATAGCTTCTGCCAAAATTATTACGATCTTCAGTGTCATCTTCTATCCCAATAGTTATGGGAGGCAAAGCTGCTGTTATTTCAGATACAGAGGTTGTACGTTTCTCATTACAAAGACAGAAAAAGACTGTGTTCTGAATATAGTTATATATATATATTACTTTTAAAATAGTGACACATAAAAATTATAGAGAATATAGGCCTAAATCTTCAGGGCTGCTTACAGAAATTTAAAAAAATCATTAACACTTAGTGTGCCATACATGTGGCTACATTTCTAAACTTCCATAAAGACATGTACCTATAGCTGTATCTTTGCTTTTTGAAGGAATATGTAACTATGTGGCCAAGTTACACTGAATTCAAAAAGCAGGCAAATATTGAACTATTGTTTCACAATTAAAAACATAGCTAATGTTTTCAGCATTCAAGGAGATAGAGTTTTGTTATTGAATATCAATTCCGTGATGGCTAATATAAATCAATAACCGTATGTATATTCCTACCACTTTATCATGTCTCAGAAAGACAATATATCTCAGTTACAGCGGTTACTTTACTTTTCAGTGTTTTAGATGAAATATCTGTATTTGAAGGCAAGTGGGAACAGTAGAAACCAAGTAAAGAACTTCCGCAGTCTGTTATAGCAAATCTAAGTATAGAACAACCATAAGTTTACTGTCAGAAATTTTATTTTTGGAACACAGATACTGGGAGGATACAACACAAAACATAATAAGCAAAACACCTCCAGATTAGTCCAGCATCAGAAAATGAAAATGACAGTCTCACACAGCTGGGTTGCAGACAGAAACTGAAAATACCCTCAAGCCAATTGCACAAGAAGAAAAAACAACCCGTCTGTCTCAAAGAAATCTGGTTTCCCCAAAGGAAATTGCAATGCAGAAGCAAGGAGTGCTGGAAAAGACAAGACCTCAAACAAGCTTCTCTGTCACACCTTTCAAGAAAACTCAACTAGTTCTTCAGCTGGCAGAGTCTTTAGTTTAATCAGTGAAAAGTGACCTCACCTAAAAAAACGCTATAAATAAAGATACAGTTTTTTTTCACTGACAATGTTTTTCAGCACAGCCTGCTAAATAAAATACTCGTGAAACACTGAAAGAGAATTACAGCCAAATTCATCTGGAAATAAAATTATACATTCAGGTTTATGAAAATATAGATGACACGATGATGCATAAGATATTTTAAGTATTTGACTTCTCTGGAACGAAGAGTGCGAAAACTGAAAATTATCTCATTTTTCCAGCCAAGGAACTACTTGGAGAAACACAGCACAGTGTGAAGAAACGAACACCATTATGGAAACATATTCATGTCTGGTTTTCTACAGAAGGCTTGAGAGTTAATGAGTAGCTGGCATTCTTCAGTCACTGTTAATCCCACCAACTGGCATTACTTCATTATGACTTGGGTATGTGTGGCATCTACTTATCCAATGTTTAGAAATTAAAACATCTGGACCCTGGCAGACTTGTACGTTTTTGTGTAACATAAATTGTGTCTATCATAAACAATCCCTGATTAGCATATAGATCTCCATGAACCCTGGAATAAAAACTTCTGAGTAGAATTATAGAATCATTTTGGCTGGAAAAGACCTTTCAGATCATCAAGTGCCACTATTAATGAGTACAAACTCTTCATTCCCCCCATCTCTCTTTAATATCTGTATCATATATATGGCTGAATTTTCAGCACAAAAGATATACAGAAGGAAAAACTTGTAGCTTTGGTAGCTAGAATCTAAGTAAGAGAAGGCTTTCCTGTTGCCTAGCATTTAACACAGTCAGTTATATCAGTGCAGAGACTTGAAAGACTGTATAAACAGAATAGTGCCTTTTGTAGAGACATTACATAAACAGGACAATGGCACACACAAAGAAAGACCAGACAAAAGGAAGGCTAGCCCAAAATAACCTTGATGTATTGAACTAAAATAGATTCTGTTTATTTCTTTAAAAAATCATGTTCATATGCTATCAAAATGGATGAAAGAAAATGGACTTTGGAGGATTCATATGAAGCACTTAACAAGAAGGAAGTGAGATGTGTGTCCAAGACATAAAACTGTTTCAGTGCCTGCAAAATTTGTTTCTGTTAACGGTTCCTATGTTTGAAATGTGAAAGCTGAAGACTAGGTATTTGTATCTAGATTTGAAGTATTTTGTAACGTTTCAGGAATTATGATTGAAAAGTAAGAACAAAGATTTCTCAGCTTAAAGATATCCTTGAAACAGAGGTTTCCAGCTACATATATGTCTGCAAAAGAATCATCAGATTTGCAACTGGAGTAGGTAATTTAGTGTAACTTATGGAAAAAGCTTGAACCTAATAGTCTATTAGGCCTCAGAAGATCTTTAAAAAAAAGTCTGCCACACAGACAACGAATTATACTGAGCATTTTTTGTCTTTTTTTTTTCTTTTTGGCTATTTAAATTGTTTGCAACAATCCTTTTCCCTTAAAACATACACAGGCCCTGACCTTACCTCATGAGTGTTTCAGTTATAATGGCACTACTTCAACAGGATCACGGTAACTCTGAGGAGTTAGTTACTTCCTAGACAGCAAATGGACCAATTTTCTCCACGCTGTATTTTTCGCCTTCTTTTCTGTAGTTTTTGAGAAAGTTGTCAGAAAATGGAGATACACTTATAATAAGTTTTGCTAAAGCATATATTGTAATTCTTAGTCCATCATATACAGTGCGCAGAGCACTAAGTGGATGACTGCAGGTAGATTTTAAAAAATCTCAAAGAAGAACAAAGAATCAGATATGTCCTACACTCATTCTACATACAGAATATGCCTTTTCTATTCTTTCTGAGCTGACCTGCTGCTAAACTGGGTTAAATTTGTTTTTCAAAGGAATTTCCACCTTGAGCATATACCTCTTATGCACCTGACCCTTCAAGGTCTTTCTAATTAAAGCCAGATGGTATCATCATTTGCTAAATGCACTTGGAGCTAATAAAATTTACCATGGCATTTCTAATACATTACAAGACATTTTACTTGAATTCCAATATGAAATAGATCTACTACCAGTGTAATGAAATTATTACAGCAATTAACAAAAATACAGTTGTATAATATCCTGACCCTGCTGCAGAAAAACCTGAGTGGGATAGTAGCTAGGACAAAATAGAGAGAGCACTTCCATCAAAGCAGAGACAGGCACATTTAGCAAAGGAATGGTACAAGGTTTAGGAAACTTGGCACTGTCCCAGTCTGCTACCGAGCTTAAGATCACACAAACCTAGTCTTCCTTGGGAAAACTATCTCCTTGGGAAAAAAACTATCAGTTATTCAGCAATCAATATATTTGTTATGCTGCCATATCCCCTGCTGCTCCAGATTCCTAAACTATTCCAATAGTGTAGAAGCAGCAAGATCAGGTGGAGAAATAAATGTGTTTCTCAACATAACTAAGCCATCCTTGGTTGCCAATTTGCTAATAAGCAAGGGAATGGCATACTGCTGTATATGCAGCACACTGCTGCAAAAGGATAAGCACGAGTAAAGGGAAATGTACTGACCTACCAAAACACTGAGGCTTTTTTCCCTGAGCATCTCGCACTCTTCATCTAGGGTCATGAGTAAAGCCAGTGCTCTGGATATTGCGTTGATGCCACCACTACCTAAAGTAATTGCATAAATTCATTTAAGCATCACCTCTGTAACTGACTGCTTTGAGTCAGTTTATTTCAGATTAGTAAAGTTGTTAACCAGTTGACTTTTTTACTCACATCATTCACTCCCCCTAAAATTAATGCAGTCTGCTGTAGATTTGACCACTGCTAAGCAATGCCTTCTCCTTGTCTATTCAGCAAAGACCAAGTGCCAGCAAACACTCTTCTCAAAGAGATGTTGAAACTTTTGAGGATGCAGGTGCACAAACCAATAAATCAAATAAAGATGCTTTAATATCAAGCTGAGTTTGAAATGCAAGGGAGGTGATGATGAAAAAAAATTAAATCTCTGATAAATATAAAATAATTAGTGAATTAATTTTTTTGAGCTCAGAAACCATTTCCATAAATTATCAATCAATAAAAAACCCCTCAAATACCTTAAAATTTTTCTCTAGTTGTATCCTTTCAATGCTTCCAACACACTTTAAGTATTCAGACAATTGAGAAAAGCATAGTCAGGGTCTTGCAGATGCCATGATTCCTGCAGAGTTTAAGACCAGCTTCCTGCAGAGTAAACAGGTCTTGCATCCAAGTAACTGATTAAAGCCACTGGCTCCTTAATAAGTTGGCTGCCTTTTTTACTGTAAGCAATAACTAAGCATCTGAAAAGTACAAGCAGTGAACATACTGAACCTTTGCTGCATCCACAGTCAGGGTGTACCTAAAATGCAGTGAATGTGCCTGTATATAGGGGAACAGGCTCAGACACCAACAGTAGCACAGTGACTGCCTGTGCAGTATTTGGTGAGGAGCTGTGTACGTATTTGGGCTTTTAGACAAAAATAGAAACTGTGCCAAAATGAGCTAGTCTGAAGCTAGCTCATAAGTGTCTCTATGTGCTGAGCACTGCAAGCACTGCATAGGACAGCATTGGCTTGGGATGGAAATGGAACTGGTAGGAGGAAATAGAAGATGGAGAGAGACGAGAGGAAGAGGCAGAAAAGAAACAGATGAGCTATTAAGACAAAAAGGGAAGCAGGTAGGAGAGATCAAAGAGAACAAAGGGGGACCAACTGAATATTATTTGTCAGAATTCAAACCCCAATTATTTATGTACTGAATAGCCACAGTGTTACAGAAAAATGATTTACAAAGTCTCTGCTACCCTGAACCTATAACTTTCAAAGTACAGAACCTACACAGCAAGGAATTTCCAGTGGTGAAGAGCTGGCTCTACAACTTCATGTAATGGTAAATGGCCAAGGAAGAGACATCAGTGTATGCACTTCTGGCAACTGAATCATTAGCATGGATTTTTGGCACATAGGTGCAACAAAGAGTAAATAAAATATCCCTCACCAATGTATTTTTACTTTCTTTAGAGGCTGAGAAGATTCCTTACTCTCAAAGGATGAGTAGAACATCGTTTCTGATGCACTGCCAGCAAAATAAAGCAGAGGCAGATAAAATAAGAACAAAGCAGGTATGAAGAATGTTTTGCAAGCTGTAGTTTCAATTTCTGTACATGAAAACCATCCACATATGTACAGCAAGCTGTGGCCATATGAATAGTGATACTATTTTTAATAGCACGGATCCAACTGGACTTTTTCTCATGCAGAATCCTATATTATTTGAGATAGAGGAATTAGCTCTGAAAAAAGAAAAAGTTATTAAACCACCAGTTTCTAAGGGGATTAATATCAACCTGAAGTATATTGATCCATACAGAAACTGCATGGAACTATGCTACCACAAGTTGATGCAAAACTACCTAATTCCTGACCATGCTACTGCTTAAATGAACTTTCTAGGTGGCTGATGGGGTGCAACAAGCACCAGTACTCTTCAGCTCTGCTGCCACAGTACACAAACTGCAATTTGGACAATAAACCAGGCCCCAGTGCTTTATTTTATGGGATGGAGCAAATGAGAGCTGCGGATACGAGTTTATGTTTACTGCTGAATAAAAGTATCCCCTGATAGATGGTACTAATGATCTTGTTTTAAACCCAATGAGATATCCTTTTAAGTCTTTGTGTGGAAAAAAAAGTGAAATCTCTTCCTAATTAAAGTGCATATTTAAACCTGAAATTCTCAAATAAATTTCTAATTACTGTATAATGTCAAATAATTCAAGATTGCTGAAATGCTTCAGGTTGTTTTTCTTTTTTTTTCTGTAGTGAAAAATTTTCATGCTGGAAGCAAGCCAAAAAGCTCAGTTTGGCCACATAAAAAGCATTGTGAAAAAATCACTTTCTAAATTCATGAATTAAGTGATGAAAATTCAGCTGAGGGAGAAAGAAAAGAAATAGTTCTGTGTACAAAAACCTTTTATGATTCAAGAATTAAATCATAAAAATGACTAATTGAAAAAAACACAACACCCAACTTCTAGAGTACCTCTTTAGCTGGATGCCAGTATTTTGCAATGTATCATAACACAAGTTTCTGCCACAAACAAGAATTTGTAACTGCAAGAATATGTGCATGTGAAGAGAGGGATATAGAAATATAAACAAGCAGTTGGTGTTCCTGGTCTCAAAACCATTGCTCAGATGAGAAAGAGAAAGCCTAAGGCTTCTATAAAGACATACAAGCTGAGCATACCTTTTTACAATGTGGATTTAACCTCCAGTTATCTATACCTTGTCCACTTCCAAAACATGGACCCAAGCAACACCTGAAGAAGAAGCAACTGAGGGATTAGTTGTCATAAAGCAGGATTTCTTTCCTTATTTTGCTATTTTTTCCATCCTACTACCCTAGTAGAGATTTATTCAGGCAGTGATTCCACTGGAAGTGTAAATGCCTACCCTGACCTTCTACAAAAGGCCCCACTGAGTTCTGTAAGTGGTGATGCACATCAGAAGCTTTCATGTGTCTATGACATGGACTATGAGTTACACTGCCAGTCACCTATGTTAAATGGAGAAGACTAATAACATAATGTTATTTACTTCAAAGGCCGCAAGAGAGTTTAAAGAAGCATTTCTGCTTTTATTCTTAGATTGCATCAGAAATATAGAGCTGCTAGTTTATTTTCTAAAATGGCAACATTTTCCCTTTACTTACTGTCGTATAATATTTATAAGGCACCTCCACCCCTGGGGTGCTTCATGAGCAATTAAAATGCAATCATCATAATAAAGAAATAAATAACCTTAATTAAAACATTGCACAGGAACCTTCCCTCAGATGCAGAGCCAGTGGGGAGCTGTCTGTCTTCATGCGATTTTACATATCTGTCAGTTAGACTGGGATTTAGATGCAACATCAGCTTTCATGGATATCATTCAGATTTATTATATTCCCTGAGGGTCATGGATTCATACCCCACTAAACAGATTATACTCAATGTAGATTACTTATTTTTTAGATAAGATTTTTTAATTGCTTATTTTTTTAAGAATTCTGGGTGCATGGACCACACACAATTTCCCCTACTCCCCTGCAACCCCTCTTATCCTCTTTCTTTCAAAAATGAACAAAACATCTCTGACAGCATCACTTCACACTCCTAAATTTTGTTTTTACACTCAGGCCTGTTGTACTATAACCTTTGGTACTTCCTTCTATCATTCCCTCTTCAATACCGTGTTTACCAACCCCTCATCATTCCGGGCAAGGAATAAATCTGCAAGATATTCTCCCCCTATCTGTCACCCATGAGAAGGCCTAGGTTGTTCTCAGTTAAATTATTTTAATCCTCAGCTTTTCAGTTTTTCAGAGAACAAGACCACAGCAAAAATATACTTCTGGTCTGAAGTACAGTTACTTTCAAAAGCATTACACTGGCCTTTTCTGTGTGCTAAAACTTTAGAACTGAAGGAAATAAAGAAAAAATGATTTATTTAAGTGCTTGGGCACAGAATCACTGTTCTTCCTGGGTCAAAAATCCTATTAGACGATATAATTTTCTCTCCAATTCCAAAGTAATTTTTTTATGCTTTGATTGTCATTTTGTCTAAAATCTTGATATAAAATTAGCCATCCCTTTTAGATACTTCGATACATATTAAGGAAATTCTGAACAGTTTCTGATCCATCACGTCAAGTTTGTAACTTCTGCTTTTAATACACGAGCTTATCTGTCTCAGAAAACGTCTAACATATTCCTTCTAGCATAACATCAGAACACCTAAATGCTCTGCCAATTTTGAAGAGCAGGTGTCAGTAACCATGACTCTAGAATATCTCTGCTAGAGATTCTGACCATTGTACCACCCTTTCACATTTTCCCCAGAATCCAGGCCCTTAAGGATGGTCATATGCTTTTTTACAGCTATAGCTATGATGATGTCTATTTTCAGTATAATAAGCAAAGTTCTTCCATCCAGGTCCTTTTCTCATGCAAGTCCAAAGCAAATAGGCAGCAAGGTTTTCATGAAGCCACAGGTCTAAGGGAGTGACTGAATGGAAGATACCCCTCAGGGAACTCAGAAGCACAGAGATTAGAACTAGTGACACATGCATCAAATTTGTACATGATTTCCACAGGCACATGGAGAGAGGTCCATCTCACTCTCCTCCCAAGCTTCCAAGATTTCCTTTTGTTTGAATACAGAGAATCAAGCTAAGAGCTTAAATCACACTGCTAATTCCATGTTTACAATTTACTTTAAGGTTGCTGAGCTATATATTACATACTGTGCCTTTCATATGCATTGAATATATTATTTTACAATTGCATCTGTTCTTATTGGTATTCACTGCGGACCACATAGACTCATGGCTCTCAAGTTCGGTATTGAATCATTTAGACTCTGACTGATGCATTTTATTTTCAGGAGATCTCTCAAGTTCTGTATAGGTTTCAGAGGAGTGGAGTACAACAGAATAACGTAATTTCCTTCTTTTCCAAGAGGAATTCAGGGTCTCTCCTTGCCTAAGGCATTTACAATTTATTTTCAATTAATTACTGGAAGGGAGCTTATGTGCCAGGCTTCCTCCTGTTATAACTATGTTTAGAACATATTCTCCTTTTTTAGGCTGACCTTTTATATTTTAATACCTCCTCTGAATTAGGGAAATGAATGATAAATAGCTAAGTGGCAACATACATAAGGACAACATGAATACAGGCAGATCTTTTATTGTCTTTCTTTGAAACAAAGCAGCTTTGTATGCCATGATCTGCTTAATTTGTTATACAAACAAATTTACATTTCTTTCATGGATCTTCCTACAAGATACTTGTGATCTGTCATTGTGCTCAGGTAAATAAAGCTAAAAACTGCATTTTGTTTTCTCAATAGAGCTATATTTTTTAACTTCTGACATTGCTCCTAGGACAGTTTTACAAATTAAAATAATGGGCTGGATGAATAGAAGGCGTTACAGCCTTAAGAGGTTGTCACATACCCCTACAGTTTATTTCTGATGTCTGTGAGTGCATATGGCACACACTCTCTCAGTGTGGGCTACTGCTTCCCCTCTGAACCAGCAATCCAAATCACCATCATTTTTCTCTGTGAGCCCCCCTGTCACCTCAACCTGAAGCAGCTGCAGAAGCTGCAAGCAATAACCAGTCCTCCTTTCTTTGCCTTTGTTGCAAACAAACATTCTCTTCCCTAAAAGCAAACAAAGCAAAAAGTTTTATTTTTGCTTTTTGTCATTTCTGAAAGAGTATTTGAATTATCAAAACCAAACCCATAACAGTGATGAATGGACTGCAACTGTTTTATACCATTTCATACTATAATCATTCACATATAACCATTTCATGTTATAACACTGTTGATTGTTGTAACAGAAATCAAAAACATATGGTTGCAAGGGGAAAAAATAACTTGTATATTATATAGAATATACATAACATAGATTGTCATTTTTATACTATAGATATTCAGTACGTTAGTTAAAAAAAGACCTTAAAACCCACAGCTTTTTCTATAAAATACAAAATTCTTCCAATAATAATTTCAAGTGAATACAAGAGAGCCACATTTTTATGAGAGACTTCCAATTTGTCTCCTGTCAACTGAATAAACATTCCTGGAGAAGAATTTATTCTGGATTACTAAAAACTGTAACCCAGATCACACTAGAATTGATATTAGATTGGAGATGTATGATTCTATTAGATCTTCAAACATCCAGACTTGAATAGTTTAAGACAAACTGCTCTTCTAACTGTCTTTGTGAGAGAATGAAGAAAGCTGGAGCTAATTTTGAAGTAAAAACATGGCTAAAATTTTGTGAATGATATGTATGCATGTACATCAAAATTAATTTCAATCTAATGAGAAGGCAGAAAGTCTTCTAAAATCTTGAGATCCAGAAGAAAACGTTTAAAATTTAAATTATATTTTCTTGATATAGATAATACCTTAGGTACATATAAAAGAGTATATAGATGCATATTTGCATGCTCTATAAATATGCTGTTGGTATATATGGTTTGTAATGTATGTGAAAATGGTCAGAATTTTTATAATTATGGCATTTGCATGAATAGACGAGTTAAATGAGAGTATCCATTCTTGCCTTTATTTCTGTGAAAATTCATGGAGTAACAGGAAGGAGATGCAAGACTCTTTTGACTTTAAAATTCTATTTTAAAATGCACCTGAATGTGTGAATGTGTGTGTTTTGTTCATCTATATCTTTGTTTAGATCAGGAAGTTAAAAGGTGAATTTGAAATTCAATAGCTAATACACACTAATTTCCTGTGTTAACACTGTTTCCTGTATCAACACTAAGTATACAGAATAAATAGAATAAGTATGTAGGATAATGTTTCACATAAAGTAAAGAGATGTCCATACTAGGAGACAGAGGGGAATTACAATTTAAAATTACAGTTACTGGTACAAGTGAGTGGGATAAAAAGAAAATTATCCTCTCTATATTTTAATGCCATTCAAGCAAGTTCCTACACAGAATAGTTTCAAGATTGCCATCTCACTGGGATTTATTTCACATAGACTGAAGTAGAAACTGTTCAGAAAGAGAAACTAAAGGCTCTAATGTTATAATTGAGATCTAGATAATTTTAGTGACTGAGCTCTTAAATATCTAAATATTTTGTGTGGGTTTATGCTACAAAAATTTTAATGAAGTCTTTATTGCTAATCTAATTGTGAAGTAATTACATGGTGACGATTTATCTCATACTCTTAAGTCTCAGAGTTCTAACAGCCATTACTTCATAAAAATATTGCAAAAACATTTCTAAATGCAAATCTAATAATTTTCTCAGTTAAAGGCAAGTGGAAGTAATAATTTCTACATTCCTTATTATTTGTATTGTGGAAGCCTCTATGTGTTCCAATTGATTTGAAAATACCAAAATAAATCCTCCATTATGCCATTTAATTTTACCCATGACAGTTTCTTTTGCATTAAGCATTTCTTCAAGTAAAGTAGCATCTTACAGTTAATATTGAATCAATGTAGGTAAGAAATAATTGTTCCTTAGATCCATACATAGCTAAGACTTTTAACTCACTTATTGAAAACTAGACAAGCCAAAATACTGCTGAAAATAAGGTTATTATTACCTGTTGCTGTCTTGCCTAACATCTACATACAGATGAAAAGATAAAAAGCATTTTACATTTCATCCAATGGTTTGTCATAAATAATTTATTTCCATGAACTGGGAGAATCTCAAAGACTTATCTAAAGATCATCAGAAAAATTAATACTGTAATTGAATTGCTGCAGCTATAAAGTATATAGTGAATGAAATATGAATTCTGAATTTAAGTTTTAGTTTATGTCAATGTCTTAAATTTTGCAATGTAGTACTTGAGCCATAGCTAAAATCCATAGGCAGACAATTATATTGCTAAGGTCACTTGTGAAACATTCATGGTCATTTTTCTTGTCTCACCTGCCAAGGACAGATGTTCAGAATTTGTTTTACTGAATTTGTCTCCATTGACTTGAAAGTTGCACTATCTTCCAGAATATATTCTTGCTTAAAAGAATAGCTTATTTATTCAGACCACAACCAAACAATTTTGGGTTTAGTTCTCAATAGTGAAGTCTCTTTTAGAGCACCTATCATGGGAAAATATCAAAGAAATTTTCCTTTTCTGTTTTCCTTGTGAGAGATTTGAGTTTCAAATTTGAAGTGTTAGAGTCACAAGAGTCTAGAAAATTACTTTTGCATCTTCTTCCTTCCAAGAAACAAAATGGTGATGAACACAGTTGCAGAAACAAAGCAGTAATGGGTTCACACTTACAATATCTTAAGGGACATACAGCAGTTCAGCCCAGAAATATAGTATATAAACCAAAGTGACATAGAGGATTCATTTTTCCATGCTAGTAAGAAGTCTAATAACTGCAAAGTGGTGTTGACCGCTCCATCCCACAAGAAAAATTAACAAAGTTGAGAGGGTTTTCCATTTTAATTAATTATCTGCTTTAATTTAACTGTTGCCATTAAGCTCTGAATTCTGCCTCTACGCTGTTGTTGCAGACTAGTAACTAGTGAAGCAGATAAGACGTTGATGGTACTACCCATCATTAAGTTAAAATCTGATGATGATTTGTCGCGCTCCCTGAAAAATGAAACCTTACATCCCCTGCATTTGTAAAACTCCAAACTGCCAAAACTGTTAGTGTGTAAGGGAAAACTCCCATTCCATTAGACAATTAAAGCAAGTCTATAGTTGTACCGGAAACCAGAACACAGGATTCGGTCTGTAAACAGTCAGTGGCATTTTAAAAATGGCCCTTGTAAGGACTAGCATTAAACTGAGGACTAAATGTAACAACTGACCTTACAAAGAAAATTTGCTGTAAATAACTGAGCACATAGCAGTTATGGATCACTGTCAGAACGGGGTCAGTGTCACTGGCAATGCAAATTCCCAACTCAACACAGTTACAGTCTCTTACTTATATCCAATTACAGTAATCTACAAGAGTAGTGAAGCATTTTATATCGAATGACTCATTTTGCAGTAAAACCGAAATGACTGCACAAATTATTTCCTGACAGTTTACAGGAACAGGAAAAACGCTCCCTCTCCCACCAGTATAACTCTGCAACTAGGAACAGAGCAGTTCATTCCCTTGCTCACAGGAAATATAAAGGGCTGACCATGTGTTAACATGTGTGTGATAGATGGATAGTTATGTGAGGAACTGAATCCTTCCAAGCTACTGCCATAAGGCATAAGGCAGTAGCTTGGAAGGATTCAGTTCCTCACATAACTTCAAGATACAATCTTTCAAATAATATATTGTCCTAGGTCACAAAGGCAAAATATGTCCCCTAACTGGAAAGCAGAGCACGGAAGAGGGAGAATGGAAGTGAGGCTGAAACATAAAACACTCCAAAAATTCAAGCAGTGATATGAAGCTGGTATTTCCTTTATTCCATCAGTTAATACCTAAGAATATACTGGAATCACAGAAAACAAATAAACTTTTCAGAAGTTAATAAACTTATCCTTTTATAACACAGGTACTTCACAGTAATTTTCTAATCCTTTTGGTTTTTTTCTGAAACTTTTGAACTACATCTCCATATCCATAAATACACAGAGAAAAAAATATATAATAAATACCTAAAAGGAGATTTGCTGCACACAAACGAGGTAATGGCATACCAAGTACAGAACAAGATTTTTTTGTATCTGCTAAAATTTCCTGTCAATTAAAACATAAACAAGCAATCAGGATGTCAGATCAAAACAGACAATATGTAAGATATGACAAAAAGAATATTTGGCATGTGTTGAAGACATTGAAAGACATGGAAAGTTTCCTTATAAGAAATATTGTAGGATTATATTAAGACTTTATTCTAGCAATCCACTGAATTCTTCCAAAAATGCTTATCTGCTGATGCACAATTCTGTTCATTACTAAGCTTGTGGAAAGAAGTCCTTCAGAGAGCCTGAAGGACTGACTGTAAGGGAGCAATGCTCTTTACAAGACATTCTGAACAGCTAGACAGCAGCCTTTTCACACCTCAGTCAGAAGACTCATATATCTGTGATTAATGGGTATTGGTACCTGAAAGAAAGATTAGTGATTACTCTATAACAGTTAATAAAATATTTCTGGAAAGTCAAATAAGAAGCTAGAAATAAAAGGACTACTTCTGCAATCAAAGCAGAATAAATTTTCTTTCTTACTTAAACTACTACAAGAAGAAAGTGCTTTCCCCTTTGAAGCCTAATTAGGTATATATATTACATGCATAAGTTATCTTGTACAGGAATATTGGATAGTCAAAGTTAGTAGAAGACCATTCAGAAGAAAGCATTCAGAATGTGAAGGTCAAGGGGAGTGACAAGGATGGAGTTATCCTTGTCAGTTATTGGACAGTTGCCTTGAGCCATCCAACTAGTCTTCATCAAGGTTCCTGGATGAAGATGTAATATACTCAATAACATTAGCTACAGGGACGTTACTTATCTATAATACTGTTATTAGTTTTGAATTGAAGAGAAAATGAAGGTTAATATGAATTCTTTTCTGGAGAGCACTTTCAGAAGCAAAAGTTAAGTGAGAAAGCAGACACCTTGTACTGTAATAGCCTAAAAAACCTCAATAAATACTTTGTCCAGAGTTCCTTAGTCAGGATAAGAACAAAGCCTGAAGTAGAGTTATCCAAATTGTCCAATCTTTCTGCTCCTACTGCACTTCAGTCAGAGGAGAGAGAGCTCAGCACCCTATGCACTGTAATCACCCAAGTTTGACAACTAGAAATCAGATGATTTCATCAGCAATGAACCCAGACAACACCTAGATTGGATAAAACGGGTTAAATTTCTTTAAGCTGTTTAGGCTTCTCATGCTCTGTAATTACTGGAAGTGCTCTTTCAAATGGAAAATGTCCAGCAGATATTAAAAATAGCCTTATGACAAACTCAATGTAATTGTCTTGTGGATAGCATGAAATTGAATACACTGAGGTCATTAACCTTCAACGCTCAAGTATGTTTTTCTATAATTATGTTTTCTGATCACACGAACCTTGTGTATCAGAGCCAACAATGCACACATTACACTACTAAACAAAAGTCGAGGCCACCGGGTCAGCTGACCTTCACATGTAGCATTCATAGACAAAAATACTTTCTAAAGCATTTTTTATTTTAGACTACTTCCCTTACTGATAGACATAATTTTAAACTTAAGAATTATGATATTTTCCTACCTTTGACATGTTTTTCCCTTTACTATGTAATAAAAAAGCTAGTGCAATTCTTATTGCATGGTGCATGTTAGCTGTTTTATTGCTTATGTTATGTTTGGAAATAACTATTACAGAAATTCCATTTATCCATCCTATATGTTGCAATCTCACAGGATTATAGCCCTTCATTTAAAATTCGGGGTGTAGATTATAGAGTAATAAATGCTTGAAAGCACTATATTCTTTACAATCATCCTTTCAGAACAGTGCACTTAAACAACTTCTTTTGTAATCTTTCTTTACATTACAGACGTATCATTTGCAATGCTTACAGGCCATTTCAGAATAAAACCCACCCCATGGAAACAGTTTGCTTTCTACACATTATTGTGAGAAATGTGTTTCTTTGTTTCATAACATGATATTTTAAAAATTGTATGGCAATCCAGTTTTACTAAGAGTTATCCAACATTATGGGCAGAAGAAATACTGTCAGAGCAAATGGCTGAAGACAAAATGAGAAGGACAAAAGGAGGACATGTTGCAAATCACTGATCAACTTAGATGTCTGCATACTAAGGAAAAAAACAAGACGTGATAGAAATCAGCATGTGATCAAGGCTGTAAAATAAGAGATCTAATTTTATAACTAATTTAGTTGTCCCTCATTTAATTTAGTTTGTTTCAGAAAGACAGAAGAGAGATAATACAGAAGGTGATGTTAGTTTACACATAAAGGATTTGCTCTGAAGCTTGGAACATGGATGAACCTCCTGAAAGTACAAGAACAAACAAAGGGGAAAAAAAAAGGGAAACTCTTCTAGAAAGGTTACCCATGAAACCAAATCAATAAAATCAGATAAATCAATGTTGTTGCAGGCCTTCTGCAAAATCATTTAAAACAAACTGAGTGGTGGGAATGAGGGATGTTAGTTGTTCAGGTATCTCTCGGAGAAGGAGCATGTTTTGTCTAGTCAGCTCTTGAAATGTATTGGTCAAAAAGAACTATGAACAAATATTCCTTGATATTTGTTTCTTATAATAGGAAGCAGCAGCTGGAGGTGACTGAAGTAGAAAGTACGTTGGTTTTCAATAACTTCATAGGAGAATATATAGAAAAAAATTGTCCCCATGAAGGCAGTCAAATACTAAAAGAAGTTGCGCAAAGAGGCTGCAACATCCCCCTTCTTGGAGATAGTAAAGACTGGACAAGGCTGTTTGCAACTTAACCTAGGTTGACACTACTTTGACCTGGGGTTTGAATCAGGGTATCATCCAAAAGTTCCATCCAAGCTTTAGCACTTCCTGGATTCTCTGATCCTTTATGAAATGGCAGTGTTCTCAGTTTTCAGAAGGGAAAGGAGAAAGAAATGTGAATATACACTGAAACTGAACCTCAGTGACTTAAGAACCAAACCAATGTATACCTAGCTCAAAATCCTACCTCCATCAGTGACTGAACTATTAACTGAAGTGACTATATTATTTTTGCATAAGAAGATTGAAAGGTAGCTAATATGGCACCAATATTTAAAAGAAAAAACATTGAAGGAGACACTCAACTTGCAGCAAAAACGATTCAGGTTAGGCATTAGAAACAATATTTTAATGATAAAGGTAGTAAATCAATAAAAAATGCCAAGTAGGTAAGTTGCAGAAGCTCCAACATTGAAGACTATTTAAGAATACAGTGGACAACCACATACTCGCCCAGTAATATTCACTAATACAAGTTAAACTGAATGACTCAGCTGTCTCCTTCCACCTCATAGATTCATCAACATGACTATAATTAAGATATTCTTATATTTTCTTTTGATCTCTCCCTGCTGTTTCCTTTACCCACCACCAAAACTCTCTCATGAGCATTCATATGCAGCAGCTGATCACTACTTTTGAGTTAGACTTCCCTCTAAAATCTTCACATCCACATTACACCTAAATCACAATCAAGTTAGAAAGTTCCACTGTGCCTCAAAGACTGTGTGCAAGCTATCTAACCACAGGGTCTGGATCTCATTGCCTCACAATACTGTAACCTCCTTTCTGTTGGTCCTGATCAGTGCAGGATGGCTCTGCTCATACATATCCAGAAAGCTGCCGAAAAAGTAATTTTTCAAGTTCATACTGCACCAGCTGTCTCTTTGCATCCTTCCACTCTCTGCCTCTCCTATTGTAAGAAATCACAAAAGACTGGTATGCATTTTCAGAATGTGCACATGTATCTCTACCCTATCAAACAATTCTTACTGACATGGTGATCTGCCAGTGCTGTACTCCCTTTAGGCTTACAAAATGAGTAGGCAAGCAAGCAAGCTGTAACATAATTTGTGCTTCCTTCCTTCTTGTCCCTGATACTTTGGGTATATGTTAACATTAACATCTGAATAGCTGCCTCGTTATTCTCCTTACCTCTATCTTTGCTTAGGCACCATTCAGAGAATTGCAAGGCTGGTTAAAGTGTTAGTGTGCGAGCACAAAAGACTATCAGAATGACCAAAACCAGCCTACTGAATCCTTGTCGTCCCTTTTTGGTCTTCATTTACATCCATTTTTCAATACACGGACTTGTATTTAAGATTAAATTAGTAGGATAAAAGCACAATTTTTTTTTCCTGTGTGCACATTTCTTAACAAAATGGGACCCATAGCATAAAAACATTCTTGCTATTAGACCCTGCCTTCTCAAACATATATACATATATGTTTGATGATGTGGATCTGAAAAATCGATAGTTCATTTTCTTAGCGTTTAATGTAACACAACAAACATAAGACCAGTGATTTCCTAAATGCTCCTTTGTAAATTGGTAAGCTGCTGACTCTCCATCTCCCCATTGCAAATTATTACACTCTTCTGTACTAGCTATGGTTTTAAACAAAGGTAATTCAGAGTTTCTCTAAGCTTAGGTGTTGTAGATTACTGCTGAGTACATTTTACTTATGCTATTTGAAGACCTTTTTCATAAGGACATAAAAGGCAAGTGTAGATAAACAAGACAACTGTGTGGCTGAGCTGCTGGAACACAGTAAAGCCAAAACAAACAATTTTTGTAGGCATATGGCAAAGTGCTCAGTATGTCTTGCTTCAAAGAGGAGAGGTGCAGTTCTGAACTTAGTTACAGCTGGTAGATCTCATCTGCCTGCAGGTGCAATTGCCTACTTATCATGATGAATAGAAAATGTTAGAAGAATGATCACTTCTCTCCCTGTGCAAGGAGAAAAAGCAGTGTATGAATGGTGAGCCTGAAATCAAGCACAGCATTGTTTTAATTTCATTATTGCTTGAAACAAGATTAAAAACACTGTTTCACACTGACCTTATTTTGTTAAAAGGGCTATTTTCTTTGGCCTGCCTTATTTTTCTGAATTGTATTAAGACAAGTTTTATTCAGTTAGATACTTGTGATCTTCTAAAACAAATGGATCAGATGACAAAATGTGATAGAAAAGCACTTAGGTGTGACTTAAAAAGGATTCTTCATGGATACAGAGTTCTGAGCTATCATATCCCAGTCGAGGGTCAAGGCCTCACTGTTGTAATTCCGCAGGGATGCTGAACAAACTTCGCATTACCAGCACTTGCCTTACTGGAAGGGCACTGAAAAGGGTTTTGTTTCTCTCTCCTGTGCTGTGTGTATTGAAGCTCTCTGTAAGTAAAATTATTTTAAAGAAAACTGAGGGCACTGCAATCAATTTGCTGCCAGTCCATTTAATTTATACCATTATTGGCAAGAACTCATAATTTAAAAATATTGTAAAGTTGATATTTCTCCTTTTTTTTAATTAAAAAGCTACTTTAATAAAATAGTTGATCCCCATATATCAAGGGGACATATATAACATGGTGGCCTTTTTCATATTTACTAAATACTATCTAAAGTATTAAATTAGTCTATTTTATTTCGACTAAAATATTGTGTAGTAAAATATCACAGCTATCATATCTAAATATAAGGCTTCAGTACATGGAGAACAATAATTTGAAAATGTGCAAAAAGTCATTTAACATGATGGAAAGCATAAGAATTTTTATTCCAGTAAACATTATCTGGCATTCACACCTTTCTCACAATATAGTGCCACAACTTTTATAGCAAAGTATTCAAACTGAAGATGTCTCATTGTAAAAGAGTTGTGAGCATTCTCCAGGAGTCTTTCAACATCTTCTGATAAGCGGCACTGTGTACTGCTCAAAGTTCACTTTTCTTTTCCATTTGAAGATAGCAGCAGCAAAGATCATTGCATCTTAGAATGTACAGAGTGCTAAGGAACAGTTTATAGAGCATAGTTTCATAGTCTGATTTTGTCTTAAAACAAATCTGCTTTTAACTTTGCATTATCCACGGTTGTTTGCCATTTAAGGAGGTGACAGCTGCCTAAAATATCAGGCTGGCTTCTTCTTTACTGACATTAAACCCCAGCAAAATTAGACCATTTTCCTCCAAAGGTTTTATGTATATGTTTTGTTTTACACTTTACAGACAGTCTACACTTCAACTACTCCTGTCCCCTGGGGAGTTATGAACCTATATAAGCTCGAAATATAACAGTGCTCTTGTATCTTCTGCTAAGTACTTGTTACTGAATGTGTTGATTGAGTGACTTTGCTCTGAAAAGCTTGGAGCTTGCTGTAAGTGGCTGGGCTCTTTCTTGCCACACAGTTTAAAAAATACAGAAATAAAGTACCATGAAAATCAGCCCCAGAGATTGCTTTTGTTCCATACAGATGAGGGAAGGAAACAGTTTTCAAAAAGGATAAAATCAGCAGAGGAAAAGTGCAACTGTCAAAACTCTGATGTAGTTAACCAGAAATATAAATTAGAATATATGGAAGTACTTCAATATTTCTGAAAGTAAAACTACAAAGGTTTGAAAATCACACTGCCCCTGACTGTGGTCAAATACAATCAATCTTTAAAAATAAGAAAAAGAAGATGCTAAAATCTATGATTTTTTCTTTATGTGTGTATTTTTTATTGCTGGTGCTTGGGTCTGTAGGACTATCATTAATTTTTAAAGTCAATATAAATCTGGAAGCTTCATTTTTATCTCCTTCACCAATAAAGAAAAGCTCTCAGTAGTCAAGCACTTTTAGGATCTGTAGCCATTCTTCTTAACCAATGTATTAACCAGTTTTTTGGTGTCAATTATCCCATGCAGTTAAGTTGTTTTCTCAGTAGTGAACCTTGATACACACTTTTGCAGAGTGGGGCTGCTGGCACGGTCTTATCTGGGTTGAAATGATGGTCTGTATCCTCACACGACTCCAAGTCCTTGACTCACTAGGAATTAGTAGGACAGGTATACGCATGAGAAACTTACTCCTTAGTCACCTGAGCTTGGAAGCAGAAAGAATTCATGGGTTGATTGATCTGCCCCTTAAAGAAGCAGTAGCATAATGGCTTCTCTTTCTTTCTTGCCAGTCTTTAAGGAATCATTTTATGAAACTCCCTTCATCTTTGGGTACTCATTCTAGAGCGGATAAAACTTGCAGCAGTTTAACTCATTGCAGGCTGTTATTACTTGTGTAATCAATGATTGTTCATAGGTCCTAGCCTAGGTGGATTTGATTCAAAACCCAGAAATGTCAGGAGAAATTCATAATGAGAAATTCATAAGCAACTGCTACACAAAGTATCAAATAGCCTTTCAATACTGTCTAGAAATCATGCAAATGTCAAATTTCAGTTTGTTGGAAACTTTGGGAAAAAAACCAGGAGTTGATATGGATTCAAAATCGTAAGTTCAAATAATATATCTCTATTAAACGAATAAAACTCTATCAATATAGGATGGGAAAGAATAATTGAAATATTTTGTTGTCATTGTGAAGTTACCAATACTACAAAATAAGGCAGCAGATTGTTGTTCTCATTCACTGGACAATAAAATTCATTGCCATTCCTTGACATAAAGCAAAACAAAAATGTTTGAAAGATTTTTCCCTCAGCAGAATTAAGGTATGCAGTCATATGTTATCTTTACAGGACTCAGTGGTCAGCATACATAAAAGGAAATGAGCTGCTCAATAAGATGGGAGCTTGCACCTACCATTTCATAACTTTTTCAGCCAGAAATCAGGTGAGTGTTTTGTAAAACGAAGATCAGTCATCACTCACTCCTTTTTTTTACTGCATTACTGTTACTCTTCTTGGCACCAGCTATCAAACACTTTGGCCAAACACCCGACTTAAACTGAAACTTGGCTGGATTTAAGTCAGTGGAATAAAGACCTTTTATATCAGCTAGAAATCCCTTTATAAAAATCAATCTGGCACTAAGATGTAGCAGTTTGCCATCAGAAGAAGCAAAATAAATCATATAAAATATACAGCTGTATGTTATCTAATGACAAGATCTATTTATAGTTACTTGGCACAGTAATTAAGCTGATAAATTTCATTTGGTATTGTAGAAGTAGCTGCATTATTCAAAATGCATTTCATAGTTTGCTGGCCTCTAGAAATTTCTTCATTTTCTTGTCTTTTAATTGGTACAAGGCAAGGGAAAGATGGGATCGATCCAGCTACATTTGATGGAACCAGTATACCTGAGAAGTTGAAGGCTTGTGCAACTAAGTACAGAGCTTGGTTCTGACAAAAACATGCAATGTAGCCAATTATTTTTCTATCAATTCTGCCCCTTGCACGTGCTTTTGTGGTCTGCCAGATACATTACTCTGGCCTTCTGAAACTGCATGCTCATTCATGTCCTCCTTTATCTCATTTTTTTTTTTAAATTTTACTCCTTTCATGCCATTCTGCCTTCATTTAGTGGATTTTAACTTCCGTGCCCACTCCGCCTCCCCAGTCCCCTCCCCCTTTTTCAAGATCCAGTATCCATGAAGAGAATAATGAAACATTTCAAGGTCTGAAAAGAACTAAAAATCATGTAACTTGACACTAAGATTAAAAAAAAATTCTCCTAGGTATATTACAGAGCAGTCCTTGAATCTAGCCCAACATTGTGGTTGAAAGAAGATTAAAAGAAATCTGATGCTGATTGAAAAATTTTGAGTGACGCAGAGTTTGCCATCCTAGAAAATAGAGTTCTGATGTACTTACATTCCTGTTTGCAGGAATGGGGTCCAAGTTTGTCATTAGTCACTAAAAGATATTTATAAGCATATATGCTCAAAGTGGTGAAAAAAAGAAAGATACACTCACAAGTCTAGGCTTCTGCAAACACAAAAACCCCTGACTTATGAAACTTGCAAAATCTCCTTTTGGAAGGCTTAAAATAACTGGTGCAAAGTCTCCTTTGCAAAATCTCACTTTTATTTCCAGAGCTTATTCAGAGACATATTAAAACTCCAAAAGAGGTTTTTGGGTTCAAACCAAACCTTGTACAGTCAAGTTAAAGAAGCTGCATTAACACAGGATTACACTTTCTTTAGAAAATTTGTGATGTGAATTGCGTAATTGAAATAATCCTACTTTTTCTTTTTTAGGATTTTTATAGGAGAGAATTCTTCACTTCTGTTTTCAAAGTAAAGCAGTTCTCTGTTTACATCTTTTATTATATTCAGTGATGTTGCCAGTGATTCTCTACAGTTTTGCAAAAGGTTTTAATTCTTGACAAGTACCTTTATTTTTTTAATCTGCTTTGATATGAAACACACATTTTCTTGCAAAGTGAGTGTGTACCTTAGTGGAACATTTAGGAGCCACTTCTCTAAGATTCAACTCCTTTTGTTTATAATCTATACAGCTGTATGAATAGTGGATTTAAAAATGGTATGCAGTACACATTTTTCCACAAAGTTCAGGTTTTTTCAGTCAAAATATGACTAAGCAAAATGGACATCGAGCTCTGCTTTTAATATAATTCTAGCACAGTTTTTCTTGAAAGAAGTGGATAAATAAAGTAGGTGGTTTTCTACAGAATTCTTAAATGTGATGAAAATCGTGCCATGTGTGATACTATACTACAATATTCATCCCTCCTCCAGAATATGTAGAGGAGTTATTTGCATCCAGGCTGAGCTTTTCCCTGCAAAAGCAGAAACATAAACAGTAGAAAGTCTTTTCCTGTCACAGCCACATATCAAGGCGAGATGTCATTTCTAGAACTGTTTGGGTTCAGTTCTGTCTTCACAGATTTCAGGCTAATTCAGATCTGCAGGAATTACTTCGACATGAAAAAGAAGGCCTGACGAGTGCAGGCTGTGGGTTGCCAGCACTGTTAACTGTACCAGCTTTGCAGAAAAGACATGGATGAATGACTCTTGTCTGTACACAGGCGCTTCAGTAATGATCAGCACTAGATAAAAATGGAGAAAAAGAAGAGCTGTTGAAACTACATCTGAAGTGGATATGTTTTATCTCAGGACCAAAAGCCCAGCAGAGCAACTCAAATACAAATATTATGTAGCCTCATCCTTCTTTGTAAAATTGTTATCCAGTATATTTTGTCACCCAGTAAACACATGTATGAGCAAACATCTCTTAACTACATTTAAGATTTTGCTATCTTCTTAAAATCTTCCAGGTTTATTCCATATTCCACTTTCAAATCTCTTTAATATGTATTATTTTAAAATGTTTATCTAAAGGACTATAGCAAAATTGAGCAAGAAGGACTGAAGAGAACGACCAAGTCCCCCAAAAATTATTTATTTCATCAACACAAACACAATATTTACAACAGACATTAGTGAAGATTTAGAAGGTAAGGTTGTGCAGTCTGAGTAGCGCAAATTATCACATAGACTTTTAAGATAAAAAAATGGAGAATAGAATAATCTGCTTATTGGTTTGATGGGTCTAGGAAAGGATCATATATTAGGAGAAATAATTCTTCAGGGCACTCATTATCTTTCACCTTTGGTTTCTCTTTTACACTTTTAGTGGAATTCCTATTCTCTTCTGCCAATACCAGTGCTTACTCTTCATCTTCACAAGCCAACTTGAGTCATTTAAAGGAAGAGTGTAGCATTAATATTTCTCATTTTCTACCTTTACTGACAAACACAGAGATTGTTTAAAATAAATAATTATGGCTACATATTAGACACAGGTATTTAGGCCACATTTTTAGCCTGGTTCAAATAGAGTTTAAGACCAATTCAATATTGTTCTAAGTAATCTGATGAAACAGTAAGTTAGATTTCTAGGTCACCTAAAAGTTTTTTTAATATTTTACCTGGTGCTTAATTAAAATATCATAACCCAAATAGAAAGCAAGGCTCTGCTTCATTATGTTATGGCCTGGAATGCATCTTGGAATGAATTGGCTCCAAGCTATAACAGGAAAACATGTTTTTGAGAGGAGCAAGCACACAGCTGTTTAACCATATGGAAGTGTAGCTGCACGAAACTCTGTTAATATCCACTTCTCACCTCCTCACTGACATCCAAACGTGTTGCCCTGGGGCAGGCTCCTACTTTCACCTTTGCTCCCCTGCAGCCTCCTGCTTTCACCATCCTTTTGTCCTCTTGTAATACCTCAGCTGTTCCAAGAGCTCCTGCAGGTCACCCAGCCACCTGACCTTGAACACTGACAAGCATCCTACCAAATATACCAAATCTTGCACAGCTTGTTTTAGATGAACATTAGATGTCTCAGGTAACCAAATGTACGTGCACCACTTACTGGAAAAATTTAACTATTTCATGTCCTTTCCATACAGCTGGAATCCTGCATAGAGACAATGTAAGTTTGCAGGGGATACATACTGCTATTTTCACTCATTCAGTATGATTTGATCCTCTTAGTTTTTAAGTTTTCTGTAGCAAACCTTTAAAGGAAGGTAGATGGGGCACAGTGTGCAAAATTCTATGATTTGAAAAACTAGATCATAAATTATGACAACTAATGAGGAGAAAACCTGTAAAAGGAGTTAAACAGCTGGACTAATATCACAAGCATGAACATGTCTAAACCAATTATCTTTACCTGATAAACTTGCTGATAGGTTTCAAGTTGACAAAGAATTTATGTGCCACACAGAAGGGCTGGTTACTTTCTCAGTTGAATTTGTCATGGATATAAGTAAATTCTCATTCATTAGCACTGAATTGAGAGGACTTTTTAGCACAGACTGATTGCTTACTACAGTTGGTTTTCACCAGTTTGTTTTAAATAACTGACAAAAGAAGACTCCAATTCTTCTCTCACAGTGATAATTGAAACATGCTATAAGCGAGCAAGATGCTCAAACATTTAGCATATGAAAATTTCCTTAAGGTGTGACTAACTAAATAGGTAGCTCCTCAAACCTCATGAAAATTCATGACTGCACTGAAATACCAAATCAGAACCCACTACCAAACACAGTCTCTACACAACCATCAACGAAGAAAATGTTGCTCAGTTCTGTTGCTCGTTCCCTGTGGGCTTCAGGCACTGCAATCCATCTGTGCTCTCAACATACGTCTGTGAGCTGCGCTCTTGGGCTGCTATTCTGCTTTCACACCCTTCTGTAAGTAAGTGCCTAAGGAGACACTTCATGTGGAACATACAACCTCCTATGCTCAGAAAAACAAACCCTGCCATTTAAACACCATTCTATTTTCCAAGCTGAAGATGTGAAGACAGGTTGGCCTTTGAAAAGTACTGCAGTATCCTCTCCAGGGTAGCAAGTTACTCTTTTAATACCGTGCCCTAAACTGCAACAAGAGGAGGACAGAGACACAGCCTCATTTCCTTAGCACATTCTGCAGCAAACGGATCCCGGAATGCAATTCCAAAAAGGCATTGCCACATTACCAATAGAAGGAGTTTGGAGACATTTGTTTCTTAAACTAAGCACATCAGTTTGCAGTTTACTAGATGTGAATATCCACCTCAGTGCTCCTGACGCACTGAGGAAGCACTGTCATGACACCCCAAAGCAAAGGTGCGTCACTTGTGCCCGGTTCATTTGCAAGCTATTCAGGTACTGGGAGACGGGAAAGAGAAGCTCATCATTGCTACCTGACTTCCCGATACAAGCTGGCCCTTAACCCAGAAATTACAGGTTTTTTTCTTCCATCATTTATGTACACAATATAAGTGTAGTATGTTCTCAATTTCTCTTCCATGCAGATTAGTTTTCAAAGACACCTCTGAATGTTTCAAGTAGCCTTGGGCATTTCTTTAGCAGATGCATAAGAATGAAGTGACAGGCTTTAGGGAGGATGGGGAAATAAAGTAATATTTTTTATGTTTCCTTTACTGTTAGATATCAGTAGTGTTTATTCTAACGTATCTAATCTAAAGTCAAGTCAATGGAAAGGCTTCACCAGAGACTGCAACAAATTGTTTACTCAATAAAGGTCATTCAATTGGTGCTGTTCATCATTTAGTTCCATTGTGAACATAAGCCCAGCTCTGACATTTAACAATTTAAAGCTAGGTAGGGTTACTGTTTTGAAGACTATTCTCATTGCCAGACAGAATTCTAAAACTGTTTTGAAGATGCAGTGTGAAATATTTCTTTTAATTCAAAGACAGTATGTTTTTGACAGGTCTGAGCTATGCATTTCATGGCTTTATTAACTTTGTTTAAGAATAAAGTGGCAATTTTCTGTTTATTAATACATTGAAAAATGTTTTATAGCCTAGTTTCCTGTTGAAGTCATTACAAAAGGTCTTTAAAACACAAGTAAAAAAACACAGAAAAGCCTTTGTTTTTTCTTAGAAACTGCTCTGGGGAGTTAGGTCTCTCTTTTCATTGCCGCTTGTTTTATTTGTGCAGAGCAGAAGCTTTTTAAAAGAAGTTTAGCCCTCGTGACTGCAAAGACAGTTTTCTAATGTACTTGAGAAAACAGCAGATATTAAAGATTGTACCTCACACCCAGCACAGTCTTTTCCCCATGATTTGAAACACCTGAGCTCTGCTTCCTACCACAGAGAAGTAAATGAGACTGCAGTCTTCCAGTTGCCAGAAGATACTTTCATCTATGTTGACCCCAAGCCAAAAAAAGATCTCTTATCTTTTTCCCCTTCCTTTATCATACATGATGTCTCTTCAGACAGCACAGTTGTTGGTTTGGTTTTTTTTTTTTTTTAAAAAGAGACAGAAGATCAAAATAGGAGCTGAGGGGATGAAGCACAGATAGAAGTCAGACTTGTGGCACAGAGCAATACCTGAAAGAATGCGGAGAACTGTTGCAACACTTGTACTTGAGTGGCAGGAGTGAAGAGACGCTACTAGTGGCTATTTGGTTGTCTTGCTATTCCTTTGGCATGTACTTAAAGGTGGTGAAAGGTGAAATGGGTTGGGAATGAAGGCTGGGAGGGAGAAAAAATGAGTTTGTGAAAGGAAAAGGACAACAGGGCAAACAACTTTTCAGAAACTAAGTAATAGTTACACAGTATGTCCCTTCTTTTGAAGTCTTCAAAACATTTATATCTTAAGCCGTTGTGAAATGCTTCTATGTGTGCTGCGGGGAACCTGTGGGCCCAGGTACAGAGCACATACAAATAAAATTGCTATGTAAAAATGGAGTTGATCTGTTTCCCAGATACAAGTACTATGGACACACAGCTTGTAGAGCATGCTCTGTAAATCCAGTGTATCACATATGGATCAGATCTACTGCACTTGAGCACATAGAATCATAGAATCATTCAGTTTGGGAAAGACCCTTAAAATCATTTAGTCAAACTGTAAACCTAATACTGCCAAGTCCACTACTAAACCATGTCCTTAAGCCCCATGTCTATACATCCAGGGATGGTGACTCAACCACTTCCCTGGACAGTCTGTTCCAAGCCAAATGGCGGCAGTCTCATTCAGCTTAACAACCCTTTTGGTGAAGAAACTTTCCCTAATGTCTAATCCAAACCTCCTCTGACATAATTTGAAGCCACTTCCTGTTGCCCTATGACTTGTTCCTTGGGAAGAGTCCAGCACCCACCTCTCTACAGCCTCCTTTTAGGTAGTTGTAGAGAGCAATAAGGTCTACCCTGAACCTCCTTTCCTACGGACTAAACAACTCCATCTGCCTCAGCTGCTCCTCATAAGACTTGTGCTCCAGACCCTTCTCCTGCTTTGTTGCTCTTTGGACACACTGCAGCACCTCAATGTCTTTTTTGTAGTGAGGGGCCCAAAACTGATAATCTGTACAACATAGAGGCATATTGAGTTGACCCTTCCTACATCAAAACCAGTGCACAGGCACAGTAGAGCTGATTAGCATGTCCACGGTGGGCAATCTTCAGTATGTCTCAAAACATAACAACCGATCTGACCTACCTGACACGAACTTGTACCACTTGACACTGTGGAGATACTCCTTTGTCCCAGACTTCCAGAAGATCACAAGATCACCACATTTCCTATCCAATAATGAGTATGCTCTGCTTCAAGATACATATAGATGTTCACAAGTCATAAAATAAAGCCAGTCCAAATGTACAGGCAGAAGATGCTGATTAACATATCATGAAAATCTCCACAAGTGCCACGATATTCATTACAGACAAGTCTTTTTTTCCTTCTTCCCATTCTTTCAGGTCACATTGGTACAAAACTCCTGAAATAATATGACTTGTGGCATGAACCTGGAATGTAATCACAGAGCTTTATACCTTCAATCTAAAGTACTCCCAGAAGAGCTACTGGAATGGCATGACTCATATGTTTCAGAGAAAAATTAACTAAACAATTTGTCATATTATAGCTGATTCATCTAATTTCAGCACAGCCACAACATAGGTTCGGGGTATTTAAATAAGCTGTAACTTAATTTAAAATATATGTGACCCCTGAGCCTTTCTTCATTTGAGTCACAATTTTTAAAAAGAGGTTTAAAAGAGTATATGCAGCTCCTCTTTTCCCCAGCCATTCCTACTATTCAGTGGTTATCTAATCTCTCTGTGTGCCAGTCAGTGATAGTCTCAGGATATTCAGAATCTGCTGCAGTTATAAAAAGAGAAACATCATTTGGTTTCAATACCTGTCTTGTATATAGAATTTAAACACAACAGACCATGAAGTGTTAAAAAAACCTGTTAGCCCAATAGCACAGGAAATTTTTTAAGGAAACTACATAAACTGACTCAAAAATATTCCACATAATGGTTTAGAGATAAAATTCTACATCATTTGGTTGTCAGTTTCAGCTCATACATGCAGAATTAATGTAGCACACAAGTAACTATGTTCTCTATCTAATAACATGAACTCTAAATATCTAAGAGTCTTCATTCATTTCAGCAGTACAAATAATAAAATATAGCAGCACTCCTCAACAATGAGCACTTCAAGCTACACAATTAAAACTGGAGGATCAATGAAAAACTAAAGGAACTTAGTATATTTAGTTTTCAGCTAGATGAAAGACAGGAGTTCAGGGCATCTAATCCTTTGATAGGATCCATTCAGAGCTGAAATCAGAGTTTCAAATGTACAGGCTAAGAACTTCTGGGAAGCTTTCTAGTATTTATATTCTTAAAGCTGGGATTCAACATCCCACATGCAGTGCCTCTCTTGGCACTTCTACCACTAATCTAACAATGTGGGGATTTTGGAACAAACTTCTTCTCACAGGATTTCAACATAAATTCTTCTGCATTTGATGAAATCAGAAAATGTAACTGTCCTTATAACACCTAAAACCAAAATTGCTTGTGCTTGAACATCAACTGCAAGAAAAAAACGGCAGGAAGGAATTAGCCCCTTGGATTTCAAAGTAAATACTGACATGATTACAGATTAGGCATGATTAAGGACATTGCTAAATTGGTACCTTAGTGAACTGCCACTATTTGCATCATTAAATAAAGACTGTTCTAGAAAGACACTTAGGTATGGCATTTGCTAGTCCTGTCACACCAAAATCTTAAGCCTCTTGCCCTGACGGTGCAATCTGTGGCTTTAAATGTCCAACTTCTCTAGATACTACAAGGGGCGAGCCACACTTGATCACAGACAGAATATTGAATGGCAGAGACAAGTTACCTGAAGGAATGATGAAGAATGACTATGGTTTATACCTGATCATGCTTGTGATCTATCAGGTGCTTCCCAGAATTAGACACCTAGAATGAAGCAGTTAATTTCAACCTCATTTGGGTATCACTGAGTACATCTGGAGATAGAATACATGTGTTTTTTTAGCTTGTTGGAAGAGTGGAGTAATCCTAATCACTGAAATGGAGAATCATGATTCTTATAGTTCTTTATGGTCCCATAAAATATGCACTTTCTGCTGTATGGCATATCAGTTCTCCCCAGAGAGCTGCAGAAGGTCTGAGCCCTATCTTCCCTACAGCCCCTTGGTCAGGGCACCCTTCTGGGAAATAAAAGATGCAAGACCTAATTGCTGCAGGCTAAAGAAGCCAGTGAATTCACTCAAGTACCAACACTTCCTATTGGGTGGCAGTACCATTTCCACAGGTTTTTGAAGAAAATTTTGTTCAGATTTAGGATGCCTAATTTGTAAATCCAGAACAGGATAAGCTATTGGAACACTTGCCTCTGCCAAAAAGGCATATATTCTGGGGATGAACAATGCAACATGAAAATAATTCTGAAATTTCATTTGGGTCCTATTGAATTTCACACTCCTACTAGCACAGGAAGGTTTTGTAAAGACCGCTCTTAAATGAACTTCAAAATTATTAGGTGCAATTTTCAGCATATTTGTTCTATATTCATCCCTTGTTAAGCACAATTGTAGTTTTCTGACTCTATGCAGAAGCAATAAAGGGCATGGCAACAGCAATCCCTTGTCATTAATATAACTCTGTTTTGCTGTTTATTTGGACATTTCCTTCACTTTCACCCCACTTTTCTGGTGAATAAGATTAGTGTGACCACACAGTATTAATCCAATTGGTCTGGAATAAAATGACCATGAGACTGCAAAATCTGAGATGTCCTTCTCAGTTCAGTGATGATTCATTGATGATAAAGCAGATGTTCAAGAGCTCTCTTATTGCTAGGATTATAACGCACTGTACAATTTTCTGTTAACACTCAATTCAGATTTATGACAAACTAAGGTCACTTCAAAGCTTCTTTTGAACTTTTAATGGAGAAATATCACCAAGTGACTTGCCATAAAGATTAAATAAGTTTTTCTTGTCTGTCATACTGAAACCATTATGAATTGCACTGCTCTGAATGCATTTCCTATAGGTTATGTTGAAACATTTAGTGAGTCCTTGCATTAGAAGTTACAAACATAAATATGGTTAAAGTAATAGAGAGGTTTGGAGGCAGAAGATTTTCAGTGTTTTCTGTCTATTGTTTCTATTCCAAATAACAGACTGTAACAACCTTCCTGCATAAGGGTATCTAATCCGTCATCAAAAATCAGACCTATCAGTTGCATAAGGTTGCAAAGCAAAGCCCTATTTTGACTGAAATCAATACAAAACTATACATGAATTTAATGGAAATAGCATACAGCTCTCAAAGCTAATCAGTATTGTATTTTTCAAATAACATTATCTATGACTGATAGACAAAGCACTACATTAAAACTTCAGCTTTTTTTACCTAAGTGCCTCCTCTGTATTTTGTCTTGAAACATCTTCTCAAACTGACTCAATTCTTTAAGAAGCTTAATTATAGCTAAAAGCATGTAACTTCTGAACTAATGCTTTCTTAACTCTTGTGTAAGCAATTTCTCCCTTTTTCTCCCACCTCCTCACACAACCCCATTTTCCTGAGGTCTTGCTGTCCTCTAGTGGCAAAGGGCTATGCCATATAAAGTTACGGGAGCATTTGAAAGCAGATGTCCTCTCCTTCATTATGATTTTCATTATCTCTGCTTCAGGTAATTTTCAAGCCTCTCAGCAAATGGATTCTTGAAAGAAGCTGATGATTTCAACTCGATACACTGTAATAAAGTTACTGAGTGAAACACAGCAAGTTCAGTAGCTATTTGAACTTAAAACTATGCTGCAAGGTTGAATTTATTAGGCAGTTTGCAATTAAGCACCAGTTTGTTGTATTAATTCTAGCTTGAAAAGACGAAGCAGATGTACTAGAGACTCTCATAAATGTGCCTATAGAAATAAATTATCTTAAGACTTTTGATGGGATTTCCAGCACATTTCTTCAGACTTCAGTTTTACAGTCCTACTTCTAAAATTTGTTTTTGCCAAAGTCTGGCTTACGAATGTAAATTTCTAACTTGTTGAGCTAATGATGAACTGCAATCAGTTTTTTAGTTACTCTGTCTCCTACACTCACAACACCTCAATTTCATGTCAGGTCACAGAAAGGCGTGTGCAAGGTGTAAGCCAATCATAATGATGGATATAGCCAAAGCCATGCTGGGCCACATGGAAAAGGGAAGAACACATCTACCTCTCCATCATCTAGCAGTCACCACCTCGTCCGCAGACACCCCACATGCCAGTCATGGAACCCTACATACCAGTCAGTGTGTCTGGTGAATCATGGAACTGCTGATGCTTACTTAGCAGGAAGGTCTCAGAGCAGGGCAGAGGCAGATGTCTTCCCTGCAGATGAACAAAACGCAGGTTTCACATCAGGGCAGAGAGGACAAAGTAATTCTCATGCTCAGGGCTAAGATATGGCATTTTCATGCCAGCAGCTGAGTTAACAAAAAGGACGTTGTGCAGAAGTTTGGTCATTTGCCTTTCATTTAAAGCATCTTCTGCTTTCAGGTCACTATCAACATTCATTCTAATCATAGAATCTTTCATTTTTACTGGTTAGTCAATCTGTGGCAAACTATCATCTTCAAATCTTTGTGAGCTTCCTCTTATCTTGCTGTATTCTGACCTTGTACATTAAATTTTACTGGAAGGCATAGGTAACAACATATCATATTATTTTATAAAATTAATATCTGTTAACTTGAAGCTGAACTTAATAATACAGTAAAAAACCCCAATCTTCATTCAGAGGTCTAATTCTCACAGTTGTACTTTTCTCTATGGGACAGATCCTTAGATCTACAGATTTTGTTCGTTAACAGTCACCAATGACTCCTAAAATAAAATAAAGAGTAAGAAACTTCAATAATACATCATGTAGTAATAAAAGCAATATCCCTGAAGACTCCATATAAATATTTTTAAACTGTAGCCCAGCAGATTTTAAGTAACAGCAAATAAATTAATTAGAATGTTTGCACAAAATTGCTTATCCCATAAAGCACAAAAGTCTGTGGGCTTCTAAGTAATGCACACATTAAAAAAAAATTCCAACCACAGTCTCAGTAGTAGGAGAATATTGGCAGAGTAGGTGTTCCATTGTGGATCAGAAGTACTAATTGCATACTGATGCTGAAGGGGTAGACAGAAGAGTAAATTTGTCAGAGGACCAGCCCAGGTACTGTGTTCCTCATTCTGTGGATTCAGGGATGGAAAGCACCCTGGTTCTGTTACAGCTGAAGTAATGAAGGAGCATTACGAAGTACAAGTGCTCATCTGACAGATACATCTGCACCATGTCTGGCTGAGACAGATCTAGTTTTCTTCATAGCAGCCAGTATGGGTGCTGTCTTTTAGATTTGTGACTAAAACAGTGTTCATAACACACCAATGTTTTAACTGTTGCAGAACAGTGCTAACAAGAAGTGGAGAGCATCAAGTCACTCTCTGCTATTCACTCTGCCCCCCAGTGTGAAGACTGAGGGTGGGAAAAAGGTTGCGAGGGGACACAGCGAGGGCAGGTGACCTGGACTAGGCAAAGTCATATTCTATGCCATATGACATGATGCTCAGTAATAAAGCTCAGGGCTTTCCTTCCCAAAGAAGCTGTTTCCTAGAGACTGGCTGGACATTGGTCTGCTGGTGTGAGGTGGTGAGTGACCACCTCTGAATCACTTCTTGGTTGGTTGTTTTGCTTTCTTTTTTTTTTTTTTTTTTTTTTTCTCTCTCTCTTTCCTCCAGTAATTGTCTTTATCTCGGCCCAAACGTTTTCCTTACTTTTGCTCCTCTAATTCTCTTGCCCATCCCACTAGTTTGGAGTAGTAAATGAGTGACTGGTGTGTGCTTAGTTGCACCCAGCATATCTCACACATGGAATGTTTTAAGAAATTGTCTAAATTAAGTAAATAATAGAAATGGTAAACATGAAGCTGCTCAAGTATCTCAAAGGTCTTCATTGACTGGTAAAGAATTTCATGGCACAAGTCACCCAGTGTCAATGTCTTCAAGGGCCTAATGATTAGGACGGTCTAATTGAAGCTTTAAAAATTAACAAAACAAAGAAACTTTTAAAGAACTTGCTATGGCATTTTCTTCAGCGAATGATTTTCTGGTTCAATTAATTTCTGAAAGTTAAGACTTTCTCTCTTTAAGCTTATCCTCAGACATTCTGAGACATTGTTTCCGACACTTGTGCAATGAACAGTTGGATTCCTTTCTGAATTGTCCTAATGGGTGATCTAAAGCAATCTTTGTTAGTTTGCAAATTAGATATTGAAGCAAGCTATTCTAATCTCTAAACATTAGGAAAAACCAATCCATGAAGCAACAGGGAAGCAGTGTAATTTTTCTGTTTAGAAAGGGTTGTGTTAATATGGCTTTTACTAACCATAAAAATTTCATAATGCACCCAGAGGCATCATTACAGAAACAGCATTTACAGTTCTTCCAGTCTATTTGTTAACGTCAAGTGGATTATTAGAAGAAATTCAGGAGCTCTTACAATACTAGTTTTTATTTGAGGTTTAAAACTTGGAAATTTTGACATTCGTGAACTTAGAATATGAGAATAAATCAGTTCAAGCACCAGCATGAATGTATTTTTAATTATCCCCAGAGCTCAAACAGCAGTGAAGTGGAGAAACAGTCTGATATCAACATGCAAATGAAGAAACCAAGAGCCTTTGCTTTGTTACAGAATTACAGGCCTATTTGCTGGATCATCTAATACTGAGCAGGCTATGCTAGCGTCAATATTAGAGAAAACATAGTAGCACCCTTCCTCTTCCCACAATTGTCACATATTCTGTATCTGTCTTTCTCACTGAAGCAGGGTTTAAGTGGACTAGATCACAGATGTGATTTATCAATAAATGATATTCATACAAGAAATTATTTTTCTGCATGAAAACAAAGGGGTAAAATCAGGGCAAACAGCACATATTACCCAAACCTAAGTTTTTACCAACATTTTTTGTTTTATTTCTCCTACTGTACACAAAAGTAATTTCCCCTCCAATACATTTTGAAACTCAGGGATGTCTTATTGGAGAGACATTTATAAGATTTTTTTTTTCTTTGTTAAGAGGGAAGGATTCCCCTGGTAATAAGTGAAGCAAAATCTATTTTAAGGTAGTGACATTTTTGTTATTCATGCCCAAGGTAGGGCAGGTTCTGAGACTTGGGAACAAATGAACATTCTCCTCAGCCACAGGGATCTGTTCTGCTGAAATCCCTAGGCTGAAGGAACAAAACAGAGTTTTTTGGAGAGACAGAGAGGGAAAATGGCATTAGGATAATTTAAGGGGCAGCTAATCCACAATTGCCTTATTCCTGAAAGGGAAGATGTTCAGAGAATTCACGAGTTTCATGCGAGGCCCAGAGGCAGGGGAAGGTGCCAGCATTGAATTTGGGTGTGACATGGTGTCTTTACCTAACACTTGTCTCTTGGTGGACCCGCTATCAGCTCATTCAGGTCTTCCTAGCGAGTACCAGTTTCTCCGAAAGTCACAATTTCTGGGTGGTGAGAGATAATTCACCCTCAAGGTCTCTACAACACAAAAGCTCGTGGCACAACCTGCGTGCGCCTCCCTGTTGGGCCGAGAACTGGGTGATATAAGCGTGTAGACCAGCCCGCGGTGAGCCGCAGCCTGAGGGCTACGGGGCGGGTTACCGAGGGAGGAGAAATGGACACTTGAGGAGAAATGGACAGGGTGAGGAGAAAATGGACTTCTTTTTTTTTTTTTTCTGGCGCTGCCCGGCGGGGCTGAGGCATCCCCGGCGAGGCTGAGATGGAGCCAGCGGGAAAGTCTGCCGGGACCTCTCGTTAGCTCTTTTTCAACAGCAAAAACCTAAAACCTCGTCATTTTTCCCGAAAGGAGCGGATTCCCGCCGCCAGCCCCTCCGCCTTTCCCAGCCTGGAGGGGCGGCTCGCGCTCCCCCTCCCGGGCTGCTCCAGCAGCTTTCCCCAGCAGGGAGCTGCTGTGGGACGGGGCGGGAGCGGGAGAGGAAGGGAAGGAGGGAGAGAGGCGGCCCGCGGGGCCGCTTCCTCCCGCTCTCCCTTCCCCGTCCGGCCAGCGCAGGGAGCGGACCATGTCCCTCAGCCGGCAGCGCTCCGTCCCAGGCACGTCCCCGCCGCCAGGTCTCGCCGGACGCTCCGGCCCCGCGGCCCGGGGTTAGAGCCGCGCCCGGCGGTGGGAGCGGGGCCATGGGGACGGCGTCGTCCCTGGTGAGCCCGGCGGGCGCGGTCGGGGAGGTGATCGAGGACACGTACGGCGGCGGCGAGGCCTGCGAGATCCCGGTGGAGGTGAAGCCCAAGGCGCGGCTGCTGCGCGGGTCCCTGCGGCGCGTCGGCGGCTCCCGGCCCGGCGGGCTCATCGGCGCCAGCTTCAAGTCCACGGCCTCGGTGCAGGAGCTGGAGTGCGTGGCCGAGTACGAGCGCCTGAGGAAGGAGTACGAGATCTTCCGCGTCAGCAAGAACAACGAGGTGGCCTCCATGGTGAAGAAGGAGGCCAAGCTGGACAGGGAGAACAAGCGGCTGCGCGCCGAGCTGCAGGTAGCGCCCGCTGCCCCTCGGGTGCGGGGAGTGAGCAGCGAAGCTGGGGCTGCCAAGGACTCGTCCCGCTTCCTGGGAAAGCTGTCAGGGAGGTGGCGGGTGCGAGGGAAGGCAAGGGGCTCAGGGAATGGTGCGTGCCCCAGTGCTATCCTGGTGAGCCGTAGGGATGCAGTCAAGGTGGATGTCTGGGAATGGGGACGGCGCCGTGCGATCACTTTGGTTGACCAGTGATAGAACCCGTGGGAATGGCCTGAAGTTGTGTCAGGGGAGGCTTAGGTTGGATATTAGAAAAAGGTTCTTCCCCCAGAGAGTGGTTGGGTACTGGAACAGGCTCCCCAGGGAAGTGGTCACAGCACCCAGGCTGACAGAGTTCGAGAAGTGTTTGGATAATGCTCTCAGGCACGTGGTGTGGTTCTTGCGGTGACCTGTGCAGGGCCAGGAGATGGACTCGATCCTTGTGGAATCCTTGTGGGTCTTTTCCAACTCAAAATATTCTATGATTCTGTAATTCTGTCTGCCCTGCAGTAAGGAGAGATGTAGGGAGCTGGGATACCATTGGCGATAAAACTCAGAAAAAAATAATATATTAAATGTTTCCAGGCACTTCAGAAAACTTACCAGAAAATACTTAGGG
>JAWWLV010000088.1:43502362-43515695 GCA_035041135.1 Platyrinchus mystaceus | reverse complement strand
CGGTGACCTGTGCAGGGCCAGGAGATGGACTCGATCCTTGTGGAATCCTTGTGGGTCTTTTCCAACTCAAAATATTCCATGATTCTGTAATTCTGTCTGCCCTGCAGTAAGGAGAGATGTAGGGAGCTGGGATAACATTGTAGACAGACCTGAAAAGTAATCTAAACCCTTTTATCGGCGATAAAACTCAGAAAAAAATAATATATTAAATGTTTCCAGGCACTTCAGAAAACTTACCAGAAAATACTTAGGGAGAAGGAAAGTGCCTTAGAAGCTAAATACCAAGCAATGGAGAGAGCTGCTACTTTTGAACATGATCGAGACAAGGTCAAAAGGCAATTCAAGGTATGGCTTGACTTTTCTTTTTGGGGGAAAGTGACTAAAAAAAAAAAAAAGGATGTCATTTGTTCATGTTGCCCAAACACTTCTCCAATAGCTTTCATGAGGACCTCTCCTTAAAAGTCCTTGAAGTGTCATAGCCTATTTCTGTTAAGATAATCCTGCCACAGCCTCTCTGTAAAACTATGAGGAAAAAAAATAGAAAATAAATTTTTAAATATTAAAAGGAGAATATGCAGTGATGCACACTAAACTAAATTCCTGCGTTGTTTGAACACGGGAGTATATTAATTTTTGAGAGTGACAAGAAAACATGGGCTGCAAACTGACGTATGCTGAAGGAATGTATAAACACAGAGTTCCATTATTTCTGAATAAATTTTATATTTCATTGTAAGGTTTAACACCTCTAGCTTACATTAAAGAAAAGTGTGTATTGGTGCATCTCTTTTGACTGTTAAAATATGATAGCCAGGTAAAGACAATATACACTTTCTGGAGGGATGAGTTGAAAGGCCCGATACTTCTGCTGTTCCTTTGCTGCAGATGACACTTCTGCCACCCAAAACAGGGCAGTGGGTCCTAGTTTTGTACTGTTTTCAAGACTCTTTTTATCCTTAATTGTAACTGGTGTTAATGTTTGGCAGATATATAAAAAGAGGATTGGTTTTGACCTTATTTAGGAAAATGAAACTTGAGAAATATTTCATTTCTTTAAATTTAAATCTAGGTTTGTGTTTTCTTCCCCATATTACACTAATATTTTACAAACAGGACATCTAGAGATGCTTGATCACTTTCTATCATAGGAAATCTAAATTTCTGCAACAATAAAAAGTACATACAAGATGATATGTAATTGGAGAAAATTACATAGAAGAGTAAAAGGCAACCTTTGAAAAAAATATTACATGTAGTGATTTGAGAAGACAATAAACTTTAAAAAGTAAAGAGAGTTATTTGTCATTTTTAATGAACATGCTAATGTAGGCTTCTAACTTTCAGAATGGTATGCTAAGGTTTAAAATGGTAAAATTTTAAAAATAGATAATTTTAAACTATGTTTTCCTGCTCATTTACTGATGGCTTTGTGTTCACATTTTCATGCTTTTGCCTGCTAAATGAATGCTAGAAATTTATTTTTCCAATTGAAAGTAGATAACATGAGTTCAGGGACTGATACTGAATTTTTTTTTTTATTATTATTATTTCCTGCTCCTAGATTTTTAGAGAAACTAAAGAAAATGAGATTCAGGACTTACTGAGGGCCAAAAGAGAGCTGGAAGCAAAACTCCAGAGACTTCAGGCCCAAGGGATCCAAGTGTTTGATCCTGAAGAGTCTGATTCTGATGATAATTGTACAGATGTTACAGGTGAGAATTTTATTCCCCAGTGTTTTATGTTGGAACATGACTGAAGTCTCAGTAAAGCACAAGACAAATATTTATGTTCTTTTGAAAAAGAATTTTATTAATCCAGATGAAAAGCAACTTAAAGTAGTTTAAAGGATAAAAGCAATGAACTTTGCAAACCTGTTTTAGATTGTGGGAACCCCCCATTTCTGGTTGTATAAATGAAGAGATTATGAAGACCCAGTACTGTCTAGACACAGTGACTTGAATGTTTTTTAAAAATTGTTCCATGAACAATTCTGAGTTTTCTAGTCTTTTCTGAGTTTTCTCATCCTAGATCTGAGAGATCATGCTCCAAAGGATCCAAAAATCACACCTGAAACTAGAGGGAATCTTAGACACTTTGGATGATGACATGTGCCAGTCTCAGATGCTGTACTTTTCAGAGTAGCAGAGTTAGATATTTACAAAGATGAAGTATACAAAATCTTGTTTATGCTATATGAAGTATTTGATAACATGGGAAGGGTTCAGAGGAGTGTGTGATCAGCCCACTGACTTTGTGTCTGATTCAGAATAGAGCAGTAATTATAGCAGACTTAACACTCCTCAGATGGCCATTACTTGCACTATAAAGGGTTACTGAGGAAAAGCTGCATGCAAATGCTGTTGCTTAACCTTTGTTTTGCTTGTTGAGATATGTCAACCATCACATCTTGGCAGGAGTGTTTAGAAGTGGAAATATTTCAAAATACAGTGACGGTTTTTGCATAGTAACTGTGCGGCATCTTGGGCTGCATCAAAAGCAGTGTGGCCAGCAGGTCAAGGGGGGTGTCTTGAATGTTGTGTGTTGGTGGGCAGAAGTGTAATCCAAACATATTACGAAGAGATGCTGTCAAAGCTCTCTCAAACAGCCCAGATTTCAATCCTGACCTGCAGCCCCTCTATGTTTTTTCAGTGCTGGAACAATTCTTGAACAAAGGTTGTCAGTTTTGTGGTGGGCACAAATGACTGCAGCAATACTGTGAACTGTTTTCCTGGTTTGTAATGCAAGCCAGTATTTGAACCAATAGATGAGAGCAATCAATGTAATAGCAAATATTAGCAAATAACCTCATCCTTTAGCATCATGGGTTTGCATTACCTTTGGACAAGCGCCCATTTAGAACTACAGAACACAAAGGTGGGAGCAAATCTGCTGAAGGAGAAAAAGGTTGGTCAGTGGCACGTGGCTGTAAGTTTCAGCTGGAGTATTAAGGACTGATAATTTACCTTGTTTAGTGACAATGAAGAGGGTTTTTTTTTTGTTTTCCAATTCTTAGCTACTGGGGCACAATCTGAATATTGGAATGGAGGAGCGTTGGGAAGTGAGCCATCCATGGGTAGTATGATGCAACTTCAGCAGTCTTTCAGAGGGCCTGAATTTGCTCATAGCTCCATAGATGTCGAGGGACCATTTGCAAATATAAACAGAGGTAAGTAATGGTAGTTTGTTTTGCTGGGATTATAGAGGTCTACGAAATTTTTCTATGCATTCTTAAGTAATTCTGTTCTTTCTCAGCTGCCTTTCTGTCCGTCCTTGGGTAATTTGACTAAAGGGTTATTTGGAATTCTTCCTTGTAAAAATAAAAGGAAACGTAGCTGTACGGCCTAAGTTTAATATATGTGGTGATTATGGTATGTGCAGCAGTGATTTTAGCAAACAGCAGTGACTGGTGCTTTGTTGTGAGTAAACCAAGTACCATTTTTGTTGCTTAAGCTGACGATGGAAGATGGTGACCTTTCTTTCAGTATCTGCTGGTGTTCTATTTTCTGTTTTTATTCAGATTCTGTATTTCCTGAGTATTAATGTGACATTTGTATTGCAAGACCAGGATGTATGTTTTGTTATGTAAATCAGTGCTAGATACTTTTGTGTCAATAATTGTTGCTTTTGAACTTTCCCAAATGTCTCTTGTAAATTGGCTTCTGGTACTTTGGTTTCCTTCACTGTTGTCCTGGCTCTTCAGCCTCTCCTGCATATAGTTGACTTCACTGGCAGTTTCTCCATTTTTTCTTCAATCCTTTAGGCTCTGATTCAGAAGTCTGTGCCTGCAAAGTGGGAGGGGAGGGTCTGCCCTGTGATGCTCAGTACCTTGTAGTACTGAAAGGAGAACCTATTCCTGTCATGAAAGAATGGCCAGGCACAAAATGAAGAAGGTTTTAAAAGTCATTGCTTCTATAGGGAGTAAATTTTTACTGCCATAGAAAGCAATGGACTTTTTCTCTAGAAAGGGAAGTTCCCATAGTGTTTTGCTGTCATTTATTCTCATGGTGTAATTGAAATGCATGTAGATCTGGGAGAAAAAAAAATGTTTGGTTATGAGTGAATTTATTACTCCTGTATATTATTACTTACTTTTCAGCTATCAGTTTGATTTTGTGGAAACATGTAATCAATTCTTTTTGAAGGAAATATTGTAATGGTAATGTAAATATGCTTAACACTCTTGTTTTGCCACGTTATCAAATTGTATGACATTATCAGATTATATGGGTTTTTCTAAATTAAAATTTATGAAGTTTAAATAATTGACTGAAATGTTACTACTGTTTTAGATAAAATGTAGTATTCATATTATTAACAGGTGATGACTTGTCATTTATGCAGTGCAATGAGATGTGAAGATCTCTTCATTTTGGTTTTCTTTTTCATTGACAGATGATTGGGATGCTGCTGTTGCCAGTTTATTACAGGTTACTCCTCTGTTTTCCCATTCTCTGTGGAGTAACACAGTAAGATGTTATATTATTAGTACTGATGAGACTCAACCAGAAGTGAACATCCTCATTAGAGTGAGTACCTCACAAACTTATGCTCACTTTTATGCTGTTTTGTTTCCGATGTGATACTGATTCAGAAATTTGTCTAGTATTCCTTGAAAGTTTTAGTAGATGTAGTCTGATTTTAAAAAAAACCAGTGAAATATTGTCAAGGACTTCAGGGGGAGAAACTGCCTAGAGAAAAGAAACTGAGATTTGGTTAGTAGGTCTTTAGTACTAAGTACATTTAGTAATAAAGCACTATTATTCAAATTTGCTCACAGAACTACTCTCCGAAACTTCAAAGAGTCTGTGAAACAATGGGGTACTTCTTTCAAGTTGTTCATTTTTCATCAGAAAATGAAAGGCCTCTTCAGGATGTAAGAAAATGGGAAATTGAAAAAAGTTCGTTCGTTATTTTGCTCCTGCATTTAACTTTGCCAAGGTGAGGACTTTCCAGACTGGTAAAACAAATGGAAACTGGTAATTTATGCAGAGTGCATAGCTTATCAAAATGTATGTGATGTTTTGTTCAATACATTTCCTAATCTAATATCTTCAAAGTGATACTCCTTCAAACTTCAGGTTTGCTAGTGCAGACACTTGAAAGGATATATCAGCTTTGTAGCATTTCCTTCTTCTTGTAGCTACAGATTCTCTTAAAATACAGCTTGAAAGGTGTCTTCATAATATACAGAAATGTTTTGCTTTCCAAGAGCAGCTCTCTGTTGTGGATATGACTGTGTCTTAGGAATTCAAGATGGCTGGTGCAAATGCCCTCAGTGGTTTTCATTTGCTTATCTAGCCTTACACCTGTCTGTAGTATTTTGGGTTTCTTCTATCACATACAAGTTCCTGCTTTTGGCTGTCTTTTGGACTAATTTCATGGCACTCCTGTTTGTTACCTTATGCTAGCTTTTGACAGCTTGATTTACTGAAGTTTTATGACAAATAGTGATGCAATGTGTTCTATTTGCTCAGTGAGTAATTTCCTAACCTTCTAGAAAAAGAAACACGATTTTACTAAATGAAAAACACCAAACTAAGGATACTTTCAGAATTGTGTTAGGAGTATTACTGTTATCCATTTGAAAATTTTGGGTGGAGTGTAGTTTTGATGTTTGCAGGAGAGAGGGGTGTCCTTTTGCTGAAGAAGAGAGAAAAAAGGATTAGAAAAGATAATATTAAGAATCACAGAGTGATCATTCCAAAACATCTGTATGAATGCAGAAATCTGACAATACCAGTATGCATTAAATTTAATTTTAGAGGTAGGTTTTGAACTCTAGGGATTTCAAATACTGTTGTGTTATTAGAGCTCTTGTATTAACTAGACCCCCTGTTTCTGTAAATAAAAAAATTGGCCCACAGAGAATTAAAGGCTAGTTTAAGATACTAGTAGCTAAGATTTACAACAATTGAATGCTTTAGGAAATAGCCAGGTGCCACGGATGATTATGATTTGTTTTTATAGAGGAATTGGACTAGACCTGCCATACATTTGTACTCTTAGGAAGATAATGTCAGCTGCTGAGGATATGTTGGCTCTGAGGGGTTGCTGTTGCCAAATAACCCAGTTTTTTATGTATGTGGGGCACAAGTGTTTAAGGACAAAATAAGCAAGGAAAAAAAAAACCAAATGAAAGAGTGTTCCTGCCAATAGTATTCATTTAGAGAATTTCTCTTAGAGAAACTCTGATGAAAATTGTAGTGCTTGTGTATAGAACAAAATATTTGAGAGATCCCATTTGCTATTGTCAGCAACCCCAAGTCATATAGTTCTTTCTGTGGAACAGGAATGTGAATGATATGTATGGATATCATTCACATACTCAAATACAAAGTGCTTTTGAGTTTGGAGGTGTGTAGTTCTCCTCTTTAACTACTATAAATTGAAAGACTGTCCTATATCAGACTAATACTAAAGGATTTTTCCTGTAAAGATCAATGAATCGAACAGAGCCCTCAGAAAACTGATGACAGAGCATGTATATGATGCTCATTAATCATATGTGAAACCATATTCTTTCCATGCAAGGCATGCACCTTTCACTCTGCATATTGGTATGACAGGAATATCAACTTTTAATTTACAAATCAATAATCATAAAAATTAATAAATGGTTTTAATGGCTTTGGTACAAGTAGCATAAATTTTCCCTTAGCTTTTTCTTGCTTCAGAGTTTTTCTTAAATCCTCTTTTGAAGTATTTGCTTGCCTTTAGCTGTAAATAGATATGACTTTTGAATTAGATTTTGCAGTGAAACCCATCCTCGGAGCTTGTGTTGATTGAACTGTTTACTACAGCAGTGTAATATAGCACAAGAATGCTGATTTCCAATCTAGTTGTTTGTTGGAGGACTGTGAAGAAGCCTTCTTGAGAAATCCAGAAGAAAAACCCCGGTTAATTTACCACAGAAAGGAGGATGACAGAGTCAGTTCAGTATCGGTGCAACAGTTAATCGAGCAAATTTCTTGCGTGAACAAAGCAAAGGTATGGCATTTAAAAATTGTTCTAAACAACACTGAGTGCTAGTAGGCCCAGGTTTTAGGAGAAATGACATTACACTCATTGCTCTGGATGCTCATTATGTAAGCAGATCGATGAAGCTGTAATTTATGAATGTTACAAAATTTTCAAGAGCAGGGAAGAAAAATAGCAACTGCTTTTTTCACTAAAAAAAATGTCTATGTTGTAAGGATAGAATTTCTTACCTGTGTTTAGGCATTTAAATGGCAGAGTTATTTGTCTGAGTGCCTCTGCAGCCACTGAAGAGAAAGAAGTGTACCACCAGAAAGATTCCTCCTGTCTGAAAATAGATCAGTTGCCATTTTTTTTCCTCTACAGGGAGAACTGTTGAGAACAGCTGAAACTAGACGCCCAGCTTTAAAGATCTTAGGCAAAATGATTCTTAGCAACATAAGGAAGGCAACAGAGTGGAATTTAAATGTGTTCCAGAATGTTTTTGTGTGAAGTCCTAAATACTGTTCTCAATTGGATTCAGATTTCCGTCATGCTTTGCCATTTACTTTTTCAGATAATTGACCATGTTGGAGGTGTGGAGGAAGGAGCATATGAAATCTATAGTTGTGTGGAAAAAATAATTAAACAGGTAGAGTATATGATGCATTTTAGCTTTTTCTGTTCCTACTCTGATTTGTGATCTTAAATTATGTCAGTGTGATTACTATACACTACTTAGATGTAATTCAAAGTATCTTTTTGTGTTTTATCATTAATATCTGTCAAACAAAGAAATGTGCAAGTGGAAAATAAAACCCCAAACTGAGCAGTGCTTTTATGGACAGAAGAAGTAACACCAGGGGAAAGGGATCTATTCATGGCCTAATTAGCTTTTATTTTCTCTTTATCCATATCATATAATAAGGAAAGTCTGCGTAGTCCATTCTGTCCTTATTCTTCCTTGTGGTAAGTTGCTTCCACTATGAGATGGCTAAAATCAATGTCTTAAGAACTGTGTACTCAGAGTTAACTTGGTTTCATCTGATTGCTTATTTATTTATGTTCTCTTCTACCCTAAAAGGAATTGAGCATATTGGTGTTAGTAGAGTTGCACTCATACTGAGACTAAAAGCAAATGTGCCTGCACTGTTAAGAACTGTAACTGTAGTTTTCTCCATGTAATTTTCTTTTTACTTAGGATATATTGGGGTGCGAAATGGCAGAAGTAGAAGGCAAGGATTTGGGTAACAAGGAAGATTCCACTGCTCCTGAAGAAGAAGTTTTTGGCGATGTATTGTGGGATGCACACGATGAACAAGAACAGATGGAAGCTTTTCAACAGGCCTCTAATTCAACATGTGAACTGGGATTTGAAAAAGTAAGTACATTGGAAAGGTGTATGCATGAAGAAAAAATCATCATTCATTTCCATCCCTTGCTAGGCAGGATGTACTTCTTCAGAAGAAGCTGTGTCTGAGAGCATCCTTGAGGCTATTACTCTTTATGCTGGAGGAAACCATGTTTCTTATATAGATAGCACATTTCTTTTCTGGGAGTGATGCCAGTTTGTGTGTTGTTGAATGGCACTGATGAAGAAGTAGTTGTCGTGCCTGCACTGGAAAAAAGTGCTATAATGGTGTGCCAAAGGCAGTTTGTCCTCCTAGACTTCAGGACTCTGCTCGTCAATAGAAAAGACTGAATGTCTTTCTTCTTCTTCTTTTTTTTTTCTCTTCTTTTATTTTGTTTTTTTCCCAAGGAAATCCAATCTCTGTCTTGACACATGGATTTAGGTCTTTAGGAGATGACTAATGAAAAGATTTCACCTCATCTTGCAGCCATGTAAGAAGAACATAGGAAACTTTAAAGGCTGCTGAATAGCTCAGTACTTACTCATTACTGGACATTAAGTTTTTAAAACATTTCAAGTTGTGAGGGAAGGTATAATGAACGGAGGAAGATAAACATCAACGTTGTTACAGAATGTGGTACAACAGCTTATTTGGGCGACCTTCCTTGATGTTATAATGTAGCATAAGCATGCAGTTTCTGTATTATTGTATTTAAATTCTTAGTGCCCCTATTTACTAGCATGTTCTTTTACTTCACTACTCTTATATTGGTGTTGATTTGGAGGACTGTACCATCTTTACTACATTCTAGAGCAATAAAATATTAGAACATTAAGGAAAAAATACCAATCTGTATCTCAATGTGCCTCTTATTTTGAAGACAAAATATTTCTCCCAAGTGGATGATGAGTGTGGTTTGGGTTTTTTTTTCTCATCTGCTACAACATTCTTGGACATCCAAGTGAGCCCAAGTGAGTGGTGAAAGAAGGCCTTTTTCTGTGTGCTTAGTGTCTTAAAATATCATTTATGGCAAATGCCAACTTTGAAGGCTTTGTCCTGGCAACCATATCCAGTGCAGTGGAGTAGTTTGGGGAAAGAGAGGGCAAGGAAGCTTGAACAAATATTGTACCCTGTTGCTTTACTATAGTAACACTAATGCCATTTATTAGCACTGAAGGTTCCATTTTAAATGAAAAAAAGTCTATTTATTTTACACTTTTTAAAAAAAAAAGATAATAAATTCTGTGGTTTAAGTGTTTCCTTACAACATTTTTTTCATTTGTATTTCATTTGTCTTGCATTTCAGTAGTTATTCCTTTACCTTAATAAATCAGTATATGCATTTTGAATCTACATGGTTTGCAATACCAGATACTGTATTTCTGCCTTAATCAGTGAAATATTTATAATGATTATTTCTTTTTTTAAAGTATTTTGAACGTCTAAATGACCTAGTAGCAGCACCAGCACCAATTCCACCGCTGCTTGTATCAGGAGGACCAGGCTCTGGGAAATCTCTCCTTCTGTCAAAATGGTAGTTTAAATTTTTATTTTTTTTAAATGAAATTAAATTTAAAAAAAAAAGAATTACATTTTGAATATTGTATCAGTCTAATTAGATGTAAAAATGAGGCATTTACAATGCACTGCAGTTATTGAAACATCCTGGAAAAGTTTGTGATATTTGAGTTGCTAATTCCATCTGGACTGTTTTTAACATCTACCTGACTCCAGTTGCAACACCTTACAACTGTCTTTGCACAGCATTACTATGTGGTTTTGGTAGCTCAGTAATGTTGCCCTTATCTCATACACAAGAGGGGTCCTCTGGAGTCTTTTTAACTGAAATAAAGGAAAAATCCCAATAATTTGCCATAGAAATGTATTTTGTGGTCACTTGTATGCTATGACAAAATTTGCTGGCATACAAATAAATCGATGATGTCATTGCCTCTTAAAAGTTACTATGCAGTGCCAGGAAGGGCATTTGTTAATTGCTGTCGCTACTGGGGAGAGCAAAAACGGAATCTGATATTAAAAATTCAATTATAGCTCAGGAAATATCTATCCTATTTTGTAAGATAAACATGGAATGCCTCTAGCTAAGATACTGTATCTCCTTTGGCAAAACTGATGGTTTTTGTTTGAGATATATTTGCAAAATTACATTCTGTTGAGTCTCTTTTTTTTTTTCCTTCTCTTCTGTCATTAGGATTCAATTACAACAGAAGCATTCACCAAACACTCTAATTCTTTATCACTTTGTTGGGAGGCCCATGTCTACTAGTTCAGAATCTGCACTGATAATTAAACGCCTTACTCTGAAGGTATGCTGCATTACATACCCTGCATTGCCTCTTGCTTTGGGAAGTGCCAGTGCATGTCAAAAGATAAAATTTTCTGCAGATTTTTCTACATCAGTGAAAAGGAATACAAATGTAATAGAAAAGCTTTCAAGTTCAGATTGGACAGGGCTCTGAGCAACCTGATCTAGTTGAAGATGTCCCTGCTTATTGCAGGGTGTTGGACTAGGTGATCTTTAAATCTCCCTTCCAATCCAAACTATTCTGTGAGTCTATGAAATGTAAGGCATTACAGAATGGGGGGAATCTGATCCCATACACTGAATATAGATAAATGAAATAGCATCTCTGGGATATTCATAATAGATTGACATTAGCAGTTTCCTTTCCAGTGACCTATATTGATGACTTATAAAACCATATAAGCTCCTTCCAAAATTCCTTGCCATCTGGCCAATGAGAGAGGCAGGTGGTACCTCTTCTGTCTATGTGTTTAGGAACCTGAGGCTGTATTGGACCAGTTGGCACCACATTGTTCCTAGACTAGTCTCTCTCCTGTGTTAATTTATTTTTAATTGTGTGCTAAATATGTGGGGAGTAAGAGAGGAGTCTTTTTGTGCCAGGGTCTGAGCTTTCTTTTTCCATCACAGGGTGGCACTAAGGACCTTACAGGACTAAAACCTTTAGAAAAATGATATGAGTAGTGCTATCCTTGCAATTTCCTCATGTATTTTAGAAGTTTGACTGTTTAACCTGTGCAACTTTAAGTCTTTTAACTCTCCAAATTTCTTGTCCATTGTGTAAACTCAGGTTATCTCTCTAGAATTTACATGCTGAGTTCAATAAATATTCTTTGTTCTGCATATACTGGAAGGAAAGATTTGTGTGTGAACTTGACTAGAGAAATTGGCCCAAAATCACATGGGGTTTTTTCTTTGTTTGTTCTTGTTGTTGTTTTTTTTCCTCTTGGGACTTCTTTCAACTGTTCTACCTGATTTTTAAGGCAGAATTTCTTGTATATGTTTATAATTCTGCAGCTTATGCAACACTCTTGGTTAGTGTCACCTCTGACTTTTGATCCAGCTAAACTTCTGGAAGAATTTCCCCGTTGGCTGGAAAAACTTTCTGCACGCCATCATGGCAGCATTATTATAATTATTGATTCTATTGACCAAATACAGGTATGTTTTCAAATTATTTGCCATTTGTCAATCTAAAGGAAATTTTGATTGCTGTAATAGGTTCAGCCATAGCTATGTACAGAAATATTAGTGTTTGCTTTGCTCTAAAGAGAACATATAGAAAACAGTTTTGTAAAAAGTGCAACTGAGTTATTTTTGTAGATAAATTTTATGCTGGGTTGTTTGTTTTTTTTTCTTCTAAATTTATCTTAACACTTTAATTTTTGAGCAGTTTGATTTCATTACTTACCAAAAGATTCAGGGCTTTGAACTGACTTATCGGGCTTGTAAATAGCCTTGTTTTTAGGAGGTGAACATTTCAGCAACAGTATTCTATCTGCTTTATATAGTGTGTAGTCATGCTGATACTTATAATTGGATCATTTACTACTGTCTCAAGAACCAGACAATGAACAATTTTTAAGGGCACTGGAGAATTTAAGACTCCTTTCATTGAGTTGTGCAGCTGATGAAATGTATTAACTTCTGGCATTGTTTTGAACAGTCTTTATATTAAGCAACTGCAATCTGTTTTTAAGCAAGCTGAGAAGCATATGAAGTGGTTGATAGATCCACTGCCAGTGAACGTGAGAGTAATTGTGTCAGTGAATGTAGAAACGTGTCCACAGGCTTGGAGGTATGTTGTATTTCTGAGATGTTTCAAAGTAGCCTGGGATGGAATTATTATTTTAAATTATTAAAGAGCAGACAGATTTGTCAAGATGTGGTGATTTAAGAGGGTATGCTTTTGCAACCTGTGAGACAAATGAGAGCTTCTCTATTGTAGCTGCAATGACAGATTTTAGCTGTTGGACAATCAAATTTCTGTTTTACTGTGATAGATATCCACACGACTGTATGCAAGATGATATTAAATGCAGTCAGGTGCACATCAAGAACCGTAGTACCATGCTGTAGATTCAGGATAAGGTTAAAAGTGGAAATTTGACTTGAGAGAACTAGAATTTCATAGTAGCAGGGAACAGCTTCAATTACTCCTTTGATATAAATCTTTAAAAAGTTCTGGAGCTGTGATGCCTTTTTTTTTCCTTTTGTGTGCTATTTAATAAGGTTCTAATATGACTTTGTTCTCTCTTACCAAAGGTTATGGCCCACTCTTCATCTTGATCCACTGAATTTCAAAGATGTTAAATCTCTCATTAGTGCAGAATGTAGCTCTGCAAATGTTAAATTGACTAAAGAACAGGTATGTCTGTTGTAGTTTTTCTGAAGTACCTTACTCTGGTATAACTTTTAATAAAAACATGGAAAGATGAAATAAGCCCAGCTTCCAAAAGAAGGTATTATATTTAGCTAACTAAATACTATTGCTTAAGATAGCAATGGCTCCTGGCACTGAAATACAGATGGAGCAGCATAATTTTTTAACACATAAACAGTGCAGTTGCACATATTGCTGTAAATGTGTTATTTTATTTTAGCATGCTAGAAGGTTTAATTATTTTTAATTAATTATTATTGCATAATAATGTAACAATGATTGGCCGAATGGGGAAAACAGTATTTTACCTTTGTCATGGAG
>JAWWLV010000088.1:43475436-43502262 GCA_035041135.1 Platyrinchus mystaceus | reverse complement strand
AGATAAAAGAATATCTAGAATTTTTATTTTCTTGTCAAACAGTGGATGTTTTATTCGTTTGGCAAATTTCATCAGTTCACAGATTTTACTTAAAATGTTGTAGGAGAAGAAGCTTGAGAGACATTGTCGTTCTGCCACAACTTGCAATGCTTTGTATGTCACTCTCTTGGGCAAAACCCTTGCTTGGTAAGTTGAGATGTTCTGGAAATTACTCTGCTCATCTCTAGATTAGAAGACTTTTAAGTAGGTTTGTTAGCCTTTTGAAATACTTTTGTTTAACATGGAATGAATCTTGTTAAGAAAAAATGGTGGAGAAGTATGCAAAGTTTTCCGCCTTCACTGACTGTGAATGCAATGGGAAGAGAAATCAGAGAGTATACAGTCACCATTTTGATAATAAGTGAATCAAAATAGTTGTATCTTTTTTCAGCTCTTCTCTTTATATTTTTTTAAATGTTCTTCTTTCTGGGTATGTCAGTTGCTCCAGTGCTTTTTAAAGGTATTTAGAGAGTGCTGATGTTGTTTTGTTAAACAGTTAAATTCAAGTGTGCTGTGTTTGTTATGTACCAGATAGCTTGCCTCATAGCTTTTTAAGGCTTTAAAAGGAAGTTCAACAACTGTTTCGTTTAACATCCTGCATATGGTACTTAGCCTTATAATTCCTGCTGTGGAGAAAATTAATCTTCCCTCTTGTGCAGGAGAATACTTAATAAGTGCGTTGGCTTATTCTTAACCTAGACTTCATCTTGTTGAGAAAGATGCATTTTTAGTTAAGAGACTCCCAGAAGATGACACACTAATTGATAATTTACTCTGGATGACTGATTTTCTTTATTTTTGTTTCTGGTTTATGTTCTAGAAGGCTTAATTGCTCCTGAAAACATACTTTGTAAATGCATTAAATGAAACAGCAGCATATGGTTTTATCTTTATCCAACCTGATATTCTTATTTTCTACTCCTGCTGGAGGGAAGAACACTGCAATTTACTTTTTTGTACAATAAAATGTTGCAGCTATTTAGAAAAATCAGGCAATATGACAGAAAGTGGGTTCTGGAACTCACCTCTTCTGTGTTTAATCTCACCAGGTGCTGTGCACCTTTTGAACCCAGTAGGAATCCAGAGCACTTTTGAGATAGAGCTCCTCAGTGGTTTCAGTTCCAGCTTACTCAGCCAAATTTAATATGCTAAAACTTGCCCTTTTTTGTCCTCCTATTCAGTGTTGGAAATACAGGAAATATTGATGAAATCCTTCAGCAGTGTTGCCAATGTCAAGACACAGTGTCACTGTACAGGCTTGTTCTGAGATCGATTCAAGAATCATTGCAGAGTGATAAAGAGAAAGGTCTTTTGAGAGAGGTAAGCAGAGAATGCACCACTGTTTCTACAGGTAATGTACAGTCTTTCCTGTAAAGTGTTTTTGTTTTAACTTAAAAGTAAATATAAGTTTATATTGGTTCATATGTATGATTCAGAGATTAGTGTGTATTATTAGTATAGAAGGGACAATTTTATTAATCTGATTAATTCTGTTCCATAACTATAGAACATATGACTGCTTTGTGTTAAATATAAACTTGGCTGTTGTCTCACAAAATAAAGCAGAGTTCTTTCACTATGATGTGGTATAGAATTAGCACTTCGTTGCTGATCACTACCCTGATCTGGTGATTACCTACATTAAGCATAGGAAATCCAGTCAAAACATGGTATCTTGTGAATACTGCTTGTTACATTTCTGACTTCTCTTCCTACCTTTGCAGAATTTCCCTCGTGTGAAACATTTTTTTCCTTATTAGGACACGATACGCAATAATTGCTACTTCTTTGGTAATAGCAGCATAACAACCTTCATCATATTTTACTTAGATGAAAGTTCCTCATGATAATGAAGTTATTTTTCCCCAGTGTTTTAGAGGAAAGTCTAAGGAGCCATTTGTTTATTCCAGTGTCCCATTTGGTGCTTCATCTATTAGAATATTAATCCATTAGCACTGAGGTCTCTTCTTTGAGAAGAGAAGGGGGAAAGGGCTTGTGTAGGCAGGATTTTTTTTCCTTTGGCTTTAAAGTTATCACAGCAATAAACAATATTTTTCTTGACATTTCAGTGTAACTAAGCTCTGCAGCAAATATTGCCAACCATAAAGTATGTTTTCTGCTCTCTGTAGATACTGTGTGTCATCGGTGTCAGCCACAACGGAGTGAGTGAGTCAGAGCTGATGGAGCTTTATCCTGAGCTGACTTCTGCAGTCTTAGCCTCACTCCTTCACAGCCTGCACAAAATGTGTTTGCTGACATATGGCTGTGGTTTGCTGAAGTTCCAGCACCTCCAGGTAATTCTAAACATGTGCAAGTGAAACTCCCCACCCCCTGCCAATGCCAACCCCTGTTTTTAGATAAGTACTGTTGTTAGCTAGGTAGGCCTTGATGTGTTTGTGTTTGCTCATCCATTCTCCCTAACATCTGGTCTGATTTAGAATCACCTTGAAAACTACTAGAGTTGTGATACTAATATTGTTGAAAATCTGATCTTTCAAATCTTTGTAAATTTCTGATCTATTAGTTGTTTAACTCCATGTGTTCTAGAAAAAAATAGTTCCACAAAAAACCCCAAGAAGAACAGAAGGAGAAAGGAATATTACCTGAATAACCAGAGCTTTGGTCTAATATAAGACAATCTGTTTGTAGTGCCTGTGTCATTGAGAGATTTTCATTCTATAAAATAAGGTGTGTTTCCTCTTGCATAACACTCTATGTATCATCGGTACATTAAACAAATTAAATGCATTCCCTTTCTTTTAATTATACTTACTTTCAGGCTTGGGAGATGGTGAAACTAGAGTATATGGAAGAAGGTGAAAATGTTATTTCTGCCTATAGACAAAAACTAGTGGAGTATTTCACCATGCAGTTAAGGTAGGTCAGAATTCCTCAAGAAGTGCTAAATTGCCTCATAGATATTTTTGTTTTCTTCATATTCCTTCTTTGACTGAGTTTAATAAATTATTATGGCAAAATAACTCTGCAAAACTCTAGTTGTCAGTTTAGAAGTTTTATTGATATGCTGCTTTTTAATCTTGGAATAGAATGAGGACTGTGAAGGGGAATGGGCTGTGATAACAATAAAGTTATCTGGTGAAAATATAGAGCATGAATTTATACCATATCAGTTGTTTTGTACCTGACCCCATGTGGATTTTCAACTCCCAGTAAATGCTAGGAAATTTGAGGTTGCCTGGAACTTGAATCAGAAGACCACTAGTGTTCAGCAAGCAGTTGGCCCATATGTAAGAGGAGGTCCAGTAGGACAGCTGAACATCCACAAGTTCATATCCAGCTTGCAGACTGATTTGCATTTACATCCTGAGTTAGTGTGTCCCAGCTGTGGGCTGTTGCTTACTGCTCCTCTGAGCATCCACTGTGGGGCAGTAGAAAGCCAAGAGAGCCACAGCGTGGCAGGCAAAGGAGACACAAAGGGACACTGGGCTGCTGTAGGGCTGCAGTCCTGCTGGCAGGCACACATTAGCTCATATGGGATGGAGAAGCAGCTTCCTGTGGAGTGCTGGGGGTTCCAGTGCCTTCTGAGGTGAAATTCAAATGAAGATGTAAGAAACTGGAGTACATAGGTCTTACAGTAATCTGTTTAGACATTCAGGTATGGCAGTTGTATGCTTGCCTAGTTTTCATGTCAAATTGACAAGTTCTGTTAGGCCTCTTGGGGTTTTAATTTTGATTTGTTTTTCTTTCAATAGTCGAGACCGAGTGACTTGGAGAAGCGCAGATGAACTTCCCTGGCTCTTCCAACAGCAGAGTGATAGGCAAAAGCTACACAAGTGTCTTTTGAATCTCTTTGTATCCCAAAACCTTTACAAAAGGTACAAAGGTAGCCACTGCTTTGGGGATTATAAACATTTCAAAGTAATTTTTTGTCAGTATAAATCAAAAAGTGACAGATGCAGATTAAAAGTACTTAAATAACAGAGGCTGAACTGCTAAATGCTGTTTTCATATAATCTATTTTTTCTATTCTGTTATGCCTGTGGGTTTGTAAAGGGATAAATATTGCTGTTGAATAGCATTAGTCTCTATGGATTGTCTCTGTAGATGCTGTAGCATAAAGACAACATTTGTGCATATGGCCCTTTTTTTCTAAGCTAGTGTCAGTATGAATAGAGGGTTATCAGAGATGAGATTCTTATTTCCTTGTTAAAACAGGGGACATTTTGCAGAATTGCTGAGTTACTGGCAGCTGGTTGGGAAAGATAAGAGCTCTATGGCAGCTGAGTATTTTGACTCTCTGAAAGAATATGAAAAAAACTGTGAGGGAGAGGAAAGTATGATCTGCCTGGCTGATCTTTATGAGACCCTGGGACGGTTTCTTAAGGACCTAGGTCTTCTCAGTCAGGTAAGTACATTTAGAGATTGTTGTAACAGCAAAAAGGCAAATTAAGCAGAGCTCAGTGTGTACTTTCTATTGCAGTTGATAAATTATTGTAGCATATATTATGCCGCCTGCTGCCATCATACTCTGAACTTGGTTGTTACAGGCTGTAGCTCCTCTGCAGCGATCTCTGGAGATCCGAGAGACTGCGCTGGATCCAGACCACCCAAGGGTGGCACAGTCACTTCACCAGCTAGCAGGAGTGTATGTTCAGTGGAAGAAGTTTGGAAATGCTGAGCAGTTGTATAAACAGGCACTGGAAATCTCTGAAAATGCATATGGAGCTGAACACCCTCGGGTGGCCCGTGAACTTGATGCACTTGCGACCTTGTACCAAAAGCAGAACAAGTAAGCTTAAATACACTGCTGTTTTTCTTTTGTGTGGAGGTAGTACTAGAAAAGTAACAGCAAAGATTTTCTTCCTGAAGCCAGAATTTTTCTTTGGTTCTTTTTTTGATTTAATATGTTCTAATGCAACCATGAGCATCCCCTCTCTATTCTTGTAGCAGGCCACCTAGGAAGGGCCTATTTTTGTGCTTAGTTTAACAAAAAACTTGTAGAGATAAAGGAGGAACATTGTCTGGCCCTTGGCAGTTTGGGTGTTTTTATCTTTGACAAAAAGTGTGATTGTGTTCAAGATCCCTAAATTCTCAAATTTATACCCTCAAGTAACTTAGAAGCTTTCCAGCATACTCGTTTTTGCTATATTTGACATCCTTCTAACATTACAAATAACTATTTTCAGATATGAACAAGCTGAGCAACTGAGGAAAAAGTCCTTCAAAATACGCCAAAGAGCAGCAAGGCAGAAAGGCAGTTTGGTAAGGAAATGTGTGATATTTCAAAAGAAGTGCAGGGCATGTTGCAGCTCTGCTGAAGAGATGATAAAACGTGTCTGCAGAGCTGACAGAGCTCGAGGGCTTTTGATAATTGTAGGTAGTGAAGTAGCTTAGCGGCAGCTTCGATAACTGCCCTTTCAACTCTGCAGGAAGTGGACATGTATCAGTACAACTGGAAGAGAGTTGAGAGAGGTGGAAAAGAAAGAAGTGGATATATAGGTTTCAGGGGTGCAGAATTACTGCTGATACCATTGTCTGTCAAAGTCACAAGGGAAAAAGGTGTTCTCCAGCATAGCTGAGGCATTTGCCCTACAGGTGAATACAATGCTTACTGCAGTGGAAAATCCCTGTAATAATATTAGGTAACATACTGAGTTTTTTTCTGTTTTTTTTCTTCTGTGCTGTTTTCTAGCTTGTCATTCTTTAGCTGAGGGTTCGTCATGTGATGCCTGTACTGTAAGAGTTCAGCTAGTATATCCAGAGCTCTGATTGTAGCTCTAAAGGAAGTAGTAAAAAGCCGTAAAAATGTTGCTATTCCTGCAGTGCTTAAATACAAGTGAATTTGGTTCATAAATATCTGATCCATTTCTGTAATGAGTTCTGCTGCACAAATATTTTTATTAAGACTGCAAAGATCAAAAATAGGCAGAGTGTGTAACAATGGCCACACTTTTTACTTGTGATTCATTTTGCATGTAAGCATTAACTTGGCAGCCCATTTTACAAAGATCCTTGTGACGCCTTGAGTAATACTGTAAAAGCATTTGGTGTTGGAGATTACATTGATTTTAAATTTTGAGCTTATAAACCTAAGAATTTAGTCTGAATTGGTTGTTTGAACTGTGGAGTTTAAGCAAACTATCATGTATGATACAGGGAAAACAGTTCATATGACAGCACAGTAACTCGAATTGCCTGGGAATTTTCACCAAACTTTCACATTTTAGTTACATTATAAATAATCGTGTGCCATGTAGCTTGAGAAAAGAATAACTGTGCTCTTCTTGATTTTCTGTCTTGAGTGTTAAACTTCAAAAGTAATGGTGATTGGTTTACATTACTTTATTCTTTGCTGCAGTGTGGCTTTGCTCTCCTGCGTCAAAGAGCCCTGCAATTGGAAGAGCTCACGTTGGGCAAGGACACACCAGATAATGCTCGAACCCTTAATGAGCTTGGAGTCCTCTACTACCTGCAGAACAATCTTGAGTAAGTTGTAGTAATTGTGACACCTCCACTGAGTGGTCTCAGAGGTCTAAATGGAGGCGAAGCATGGAGAACTAGCATTAAATGTAGACACATGATCAAATACTTGTTAGAGTGCTGTCCCTGATTCATTCCACTGGTTTTTGTTTGCTGTGAAATTCACTCATATTTTCTAGAGTTAATGCTTTTGCCATGTGAGTATTTACCGAATCAGTTAATTTTCTGCATTCAGAATTGAGTTCAGAAACAGTTGCCTTTGTTGCAGATACTGGTTCTCAAATTTGTGCCTCCTCTAACTCAGCTTCACTATTTTGTGACTCTCCTTTGTAGTGTTCATCTTTGAACAGCAGGATTGTTGTTTTTCTATGAAAAACACTCAAAATTCCAGTATTACAAGAAATCATTACTTAAATATTGACTGTAATCATCAGGCTTTTACCCTGATGGCTTGTTTAAGGACAAAAGAGGACAGAGAGGCACAAAGGTGCTCTAAAAGCAGACAGAGATAAGCAGGGGTGTTGAAGAATGGGATTAAAAGGTGCAGGATGGTTCTGATTGCATGGTTAGCCACTTTTCACTTCAACTTCTTCAGTCCAGAAAGTAGTCTAAAACTGTGTGTTGTGAGGGAATTGTAAAGTCACGTTAAATCCCACTCAACTGAATGTTTTCAGAGAAGGAAAGTGCCCAGTGAAAAAGCACAGATTAAGTTCTGAAAGTATTTTTACATTTGTCCTGTTTATGATGTTTATGGCACCAGTAGCTTTTGGATAATTTCAGAAGTATATCATTGTTTAGGATCTGCATACGGAATCTCTGTTAAATGCATGACCTCTGCAATGAAGGAGTTGATTTTTAATAGTTGTTGGAAATTCTGGGGTTTTGCTCAGTTCACCCTCATGAAGTGACTGATTATAGAGGAGCAGTATCTTATCTAATCTCGTACAAGATTGTTTAATATTCCACATTGTTCATACAAAGTTCCTGTTCAACACAACCTACTTCAAGAGTAACAGTATCTCCACTATTTCATAGGTGAGCAAAAGTATGGACTTTGTTCTAGTGGAGGTTTAAGGAACTTTTAAAAATGGATATTGTGTCTCTGTTCTAAACCAGCAAATACAAAATTGATTTTTTTGACAATTTATGCAGTTAAAATGAAGTCAATGGCAAAAGGGTATATCTCTTAATTAATATCTATATATCACACATCATCCTTGCATAGAGTGAACACTTTCTGACACTTGCCTAAGAGCTCCAGAGTTGAACCTACTGTTCTGTGTATAAATGGTCTTTTTTTCTCTAATGTGAAATGGATTTTTCCAATTTATTAAGCTGACCTCTTGGGAATAGCATCACACAGAATTTTTGTCTATAGCAGGATGAGGAACTGCCTAGTTATAATGGATGCTGTCAGTCTTATTGGGGGAATCACCCATTGTTTTGACAGAGGAGCTGCTGTAAACCTGTAATGGGATAGTAATACACGACTGCCGTGAGATAAAATATGCGCTTTGCTTGAGTGGTGGCATTACGCAGAGTCTTTTCTACTCTGTCAGCTCTCACAGATTCTACTATGAGAATCTAGCCCATGGCATATATAAAATCCATTCCAATCTCTCCCCCTTTGGCATGAAAAGCTGTTTGTTGAACGCTTTAACATGTTTTATAGTCTTTAAAGTTACTTGAGAAATGTGTGGTGTGTCCTAAACCTTTACCTCATACGTCACGATGGAAGTACTTGATTATTATGAGGAGTTGCCCAGAAGTCTGAAGAAGGTTTTGAATAAGGAAGGATTACTTGCATAACTGAAGATGGAGGTTGAATTAAAGAAAAGGGTAGCTATGGGGGCGTGTAATCTGCTAAATGGCCTTTTCAGTCCTTAATGGGGGGATCCGAGTTTGCACAGAAATACATCAACTATCTCTTTGTCTACATCCATCACGTTGACATCATACCTAGTAGGACGTATAGTTCCAAACTGCATAAAAGAATTGCTGATTTGGCATTTGCTTATTTCGAGGAAAGTCCATTACCAGCTGGCAGCACCTGTGAAGCTTCCAAGCCTGAGTTTGTTCTGTTTCAAACAGGCACTTCAGCCTGTAGAGATGTTACCATAATGTTAGAATATCGCTGAACAAATATGTTCTGTAGGACAGCGGAGCTTTTCCTGAAGCGCTCCTTGGAAATGAGAGAGAGAGTCCTGGGATCCGACCACCCAGACTGTGCACAGTCTTTGAACAATCTGGCAGCCTTGTACAACGAGAAGAAGCACTATGACAAGGCTGAGGAACTCTATGAGAAAGCCTTGGACATCAGGAGGAGAGCATTGGCTCCAGATCATCCCTCCTTGGCTTACACTGTGAAACACCTGGCAGTGCTGTACAAAAAGATGGTGAGCACAAGACTGTTACCTCTTCTTAGTGTGTAAATGAACTGTAATGCCTTCCATTGTTGGAGTCTTCAATCCAAAAGGAGTGGAGCACGGGCATTTTGCCAGCTATTGGTGTTCTAAACATATGCATAAAATATGTAGTAAAATGGCCTTTAAAAAGAGCCCAGTAGCACTTTCAAAACACACACTTTAATTAAGAAAAGCTATTTCTGATTAGTGTCATCGGTGTCCTGCATGCTCAGTATTCATCACGAAGAATTTCTGGTTTAGTTAAGGGTGAATGTTTCAGCTGCAAGTGAGGGAAGCTCTTCCTAGCTGTATTTGAGTTCTCCACTGTCTGCTATGTGACATCCACATACAAGAGTTTGGTCAATTATGTCCTAATGAAAAAATCATGGTTAAGGGTATACAATTAGTTCTTTTTACACAATGGCATTGAACATTACAGTCCAACTGAGGGTAACTTGAAGGCTTATGAGCGAGATAGTACTTTACAAATAAACTGTCTGGCTGAGCCATCTTTAGCTTATGTTGACCTAGTGAAAGATGAGAGTTACTCCCCTGTAAAATGCACTGTGGGGAGTAACACGTGTAAATGCAGTACAAACTGCATTTCACAATTTCAAAATGTTCTGTGAATATCTGTGTTTGTAGATGGTTGTTCTAACTGTTTGATATTATCAGTGTAATAATGATACACAGTTTCCAGCTGTTGAACCAAGATCAAGTTCAGCGGAGGACAAAAATTTTATTTATTTTATATTTTCACATTTTACTGTTTTTCAAAGAGAAAAAAGACCTTGAAGATAATCCTTTGGATCAAATGTGCCTGTGTTTTTGCTAAATAATTGTTATCTGCTATTCTGTGCATTAAATGGTTTGGGGTCACATATTCTCTGCTCACTTCAGCTTCTAAATTTCATGCTGCTAGGAACTGCAAAAACTCTCAATATTTGCATCAACAAATTCTTTGCCAGTTTGAAGGAGCACAAATTAAAATTCAGTGGAGAAAACGATTTTGATTGAAGTACAACTGAAAATTCTTTTTAACATCTTTCTCAATGAGACAGTTGTGGGGAAAAATTAAATTAAGAAAGGAATAAATAGACATAGATAAGAAGCATGTTAACTGGGAGTTGAATATGCTCAGTATTTTGGAAAATTAGGTCATAATAAATATTCATGATAAACAATCTGTGCAAAATATAACTATTAATTAACCAAAGTTAACCCCTTATTCTAGAAACAGTTACATCTCCTCCAAGGCTTTTGTTTAAAATAGGTTTTACTGTTACTATCTTGATACAAGAGACATGAATAATTTTTTTCCCTGTTATTTCTAGGGAAAACTTGACAAGGCTGTTCCTCTGTATGAGCTAGCAGTTGAAATTCGACAGAAATCATTTGGCCCAAAACACCCTAGTGTAGCAACTGCTCTGGTAAATCTGGCTGTCCTTTATTGTCAGATGGTAAGTTTTTCATGCCTAACACGTTTATTTTTCCTGTCCTAGACTTTTTTATGATTTGTACCTAAATGAAACCAAAGAAACTTGATCGTGTTTAAAAGGGAAATTCCTTATAAGACTTGCATAACTAAAAAGCTGAGAAGGCTGCAGACTTTCTAGCCTGCAACTAATATGAGGTTCAATGAAGATGCAATCAACTTGCTGAATTCCTTAGCATCAATAGGAGTGAGTTTGTTTTCTTGTTTCCTGGATTTCTGCAATCTGTTTATCTGATTTTTAAACAGGGATTAAAGCTGCCTTAGGTAAAATCAAAGAGCATCTGGTAAATCTTTCAGGACTGAGATTTTCAGAACTGCATGGGAAGTCCAAACCCTAATTAGAATTAGTGGGAATTGCATTTGCAAGTGCAAGCCAATTGCTTTGACAATCTCAATTACCATCCTCATGTGTCAATAGTATTGAGAACTCAAAACACCTTGCTGGTTAAATATGCATGACATTGCATCTAGGTGCAATGCTTTGATGCTATGTTGGGAAAAAAAGAAAAGCAGATGTAATACACATCTGTAACAAAAAAACCCTTTCTCCTACCCGAAGAAAAAGCAGATTGAAGCTTTGCCTCTTTATGAACGTGCATTAAAGATTTATGAAGACAGCTTTGGCCACATGCATCCTCGTGTAGGGGAAACACTGAAAAACTTGGCTGTGCTAAGGTAAGATTATATGCTTCAACCCTATAAAAACAAATTACTGGATGAAACAAAACTTCCTGGGCTTGTGAACTTGCCAGGAAAGTAGAGAGCCTTAAGTACTCTGTGGTGTGTATTTCAATTTAAATTATTTGAGAGACTTGTTTTATTTGCTTTTTTCAACTGTGTTTTACTCTTTTCCAAAGCTATGAAAGGGGAGACTTTGAGAAGGCAGCTGAACTTTACAAGAGAGCTATGGAAATAAAAGAAGCAGAGACTTTGTTGATAGGTGGTAAAGCAACTTCTCGACATTCATCGAGTGGAGACACATTCAGCTTAAAAAGTGCGTTATCACCAAATATTTTCCTGGAACATGGACAAAGGTGATATAAACCTGCTCCAAGAAAATGTAGTCTCTATTGATATTTTAAAGCAGACAGAAAATTCCCAAGACAAATCCATTTTTCCAAGGATTACATATTATTTTGGGACCGACACCTGTCCGCATGAATGACAGGGAAACAAATGTTTCAGCTTGAAATCCTCCAACTTTGCAGGCTGTGTGGTACGAAGGGAGCTGCTTTCATTCTATATAGGTGCACATATTAGTTGCTGGCTCAAGTTATAGCTAATACCAAGAACATGGACTTGATACCTCTTGGCCTAAGTGCCAGGATTATAACAAGTTAAGCTGAACCACTTGTATAAACTCTGTGGGGTAGTTCTTATTTCTGTGCTGTAATAGCATGGCTTAGAGGATTTATGTATTTTTGCTTCATCAATCCTTTCCCCCTTTTCAGAAGCCTTTAAAGTTGTTTCTGAAGAGATAGGAAATTTGAAAAAGTTTTGAAAATACTGTTCCACTGAAAGTTTTACCGGCAGGGTTATTTCAGCTTTAAGCAAAACTTGCATTCAAGGGACTTGTGCAAAATTAATTGCTTTCCTTGGGAAGCTAGCATATCTAAATATATCATCATCTACAGTTAAAGCTGTTGTCAGATTCCACTCTGTTCCATAAAATATTTCCAGTGAGGAATCGGAATGGAGATGATTGTGGCCCAATTCCCTGTTGTTAAACCTTTAGTGATACTTTCACTATTTAATCTCACTGAATCCCTCAAAATACATGAAGTGTTTGTATTTGCTGGGAAAACCTAGTGATGCAAAATAGTTTGCCATCAGATAAAGAGATGATAAACCAATCTACCTGCCTCTTGTATTTCTTAACACCCTAGTCATCTGTAAGAATCAGTTTGAAGTCTGTTCTCATTCAGTGCACAAATCCATGAATCAATTTAAATGAATTTAAGTGGAAAATTAATTGAAACCTTACTATAATGTTTCAGAGGCAACTAATGTAAAGAATTATTTGATCCAGTTTGAAAAATGCAAATGGCCTTCAAAAGGGTACCTCAAAAGGGTACTTAACTTGCACTCTGTTTTTTCCCTTTTGGAGTAGAATTAAATTTAACCCATTTCAGCCCTTGTTCTAGTTAGGAGGAATTTAATATTTTGGTAGGCCCTAACTTGGCAAAAGAAACAGTGTATGAAACTGACAGCACAAATATACAGCCGAAATTTGATTTTTAAGACAAAGGTTTAGTTTGGGGGGAAAAAAAAATAAAAAATAGCTCTTGAAGGTATTATAATACATTGACAAGAGTTGGCACTTTGTAATAGCTCTCTGGATATTTTCCTCTTATTCAGAAAGTGGGTTTTTAATCAAAGCAAGAATTTTACCACTGTATTCCAGGTACCTTGAAGAGTTTTGAAAATGGGAGAGTTTCTTTGCAGGATTGTTATCAACTAAGGAGAGGGGTCAAAGGGTAAAACAAACATTAAAAAAAAAACAACCAAAAAACCTCAACCTACTTAGTTTGTGCGTGTTTCTGTTGCCTGCTGTTCCTAGATCTGGTAATTCCCTTCTCTAAAGAATGTCTGGTCTGTCACCTCTGTTCTGATTTTAACATGTAAAATGATGTATCTTGCTCTCCTAAATAGTTTTCCTTCATGTTTCTGATTCAAACAAGAAGCAACTTTCTGGATGTTCAGTGTTACATTAGACTTGTAAAGCAGGATCACATAGGGCTAAGAATCCTATGGCTGCGTGTCAGCTGTAGTCACTGCGTGCTCTCAAGACAGCTGTCCCTGTAGTTGCACCTCATGGACAGTAAGGAAAACTAAGTTGTATATATGGTGTATGCCAGGTAATAATTCTATGTAGGAGAATTCCTCCTCAAAACTGAGGGTCACCAGCTTCAAGGGAGATTTAATTACACAATTACAGAATATCAACATCTTAGTAATATTCATGCGACACTGTAAAAACTGAAAGCTTCTTTTATAAGACTGCCAAATAAAGTTGGACCTAACCATGGCAATGTGCTTTAATTTGTTAGTTCATAACAAAAAGTAATAAATTTTCTATCATGTTTTACAGTTGGAATAGATTACACTTGTAAATGTCTTTTTAATTAAAAAAAGAATCCTTAAATTTGCTTTTTTTCATGCTGTTTATTTTTAAATAATTTAACCGTTGGTACATACAATTATCTTAATGTATTTTCTAATTATTTCAAATTTTCCATGTATATACAAGTTGTAAGTCTGAAAGTAACATGAGAACCATTTTGTTTACTCTGTAATTGGGCATACAAAAGTATATTGATTTGCTCATAAAAGTGTACGTGAAGTTGCCTCTTGTAAAGCCGCCGATCATGTGATAGCAGTCATGTCAGCCAAATAGTTAAGAGTCAAGATGAGCTGAGCTGTTGTAGAAATGAGTTCAGCCATTTGCCTCAGGATCTCCAGAGCCAGGTGCAAGCCTCACTTCTATTGTTCCCAACAGAAAGGTGAAGTCACATAGAAACGTAAGTAACACTTAAAGTGACACTTGGATGAAGCTAACACAGACTTGGTAACACAGATTCAAGTATGAACCTTTCTACTGGTCTCATTTTTTCATTTCCCATCCCTCTTTACAGTTCATTCGGAGATCTGGTTTCTCTAAAACTGAACTCAATCAAAACAAACAAACCAACCAAACAAAAAAAAACAGTTCCATTTTACACCTAAAACCTCCCTCACTAGCTTCAGAGATGCTTTTTTTATGTGTGTAATATAACCTGATGTCAGCTGTGGAGGAAACAGATTTTGAAGTTTGTAACCATTGCTAAAGAAGTGAAACATTTCTTTCACTAAGTATTCATTCAGCTGCCCTAAGCAGCAGAAGCACCGCCACAATATTGCACTCTCTTTACGCGGTGCTGTGATACTGCTACTACCATCACTAGCTGGTTCTGTGTTGGCTGCACCATGCTGTGGAAAAGTTTTTTGAAGAGCCCAACTTGGAAATACTTCTATTATACTGCTGAAATTTATCTTCTAAGCCAAACTGAAGTAATGATCAAGTTCTGGATCGGACGGCCACAGTAGTTAAAATATTTTAAATTGGTCCTTCCAGTTCTGCAGGGTACTGGCACTACAGGATGTAGTTTAACATGTGGTACTTCCTTCATATAACCCATATGATGGGAAGGGATCAGAATTGCAGCTAAACTTTCAATAACCAACAAAAATATAATACTTAGATTTTTGAAGAGAGAGACAAAATCTCCCGTTGTTTTCAATGTTGCTCATAATTTTGTTATGAAAAGCATCTGCCAGCCAAAATAGTGGCATGCTAATACACAGTCTGCTAATATAATACTAACAAAAACTTCACCTTCCTACAATATACTCAAAACATTATCCTATAGGAGCTATTTAAGGACAAGCAGTAGTAAGACAGGAAAGTTTTTTAAACTAGGAAAGTTTTAAAAAAAATTCCATCCCAGAGATATTTAAGGCAGATGAAAAGGCTTAAATGTTCTGATTACTCAGAAAAAAAAGACACAGCACGATCCATGCCAAGGATTTAGACCAGTGAACAACAACCAAGGACAACTGCCAGGAAAATCAGGAGCAGCAACATGAGTGAGGCACTATCATCTGCCCTACGCCTTCTCAGTCCACCCCAGCAGATTTCATCTTTTCCTTGTCCTATACTAGGTACTGTTCTCATCACATGATAGGGCATATAATGTGCCATGCCTGCTTTTGTTGGTTTGTCCATATCCTTTTATTTTCTACTGAATATCTGGACATTAGCAATGCTGAGAAACTAAAATTTACAGTAGCAGAACTCTGTATGGTAAAGTGACAATGGAATACAAACAATGTAAGTCTGTGTCCTTCCTGCCCCTGTAACAGTTCCAGTTCTTTGGAAAGGTAAAGGTAAGCTTCACTGGAGGGAAAAAAAAAGAAAAAAAGTAAGAAGATTGGTCTTCTCAAAATCCACGTTAATCCAAAGTTGTACTTAATGTTTGTTTTTCTACATGTTTCTCATTTTGGCCATGAGTTCTTCTAGGCTTTCTTCAGACTCTGCTACTGTGTCCGTCGTTATCAAACTGTCTTCCTATTAGGAACAGAAAGAAAAAGTTGGCAAAAAAATAGCAAACAAAAAACCCCACACAAATTAGCTTTATTGCCTTCACACCACACCATTTTCCTCGAACCAGGCACTTGATTGCAAGATTAGGCCTAAGTGATTATACACTTAAATTGTAGACTATTTCGCTTTGGAGTTAGAATGTTCTGGCTGCAAGACATATAGATTCTATGTTTCCCAGGTATACTAATTGCTCTTTGACTACATACAGCTTTTAACAGATAAATATGGTAAAAATTAATTAGTCACCAAAAAGCAACTGAGAAATTCACATTTGTTTTCCTTCCCCCAGCCCCAAAAAGCATTTATTCTTATCACCTCAAAACTACATTCACACAGCTTCCATACTTAAAGAAATGTATTTCATAGAAACACAAAAGCAAACCATAGAATGCATTAATCAGATGTACTGAGGTCCAGTTTCACTGGAACTGTTCAAGATGGAATTTTATTACAGGTTTAAAGGGTACCAAACTAGCTGGTATTATAATCTACAACATGTATTTCAAAAATTCATAAAGAACAAGTATATTACCTTTTCTGGGATAGTATATGCTACAGTAATTCCCTCAGGAAGGTCAGGTACTGGGCCAGATGCAGCCTTCAGCTCATCTTCTGAAGTTTCTGATACTAATTCGATGCCTTTGCATTAAAAGGAAAAAAGAACTCGATTAAAAGTTAGAGGAAAAAGTTCTTTAATAACCAAGCTATCACAGTAAGAGGTAAGCTGCAGCCACTTTTCCAAAACAGAAAAAAATTAAAAGCAGAAAGATCTTTGATTTCAACCACTTCCTTCCACTATCAATACAAAATATCTTCCCTTTACCATACATGAAACAGTTCTGCATATGTAACTTACGGACAAGAAGGGCACCTCTTCCTTGTCCTTACCATTTAAATCTCACTATGTGGACACATCTGCCAATGGTAAGATAAGACTATTTTCTAGATCATATAATAAACAGAATGTATACCCCTGTTCTTGAAATAGTTATATGAAACACATTTACCATTCCTTAAGACAATTCCTTCTAATTTAAAGCCCTCAAAGGAATATAAAATTCCACAGGATGCCTCAGCACAATGGTTATGGAAATGACAAATGCTCTTCAGTAAAAGGAATACAGTCAGTACATCATCTCACATCTCTCTCATCTTTGGACCATCTTTTAAGAAAGTTTTTTACTCAAGCAGCAGTTACATTTTGAGCCTAAAACCTGCACATTGCACTAAAAACACATCATCAGGTTGTGGTAAAATTATTGTCAAAACCTGTGAAAAGCCAGCAGTAATTACACAGTACAAGTTACAAAAAAGTAGGAACTGTAAGAATTCTCTGTACCCTACGGTATGTTCACCCAAACTGAATCTTGGTACTGGGAACATCACTTAGTCTCCAGTTGATGACTTACCCCAGTCATTGTCTTCGTGTACTATTTCATCTTCCTTTTCAATTACTTCTTGTTTTGGTCGTGCAGCTTCTTTCTTCTGAAGGAAAACCACAAAAAGATAAAAACCATAATAAGCGAAATGTAATAGTCAAATTTCCAACAACAGCGAAGAAGATCAAATCATATTCCTGTTTCTTTCAATATTTAAGATAACCAGTCACAGTTTAGAACTTTGTTAGCCATAAAAAAGGCAGAATACCTGCTGGTTAAAAAACACCAAACCCATTAACACTCAATAACATAGGACTGCCAGAAACGTTGAGCCATTATGTACAAGAAAACATTACTTATTTGAATGCAAGCCATTCTTCCTACCCTTTGCTTTAAGATAACTCTACATACTGCATATTTAGAAACATGTGCAACCATCTGAGGACAAGGCTGCTGAAAACTGGAGTAGCAATTAACGTTTTTTTTTACTACACATTTGTATCTTGCATTGTTCTTAAGATTTTAAGAAAGGGGAAAAAAAAGAAACCCCAAACCATTTTTACCTTATAATTTTCTTGCTGTTTTCTGCAATTGTGGTCACTACATTGTGGGTTTGGCTTCATAGACATAGTTGGGAAGAAATCCTGCATTGCATTGTAACCAAGATAATAACTCACAGTCCCGAAATTTAACAGGTATCTAGAAACATGGAGAAAGAAGGAGCTTATATACAGCAATTTATATTTATGCAAACCTAAAACTTTAGTTGCTGAAGGAATAATTTTATCCTCAGAGAACTTTTAGAATACACTCACACTACTGGAGTTGTAAAGAGTTACTGTAATTGTCTTAAATAAGCTGTAGTCACCTAACAACAGCATAATTAGATCAATATAGAATCTGATTCTCTTGTGGTATGTGTGAGGACACATCAGCTACACTCAAAAATATGTTTAGAGTAGAATGTAAGCAGTTTCCTCCCATGTCTTAATCCATTGCTTGAAACATTAAGATGCCCTGTATTACAATGTGGAAGTTTTAAACACCTGATCAGAAGCAGTTTAATAACCTTTATTGTAGGGTCCAGTTTGCAATCAAAATAAAGATTCAAATTAAGCTGCAATGTTTGCATTCTTCATTGAAGAAAAACACCTCTCTGGACAATTGAAAATGGAGCTTTGTTGTTTGTGGGCACACTTGCAAACAGTACTTTCATTCCCTGTAACTAGAAATTTTTTGGGTAATGGACATAACCAAGCTAAGGCTAAAAACAGGCTAAATACAATCTTATTCTCAAAGATGCTTGTAAAACAGCGTGTCATTTTAAAAATGAGTACAAAGTTGTTCAAATATTTTCCTTGCTGATACATGTAATTCCTGTAGCAGTTGGAGTCATGCAACTGCTTTTTGAAAATATTAAAATATTGCATATTGCTTTATAACTATTTTAATAACAATATTAAAATATGTCATATTGCTTTATAACAGATTTTTAAAAACACTGCAAGAGAAATAATTTATTCTTTGTCCATGTACAAAATTTCAAAGACAAGTCAGCACTGTAGCATTTTTTGTGTATAACTTGATGTCAAATCAGAGCACATTTAAATGCAGAACTAAGAAAAAAATGTGCATGTGTGTATGCAGTAAAGGAAATTTTTCGGAAAACCCTGAGACTGTTTCTTACCCTTGAAAAGTTCTATTTAAAACAGCAGTTCCAAAGTAAACACAGCAATGTTTCAAGCAGTGTATACTTCAGCCCTGTCCAATCATGCCAATAGTATTAGGAAACAGGCCACAGACATTTAAAAAGAACCAGATCCACCATTATGAAAAGTTCTTTCAAGTTTTTCTTCTCTTATTGGGCTGTAAATTGAATAGCAACAATTCAATCACTTACTTCAGAACATTTTGTACCAGCATTCCTGCCACAACACCCATAGTTGTAGGAAGACTGGCTGCACAAACTCCTTCTCGTTTTAATGTCTTCTCATCAATATTTGCAGCAACTACAAGTGGAGGAGCACACTGAAGGGAAATAAAGAAATCGAGTTTAAAAGAAGTATTAAAGAAATCCCACAGATCACACAAAATCTTAAGCTACTGAATCAGCTGTGCCAGGATCACTCTTGCTAGCCAGCTAATCTCCATATTCCCAGTTCCTCGCTCTAAAAGGCAAATGAGCAATTCAGCAGAGCGCTGCATACCGCGAAACAAGCGGATTCACCAGGGATGATCAGCTGTATGTGTCCCGACACTGCATTTTCACTGACTCCAGATTCCATCCAGATTTGTCCAAGTTCATTGCAGGCCTTACAAACACAGAAACACACACATCAGCACTGCAGAAGTTTAATGAAAAGAAAAGAAACCCAAACAGTGTTCTAAGTTGAGAGTGATTAAACACATTCATCTCCCTGCTTTCAGACAAAAAGGCTATCATCAGAAAAAGGGACATGAAGAGATGGAATAGAAATTATTTATCAGAGTCAAAGGACAAATTAAAGTTGCCCTCACGAAGCTAGCTCGTTGTACTTTCCTGAGGACCTGAGATTTTTTAACAGATACAGACATTAGTGATCCAGTTACAGCACACTACAGAATCTAATCGTACAATCTACTTTTACAGGCTTGGATACAGTGTATCTGTGTACCTTCCCTGCCTGCAATTTATGGATCCCGTCAGCTGGAGGATAACAGAAAACATACATTTGGCATATACCCTACATTGGCTGCCACTATAAAGGAAAACAATTTGATTAGGTACACAGCATTAAGTCATTTTCAGTATATAGAAAGTCATATGTAGTATACAATTAGCTATGGACAGTGTTTAAAAAGTTTGTAAGATACCATACCAGCCTTTGAAAATACCTTTATAGAAACAAGATAATCTGGAAAAACAGAGAACTTATGACACTTAACTCTTTTATTTACCATCAGCTGCTAGTAACTTAAAAATCTACTTAAAAATCTTATATTTGGGTTTTATAAGAAATGGGTAAAAGCCCAGATTCAGTTTCCTTAACCAAGGGGGACATTTCTTAGGAGAATCTTTTTAAGTTCCTGTTTTTCCTACAGTCCCCACAGTTCCTAACATTAGTTATAGAGAAAATAGACTTCCACAAGCTCATGCTTTCGATGGCCTTACCGTGTTAATCGCCATACGAGCTTCGAAATTGTCCACACAGCTTAGAACAAGGTCGACAGGTTTCCCTTCCTCCAGTGCACCATTACTGAAATAAGCATCAGAAGTTTGCATGAAATTGCTGGCAGAACAAAATACCAACATGGCAACCAATGTGCCTGCTTTTAGGGTACAGAAGCCCATGGCAAGTGAATTTCTAACACAACTTGTGCAGATGCAGAGTAGTGTACAACCAGCATCTCTGATCTACAGAAGAAACAACAGCATGCTGAAGCTGAGATTTAACGTATGGGCATTTGAAACTCAAAGAAGTTTTATACAGAAAACACTCACAGTACAAAGTATTGGAGAATTGTACCTTGGTACAACAGAACTGCAAATGGGAAAAGTTATTTCAGATCTCCTCTGTGAAATCCACTAATAATTATTTTCTTTCTTCGTTCTATAAAGCATAACTGAAACCACTTTAGAGCAGTCAAAATATGGTCTGATCTGTTTCTATAATGGGAAAGGCCTACAAGTCCTACAGCTTTGGTTGGAAATCTAAAGATGCACCAACATAAAATATAACTGTGTAACAGCAGAAATAAATGCCAACTCTAGAGAAAACATCTAGGCAGGAATGTCTTGATATACAAATATTTCCCAGTGGTTTTCAATTGTAAGTTATTAAATTGAAAAAATCCCTCAACAATAAAAACATGAGGCTGTATAGAACCACACATCAGCAGAAGTTGGTGACACGCTTTTCTTGAGAGATTTTACCTTATTCTGTCCATGAAGTGTTCAAAGTTGTCCAGTGTTGTGATGTTGTAGTTATGTACTTCAAACTGAACATCAGGATTAATATCCCTTATGGAGGAAATAATATGAGTCAATAGTCACAAATACAATGATGATTTGCATTCTACTCCCTAACTTTGCAAATGTTACTACAGTTTTAAGTTTCCAGCCTGAACTCTAGAATACATCCATATTTCTCCAAAATTCACAGACTACATGAGAAAAAAACCCACAGTATATTGAATTGGCATAGTTTATACCAAACTTCTGAGCAAAACTAGCTTTACTTAAAAAGTAGACTCACATTAAAGTTTTGGCCAATCTGTCTTTAAAGAATTATTCCCACAAATATTTTATACTCAAATTCCCCAATGAGATCATGCTGCTTTACAAATAATTAAGAGTGAAACATTGATTTTCTGGAGCAGCATCCTGGGCAAATACATTTTAATACCCACTTCTCTAAGTTATACCTCAAAGTATGCTCTGCTGCTTGCACTTTACTTAATCCAGCTTGATGAGGTTGGAAGAAGAGTCTGTTCATGTTTGCCAGTTCCACTTTGTCATAGTCAAACAGTAGCAGCTACAATAAAGATTGTATTAACAGGTTAATGTCCAAAGACACGGCAACCAGAGCTCTATGGCAAGGCATTTTAAACAACAAAACTAATTCTAAAAAAAAACCAACAAAAAACCACCCCAAGCAAACACCCCCCTACCCCTGCAGTGCCATTCAGTTCACATATAAAAAGTGCCAATTTTGTAAGTGCATGAAAAACTGAATTCTAAGTCCCATTCACCAGGAACCAATTTCTTCAGTCATGAAAACTACTTTTAATAATAAGCAATCTGTTCATTTGATCTAAACAAAGATTATTCAACAGATTAATCTACATGAGCACTATCACCTCTGTTATCACATTCCTACTTGCTATTATGGCGTTAACTTAAAACATGTCATTTATTTTACTTGTCTTGGCATGTAGTTCTTCAAAAACAATTATCTTAAAATACCTACATAGTACATGGACATGTTGTTTATTATAAATTCTGAATCAACTATGCCTAAGATGCTGGTCTGCTGGAAATGCTCCCTCAGAGGAATAAACTTTGCAATAAGAAACTGCATCATTTCTGTATTTAAAAACTTTTCAGAGTTTTAAGAGTAAATGGTCAGGCTTTGCCTGGAAATACAAACATTTGAGCCATTCCCCAAATTCCTCCTTTAGAGAAAAATCCTATACACACTGCACACACACATCAAATTATTTTTAACTGCTGCTAAATTTTTAGCTCCAAGTCTGCCATATGACCACCATGTTTCAAATTTGCCCAAAGTAAATCAATTTTACTAGTGTAAGAAAAATACAGACTCTTCATGTGCCATGTTTACACAAGTGCTTTCTTCACAACAGTCTTTTTATTTGGGGAAATCAACTGAATGAGATGAAATCAAACTCTTCATAAAGAGGACTGGTCCATCTACCGTAAAGAAGTAGAATAAAAAAAACTCTCATTACCTTACCAATGCCACACCTTGTCAACATTTCAGCAGTCACACTGCCAACTCCACCTACACCTACAATTGCAACTGTAAAGGTACGGATTTTCTGTAGAAGGAAATAAAATACAGACATGTATGTCAAAAGTGGTCCTCCCAGGGAAAAAATGCAAGTAATGTTTCATTACAGGTAGAATCCTACCTCGTAGTCTTTGACAATTCCCATTCTTTTTAATGCCATCAAGCGACTATGAATAAAAAAAAAGCAACGTTACACAGAAAATGCTCTCTATGTTTCTAATGGCAATTTTGCGTTTCAGATATTTAAAATCACTTTTGCTTTAAAAGTAACCCCTTCAAGCACCAAACTCAACCCTGCTGCTTTCACTGCAGTTGTGATTGCCAGCGAGGTATAGTCTGAATGAGAGAGTAGATGCTTTCCTATTAGCAACAGAATACTAACCCTGCAGAAACCCGTGTTCTTATTCAGGTGGTATGAGTAATGTCGATGAAATCAGGAGGACACACAGCTATTTTTGTAAATTAATCCCAGAATGAAAGCTGACACTTTTTTCCGGTAATGAACCATATGGCAGCAAACTAGTGAAGACTTGCACTGTTTTCTGATCAATTTGATTATACTAACTGCAACGTAACATTAAAAAAACCCCAAAAATTGAGACTATCAGGTTTTGAGGATAACTGAAAGGATTGTAAAGTAACATTTTATCCTGTTACTGCATTTTTACATTGAAAGTATCAATGAAAGTACAGATATTGAATTATATTAAGAGGGAAAAAAAAAGGCATTAGATTTCCAGAAGAGAAGGGGTCCCTAATGCTCAGTAATTCTATAAACCAAACTCTAAAAGAGGTAAGTTAGGAGGAATAAGACCTCATGTTATACTAACACCTGTCCATTTATTAGCAACCTAGCTGAAAAACTCACAAGGTTTCCTCTCTCTCTCGCACTGTAAAACGAGATAATACAATGTAGCCCTGACATACACCCCTGTCAGCCCAGGCAGGTGGGAAATCCGAGAGCGTCTCTCCCCTGCTCCCCACAGAGCATCTGCCGTCAGCATTGCCCTGACCCCTCCTCGGCACACCCAGCCCCAGCCCTCAGACCCGCACCGGCCCGAGCCCCCCTCCACGTGCCTCCTTCCCTTCACCCGGACCCGCACCTCCAACCCACGGCCCTCCCTCCCGCCCGTCCTCTTTATCCCGACGGAATCCTCCGCGCCCCTCACGGCCCCTGGCCCCGTACGGCACCTGTAGGGGTTGGAGTCCGTCACCTCCGGGCTCATGGTGTCGATGCGGGTCCGCGCCGGCCGCCGCCCGCCCCGCTCCCGGGCCAGCTCCTCCTCCAGCTCCCGCACCCGCCGCTCCAGCCGCTCCAGCCTGCCGGCATCCGCCATGGCAGCGACACGTCTGCCCGGCCGCGGGAGCTTCCGGGAAGCGCGGCGGCGTTCCCGTTCCGGGGCCGCCTCCCGACACCCGGCAGTGGGAGCGCGGCTGTGGGCGGGGGTGCGCCTAGGTGGTCCCTGCTTCCCGGGAACGCTGTCTCCCAGGAGAAGCCACCCAGCCCCGGCAGCGGGCAGCGCTTTCTTTGGCGGACCGAGGCGCCTCCGGGAGTCCGCGGACGGGACGGGACGGGACGGGGCGGGTTGGGACGGGGCGGGCAGCGGCGGAGCCTCCCGGGATGGCGGAGGAGCCGGGCACCAGCGAGGTGCGGCGGCAGCACCGCTTCGACCAGGGCAGCTTGGAGCGGTACCTGAGCAGCCACCTGCGCGGCTTCCCTCGGCAGCCCGCGGGCGCGCTGGCTGTCAGGCAGTACAGGTAACAGGTGGCACAGGTGGCAGAGGTGACACAGGGAACGGGGGAGCCGCCGCTCTCCTGCCCCAGCTCTCCCGGCGGGGCCGGAGCCGCCTCCGTGGCTGGGACGTGGGCTGTGAGCCCGCACTGTGAGGCCAGAAGAGGGGCCGCTCTGCCCGCTGCTGCCTGGCAGGGAAGGTGGCCAGAGGTAGAGGTGTCCTGGGAATGGCGGACAGCAGCCCCCGAGGGAACAGCGCATCCCTTGGGCGGCTGGAGAAGTCAAAGTTTGCGGTGGTGGCAGAGGTGACCTTTGTCACAGGCAGTGTGTGGCCGCAGCCAGCCGTCTGCGTTGGCCGTGCACTGTCCTCAGAGTATTCTCACGATTGTTTCATTGCCTCTCAATTTATCTGCTCCGTCTTTGATTGCACAGCAAATAGTAATGTTCAGAAGCACATACACAGCTTAAGAATTCAATTATAGAAGCGCTAGGCTATCGCTGGTTAAGTAAATCCGTGAGAACAGGGCAAGGATGTGTTGAAATTCCCGTGATCGCCCTGAGTAATGCCATGCGCCAGTGAGGTGCCACAACCAGGCTCCAAAGCCGCTGTTCATAGAACGGTGAGTTCTTTTGCATTCAGCAAATTAGTGTTGTGGCTGCATGACTTCACGTTACAAGGTATTCTAAAAATAGGTATTAATTCCTCTGTAAACACGACCTTGACTACTTTATCTGCAGCCATCACTAGGAAACAGTAAACAATTTTTCATTGTCTTCTGTTGCAAATATAGAACATCCATTGAATCCTCAGCTGTACCCTGATTGAGGAGACTTTAGGAAGGGCCTTAAGAGAGTAGCTAATAGTAAAATATTGTCAGTATTTATGCTTTTACTTCTTTGCTTGGCTGGTATTTGCAGTTCAAGGTTTCAGGTGGCATAAATTTCTTCTGTGCTGGGCAGAGCATTTGTCAGTGCAGTATACTTGTTAAACTGTGTAACAAACTATGCCCTAACTGCTTCAGGGAGAATGGAAATATAATGGGAGGCATGAGGGAAAAAGTTCACTTGATTTTTATTTTCTAGTAGTTGTCCAATCTTTTATTGGACAACTATTTATAAGTCAAAATGCATCTTAAAAATTATCCAGAATGAGGAAAGAAAGGCATGCAGATTAGCACAGAGCCTTGAGGAAAATAAGGGTCAGTGAGCTTGGTTGGAATATGATTGAAAAGGCATTATGAAGGGTTTAACTAGGTTGTCCTTTTCTTTTACATATGTATGTGATTGAAATGTCTTATTTTCTTTGTCACTTCAACATTCATTCTTTAAAATTTTCCTATAGGCTGTCTCTTAAGCATAGCGTATGGACATCATGATCAAGCTGGCATACAGTCGAGCTTGGTACTAGAATCATCAGTAATTTAATCATAGAATGGTTTGGGTTGGAAGGGACCTTAAAGATCATCCGTGTCCAACTCGTTGCCACAGGCAGGGACACCTTTCCAGGTTGTTCAGAGCCCCATCCAGCCCGGCCTTGAACACTGCCAGGGATGGGGCATCCACAGTTTCTCTGGGCAACCAGTTCCAGTCCCTCACCACTCTCACAGTAAAGATTTTTTTTCTAATATCTAATCTAAATCTACTCTCTTTCAGTTTGAATCCATTCCCCCTTGTCCTGTCACTACATGCTCTTGTAAAAAGTTCCCCTCCAATTTGGGGAGCTTTCTTTATGCTTACGTTTTTCAAAATACAGCTCACCAAAGGACAAATACAATTATGAGCTAGTGAGAATTCTGCTCTGTTTAATTCCTTCAAATCAGAAAGCTTTGAAGTTAGTATCTACTGCATACCTTGAATAAGTTAATGATGTCTCTTTATGGAGGAGAGGTAAATGCTACAGGAGAACAAGTTGGCTATGATCTGTCCACAGTGAAAGAAGACGTCTTTCTTATAAGTAGGAATAGAACCTCTGACTTTTGATTCTGTAGTCTATCACTTGCTTCCTTGTAAGACTAGATTTGAAAAAAAGCCCACAACACAAAACAAGTCCTGAGAAGAACTCTTTCCTCTGTCCTGCCATTTTGTCCAGGTCAAGTTGAAGTGCCTTTTGCATACTTTCTGTTAAAAGTTTACAAATTTGTAAGTACTTGAATTTGTAATTATAATCTCTCTCTTTGTAGCGCGGGCCAGTCAAATCCAACCTTTTACCTTCAGAAGGGTGGTCAGGCTTATGTGCTCAGGAAGAAGCCCCATGGCCCCCTTTTGCCTAGAGCACACAAGGTAAGTAGCATTCCTCATCAAGCTCCAAACACTTCGTATTGCAAGTGACTTAAGTCCTGTACATGATGGTCCAGCACATTGTTGAGTGTGTCCAGAAATGCAGTGAACCGCTGGATCGTTTCCAGTGTTCTGTGAACTAAACATTGTCATTCACTGTGATCATTTATGCTTGGAAGGTTTTAATTGAACCTAAATTTCTGTGTCCTCTGCAGGTCGATAGAGAATATCGTGTGCAGAAAGCCTTATTTTCAGCTGGCTTTCCGGTGCCTGAGCCCCTGTTGTATTGCAGTGATGTTTCTGTCATTGGAACAGAGTTTTACGTAATGCAGCATGTGCAGGTTGGTCCTCCACTGTGAGAGGTTCTTTCCTTCTCCCTACTACAAGATGCTTTTAAATTGC
>JAWWLV010000088.1:43464201-43475336 GCA_035041135.1 Platyrinchus mystaceus | reverse complement strand
TGTTTTTTCTTTTTCCTACTGGAGGAGTTGAATTCAGGCCTCTTTCCTTTCATTGCATCCTACTCTGTCATCAGGTTAACTGGGAAATTAGAAATATAAGAGTTTGTTGGCCAGTTCCTGGAGATTAGGTTAACTTTCCTACAAAAACCATGAATCAAGAGTAATATAATGTAAGAGCTGTGAAAAATTTGAAACAGATTTCTTACATTAAAGAGGGAGAATTTTTCTGGTTTTGCCTACAAGAAAGTGATTCCTTAAGAAGAAACCTTGCTGCATTTCTAAGTATGTAAATGTACAGTCTGTCCACTCTAAGATGGACATCACTGCATTGTTTTTAACAAATACGTCGTGTATTTAGAAAACAACCATGTGTTTATTCTGTTGAATAAACTATTGCACAATACAAAACCTGATTTTGAGATTTGCTATGCAGAACCTTTTATTAAAAAACATTCTCTTGCTACTTTAGCTATGTAAATATGTTGAAGCCATTATGCAAAGCAGTGAAATTGAGGAACTCGGAGAGAAGAATCTGTTCTCTTCCAATCTGTTACTGGCAGGGTCAAAATTAAAGGAGAAAATGGAAAAACACACCCATCTTTTAAACATATTAAACTGCCTTTAAGGAGAACACAAGTGAATTTCTTTGGATTGTTTGCCTCAGCATGTGCAACCCACCTATTTCCCTCTTCTCCCTGTCTGTGCCTCCCCCGTCTCCTTCAGGTCTTCGTTGATATTTTTTCTGCAAGTTAGTTGTTAGAGGCAATGCAGCAACATTGTTTTTCCTGGTGCTTTTAAGCTTCATGATATCTGGATTGAGTGCTCTAATTCAGACTTTCATCTACTGAATATATCTGTTATTTTAATTGCCTTTCATATACTAATGATCTGAGATTACTGTGAATCCCTTCATTTGCCCTGGGCGAGGAATAAAATAAATGAGGAAGGAATTTTTGTTTGCAGAGGGGGTGTTGATTCACTACATTTGGTTTTGGTCATTAAATGTAGAGCTTTGCTTCTTTTCATCTGGTGTGTACATCCCACCAAATATCTGATTTATGGTGTTTTTAGGGTCGCATTTTCCGAGACATCTCACTGCCTGAAGTGGGCCCAGCAGAGCGTTCTGCTTTGTATATTGCAATGATAGAAACTTTGGCCCTGTTGCACTCCTTTGATTTACAGTCATTGGGCCTCCAAGGATATGGTAGAGGACCAGGATACTGCAAAAGACAGGTAAAGCTCTTCAGAAGATTCTCTTGTCTTGTCGGGTCTTTGAATATTTATTTGATTTGCAAACTAAATTATTCATTATTAAAAACTTGTAAAAGTAACCGTCATATTTTAACTATTAAACACCTTCACTTAGTTCAATTATTTTGTGCACCGTGTAAAGCCACTGCTACATTCAGACTGGTTCTGTAATGGTATGCTCAGGGAATGATACTAATCTGCTTTTGGAATACTATTAGATTTGGGCTATGTAAGTAGGATTGAAATAGAAAACAGAAGTAGTCTTCATTGCATCTTTTGATCTCATAATTCACGTTTGCAAATGCAGAGGTACTGGTTTTTTTCTGAATTCTAATGTAACATAGTAATAGTGAAAAACCAGAAGAATGTGCTTCAGAATTTTGTTCCCTTTAAAACCTTGGGAATCAGTTGGAAAACCTTTCGGAGTGTTTGTATTTCTTTAGGTGTCAACTTGGAAAAAACAATATGATGCATCTGCTCATACAGATATTCCTGCCATGAACAAACTGGCTGAGTGGTTAGCAAACAACTTGCCACCTAATGATAATGAAGAGAGCCTTATTCACGGGGACATGAGGATAGATAACATCATCTTCCATCCAACAGAGGTATTTGAAACACTCCCATGTCATGGAACACTTCTGTGCATTATTTTAGTGCGTGATACATCTTTGAAAGGACAAGAGAGAAATTAACTCTTCTCTATACTCTGTGTATGATATTTAGGTACCTAATGCAGCCCTGGTTTTCACTGCAGGAGCTAGACAGAACTGATAGAATCATGGAATGGTTTGGGTTGGAAGGGACCTTAAAATCATCTAGTTCCAACCCTTTGGCCGTGGGCAGGGACACATTTCACTAGACAAGGTTGCTCAGGGGCCCCATCCAGCCTGGCCTTGAAAGGTACCCAATTTATTCATTAGTTCTAGTCCCTACTTCAAAGTCCAAGGAACAAAACACTGTATATACATAAATTCTGTTGCATTCAGTTCAACTCAAGTCTCACTTCATTAAACTACATAAGCATCTGATCCAAAGCCCATTTGACTGTGGTATAGATTCAACTAATAGTGGCTTTTGGAACAGGATCTGAATGCATGATACATGATACTAGTGGAAGCAAAGAAAAATCTTCCAAAACTACTTGGTTACAGAGTACACAAAGCAGATCACAGAGACCCTGAAAGGGAAAAGAAAGAGATTTTTTTTTTTCTGGTTTGTGGAAATAAATATATGTCACCTATCTATCGATACAGTTGCGTTTTCATTATTTTTGTCCACGCTATTTGCTGTGTTGTGACCAGAAGATATGCCTGGGATTTATGACCAAGACTCTGCAATGCCTACTTCACAACAAAGCAACAGGTCCCATTGTTGTGCATGGATTAGTTCACAGACACATTAGTTGTAGGCTTAAATGTGCTGATTTGACACCCTGAGCAGAGAATTTGGCAGTCTCAGGAACTCTCCCAGCTGTTCCTGACGCAGTTGAAGGACTTGATCAAGCTGTACATAGGTAATTCCAAGTAATGTTTAGAAACTGTTCCCATATATGCAGGGGTGACCATGTAGGAAAGACTTCTGCACCGATTTCAAGTAGCCATGGATCATGAGTAGGCTGGAGGGGTCATCAGGTTGACAGACAAGGTGGATTATAAGAATTTAGCAGAATGACAGACTGGGGAGTCTCAGCACACCCAGCTGAAGACACCATTGTAAGGATGCTTGCAGCAGAAGCTCATGTAACTGTCTGGGCAGTGATTGACTTCCTGTTTAAGAAATTCAGTTCCCCATGTAAGTGTTAATCTATACATAATGTGATAAATTAGGGGGTTTGATGCATGGTCTGCGAGTTTCTGTGCCAAAGGACTGTGCAACAAGAGTGGGGAAAAACACAGCAGCTGTCAGTACTACTGTTCTTTAGGATATTTTAATTCCATCATATTTTGACTAGAAGAGTTTAGACATTTCTAACAGGAAGAACACTACTCAAAAATGTAGATTTAAATCAGATTTTCTTTGGAAAAATGCTTTGCTTTCTGCCCTTATGTGAATTTTAATTTTCTGCAGATCCTTAGACAGTGCCAAAAGGAACTCTTTTTGCTGTAAACAGCTACAGTGCGTGTTTTTAATTTTAAATATATAGTAACCAAATAAAACTCTTGGATATTAAGTGGCTGGTGCATTTGTGGATGGAGAGGATTTGTCTTGTAGCACTCACTTGAGGTTTTTGTTTTTATTTAAGGCTCGTGTTTTGGCAGTGCTGGACTGGGAACTTTCGACTGCTGGTCATCCTTTAGCAGATTTAGCATTTGCCACTCAATTCTACTTTTGGCCTACATACATTAAGGACTTTGGTCAAGGATCTGTCTTGGGTTTCAAAGACACTGTAGGTATGAAAATGTAATCTTTTTGTTGAAACAGTTTCTAGGGTTGATCTTTATTTGAAATGTTACCCTTATAAACAGAAATTATGTGGTAAATCTACAAACACGTAATTTTTCACTTGAAAGTAACTTTTCCATGTTTTCTTCATTGTTGGAAGCGTGCTGACAGTGAAGTTTTCAGTCGTTCTGCTTTAACAAGCTGTGTCTTAGCCACAATATGCTACTTCAGTAAAAGTTTATTTTGAACCTTTCTTAGAGATAATGGAAGAGAACAGAAATTTAAATGTAAATATATCTTTTATTTAGAAAAAAAATCCCCCCCTCCCAGCTGAAATTAGTTTCCTGACTGGAGTGGAGATGAGAGGTGGTAGAAATTGTTATAGTTACTTGAAATTCTGGCACATCCTTTTTCCTTTTGTTTCCCATATCACAGTTACGCCAGGAGAAATTATAGATCATGGTATTTACTATGTAAATGAAGCATGTCATAAAGATGAAAAACTGTTGAAGAATAAGCTGGAAAAAAATCATAGAAAATATGGAGTATTCTAAAAAATTGTTGTATTTTTTTGTAGAAACTCCTTCATTTGAAGAACTGGTTTCCATTTACTGCCGCTGCCGGTGTATTAACACTACTTTATCCAACTTCAACTTTTTTCTTGCTTTGTCACATTTTAAAATGGCAGCAATAGCCCAGGTAATACACTCACATTTGCTGAAATGTCACATATTTTTGTGTGTATATGGGTAGTTAATTTAGTCATGGATAATAATCATATATCTATACTGGTGTCAGTTAGCTTGAGGGACAGGGCTTGCTTGCAGTATCATGTGCAGACATTTATCTTTTCTATTTTTTTGTTTTCATCTACTACTTTTTGGGGTTTGCCTTTAGGTTGGTTTAGCTGGGGTATTTTTTTAACTCTTGTGCAGCAAGTATCTCCATTATATCAGAGGTGGACCAAAACCAATATTAGCATATCCCAGTAAAATCTGTCTGGGTGCTAAGTTTTTAAGAGTATGTGCATTTAAGTGTTACTTTCATAGTTGAAGAAATCACCAGTGTGTTAAAGAGACAACTTTAAATGCATAATTATATCATATATGCCTTTCTTTTGGTTTTAGGGTATATATGCTAGATATCTCACTGGAAATGCTTCTGCAGAGAATAGTCATGTATTTGCTAAGGTTGTGAAGCCTTTGGCAGAGAGAGGGTTAGAGCTCTCAAAAAGGTAAGAGTGATCTAAACTACTGCTCAGCAGTAAGGCAAAGCTTTTACAACATCTTCATTTATTTGAATGCCTGTGTAAGGCAGCTTATTATTATTATGAGACAAAATCTGGTCTTAGTTGTTATCCCATTGAATGTTCTTCCCTAGGTCATCTTTCAGCAGCACACAGCACATTTCTGGAGAGCTCTTCCACCAAAGTAGGAAAGGCCAAGAGATTTTGCTGAAGGTCAAGCAGTTCATGAAACAGCACATTTATCCAGCTGAGAAGGTAAAAGCTTTTAGTTAACCTATTTATAAGGGAACATTTTCAGACTAGACTTTATAAAAATGTAAAATTATATATAGAAGTCATATCTTCTTGTTTTGTTTTGGTTTGGTTTTTTTTTTTTTCCTAAAACAGCCTTATTTTCACGTAGTGATATTTGTGGCATTGAGAAATATTAGCAGAAATCATTATTGTCTATTTGTTTTTTCAGGATTAAAATGTTGTATGCACTGTTAATGAAAGCTGAGTTACTTGATGAACTTCTTGAAGTGTAAAAATTTCTCTTTTTAGTAAGAGTTGCATTTTAAAGGAATTTGCTAAGATACTTTAACAAAAACCTAGAACTCTTACATAATAAATGGAAAGATGCTGATTTAAAAATGGGAACTGCTGTTTTAAACCATATGAAGCTGAATGTTTCTGTTTCTTGCTTTCTCTTTTAAGCTGTGACTTTTCTGACAAAAAATGGGATCATGTAATGTAGCAATGTAGCCTCATTCCTGAATATATTTAATACCAGTGAAATTTTGAAATCGGATAATGAAATACCCACAGAAGTCAATAATTTGTGGAAGGGAACATGAGATGAATCATTTTACTTCTTATCCCAGGGAGATTAGAAATTTTCCACTTAGAAAGTTGGTTCAGCTTTTAGCCTTATGGAAGCACAAATGACTTCTGTTGCAGAACTGGTTTCTTTGACTTTCTCTTTTTGGGGTTTTTGTTGTTGTTTGTTAGTTTGTTTTTGGCAGTCAGGCAGAAGTGCAGAGAACATATTAATCTAAAAGATGCATCTGCCTATCATGAGGAGGGGTTAAGGGCAGTAACTCTTGATATGCAAAGTTTCTTTAAAGTCTGTCTGTGACTGGTTTTGGATTGTAGTTTAGGACTGTCCAAGGAAGCCTTGCAATAATCAAAGTCCTTGCTTTAAAAATGAATGGACCACAAAGTTTTGCAGATGAGTAGTGTTGTGCTTGTAAGTTATTTCTGATAACGAGAATTGTGAATCAGAACTTCTAAATTTGACTTGGGCATTTCTCTTATGGTGTCATTTTCAGAAGAGGGTGCTACTTTTATTCATTCTTTAGCTAGTTCTGGGCCAGGTTTGAAGTGCTGTGCCTCACTGAAACATACTTGCGAAAATACTAAGATTACTGAATATATAGTTTTCCTAATAATCACTTGTGCTCAGAATGACTGCTTACATAATCTGTTAAGGAATTATTTTGACAGGAAGAGAAAATGTATTCTTTGTGGGGTTTTTCTCAGCTAACAAAAGATTAACTGGCTTATATATCTGAATGTTGTGACAGGAAACATGAATCTTTAGTGTCATTATGTCAGGCTTTCATTTGTGCTTTTACTTTTGGGTTCATGCCTCTACTGCTGGTAACAGGTACTTTTATCATCAGAAAATAATGACCTTCTAGCATCATCACTACATACTTTAAACCAACCCAAATAATTGTATGAAATAAGGTACTTATTAGGGTCATCTCTATGATGCATTTCAAGTCTTGCAAAGCAAACAGGCTGCAGTTTGGTTTTCAATTATGTATTTAATTTTATAATACAACTAACTATATAATGAAAACCTGTGCTGATTAATTTTTAATTGGTTTCTTGGTGCACAGGGCTGGAAGAGACATCATATTATTATTTCTGTGTTACGTGTGTTCTTAATTTGAACAGCATTTTTTTAATTGTTTCTCTAAGGAAATAATAAAATACTATACTGAACATGGAAATACTGAGGAAAAATGGAAGAAACCACCACTGCTTGAGAGGCTGAAGGTATGGGACAGTAAATATTCTTAGCATTCTAGCAGTAAAAGAGTACAGACATTGAGCAGAAGAGTGTTTAGCATATCATGCTGGAGAAGTTACTCTGCATGGAAAGAAACAGTTTGAGAAATAGTGAAAGGAAAGGAGGAGAGAAGTGGGCAAAAGGTGAAAGAAATGAGAGAGGAGTAAAACAAAGTGAGTTCTGTGAGGGATGTGTCTGAATTTTCAATCAAAGACCGTACCTATTATTTCAAAATAGCTATTGAAAAAAGGCATGAGGTATATTAGACAGCAGGAAGAAAGGAAGGGTCTAGCAAGCCAGAATTTATTTTTCTGGTTTTTGAGATTTATTGCTGGTATTTTTCTCTGTTGATTCTTGCAACAGGAAATGGCAAAAGCAGAAGGTCTGTGGAACCTTTTTCTTCCAGATATCAGTGGTCTCAGCCAGCTTGACTACGCCCTAATAGCTGAGGAGACAGGGAAATGCTTCATTGCTCCTGAGGTTTTTAACTGCCATGCACCAGGTTAGCAGCCCTGTCCCATAACTACAGCACTGAGAGCATTAAAAAGTTGGTCATCTTGCACCTTACGAGTTGTGTGGCCCAAGAAGTAAAACATGACTGCTCATTTCTTACAGACACTGGAAACATGGAGGTGCTCCACATGTATGGGACTGAAGAGCAAAAGAAAGAGTGGCTGGAGCCTCTCCTAGAAGGGAAGATTAGTTCTTGCTTCTGCATGACAGGTAAATTTTTCTCCAGAAGAAAGCTAGAGGCAATTGGCAGAAACTTCAAATGGTATATGCAAAAAGTAGAAAAGTACAAGTGGTGTGTTAATGAATTAATACAGAAATTTCCGTTGTATCTGTCAATGTGTTTGAATATAAAATCTATGAGGTGTGAATGCAGAGTGAAGCACCCTTGCTGCCCTTCCCCAGTAGTTACCATTTTTCACGGTTACAATACTATTTGCTTTCTCTATATCTTCAGTTTATTTTTAGTACTAGTAAAATACATTTTATAGTACCAAACAGATTTTCAGTAGAGCTCACCCTTTTTTCTAATGTGCTTTGGGGTTCTTTAGAAACATACAATTAGGTACAAGCATGATTGCTGTGATTAAAGCTGTGTAGTTTTGCAGTATGTCATAGGTAGAGGTTTTAAGATAGAACTTGGAGTTAACTTGCTTTACGTCCATAGCTCAGCATTGTAATCATTTTTGCTCTTGAAAGCTTGTGGCATTCAGCATCTTTGGAAAGTCTGGCTCTTGCTATAGGAAGGTAGCTTTTGGAATGTGTGATGTCAAAATCTTGATCTTCCTATGTCAGAAGGAGTCAAGGGAACTCAGCCTTGCAGAGCTGGACCCTTATTTTGCAAATTCTGTTTCACTGTGTTCCCCAAGAGGAAAGAGATGCTTTTACTTTAAAGCCAAAGCTTTTGCCTATTAAAAAAAAAAAAAAGTAATGGTGAAAGGAGAGAGGGAGAATCTTTTCTGTTCCAAATAATCATTGATGGCATTTTGCTGACAACTTTGTATAGTCTATTTCACATACTAGCATAAAATTAGTTTCAGTCTCTTCATTTTCACTTAAGAAGAGCCCAGGGGAAGAAAAAAGCTGAGGAGAGACATGACTGTTTTCTCTAAGTACATTGGAAGGATAAAAGATTTGAAAACATCAGGAAAGGAAGAAGGCTGTTGACTGTAATGGATAATCTGAGCCCGAGAACAAGTACATTTAAACTAGCTATGAATAACAGGTTGTTGGAAAATAGAAAGTCTTTCGACCACCAGTAGTGAGGTTCTGAAAACAGCTTTTCTACTGGGAACAAAACTGTGTTACTGTTAGAGTATATCTAGAGCCCTGTATTTGTGGAGATAGTACTACCTCTTTATTTAACCCAGTCGTTTGTTTTTTCCTCTAACACAGAACCTGATGTGGCTTCAAGTGATGCCACCAATATGCAATGCAGCATTGAGCGAGATGGAAACTGTTATGTGATCAATGGCAAGAAGTGGTGGAGCAGTGGTAAGTGTGGAAACCCTAAATAAGAATGGCTAAGCCTAAATTTTTTTACAAGAACTGTTAAAACAAAAATATTTATGCTTCATTTCTGAGATGGAAATTTGTCTTTTCTTGAGTAAAGGCAATAGAATTTAAAACAACCAAAAGAGCTGAATTGAGCTTTTGTCCTGTGAATCAAAGTCCAAGACTCAAATTCAGTTTGGAGATTTGGATGCTTTTTGGAACCTCTGAATTTTGTTCACAGAATGTATGCCACTATTGTTCTTTAAGCAGTACCTCTCTTTGTCAGGTAACTCGCACATTTATGGCCATGCCCTTTAAACTTAGTTTTTATGAAGCTGTCTTTGGCAGTTTGGGTGTGAAGTTTGAGTATACTGTGTAGTTACAGTAAAATGTGGCTGTTTTTTAAAGTAGCCTGTAATGCTGTTGGGCTGAGTATTTCAGGAGATTTTCTTACATGATAATTTCCAGTAAAATCAATGGATTGTACTATAAGTGGTGAATGTCCCTAATATTGTAGTACTGTTACATTTTTGCCAAAACGTGTGTGACGGCAATTTGAAAGTCATCATTCTGTGGGAGTTTGGAAGCCGAGTAAATAAACTGAGTTGTTAAACTTGAATGTTTCATTCACATGCAGGAGTGTGTCAGCTCCCTACTGATACATGCTTGTGCAATACCGAGACTCACCAGAAGATAGATCTCTCTCCCTTTTCTACTCCTGTAAAACAGGAGGCATGGTATCTTGTCCCCTGACACAAGAGTGTCACTTATCTGCTGGCTGCTACCTTTGCTTTGGGTCAGTGTCTCCCAACTGTGCATTGCAGTCCCCGAGGAAGTAATGGGGAAGTTTGTAGGAGGTCATACACACAAAATAATGTTCATAGAATTTGTTACGTGAATTATAAAAGGGAGAGTTAACATAAAGTAAGCATGATTTGGTTTGTTTTAATTCTAATAAAAACAGTTAGGACAGTCAGGTTTGCATAAAGACAGAGACATAAAAGGCTCTGCAATTTCAAGAAGTTTGAAAAGCAACCTTTATTCGACTCTGTCTTAGTCAGGGTCTTTTTTATTTGTTTTGGAGATTTTTGTTTTGTTTGGTTGGGTTCTTCTGTTTTTGGTTGTTTTTTTGTGGTTTTTTTTTCCTTTTTACTCTGAGTGGGACATTAGGACATTGAATGTTTGGGAATTCCAGAAGCCTGACAGCCTGTTCAGAATGTTGGTCTGTGAGCAGCCACTCTGTGAAGACAAGCCATGAATCACATATGGAAGGAGTCAGTTACTTTGTGGAAGAACTGGAGTTTATTTCCATACTCTGCATGGGTGTTCTGCATGTGTACAGTAAATCCAGTATGGCTTAAATATGTCAGATTTATGGTGTATTTGTAGACCTTCTGTCAAGCACTTCTGACTTACCCGTTCATGCCCTAGGATTTCTCAAAACACTGGGCAGAAATTCTGTAAGCTTTTGTCATCCAAACAGGGAGAAGAGCTTGTGCTCCTGTTTTCTGTCATTTTGGAGCTTTTCCTTCCAGTCCATAGTTGTGTAATTAGGAACAGTGTCTAAAAATGATTCTTGTTGGCTTTCATAAGCTGTAGATCAGGCATTTTGTCAGAGCCCACAGGATGTTTGCAGACAAGGACAATATGCTGTAACACCACATTTTCCTTTTTGAAAGCTAAGCTAATATGTCAGTATATTTGAAATTCTTCCAGTGATTCACAGAAAACTGCTGTTTTCCTGGAATCCCTGCCAACACTGTGGTAGGAGACAGCTTTGGTACCTCTCTCTGTAAAAACTGTAAATCCATGAGCTCTGTATAGAGACTGAGTCTCTCTGATTTGTCAGGCAGGGTCTCTACACTTTGCTGGTTGGTAAATGCCTATGATGATGAGAGATGTCAGTACCTGCTAAAACAAACCAAACCAAGCATAAAGAGTGAATAAACAAAAGTCAGTGCATTTTTTTATTCTTTGACTTTATTGAATCTCCATATATTTTAGCAATACAGTTATGGCAGTGCTTGATTAATTTTAAAAATTCTGAATAGAAATTCCAAGCCCTGTATCTGGAGACTAACTTTACTTTTTCTTACATTTACAGAGATCTAGAATGTGCCCCCCATAGAGCACTGGCCTTGTTGAAGTTTAGGGTAAGCAGAAAAGGAGAGGTGAAAAGTCATTTTTCTG
>JAWWLV010000088.1:43452086-43462092 GCA_035041135.1 Platyrinchus mystaceus | reverse complement strand
AGACAAAAAGTAGTATTTGGTGCCTGCTGTCATAAATTGTGACAAATTTCAGATATGAGGATAATATAAAGAGAGTGTTTTTTGTTTCTCAGGCACACATATACATTCCCGTTGCATGAAGTACAGCAGTGGAGTCCGTTGCCGAACCAGCGGTAGGACAAACTTAGTTTAGTCTGTATCCCACAAAGCCAGCTTTGCCTGCATGGAATTTCCTACAGAAGTAGATAGCTCTGGGTACAAAGCTGGAGGCTTCTCAGGACATTATGACAGAAAGGAATCTTATTGCATACAAACTGCCCACAAGTACCCAAACAGCTCAGAAGCTCTGCTGTTTTTTCCAGTACGATGTCATGACAAATTTACTCCGTAAACACTAAGGCTTTGTTCTCACTGCCAGCTTAGGGTTGAAGTTCCTATTTTCAGATTGTGTCTTAAGCAAGTTGTGTCCTACAGTATTTTCTTCTTTTCCTGTAATTTTGTTCATTGACTAATGTGCTGAAATTCTTTTTATTGTAAACTACAGTTCTGCAGTGCCTTGTTTTCTTGAAATAAATGGGATTAGGGTTTCTTAACTGCAGTAGCAAAAACAAGCTGAGAACAAAAAACATATGCCCCCTTTCTCATCATCTGCAGTGTTTCAGAATATGAGGTCAGTGTCGCTGAGAGCAGACTGTTATCTGATATTCTGCCACAGAGCTACAATTCGGCTTTTTCAAGCTTGCAAAAAACCCTGAATATAACTTCTGGTTTTTAGACAGTGGTTTAAATGAAAGGTTGCCAAATCTTGTCTATAAACAGTGTCTCTTTAAATTTTTTAAATGTATTTTGTCTACCAGGAAAAAATAAGTTACTGAGTGATCTCATAATAAGGGATGCAGACCAACTAAATAGAGAGAAATTCATAATTTCTGTGTTTGTTTGATGATTTTTTTTTCAGTGATTCTGATAGCCAAATATTTTAAGAAGTGTATTACTTTGAAATTAACTGTTTGGTTTGGGTTCATCCTTCGTGACTTTGTTGGATTATTCCGTTAACATTTCAGAACATTCCCCATTGAACTTTAAACAATGATCACTCTTATTTTAAATCTTATAATCTGCCATTTACTGTCGCCTAAATGAGATGTGCAGAATGGAAAAGTACAGTCACTTTATTTAGTACTTTGGCAAGGAATGTCTGTTCTATGCCTAACAAGCTCTGTTAGCAGGATTCTCCAGCAGCACTAATCTTTTGCGGATTTATGGTACTTTGAGGAGAGATTTAGTTATCAGCAGCAAGTGAATCTTTTTTTTTTTTTTAGTAGAAGAGAAACTGCTGCAAGGAGGGTTTAATCCACTTAGCTGAGATTTGAAGAAAATTATAAGTTAAACTGAAAAGATTTAGTTGTGGTCTCATAGCACTTAATTACACAACCCAGCTGGGAATGCTTAATCAAACTGGATCACTTGCAAATTTGCTTGAAAGCAAAGCAGTAAACATTTCAGTGCAAACTTCAAGAAGTCTGTTTATGACAAAGCGCTTTGGCTGTCACTCTGTGCTTTCTCTGTCTGATAGGCTTTTGCCTGACCTGAGTTTTTGACAGAAACAAAGTTACCTAAAATTCAGCAGTTGGTATTTCTCCCTTAAAAACACATTTCTGTTTTGGCTAACGTTCCTATTCCTATTTGTGATTCCTCTTACTGTTGTTTCTCAGGCACACGTATATGTGCCCGCTATAAAAAGCAGATTAGTCCCACGGGAGTTGAGTGTTGAACACTGGTGGAACAAGCCACAGAGAGAGCCATGCCCACATGGAATCTCTGACAGAAGCAGATTGCTACAGGCACACTGCATCTTGCAGCTGGAGGTTTCTCAGGATGTTATGACAGAAAGGAATCTTATCACGTACAAACTGCCCACAAGAACTCAAATAGCTCAGGAGCTCTGCTGACTTTTCAAATACTGTTTTCTAGGAGGTATATTAATAGATATATTTAACTCTGCAGCTGCATGTTTTCTTGCAGAATTATTCCAGCCTTCCAGTCAAATACAAATTCAGTGTTCCTGTGTGTTTAAACTTGACATGGGATTGTATGAGTGCATGTTGAATGAAGTTAATATCCCCAGTTTAAACAGAAAGATTTTTTTTTTCTCTAATAAATTAAGCAATATTCTATCCTTCTACTCAGCAAATCTAATTTTGATACTGGAAATGAGCGTGTGCCTTAGTGAAATGATGTCTCTCTGTAAAGCCAACTTAACTAAGAGTAAATGATATAAGCTAAGTATATCACACAATAGAGCAGTAAATATTAAAACAAAACTAACCTTACTTTGTCAGCAGACAAGTAGCAGGTACTGCAGTTGAGATGTGCTTCAGTGGAGTGGTCTGAATTGGTCTGACACATTGCATTTTGTCTTCAAGCACCACACCCTCATCTGGAAGCCAGTTGCACTTTCATTTTGACTTGCCAGTTTAAAAAAAAAAAAAAATTAAAAATTATGCTTTCCTGGAAACTCTTTTCATGTTGAACACATACATTTCCTATGTTCTTCCCTCTTCCAACAGAATGTGAGTGTTCTTTGGAGCGTCAGGACTCTCTTACTATTTCACTGTGCTGTTGATTGTTTTATTCCTGCAAGTCCAAATGTTTGTTTTACATCATCAAAAGGCTTTTAGCAAACCACACATTTAAAAGGTAAAAAGGAGAGAAAGAGGGGGAGGTCCATCTGGGGCTGAGTTACTGCCCCAGACTCCATAGGAAGTCACTATTTTCTTTCCTTGGGGCACTACTGTGCTTTTGATGGCTACCTGTATAAGGTTTTAAGGGATCCTTATATCCCCTCCTTTAAGTAACTTTGTAGGGGGTACAATAGAAAGATGATTTTGGTTTTTGTGAGAGGGGGAGGTGTTTCCTTCAGTATGTGAAACCAGAACGGTGGTAAGGAAAATATGTGAAGGCAAGTGGTAAATTGTTAATCAGACTGTAAAGTAGATAATCCTGCATCCTTTGGGAGAGTTCAGGGACTGCAATGTTGCCAGTCAGACCTGGTCAAATTAGTTTGGTAACATTTCTACAGAAACTGCAAGCCAGGCAGATACTGTAGAAGAAAAATAGAAAGATACTATTACATCCATGAGGTTTCTTCCACTTGCAGTGTGCTGTCTGCATTATAGAGAGTCAAAACTTTTACAGGAAAGGGTAGATGGAGACAATCAGCACTTTGCATGCAGATACTAGTATTTCTGCACTGAGGTGTGGACTTACCTGTGCCAAGAATTCCTAAAATGATTGATTTTGCTAAAATTTATACAATCTCTACAGCTTCAAATTGTTGTCTCATGCAGAGTGTCAGGAGCCTTCTGTTTGGTTAGAGAATGGTGCTGATAACACTGAGGCTGTGGGTCTGACCCCCATACAGGCCATTTGCTTAAGAGCTGGACTTGATGATCCTTGTGGGTCTCTTCCAACAAAGAATATTCTGTGAAATCTGTTAAATTCAGCTTGCTTTGAGTTATCCTGTATCCTGTAGCAGTCTAATGAGTTTCAGTAAATGCAATATTGAAGCCAAACAACAGAGAGAGAGATTGAGCACACCAGAGGTCAGATTTTGGTTTTTCTGGCACTCTGATGCACCTGCCACAGCTAGATTAGCCTTCTGTGTGTGCTTCAGTTATTTTGAAATATGTGAGAGGAAAGATTCTTATAAATGCTAAGAATGTAATGGACAGATGTTTTCCACATACTTCATTTCCATTCAGAACAAGAAGGTAAAATGGGCTGGGAGAGGAATTGGAGTCTTTCGAAAGAGTGCCACAATATTTCTGCATATTTCTGCAAGTTTTTTCATCTCAATTTATCACAGTACTTCAGTGTTGTTCTTCACAGTGGCAGATAAGACATTTGGGTTGCCTCCAGCTTATCTCCTTGCAAGTCACGTCATGCCATGGCTTAGAGGCCTGAGCTATATCTCTTTAAAATAAACGAACCTCTCAGTTCTAAATAGGCTTGGTCTCAGTATAGTCCCCAACAGGATAGAATAATCAGTCTAGAACTGAGAATGCTCCCAGGGAATTGTGTGTTGCCTGCAGAAGTCCCCAAGAGGTTCTTGGTGCAGACTGTAGGAAGGCAGCTCGTGTAATTCCTGCATTGTTTATTGCAGTGCCTCAGCTCCTTGTAACTTTGCAGAGTGCAGGGAGAACAGCACCTTCCAGTCAGAGTACAGAAATAACACTGTCATGTGTGTGTTTCAAGAGGGCCCTGTGGGCTCAAAAATAACAAAAATTTTTTAATGAGTAAGAGTGAATGCAAGACGGATCTTATTTAACTAAAAGCACTTGTGACTGTGTAAAAGTGGCATGAAGGCGAGGGGACGAACATCCCTAAGCTCAGCAGCTGCTCTCACTGGCACCATCTGAGCCTGTGAGCTCCAGCTGGGAATTACCAGCAGCCACAGTCAGTGGCAGGACTTGCACAGCCCTTGCAGCTGCAGAACCCCAGCATTGCCTCTGTCTTTACTGCTTGTAGCCAGTTTGATTGCAGCAACGTAATAATATTTACCACACATGAGCCAGATGCCTGCAGTGTTATCTGGAGGAGATGAGATAGAACTGTAGGATACAATATGCTAGTGGATAGGAATTACTGCAGGCTCTTGGGCAGGTTGCATGGGGTGTCCCTTTTCTTCATTAGGAGATCCCCACATCTCAATCAGTACCACAGTGCCATCCACCCTACTTGGTTCAGTTTCTTCTTGTAAGAGGGTGCAGAACGTGTTTATCGGTACCTGTCTAGGAATCTGACAAGTCTGTAATGTCACCACAGACCCCTTATCTTTAGCAGAGAGAAGTAACCCACTGGGCTGACAGTGCAGCAGCCAACGTGGCAAGAATCATAGGTATTCTGGGCATTCAGGTGGTAGTTTACCTTGCCTTAGTCATCTTAGACACAAAAAAATTGAAGACTGAATGCTGAAAAATAGGTAACTAGATTGCAAGAATTAAAGTGCTTCTGAAAGCAGGCTATGCGGCAGCTTCTTTAAGTACAAGTTGTACTTCTCCGTATGTGCCACATTTAGTACTCTTTCTACTAGAAATATAAATTGATTGTGTGAAGATCAGCAATCTTAAGCATGTTATGCTCCAGGTAGCAAAGACTAGGCTTCTAGTAGGACTGTGGCCAACCTTCTAAGCAGATTTTAAAATACCATTGTCTTTGCCTGTGTGAGTTCCATGAAGAGTTAAAAAGTTAGTTAAACTTAAGATATTTCACAATGTAGCAGCATTGTTGTTTAAAAGTTTTGTACAGGTTGTACAGTCATGTGCACATGGAAAAGTTTATTGAAAAGCTTATCAGTATGGAAATATGGTTAAAACTGACCTTTTAAAATATCTACTATTTGTTCAGTTGTGGATTTCTTGCAAAATTACTTCTAACTCCTACCAAATAACAGGCTTCTGTGACTCTTCCCCTCATCCTTCAGCAGCTTCCTTGAATTCTGTAAGTAATGTAAAAATGCCATTTACAAATGAGAGATTTATTTCATCCGGGCTGTCTGCATTCCTTCCAAAGCACTGAAGTCTTTCAGTGTCTTGCATTAAATCAGAACTTCTTTCTGGCTTTTATAGGTCAAAGTCACATAAAATTTGTTTTAGGTTTCCAGGACTTCAGACTCTAAGGAGTGGAAAGGCCAGGAATCTGCCTTCCTTTGCTGTGCTCAGATAGGAATAAGAACAGATGAAATGGAGGTATTCATTTGCCTTCCAGAAATTTGTACAAATGATTTAGGGAATCTAACCAGATGTTAGAACTCACTGAGTTCAACATTAAAGCTTTCTCTGGTTGGGTTTTTTTTTCATGTGACATGGTGAAATTTGCCCTTTTTTTGAAGCAGGGATGTGACTTGAGGATTATTTACAAAACAGTTTTTAAAGAGATTCCAGGAAGTAAAAATATCTTTTGTTTTAAACCTCACTTCAAGGTAGGTCTGGTTTAGAAAAGTGATCTCAGGCAATTCTTTACTTTCTGTGGAAAAGAAGAGTAAAATGCCCCTTACGCAGAGGGGCAGCATTTCTCTGGTAGTACCTGCAAAGCATATATTGTGTCATTTGGGGTTGGTCACCTGCTTGTTGCAGTTGCCCAAACGAGACAACTGTTTGGGATCTACCTTTTTTGGTTTTTATTTTACCAAGCTGATTTATACCCACTGCCAAAGCTTTTCACTCAGATTTTTAGCTCGTTAGCATTGTACAGCTCTGGAAACAATGGATGAATATCATATTACAAGAGAGGAAAGTAAACAGCTGGCAGCCTGGCCCTCAAAACAGGCAGTGTTTATCAGAATGAAATAAATCTCTCTCCCGCTTCCTGGCCAGTGGCTGTTCGTAGGAGGAAGTAGCTCAGCTCAAAGCCAGGTGGTTGTATTGTCTAGACCAGAGGCTCCCAGACCTTGTTATAACAGCTGCCAGAGAAGATAAAAAGTTATCTTTGTTTCTGACCTCAGAACAAACCCGAGTTGGTATAGATGAAACCTTGAATTAAAATCTCTGCAAAGCTTGTCATCTGCATTGGGATGCAGTAAAAAAGTTGCTAAATGTTACATCCATCAGGTATTTTCCCTACCTGTGCGAGACTTTGAAGGGAGTAAGAGCCTGCTTTGGTACCAAGAAATCTTAAAAGACAGTAGGGATTAAGGTTCGTAGAAATTTTAATCAATGGTAGAACCTTCTTTAGGACTTGTCCATTAAAATGCTGGCTACAGAGGTGTAATAAATATGTCTGTATAACAAACATTTCAAATAATGTTATCAATGGCTTGAAATGCTAGCAGACTGTTTTCAGGTAACAGTTTCCACTTAGAGCCTTCTTAGAAGTGCAGTCTAAAATCATTTGTGTAAGGGTGGAAAAAACCTGCATTCCAGGGAAGTTATGCTGACATAGTAGCAAAGTCATCATGGTAACCGTATGATTGTCTTATTTGTGTAATTTAGTTATAATCCCGTTGGCATTTCATTCCCACATAGACCCTCCAGTCTTTATAGTTTAAAGAAGTTTTTAAGGAAGTTTTACTTTTGAAATAGCAGTGTCTCACCTTGAGAGATGTGTTTTTGAATCACACTTATTTGCTCAGCTGTAATGGAGACAGAATTAATTAGATTCCATTTCAAGTATCTTCTTGTTCGCTTTTCATCAGAATAGATAGTGGAGCTGGATCCTGAAGGGTTTGGATGTTTGCATTTTCATGTTCCCCTTCCCATAAGTCAGCTCCCTTTTACATGTTGAGTAGTTAAAGATGTATTTTGTTTCAGTCTGATTACTCAGAGTGTAAACACAGCAGTAGATTGCATCTCCTGTATCAGGAAAGGAAGGGAGTAAGATTTCTTGTTATGAAGCTTCATTTGATTCTATACTGAGATTTTTAAATTGAAAACTAATTTTGTATTTTTCACCTTTTTTTAAGGTGCTGGGAACCCAAATTGCAAAGTTGCAATTGTAATGGGCAAAACCAAAAACTCCTCAGCATCCAGGTAAGGATTCCTAAGAGATTCAAAGAGTTACCTAAAACTTGTTCCCTGGAGGAGTCACTGCTTGAGAAAATTTTATTGAGTGGAATGCCATTAATTGCCTTGATCAGTTGGATGTGCTCATGAATTAGAGGGGAGTTCTAAATCTCTGCATGAGTCTGTTGCTGCCCGAGCTCCTGTTTTGCCCTCAGCTGCTGATGACTGAAGCTTCCCAACCTTTCCACTGTTGCCATCCTGCATTGGCATGCTTTCCATCTCCCTCCATTACACCAGCTCTAGTGTTTCTGTAGTGATGTGTGATGAATTGGATCAGGAAATTTTTGGAGGGTTCAACTAACTTTATCTTGGTCACATAACTTTTAGTCTGCATTAGTTGTTTAACCAACAGCTATCTCTGGCTTATAATTTATTTTGTTGGTATATAAAGCAGTTAACACATGGTAGAATTGCTTGTTTAAATAATAAATCCAAAACTTTTCAGAGCTTCCCTGAACAGAGTGGTTATAAGTGGCACACCAGAGACCTGAATTTATCTACTAAGTTTTTCACAAAGTAATCTGTAGGTATAGAAAGTTAAGTTTGTACCGTAAGATGATGTTGGTTATGTGAAGTTGTGTAAGCGGTGAGCATTGCACGTCTTTAATCAGACTTACTCATTCCACTCCTGTATGTGTAAACATAATACTTACCTCTTCCTCTTTAAAATAAACATGTTGTTTAACTTATTACCAAACTAGAATTGCCTTTTGCAGAAACTTATGCAAGTGATAAATGAAATGCCCCATGTTTGGTTCTATTAAAATCACATGGCGTTTAATGCAAAAGAATTGGAACATTTATATCTCTAAATTGGATTTTAGCCCAAATCCCATGGATTATCTGAAGTTTTTGGCTTTGGCTAGGTTCCATTGAGAAGCAAACAGTAAGTTGCCTACAGCACACAGGATGGTTTGCCCGGCAGCTGTACAGATGGTGGCATCTGTTGAGCTCTTGGAAGCTGAAGAGAAATTTGTGGAGGGGATGATGTGACACTCCACTTGCTAAAAATGGAGGCTGAATTCAGGGACCTGGGGCATCAGCTCCAGTTCTGTGTGACTAATAACTGACCTTAAATAATTGTGAGGAATGTAAACATGGGGATTTTTTCCCCTAAACTGTAGGCAAGCCAAGATGATGATTCTGATAAAGTTGTTTTGAGGACAGAACAGAAAGACAGGGCAAGGAGAATTGACTGTGTGATACAGAAGGATGTGCACAGAAGGTACAGCCGTAGGAGTTTGGTGCATTAGGTGCCAGTGATACATTTTCACTTGTTGACTGGTGGTTCAAGGAGTGTTGAAGCCACACTGCATATGGGCAGGATGGTGCAGGTGCTATAGGTAAATCTCAGCACTGGCTTTATGCTAGTGCTAAACTGAGGACAGAAGATACAAAAAGCAGAGGAAGGGGACAGAAGGGAGACTCAGAGTTAATTTTAACAGGTGCATTTTGTCTCGATCAGGTACAAGCAGCACAGTATGATTATTGTTCCCATGGACACGCCAGGCCTGAAGCTGATAAGACCCCTCTCAGTGTTTGGCTATCTGGGTAGGTGATCATAGTTATCGGATATATATGTATTAATTTGTTAGCAGTCTCAGAAGCTGCAGTAATGCTAATAAATATTGTATATGAAATAAAACAGTAAAATGCATATATAGAAAAAGCATTAGGAATTGAAGGCTGTGGTTTTATCTTCCTTTGTTTTACTCTGCTGTTGTGTTTTCTGTCCCTGTAGATGAGATCCATGGAGGACATTTTGAAATACACTTCAATGATGTGCGAGTGCCTGTCTCCAACATAATCCTGGGTGAGTTTCAGCACTAGTTCATTTCTAATACATATAGCAATCATAGAATCAGATGGGTTGCAATGAACCAAGCTTTATGAAACAGTGGTTTATTTAATGAATCGTCAGAAGTTATCGTAAACAGCTATGGTCAGCTGAGCCAGGGTCTCAAACACATGTAAAAGGAAGCCCAGTCTTCCTTTAGCAGCCAACCTGCTGCTTGAACGTACCTCGTTTAGAGCAGGAGGAAGCAGAGCAGCTGTGGCTGTCATGCAGATATCACTGACCTGAAGCAGAGCAAAGCAAAATCTGTCAGTGACATTCTTTCCCCAAAACCAGTTCTTGTAGACTTTACAGACTTCTTGAAAGAATGTCCTGCTGTATTCTATGGCCAGTTCTTAGCAGTAGTGAAAAGAAAGAAAGAATAAGCAGCACTGTGACGCTTTTGCAGGGAGAGCTCTGTTCTACTTGTCTTACTTAATATAAATCCTGATTTCTTTTATTTCCTCTCTGCTTCTTTTATTTTACTCAAAGTGCTTTCTCTCTTGAGTAGCAGTATGATCTGAAAACCTCAAAGTCTTCCCTCAGATACCCATTCTAGCGGTTAAGATGCTGGTCTCTCAGCGCCAAGGTCGCAGGTTCGATTCCCGGTCCTGCTTCAGGGTCCCCCGGG
>JAWWLV010000088.1:43416123-43451986 GCA_035041135.1 Platyrinchus mystaceus | reverse complement strand
TCACCTAAAAAATCCATTGCGCAGGCTTGAAAGGTAAAAACACCTTTCCCAGATCTTCGTTTGCGAAGACTGGCCACATCATCATCATTTTTCCATGAAAGATTAACAAAATTTAATTTCAATCAGGTAAATCAAACCCCCTCAAAAACCATCTTGGAGTGTGCTTTGTGATGTAAGTATTATTAATAGTGTGTCAATATAGATCTGGTTGGAGTAAACAAGCAACAGTTCTGCAAAATGAACTTTTAAGCAACTCACCTTTACCCCTCTGGTGCTATGAGCACACTTCTGCTCGGAGCCATGGATCGTTTGTAGAGGGAATCACGGAGTCTTCATGTGCCTGTTTTTCAATCCAACCAGGTGAGGGCAGGGGGTTTGAGATAGCTCAAGGTCGGCTCGGGCCAGGCCGGATTCACCACTGCATGAGGTCCCTTGGTGCGGCTGAAACTGCTCTGGAGATAATGTGCCAGCGCTCTGCACAGAGGGAGACCTTCGGGAAGAAGCTGTATCAGCACGTAAGCACGTTCCCTGGCTCAGTTCACATGCTCCAGGCAGTGACCTTGGTTTTGCCCACTCACAACCTTGTGACTCTGATAAGGGACACAGCAGTAGATGCACCCTAACCTTGAATTCCTATTCATAAGGCTTCGGGTGGCAAAGGAAAAAAATCACATTGCAAGGCTGCCATTTTTAACTATAACCTATGGGATCTTTTTGAGTTTTTTCCTTTGCAATGAATTGGATATCCTTTCGTGGATTTGAATACAGATTTTGTCACTGCGTGTTTTTCTCTGCTTTCACTGATCTATTTGGGCAGGTATTTTTTCAGGAATACAGCTTATGTTTCTGTAATTACAGTATAAATTCACCATTTTTATGTATATAGTTTGTCACCTGGATGCCTCCATTCACAATCACTGGAGACACTCAGGGGTCTAAATTTGACTGAAAATTTTACTTCTTTGATCAATTATTTGTAGTTACTTATGAAAGGACAGACTAAACCAAGGGCATGTTGCAATTTTTGCTCTTATCTTGCTCCGGAATTGACATACTGTTTCATGAGCAACTGCTTGCTAAAATAATAAAAGTATGACAATCTGCTTTCTATAGGAGGAACCATCAGCATTGGTAGTTGGCCTCTCACATTTCAAGTGTTCCTCAGTTTTACCCAACAGCTGGGATGACTTTATTGGAAAAAACAAGTAAAAGCAATGGAAAAAGGAAACTGAATTCATATCTGGCACAGAGTGTAACAAATTGTTTGTACAGACCCAGAAGGAACAACCTTCCATATCTATTTTCCAGTCACATCCTTGCCAAACTTCCATTCACCACCATAACCTAGAATTATTCAGAGCTGCATGAGGCACATTCTGTTTTCTCAGAACTTGTTACATTAACAGCAATGTTTGATGAAGCCACAGGCACGACGTGGAGGCAGCTGCAGAGCCAGAGTAGGTTCTGCACAGCTTGAGGATAACTAAGGAAAAGGTGAGGTTGGCAGCTGCTTTGAGTAACAGGCTGCCTGTCACCACCACCCACGGGGCTGTCAGACCCTGGGAGCTGCAGGCAGAAGAGCATGTCTGAACACTCCCACCCTGGTCCCAACCATCTTTGTTGGCACCAGCTAAGCTGAGCCTCCAGCCTTCGCACTGAAGCAAGTGCTGTACGTTTGCTTGCATGTCCTGTGCCTGCCAAGGCTACAATCTCCAGAGCCCCAGGAGAAGTGTGTCCCCGAGGCTGGCTTAGGCTCCAAACAGCTTTTGCACTGACAAGCATCACACATTTTTTCTACCGTGGTATGTTGGCTGCAGGGGGAAATTAGCCAAGAGGAGCAGGGAAGAGCTGCCAAGACTATAACTTCATATTGGATCAAGAGAGCCTCTAATTTATCATCAGACAGATGCAGCAGGCACCACCCTGCAGCTGTTCCCCTGGCTCTGTCACACACCACCACCAGTAGTTTAAGCAAAGTAGAAGGAATTCCTCTCCCCTTTCACCCCACTGTTTTAGACTGGGGCCTGTTACACAGTGAGAGGGCTGCGAGTGCAGTTAGTGGGTAAAGGAAAGCAGGGAGTAAAAACCAGGCTTTGAAGGACTTGAGGAAAATGGCCAGCATGCAGTGCAGCTGACCAGGACTTTAAAATTAGTGTGCCAGAATCTGCAGTCTTTCCTGCCAGGAAGAGAATTGCTCTATCTTGAGTATTTTTTAGTGTTTATTATTTTTCGTATTAGACGACATGCATCAAACTAGCTTAAATTTGCACACGAGTGTCTCTAAGTTGACAGGGCATGCACCTGCTGAGGAGCAGAGGCATCTTAGGGTGTGCTCAGAGGTATTAACTGACATTCCCCTTCGTGGCTTTGGTTTCTGCAGGAAGTTGTTGCCCACTGGATTGCCGAATGCCGCCTCAGCATAGAACAGGCTCGTCTGCTCACACTGAAAACAGCCAGGAAGATTGACATGTTGGGCAACAGAAAAGCAAGAAAAGAGGTGAATTTCTTTTTTTTGCAGCTAGTATATGGGGGATGCAAAATCCATGCATTCAACTGGTTGGAAGACAAACTAAAACATATTGTTAAACATTATTATTATTCTAATTGTAGAGTATGACTTCATGTTGAAAACAGAGAGCCTTAAGATATGCTTTTAGTTGTCAGAGGACTGGGGAGTGATCTCAGAAACTTCAAGATGAATTTGTTCAAGAACTGCTTGCTTATTTCAACATAGTGGGATAGTTTTACCGTATCCAGGGAATAGGAACAGCAGAGCCCTCATCCGACCCTGAGAGGAAGGAATGTACTGTGAGACACTAATCTTCAGTAGAGCTGTTAGGTAAATATTCTCCCTTGCTTATGAAACTACTACTGATAATATGAGTTCTCTTGTAACTACAGGTAGCCATGACCAAAGTGGTTGTCCCACGAGCTGTGCTTAAAGTGATTGACTGTGCAGTTCAAGTGTGCGGTGGAGCTGGAGTTTCTCAGGATTTTCCTTTGGCTTTTATGTGAGTAAAGGGAGACTTACCTGTAGATTCTAAGCGTTATTCCTAAGATAATTATATAACACCAGTACATGCTGGTTCACCTCAGGTAGCTTGAAATAATAGTCCATATGCCTTTAAGCTATAAAACTACTTGTTTTTAGAGTTTTACTGCAATTACCCTTACCAAAAAAAACCCACAACCTGGCACTTGACCTAAAATAGTTATCAGCAGCAAAGAGGATCTGTGAGTAAAGCTTAATCTTATCCCTTATGGCCTTGGGGAGAAGAAAAACTTCTGAATTCCCAGCCCACCCATCTCAATCCTGCCAGGAAGATTTTGTTGCAGTATCTCCCTTGTAATAATGCTTTTCCAAGAAACCCGTGTCAAAAGGACACTGTAGTAAAACCAGTGCTGAGAGAGCTCCTGCTGTCAGACCTTCTTCTGGCTGCTGTGGCAGGGTCAGAAACCTGCCCCTAATTCAGCTCTCCCAACACAGGTTTGCTTATATCCGGACCCTGCGCCTGGCAGATGGGCCTGATGAAGTTCATCTCTCAACAATTGCAAGGTGGGAACTGCTTGACCAGTCAAAGAAGCTCACTGCAAAAATCTAACGGCAGCACAGAGCCTTCCCAAATGGATGGAATGGAAAATTTAGGAAAGGGGTTTTATCCAGTGCATTAATGTTGTTTAAGGTAAAATTGAATGAATACAAAATCTTGATTCTAACGTGAAGCAATTCTTCTCTCTTTACTTATAATCATTACACTTTAGAATCATGGGCTTGCTTTTAAGAATTTGCAGAATAAATAACAACTTATCTGGGTTCTTTGTAACACTAAATAAAATGTTTTCTAATAGGCCTAAACTGTTTTCTTTGTTCTGACCTAAAGCCCTTTATCCTTTTGTTGTAGGCAAAGCAGTTTTGAGTCAGAAGTCCCACACAATTTAGTTTATTGCAAGCTAGGCTAAAATTTTAATTTTTGATTAAATGACAAACATTGAAGGTAATGCCTTTCTTTCCCTTTTTGCAAAGCTCAGCTGTACTCCAACCCTCTCTCCTCCCCAGTTCCTGCTCTCAGCTGCCCTCCTAGTCCTAAGGCTACATTCAGTCCTTCCCCCAGCTTCCCCACAAGTGAAGCTCAGGGCAGCACAGGATACTGGGGTCAGTGTGTAGCTAGGTCAGTTTGCTACTCCTTGCTTCTTACTTCTTTGCTGTGTTTCTCCAAAAGGATCTCCTCACACTTTTTCTTATTGGTGTCCCTTTTGTCTTACCTTGCATCTTGTGTGAACAAACAAGCCCACCTCTCCAAGTTCCTCTCTGCTGGAGCTTGGAGAGAACACACTGAGCCTGACTCAGTCTTTGGGGTGAGGCTGTGGCCAGTTCTGTCCTTGAGCCCACAGCTGAGTGTTCACCTGAAGGGTGTCCAGCTATAGCTGCTGTAGTCAGTCAGGGTGGTACACATACAGAGTACCTGAAGCTGGAGGCATTCCACAAAGTTTCTTACCTCATATTGATTCATTATACTTAAAAACAAGATTATAATCTCTTTTGGGAAAGCAGTAATTCTTGTTTACATTTCTATCCACCTTAGTTTTCTCTTGCTTCCTGCCCCAAGAATATCTCCTAGGAAGTTGAGAGCGTTAGCAAGTCAGTGGCTGAAAAAATGCACTTCAAATACAAAATCACCTGCACTGTGTGTGGTTCAGGAGTTGTGCTCCAGGCTGTCAAAACCTGCACAATGTGTTTTTCCAATGAAGAATGCCCAGGGACCATATTTAGCCACGTTCCAAGTAGGATCTGACCATCCTCATTTCCTACAGCTTCAAAGAACAGCTACACAAGAACAACACCTTTATCTCATTAACAAGGCTCTTAATTCCCTTTATTTTAAAATTTTATGTACATATGAATGATCTGTATAATGTACACTCAATATAGAAAGTTTTTATATACTGGATAATGTATAGAACATTTCACAATTACACTAATTTCTTACATAACATGTCAACTTTAAGGTTTTTTTGCTGAAGCTTTGTCAATTTGGTCAAGCCAGTTATACATACGAATGTCTAATGCTGTTTGATCTGAGGAAGAAGATAATGTTAATGATTAAGGACATGAGTGAACTGGTGCAGAGACAAAACCCTTTGCAGGTCATGTTCAATGGGAGTGATCACATCAGACTGAGAAAAGAAGGGATGCCCGTTTAGTGGGGGTCGGTGAGGTCAAAGTTATTTTAGCCCAATTCCTCTAGACTGTAGCTCAACTCCAGTCATGCTAATTCATAAAATATAAAAACTAGGAAAGTTTGATTCACAGTCTTGTAAACAAATATAAAGGAACAAAATGTGCTTATGTACAACAAGAAAAAATTCTTGTGTACCCATTTCAGCTGATCCACAGAGTGCTTTCTTGTGTTACAGTGTGGTAGTTAGAATCACTGACTTTTTCCTAGAAAAAAAAAAGTCATAGAAAAAAGGAATAACACTGTCATAAACACCCACAAGGCAGTAAGTTCACTTCAATGTATTGGAGGAAAGTGCAGTTCCTCATAACTGGCCAGTGTGCCTTTGTCTCTTTCACAAGGATTTCCAGTCCTTAGCTGACATCTCCCACTTCGTTGTCTACCGGGGGTGGTACGTTGGGCATTACAGATGACGTTGTCCCTGCAGTAAGGTAACCAGCAACTCCAGGGCCTTTCGGGAAGGAAACAAACACTGGTGATTAGTTTTCATTCCACAGGCTGATTGAACAGCTTTATTCCCTCTGGTAACACATCATCTAAGTCAACCAGACACCTTACACAAGAACATTTAACGAGTTTTTGTTTAGATTCTTTGAAATCTAGGAACACTAGGAACTAAGGCTTATTAGTCCACTAAGTGGAGTAGCTTGTGGAGGCCATTCTTGGACTTGCTCAGTGTTTTTTGTTCTGATATGCCAAATAAGTTACAAAAGAACCCCAACCACCAGCATTACCCACCTCACCTTCCACCACGGAAGCAGCAGTAAAGAGGGGGTGGCCTTCCTTTGCTAAGGAAAGGCCCTGCCACAGAAGTGAAGTAAGTTCAGGCATGTGTTCCAGTACTGGGCTCCTCATATGTGCTTTCAGGGCTGTAAATGTTTTTCCCAGCTGCATATTCCAAGGAAGCTCAATGGGCTGCCCCATAAAGGAGCAGAACTGCCTAAAGCTTGTCTAGGTGGCATTTTATGCCTTCAAGTTAGGAAAAAGTAACAGCATTCTTAGAGTATACAAACTATGTACTGGAGATGCAGAACTCCTTACAATTAGTAAATCTCCATTTTGATTACTATGGGGCAGTTAGTTTTGCACTGCAGGGAAAGCCCCTCTCCCTGAAAGCTTGGAATTAAAAATTTAGTCATATAGAAACTTTCAACAAATGCAATAAAAACTCACGTTGCAGCAAGAGGTGTTTGAACAGTAACTAATGATTGTAGAAAACTGCCCATCCACAGAATGTTCCTGCACCAATACAGTGATCAACTCGGTATTAGACCTCCAGCCTAAACTCCCAACATTCAACATGGTGAATTCTGCTGGGTGCTGTACTCTCCCCACTTAAGTCTTCCTCACTGAGTTCTCCCAAATTTACTATCCTTTCCTGCCCCACCCTCCTCCTCAACTACACCCCAGAGCCAGAACATCAGAGCATGGCTTGTCTCCTTGTGAACAGTCCTACTGTGAGGAAGAGAGCAAAGCAAGCAGTGCCTTTGGTATTTAAAAGCTCTCTGCCTTCAGGAGGGGACCTCTCTTTGCCAGCCCACTGGTGGCACCTGCCAAAAGCCGCACCCACTGTTACATGTCTTAGTGCAAAAATTCCCCGTAGTTATTTTGTGGCTCAGACTTTTCCATTATGGAGGATTCCTAACACAGTTCAGAAGTTCAGTTCCTGTGTAGTACCAGCAAGTACCAGCCACTGCAGTTATCAGTGTTGTGCTCCTGTGTGCTTGAAGAGGGCAAGTTTTTCGGTGTTTGGCAGTTTGGGACCACACATTTGTCACAGCTCTATGACATGCATATTCTGTTGCTTGGAATGCAGCAAGTGCAGCGTGCGTTCTAGGAGATGGTATCTACCTGCTTTAGAGAGCTACACAGAAGTTAGCAAGCTGCCTGACAGAGCAGATCTAAAGCCCACTTCTCAGGTGAAGGGGACTGCTGCCAGTTAGAAGGGAAGGAGAAGAGACACCTGAGGGAAGAGAAATAAGCAAGGGAAGTTTCAAGGGAAGTGCAAATAGCAAAGCAATTTGAAGCAAGACATAAGGCAGAATACAAGATAAGAGAGGTTAAAAATAAAGCTTTTAGTTTGATTTCCATCTACACTTTGCATTTGTACAGCATCTTCATTCTACATTGGCAAGCATTTAAACATTAGGCAATTTAAAAGCAGCACAGGCCTTAAGGCAATTGGAAAGCTATGTTGTCCCCAGTCTCAAGCCTGACCACATCTGGTATAGTTTCAATTCTTGGCCAGTAATCAGCCAGCGTTTTCTTCATATTTCTATATTTATGGTATTTATGAAATACCAAGGAAATTCAGTACCAACCGAATCAGGTGTTCAGATATTCTTTGTCAAAGTGGAATTAAATGGTACAATAAACAGAAAACTCCTCTTCAGAGCTAAAGCACAGTGTCTTTTCTGTGTGGAAAAATGCATCAAGTGTTGCAATATACCTACTCTCAAAGTCTAAGCATCTCCTTCTAGAGCGTGTAAGTCTGGACCTGAAAGGCTCTTGCTTCATTTTCTCAAAATGCATCTTAGTATCTTGCAAGAAAAACTTTGGTCATCTGATTTATACCTCACTAGTTCAGTTATGCTCAAAAGCTTTACCAGGACTCCTAGAGTGGGTTAGGTGAGAAAGTTCCATGTGACACATGGATGTGTTCACACAGGCTTGTCACAAAGGACCTGAAAATGTCACCTGAGGGGCAAAGCTCTCAAGACCAAATGATTGTTCAGCTGATGGCTACTGAGGAGTCAGAAGTTTGCATCATATATTGCTTTAGATAAAGTTTCCTACAATGTCATTACTTGCTATATCTGAGAATATGTGATAGGAAGTTTTGGACTGTGATACTGTGTCTATGGAGTGCTGCACAGGAGTGAAGGAAGAACCACAATTCAGTTTGCTGTGATGCAACTGTTCTAGGATTGTGTCTGCACCATGACATTAACATCAACAAGGTTCTCATCAGTTGCTATCCTTTGTGTGTGCAGCACACACAGCTAAAATGCTCTTCTACACTGCCAGTGGGACTGAGGTGGCACCCCTGGGGTGCCATTTTGATCTTGGTGGCACCAGCAGGGGACTCACCCAGGGCGCACCACTGCTGCAGTCAAATGTATGCCATCAGCTCCACATACACAGGCACCAGGCCATCTTGCCAGTGCACTGAATCTGCCTGGAATACAGCCTCAAACTCCAAGCTATTAACACTCCAACTTTTCCAATACTACAACTACCTGCCTAACACTAAAGAGGTGTAATTCACATGGCCAATTAATACAGGCAGTCTAAGTGATTTTGAAGACAGTTTGTTCCTCCCTCCTACCTTGGAAAACCATGTGTTCTAGGGCTGAAGCAGACTGATCCTGAGAAAGCACAGAAAGCTACTGTCATTCATTAGTTCCAATTACATCTCTGCTTTATCACCACAGAGTACTTTCAAGTCTTGCCAGTGTCCAGATTCCATTGCTCTGATATTTTAGAAGTAAGTACAGCAAAGACTACCCAGAGAAATACATTCTCAACCAAGAAGAAGTTTGGCCTTTGATGAGTGTTCTAAAAACTTACTGTATTTTTACAGCATTGAATGTTCAGACCATGGGATGGCACTAGATCCTGGGGATAAACAGTATCTCCAGAGTCCAGTCTGACAAGTAACTGTTCAGTATGACTCAGGACATAAACAGAAAAGAGTTGCTAACCTGTGAGGTATCCTGCTGTTTGTGTATCAGAAATGAACAAGTCGTGTTTCTGATCCTTGAAGGCACTCCACACAGAAGAACGAGACAGAATTTCATTTACCTGCAGTATTTGGAGAGATTAACACAGTGAGCAAGTGACATTTGTCATGTTCTAAAATCAAACCAATCCAAAGGGATTACCAAAAGGGCATGACAGTAGTTCAGGCTGTGATATGGAATTCACACACATTTCCAAGGAGACTTGCTTTTCCATGTTAACTGTGCAACTGAACACATAATGCTCAAAAAAAGTCATTTAGTAGCTTGACTTTGTCCCTCATTCCCCAGTTAGGTGACAAGGAAAAGCAACCCTGCAAGCAGCCACTTGCCACGCACCTACAGCTGAGGAAGAATATGACTTTTCCTGTACTATAGCAAGATAGGGACAACTTGGACGAAGGACCTATCCCCAGTTTCCCTCTGTTTGAGAAAGCTTTCAACACAAGGGTAAGTGAAAGGCACCAAGGACTTGCACAGTTACTGGGATCAATTTTACCAGCTGGAATATACATCTATAAAGCTGCTACAGTTGTCTATTTATTCAGGAAACGAAAAAGCAATTTACATTTACAAGTTCTGAAGAGTTGTCAGTAGAAGCCAGCTAGCTTATAGAACATTTCTGCACTTGGAACTTGCCTTGTTAGTGCTATTCACATGCATTGAACCAATGACTTCTAATAAATAGATGAGGATGTAATGATTTTATAGTTACAGGATGTGAACATTTTAGGTGGAACGATGCACGTGACAGCCAGAAAATTAAACAAAGGATGTTCAGAGTTTGATCTTCGAGTGTCAAAGCCCAGATAAGGACTTGTCAGTACTTACCTGTTCCCCATATTGCAGGCTGCGAGACATGGATTTCAGAGCTTTAACAATCTGAGCTTTTGTTGCAGATGGACTTTCCAGGTTCTCAAGACCAACACCTTCAAGCAGCTTTAGAAGATAAGGGACCAAATCTGCTTTCAAAGCCTGAAAACATATCCAAATGAGTTGTTTTAACATGGACTAGGAAGTTCCATATAGATGTTTACATTACTAGCATTAGTGTGAATGAGAAGTGCCAACAGCTATTACGCTAAAGCCGAGGCTCATCCATTTTTCCTGAGCTGTATGAATACAAGAGAAAGCAAAGATACTGTCCAGCAATTCTGCTCTGTCCAGGTGTAAACACAGTTGAATTAGCTGGCATTCCTACACTACACTTTCTCAGCAGACACCAGCCAACACTACCCTATGCATTAAGCTTAAATACTCAGGTAACATCCTTGAACAGGCCTGCATTTTAGATAAAGAACTGACTTCAACAAGAAAAGCACATTAGTTCTAGGAGGCTCTCCAGATGCTATTTAAGTTGAACAGTTTAGATATACCCAAATGTAAAAATACCACATTTTTACAGTCTCAGAATGCAGTACTTACTTGGGCTACTAAGTCGGTTTGTTCCTTCTGAAACATTCGATTCAGTGTTTCACAGGCTACACCAACTATATCTGATCTCTTTTTCATTCCATTCATGAGAGGGCTAATGGTCTCTAGTGATGCCATTGCTCGAACACAAAGCTGTAGAGAGACAGAAACATCCAGAATACCTTATTTTGTGCCAAGATTAATGGTTATTGCAGATATGGTCAGCCAAGACCATGAATTTCTCAGTCTTTAATCAATTCCCCATCAATTAGCTCTAAGTCCCTGCTCATCTGTTACACAGTATTTATAGTTAGAATAATGTCCTTCCAGGAATAATACTAAAAAATAGAAACAACTCCAGGTATGCATTTTCTCCCCTCAAGCACTTAAATGATTCAGTACCTCATTGTCAGACAGTATGTGCATGACGCGAATGGCACTTTTAGGAATGGCATTGTTCTTGTGATTCATAGCCTGGATTATCTTGTGAAGATGACCAAGTGGAGGAACTTGATCAGCTAGCTGAGGCTGGGCACTGAACAGGCACACAGTTGCTGTGGTAATGGTTTCTAAAGTTTCCCCCTGGAGAAAATTGAAAATCAACAGAAAGTGTAACTCAGTAAAGCCTTGTGTATCATCATAATAATATTTCTCACTTGCTCTGTGTTATAGATTTTTTCCCCTAATGCTTTTATGTCATTTGGCTCTCAAACTATGAAAACAAGAAGAACATGATTATCAGCTCCAACAGTGGCAGACATTCACTAATTCCATGAACACAGACCATATGGGAATTCCTAAGCACTATTTCCAGCATCTACAGAATTGAATGTCTGGCTGCAGCCTCTGCATGCATACATGTGCTAACTTGCCTGGTGGAAGCCTGATAGCATGGATGTTCAGGCTGACCACCTGAATCTTAAAGGCTTCTGCGGCCTGTGCAGCAGCACTCGCCACGCTTGGGTGTATTGCACGTGCCCCTACAAACAGCTATCACATCTTTGCAATAAGGATGTCTGTTTTATTCAACATGCAAGTTAATTTCCACCCTGCAAGCCTCACCAAGAATCTGTCTGAACACTGTTCAAGTCAATGATGAGTTAATGATACGACTAAAAACTGAATTTTAAACGTTGTTCTCATTCAAACTGTAACACGTTTGCTCTACACATTACACTAATTATTAGGTGGCAGCCTTCTGTAAGTCACCTAAGTTACATCAGAGTGGTAAGTTAGTGTTGCAGAAGGACAACAGAAGTGTCAAGAGCTGAAAATTTTTAGACAGTGTAGAACAAGTGCCATTTTCTTAAGTCAGCCAATCATGGAACAATTAAAAGATATTTAGTTTGTTAAGCCTCATCTCTAGCACAAAATAAGCCTCTAAGACATAACTTAAGCTAATTCTGGGGCTTCAGGGACTTTAAAAGCACTAACTCATGTTCAAAAGTAGCCTCAACATATCAATGTGCTTTTAGAGGGAGTCAGAAAGCAAATGAAAAACCCTGTTCATGTTGGGAAGACAGTGTGAGAATCTAAGTTAATCAGACACTAACAGACTAGTAGGTTAAAACTGTTAAACAAATTCAAAGAGTAGAATCAGAAAAATCGTCTTACATGGGGGTTATTTTTCTCCAGTAGTTCAGTAAACTTTTCCAACAGTGCAACAAGAAATTCTCTTGGTTTCCGTAAAACCCAGGCCGGCTGGGCAATAAAAATCCTTAGGAAGACTCCTCCCACTGAAAGTTCACCTTCTGCCTCACCATACACCACAGCAAAGTCTTCAGGCAGCTGTTGAATTATAAAGTACAAGGAGTTAATGGCAAAGGTGTTTGTGAGAGCTGCAACTGTTTCTCTCCGTGGTCAGGGTCACTAACTAACTGTACTTTCCGAAACAGTGCTGTGCAAGACCAATAAACACTTCACCTTGAAGGAACACAAGGTAAGAAATGACATTAGAAGGAACATCAGGCAGTACTACTACAGTGAACTTTTCTTTCAAAAAAATGTAACTGAACCTACAACTGCAACAGTTGGTAAAACCCTAGTTCAAGAGAAGTGCCAACAGCAAGGCTGATGATACAACAGCCCTTTCCTTCCTTTCTTGCCCACTTCAGGAGGAGGTTTCTCACCATCAACCTAGGGAAGTTTCCAGTTCTCATCTGAATCAAAATAGCCATCCTTCATGTGTTTAGAAATTGGTTTAATGTTGAACTAGAGCACTGTTGGGAGGAAGTCATCTCTGGCCTTTCAGAGTGTTTGGGAAATACTACAAACTGAAACATCTCACTGATTGATCTGATGCAAAGGACAGTATTTTTTGAGATTTGGTGACTTAAAGTTACTGAACATTTTTTTCTACAGCTATGAAGTGACAGGACTTTTTCCAGCAAACCGGTATTCTTTGTTGCTGACTTTTGATGTGTTTTAGAATTACCTGAACGATCTGAAAACTCAGAGTATGTTGGCAGTGGTTTTGCCAGTAAGTGTCTAATTTCAAGGTACAACTAGTTAATAAAACATCAGAACAGTTATGTTTTCAGTTATGAACAGTTACATTCACAGCACTGCAGTGAATTCCTGTTGGTACTTAAACAGGAAAGGCTGTCATGCATCTATTATCAGCTAGCTTATAGTCTTCCTGGACAGACTCAAAGCAGAAACAGTATTCTTTTACCTTCCAGTTGGTGTCAGGGTTATCCCTCTGAAGTTTAAAGTGCCTTTAAAAAGAAAGTAAGTTTTAACAAGCAGTAAAAGAAGCAGTTGTCTTCACTACTTGACACCTCAGTCTCCATCACTGTGAAGCCATCCCAGTTTCTAAACCCCATTTTCTCCCCATTGCAACCCCCTCCAATTCTTACAGCAGTGACCAAATACCTGGATTGTGCACAGACTGCACCTGCACCACTGAATTACAGGTACAATACACAGGGAATAAGTTTCTTTTCATGGAAGTCTGGCTTGCAGTGATTCTAACTGTTACAGTCAGAGTTTTGTCTAACAGTTCTACAACAACTCTGGTTTATTTCCACTAAGAAAGTTAAGGAGATACTTATGAGTCAGTAGGTCTTGACATACTCAAGCATCATTTCTCGGACTGTTGTTGATACTCTCTCCCTGGAGCTGTCATTCCAAATTAATTCTGGATTTTCATGAGTTCCCTCAAAGATATGAACAGCAGCTTCGGGGTTGTCTCTCATGGCATCCATGAAAACTCCAGGTAAAAATTTCATTAGTGTAATTCTAACCTAGAAAAGATGAACAGAATTAACATTTAGTATATCATAAAGACAAACTAAATGACAGGACAAACTAACTGACAGAAACACAGAGAACTCCAGGAAGTCCAATTATCTGTAGTACTATAATTGCCAACTACTAGAACAGAACACCACAAAATAAATTAGTGCCATCATTTCAAATAGCAATGACCAATGACAGGTCTGAAATCTAGGTCTCTAATGTTAACGTAATTACAAATGGAAACCAAACTGCTTATAGTAGTAGTTACAGTAAATACAACAACTTCCAAAGTCTGCTCGCAGATAAAGGGTTAACTATTTGAAAAAGCCAGATTGCTCTTCACATGAACATTTTAGACACAGAAGAGGTTTTTTTTGCTTGTCTTTAGAGAGAGGCAGGTAATATCAAGATAAGAGTTCCAACACGAGCTGTTACTATTCTTACCTTTGGACCCACCAGCTTATCTGCAGTCATTTTGGCGAAGAGCTCTGCTGTCTGGGCTCGGACCTGCGGATGTGTTGAGTTGCAAAACATATCTAATAAATAGATTAAAGCACCTGTAACAGAGATAGGAAAACATTCAAAAATATTTTTTTCTAGTCACAAGTAGTAAGAAGAAGAAGAAGTATCTACTTTACATCCAGTGCTGCAGAAACATTTGCTTTCAGTGTAGTACTGTACCTTTTGCCATGGCCTCTTTAATTATTTTTGTGCTAGACGTCAAAGCATACAAAGTTTCAAGGACAAGCTGCCGACCTGTCAAAATACAAAGTATTAAAAACTTTGTGTCATATAGATTATGGACTAATAAAAGATGAACGTAACTGATCTTAACAGAAAGCTGTATCAAAACTACGATAAAGCTTATGACAATTGCAAGCTTACTCTGGCTAAACCCAATTAGTTAAGGAATGTCAAAAATCAATCATACATTCTAGTACAGGATAGCTTCTTAATTAGATGTTTGTTACCTAAATTCCCTAAAATAATCAGTCAATGGAACCTGGTGTTTCAGCTCATGCATTTAAGACAAGAAACTGGTTATGCAGAACATTTTTTTTTAAATCGTCCTCCCTGAAAGATGGTTTTAACCTAAAACTCAACTGGTAAGCTCAGCTAGCTCCATTCTAATTAATTTCTGAGTTGGAAGCCCTTTACTTTGCAAGACTTAAGAATCATATTATACATACTTGAAGGTAAGGAATGCAGGAGTGCCAGTAAGTTAGAGAGAACCATTGACTCGGCAATGTTGTTAACACATTCTTGGTTACTTGTTACTATGTTGACTACCTGTAAATGATCAGAAACAACACTTGATTATATTCCAGCTTTTAAGACACTGTCCAGAAAATGCAGTGTGTGGTGAAGTCAGTCACCTCACTGGCAAATAGAGCTGATATTTACGACATTTATTCCTGCCACCAAATTGTCTTGTCTCCTCAGGGAAGAAGAGAGCAAAGATTCAGGCAAGAAGCTATCACAGGTTTCTCCAAGGAGGAACTGACACCTTAGAACCCCAATCTTGATACTTTTTAGATGCTACTCTAACAGTTACACCATGAGGTTCGTTTATGGTTATTATGTAGAACATATAGACAGGTTTAGTGGTTTAGGGTGCTTTTGGTTTTGTTGTTTTATTTATTTTTTGTTGGTTGGTTGGTTTAGTTTTTTTACCTCCAGAGCCAACTGCTGCACCAGGCCAGCTCCGTGAACACGCAGAAGGGAGAATATCAACTTAAAGTGACCTATGCATTCACACTCAGAACCTGTAAGATACAAAATAAGTTACTCTTCATGTTAGCCAAAGCACTCACTGAAGGGCCATCTCAAGCCCACATTTCACTCTACAGAGAGGTGTTGAAGACTACATGGCTTTATACAGTCTGCCACAATAGTTGTAACAGCTTATTCAGGACAGCATCTAAGGAGTTAGAAAATTTTAAATTCTTCTCTATTACTCTACCTTCCACAGAGTCTCAGGTCAACAACATTCCAAAAGCAGAGGATACTTCCTCCCTCTAGAGCAAGTAACTGAGCTAGTTCTTTGTTTAGCTGTCTTGTAAGAATGCAAGTAACAAATTCCATCATTTTATTTATCCTTGATCATCAGTACTTGTCTTCAAAATACACTTGCCCTTTCAGAATGTCCCAGCTCAGAGCAGGGTTGCTATATGCAGCAGTAACAGCTGCCTTCAGGGTTATAATTGCAAACACAGAATATCCAGTCTGAGAACAATTTAACCAGCTATTATTAGAAGCCACTATAGTAGCATGATTTGCTTTAAGAACTAGCATACAATACAGTAAGAAAGTTTCCTAATGATTTGTCTTAGGCTTTTCCAGTCTGTATGTTGGTATCTGCTCATAAACCTTTGCTGGTATTAGCTGCCCACTCTCAAAAGCATCTTCTCCTCCTGCTTTAGTAAGGCCCCAACACAGATGACATTTAGGTGTTTACTGACACACAGCACTCTGTTCAAAGAGGTTCTTTCTGATGCAAGAAGTTTAAAAGAATCGGTTAAAGATTCTTTGAAGAATTACAGAAAGTTTCATCCAGGAGGCTTAAGTGTTCCTGGCAACAGCAGGCTCGAATTAGGTTAAAACCTAATGATTCAGAGAAGAAAATAGATAAGGCTTGAATTTCACACAAAACTTTAACACATGTACTGATTATGTTCTCCATATGAGGAAAAAATAAGCAAACCTATATGGCTTATTAACAATGTTAAAGTCTGTTAACCAGCAAAAACAAGTTTCCCTCTCAGTGGAAGATAAAGACTACAGAGGTCCACAATTTTGAAGGTTGTCCACAAAATGGTATATGAGGTAAAGTTCCATTTAAAGCCTACCTGGGTTGTGTTTTATCACGTTTCGCAGAGCCTCCAGGGCCATTTCAACTCTCCGTAACCGATCTCCATGTTGATTGGACTCTACTTTCCCAGTCTGTGTTATTGCCATTAGCGTATGAAGGTACTGTGCTTGTGAGCCTACGTAATCCAAGAGGCTTGCAGCAAACGCTTTAGGAAGCTTTAAAGTAGAGATGAGAGCATTTTTAGCTCTGTGATGCAACAGTATTCACAGTGGAAGAAAATGTATCCAAATAACCTGTCCTACAGTTCACATATTCCCTTTCTCCAGACAGGAAACACTTCTCTTTAATCACTACGACATCTGGAGCACATTAATCCTATTTCTATCTAAACATACCCTTAAGAGGCTGCCACTACTTCAACAGGTATATGTTTGCCCATAGATATAGATGGACTGCAAAGCCAGTAGGCAGAATCAGCACTGCCTGGAATTACTGAAGCAACTCAAGTGTCTGCAGCACAAGCTTGTAGAGAAAAGTCATTAGGACATCTGAAGCAGCACATCTTAGTGCAGACTAGTTCTTTGAATTTCTTCTGCTCCAGTAAAGGGATGCCTCATAACATATCGATCTTGAAGAAAATTTCCATCAGATTTTGTATGTTCTCCATTCTGTACAGGCAGATTAACAGGAAGTAGCAGCATTCCAAACACTAGTTTCAACAGGAAGGTTTTAGCTACATCTCACCTCTAGTTGGAAGGTAGGGACCTCATTGTAGACTCTAACAAAAATCTCTCCCACAATAAGTTCCTTTGCATGGTCACTGAAGACAAAGTCAGATCCGTAGCTCTTGTCACAATCACCCTTTAAGCAGAGATAAGAAGCAAAAGCTCAGACAGAAAATGATCTTGTAGAAAGTGTAAAGCTATAATCCAATAATGAAATAGGCAATAATTGAGCAGAAAACTTAATGCTTCAGCAAAAGTCAGAAACTCAGACTGAAACTTAACAAGAAATAAGCAAACTCTTAGGGTTTGTTTTCTTTTAAAAACTACTGAATAAAGGAAGTGACTTAGGAGTAGTCAACAATGGATATTTGTATTAACTACAACACTGCATCACAGGTGGATGTACCAAAACACAAAACAGTTTAAAAAAAACAGTAGTGGGATTTAAAGTAAAAAGCATCTTACTCTCTTAATCATGCTTTCTTGTTGAGATTCCAGAAACTCAAGTAGTTCAGCTCTTGTCCCATTGTTCCAGATCAAGTAAGGGTTCTCTGTGTTACTGTTAAGCATCTTCAGAGTCTAAGAAATAAGGAATTGATATGATGTAACACATTTACAACAGCTTTGGATCAGTATGCATAGTAATCAGCATGTTTTGTGATGTTAGTTAATCCATTCTCATTAGCAATGAGACCAATGACATAACCAAGTTGAAAGTGTGAAGTCTCCCATACTGGAAAAGCACACTAGAAAAACAGTATGTACAAGTTATTTGGTCCAGTACAATCTATATTATAGTTTTTTCTTTATTTGGCTTTGAGCCACGTTTACTTCAGATTCTCCATCTATTTTTGATAGTGAGCAGCAACTATCTGCAGTATATCTTTATAGATGATTTCCTTGGTACCACTTTAAAAGAGATAAGTTTAGCCTTTGGTCTCCATGATCACTGTACCCTTAAGCCTTCAACAATTAACTCAGATTCTTTGTTCCTATATTTGTTTTGCAAATACTATTCTATAGAGCACTGCTCCTGTCTGTAGTGTTCGAGGCCAAAGTAGTTTCTTTTCCCTGCAGTTACTCCAACAGCAAAGAAAAATCACACTGCTGTTCTCAGTATCAAGTTGGTCTAAGAGAGTTCAGTGTTTTAGAAGGGACCAGGTACTCCTTCCATATATCTCTAGAGAAAGTTTTGGCCAACAGACACTTACCTCAGTGGGACTGACCACAGCGAGTTTTCTGGCAATATAGGGTGTCAACATTCCAGCCAAGCTTTTCCTGATTGTTGGGTTTTCAGGGGTAGCTTGTTCATCAGAAAGATACCCTCCAAGGCGACTCAAGGCCAGGAGACTGAGCTTAGCAAGGCTATTTGCTACCTCCTGAAAAAGACAGACAGTTAGAGAAAACCTAGAGCTTATTGAAGAATTATCAGAACAGCCAAAAGAGTTGTCCAACACTTCTGCACCAGAATGAACAGCACTGATATTTTCTATTTATCTTGCCTTAATAAGTGCAGTAAGACATAAGCACTGATAAGTAGAAAAACCTGGGGCAGGAAGATGAGTTGAAAGCTACAGGAGCAATTTAGTGTATTGGCTTCTGACCAGACAAAAATTCCTGCTCACACAGTCAAATATCAACATAACAAGTCTTTTATGAGAGTGAGACAAGATTTTATAGCTACAATAGTGTTCAAACCTCATTTCAACCAGCGGCTGAGGAAGAAATGCTATACTTAGAGGGTCACCATTTGAGGAAAAAGCAGACATTTTAAATAAGTTCTCAGTATCACTAGACAACCCTTTCAGCTGAGCCTCAAAAGACTGGTAACAAAAATGTACATTTCTACTGTTAGCTATTGATAAAAATCCCTTGCACTAAGCCCATTAGAAACTGCAGGCTTTGGCAGCTTTAACATTTGAACTCTTTAAAAAAAAAAAAAATCAAAACCAAAAAACAACACCCAAGTAGTATTTACACCACTACACAAAAATCCCATTCCCAAACTGCTTTTTTACCATTGCTATTCATGCAATTCAATGATCCTAACAAGTATTTGAATACACTTAAGTCTATTAGTAAGAGATGGCAAGCAACAACCATTGGTGTCTGAAAGCATGCACCTTGGGAACATTACCTGGTGGTTTGAATCTTCACTTTTCTGAATCCCGCTCTCTTCCAGTGTATAGTCATAGTTGAAGAGGTAACCCAGTAAGTACCAGAGAACACCAGCTTGAAATAAGTGTGTTTGTAGCCAGTAATCTAAGGCAAAGGAGCTAACGCACTCTACTCCTAAAGCAGCTACTCGTGGTATGGTCTGAGGGAGAAAACAGAAGCTTCCCTTAGTATTTGTAACCCAAAAGTGCCAACTGGTTTCCTTACCAAAGATTTAAAGCCAAAACTAGCTGATCCTAGAGTACTATCTAGGCAGCAAAGAGAAGAAAATTGAAGTAGATATAACATCTGCAGTTGAAATGTCTGGTAACCACCAACATGGCTAATTAGTCAGCATCTTTCAAAGGGAAGAGTACTCAAATGGTTATTTCACATAATTAGAAATGAGCATTATCTCCTCAACTAGCACAGTAAACCAAGCAGCTAGATGTATCAGTTAAAAGGTAAAAGTAGCTGAATCTTTACAGTGACTGCATTTTAAGCCCACTAAATAGATTCCAATGCAAGTGTTGAGAACAAGGCAGTGGAGTTCTGTATCTCCTCATGATTGGCTGGGATCTTATAGTAGGGTTGACTGGTCAGTGCAACTACAAGGAAAGGCTGAGAGGACTGGGTTTGTTAGGCCTGGAAAGGAGAAGGCTTTGGGATGACCTAATTGCAGCCTTCCAGTACCTGAATAAAGCCTACAAAGAAAGATGTAGAGACTATTTACAAGGGCATGCAGTGACAGGACAAGAGGGAATGGATTCAAACTGAAAAAGAATAGGTTTAGATTAGATATTAGGTAAAAATTCTTTAGTGTGAGGGCGGTGAGGCACTAGGACAGGTTTCCCTGAGAAGCTGTGGATGCCCCATCCCTGGAAGTGTTCAAGGCCAGGTTGGATGGAGCTCTCTCTGAACAACCTGGTCTAGTGAAAAGTGTCCCTGCCCATGGCAGCGGGGGTGGAATTAGATGATCTTTAAGGTCCCTTAGAACCCAGGCCATTCTATGATTGTCTTATCTCCTTTAAAAGCAGAATATTCCCCTAAACATTTGACAGTTCAACACCCATTTAGGTGAAGGAAAAGAACGCTTACCTTGCCATAATACAGTAGTCTACAGAGGTCCTTAATTATGTTAGGCATTTCTGTAATCTTCTCTCTGCAATCTTCAAACTGAGCTGCTACACTGTAACACTTACTAATGTATCCACATACCTACAAAAAGCAGCGTTTTATTGGTTACAAGTAGAGGAAAATGCAAGCTTACAATCCTATTTTCAATATATATACTACTGTATCAATATTTTATATTATGTATATATATACGCTTGTATTTATTATCAATTCCTACATATACTATAATGTATCAGCTTCTCAGAAGAATATATACTCAGTTACAACTGCTGCAACTTACCTGTACAGACATATCATCTGGTTTACTAGACCGTGTCAAGACTGCTACACAGCGATTAAATGCTTCTTGCAATACCTGTGAGGATTGGATGATGCATAAGTTGAGTCACAAAAAAACCCAGATAAAAGCTGGCAGAAATAAAACATTAGTTAGTAAACTCATTTTTAATGGCTGAAGGGAAACATTTGACAAAAATCTGCTGCTTGCTCAAATGGTTTATAGGGGCAAAGTTCCTTGCAAGTGCTGGTATTAACCTTTGGTGCTTTAGAGTTGACAGCCTTCTCATATGTGAGCTAATACCTCAGTCAGTTTGCAGATGACACTAAGTTGTGTGGGACTGTTGATCTGCTGGAGGGTAAAAAGGCTCTACAGAGGGATCTGGACAGGCTGGATCAATGGGCCAAGGCCAATGGTATGCGGTTCAACAAGGCCAAGTATCAGGTCCTGCACTTGGTTCACCACCACCCCATTCAATGCTACAGCCTTGAGGAAGAGTGGCTGAAAAGCAGCCTGGTGGAAAAGGACCTGGGTGTGCTGGTAAACAGCTGGCTGAACGTGAGCCAGCAGTGTGTCCAGGTGGCCAAGGAGGCCAATGGCATCCTAGCCTGTATCAAAAATAGAGTTGGCAGCAGGACTAGAATTACCCCCCTGTACTTGGTACCGGTGAGGCTGCACCTCAAGTACTGTGTCCAGTTCTGGGCTCCTCACTGAAGAAGGGCATTGAGGCATTGAAGCAAGTCCAGAGAAGGGCAACGAAGCTGGTGAAGGGTCTGGAGCACAAGTCTGATAAAGAGGAACTGGGTTTGATTAGCTTGAAGAAAATGAGGTTTGGGGGGACCTTATCACTCTGTACAAGCACCTGAAAGAAGGTTGTAGCAAGGGGTAGGGGCTGGTCTCTTTTCCCAAAAGGTCTCAAGACCAAAAGTCATTCTCAATTGCACCTGACGTCCTATGCACTAGGATCTAGAATTTTTAGCTGTGTAAAAGTTGAACCAAAAAACAAAACAAAACAAAAAAAAAAACCCACAAAAAAAAAAAAACCAACACCAAAACAAACAACATTTCAACGCATTTCTTTGCATTTACCTCAATTCCATTTTCTCTTCTCAGTTCTTCTGCATTTAACGCTGAACAACTGACGGTATGGAAAGCGAGTTCTGTAGCAGCAGGCAACAGAGGAGATTCTTTGGAAAATAAAAGGTCATCTGATGTTTCAATGGTAATAGTTTTTATCAGCATAGGATAGCCTGCGTACTTGTAAGGTTTCAAATCTGCAAGAGAAAAGAGAAAAAAAGTCAAAGCTTACATGTGTGCAGTGTCTAAGGAATTTAAACCACCACAAAATTATCAGTTGAAGATAAATCAGATATATAAGGACTAGGAGTGAAAAAAAGCCAACACCTGGGAAAACTGGAGCAAGACTGAGCAGCTCACACAACCTCCTGACTCCTTGTCACATAAAACTGTTCATGCTAGAAGCTGACAGAGCTTCACAGAAACAAGTCATTTAAGACTAAAAAAAAAAAAAACAAAACTTATCTTCAGCTCATTTTAAGCCCCCAACTTAAGAGCCTTCCCAATGACACTTGTCTGTCTGTCTCCAGAGAAGCAGAAGTATAGCTTTGTCTGTCTGTCTTAGGCCAGGACTGACTAACAATAAGCCTATAAGGACCTTACCCAGTTTGGGACAACAGTCATGTTTTAAATGATTATATTTTCCATTGCTTTGGGGTTCAGCTGTACTAAAGAACAATTTTATTTTGCATATGGAGCCGACTGCAAGCCAACCCACATAAGTCTATACCAATGCTGTCACTACCTCCACACAACCAACAGAGTTATGATTGCATATGAGGTTCTTAGTTTACCATTATAATACAACATTTACGCAGCAAAATGCTGTTGACTCTGCAAGACTTGGACATGCCAGTAGCTACCAGCCTGGGACTGTAGCTAGAGTCAAGTGTTAGGGTATTCTAGCTATCCCTCTTTCCCAGTTGGGCAGTGAAAGAGGTAATGTAGCAGCACACTCACCAGAAGACTCTAACACTGGTCAGAATTCCTGCAAGAATACAGCCATCTGGCTATTAAACACAAGACAATCTCATAACCAGAATCTGCCATCTGGGTGACTGAGTACTAGTGAGGACTTTTCTGCCTTGACAGAATTCTAAGTATGGAGGAAGATTAAAACTGATTAGCACTGGAGCACAGAACTTCAAAGAGCTATTCATGCTTTTTTGAATTAAGTTTTACTGCAGATGAATTGACTTCATGGAAGAAAAAGTCCTATTTTGAAGCCCTTTACCATAGCTACATAATGCTGTGGTAAGTCAGAAACCAGACCAACAAAGCACAGTCTCAGGAACAGAGGAGAGTAAAACTTATGGAAATGACCACTAAAGAAATGAACACAAACCCCTCTTCTGAGGCAGCATGCTTACCTTCCTTATGCCTGTTGAAGAGGATGCTTTGAGTTTTCAAGATCAAAATTATGTTTTCTGGATCTGGCCCATCTATCACCTTGGCAGATTTTGTGCACAGAAACTCGTATGCTTTATTAACTTTTTCAAACATATCCTGCAAATGAAGACGAATAGTCATAAGAGGTATAAAGAACCCTCTAGATTACTGAAGGATCAGTTTAGATGCAGGAAAAATAAAGCATTGTGGATTATAAGCCACAACACTAGTTTTATTGCCTCACTACACTTTGGAAAATACTCCGAACATTAGTTCACATATCAGTTTTGTTTTGTCTCCAAACTCTGCCATAGGCAAGACACTTAATCAACCATACTATGACAAAAGTTTGATAGTGAAAATGGGCAGATGATACAATCTGTCTTTGAAAGGGAGCAAAAATCTTATTTAGATCCTGTGTAACTCTCTAAAGGCGCTTTCTGATATGTGGGTCTGATCTGACTAAATCAGTTTACTGTAGAAATCCTAATATTCTTTGAATTACATAATTTAAATTACTCAATAGTAGCACTAATCTGTATTTTAGTATTCATCTCAGGCATAGCTTTTAAAAGGAAGAAAGAAAACTCAAGTGTGCATTTCAGAATTCTTAGTACATGTAACAGCTGAATTTGTCCCCATTTTATTAACACCAGAAATTTGTGATGTACATACCCTGCCTTCTGGATTCTTGTCTGGGTGATATTTTTGAGCCAACCTGAAATAAGCTTTCCTGATCTTGCTTTCATCATTTCTACAAGAAAACAAATTCCATCCATTACATTAAGTAACATAAAAAAAGCCAACCACAACCTGGATTCTGACAACAGAACTAACAGTGACTGCAGTTGAATGAAAATTGCAAAAAACTCTCTTATTTCCATTTGAAAATCCTGCTTTACCAGCTTACACTGAATGAGGGGCTATCATGTGACCACAGAATAGAATGAAATTCTAGAAACAAAGGTACCTCTTGTACCTAATATACTAACCAGAAGGTGCTCAAAGTCCCTGAATATTTTAAATGAAGAATCTAAACGAGCTGCAAGTGAACAAAGTTACTATTTCATGATTTACAGCAAGTGCACTGTATTTGAAGGATAAATACAAAGTATTGTTGGTTCTCTTCTAAAGGCCTGAAGTCAGAAATCAGTGGCAAGACAGGAGGTTAAAAATTCTAAGAATATAATCACCATGAAAAAGGACAATACGTTGGAGGGAGAAGGATGATTAGAGAAATAAGTTCCACTTTCTACATATTTAAGTTCTGCCATATTTTTTGCTCACTATAATTGAGTCTAATGCTTGTCCTTTAAAACAGCAGAGCTCAAAGCATTTTTTTCCCTAGTTTCAGTTTATCTAAAAACTTTTACAATTATTCTCTCAAACACTGGAACTGTATTTCCAAGCTTTGCTTCTTTTTTGCAAAGCAATCTTCCACTGTTGAAGAAGGTGCCACACGTAACTGAACTGGTACCCCTAACTGGTTCCAAGTACTGAGATAAAAAACTTCAGTTTGTTCAGGGCATAGAGCTTATATAAAAGTAGTTATACAACTTTAAATACTGAAAACAACTTACTGGCTTTGTCCTTTGGGTAGGTTAAGAACTTCATAAGCATCATCTATTGACATGGTAGGTGGCTTCTTCTCTACCTCCTTCTTCCAAGCTTCTAGTGTATCTTTCAACAGTTTAATCTAAATAATTAAAATTTAGTAGTGTTTCATTTATGCTGACACCACTATATAATTTTTAATAAAATGCTGCTTTATTAATGAATCCTAAATTTTATTCAAGATAAAAGTATGTTAAGATGAAAATGACTATGTAAGAATCACATTAGAAGATAGAGAATCACTTAAATAACATGCAGTTCACATCTTGATACTGTAAAAAACTGCAACAAAGCTGCATGAATAAAGCTGCTTCGACAGATCCAGTCCACAGACTTGTACCAAAAAGATCTCATCAATTCAGTTTCTGCACTGATCCTGTGTTAGCTCAGTTTCTTCTGCAGCATGGGCAAATAAGAAACCAAAAGTGATGTTTCCTCCGTGCCCCATGATCAGTTGAGGTTCAATGAAACACTATCTGAGGTTTTTTTGAATGCTTTCTTTTGCCTTTGAAGTATGCACCACAAGAAGGATATATTTATATTGTTGCTATATGGAAAGAATACTATGCTGCTTCAAGATAAATTAGTGTTTAATGTGTTTGCTTGTGGACCAAAATTCAGGATAAAGCAGTTACTTGCAATAAAACCTAGCGTTTGATTTCCTTAATATTTGTTACAAATCCCATTTTTAGGACTCTGAAACATCAAGAACTAAATGAACCCTAAAAGACTTCTTACTTACTGGATCTTTAATTGGCCAGTCTGGAAATCTGAGTGTATCACAAAGATGCTTGAGGTAATAAATATTACAGAACAGCTCATTTTCCAGTTGTGGATAGTTGATAACTGGGATGGGACAGTACTGGTAGAGTGCTCTTGTATTGCTTTGAAGACGAGGGGTGAAGTCAGCAAGATGAGCAGCAATCTTCTCTATCATAAGACGCCTAAAAGTTACAAAGTTCAGTTTAGTACCTGTCACGCAATTCTCAATCCTCACTCACTGTACAAGTGTGTTCCGTGATTTCTTCTGAAAAAATTTTCCTTAGTAGTCTCAGAATAGGATTCTGTCCTATTCTATTACAAAGCTACTGAAATGTCATGAAAATTAGTTTATTAAAAATGATGTAAAGTAACAGTTTGCCCTCCTCAATAACTCTTTACTTTCTGGAAGACCCTAATATTCCAATGTATTGGAATATAAGAGGTATATCTCAGAAATAGGTGCTGGTAATAAAAAAGTACATACAAATAAGTAAGTATAAAGCACTCCACACCTACAGTGAAGTCTCCACTCACAAAAGGAACTTAATCAAGATGTAAAACATGTTTGTCAGATGTTCAGGGAAATATTTCTCTTCCTGCTGCCAATTCTGCTTCCCCTTACCCTCATTATTTTTGATCAAAGAAAAGGGCAATGCAGGACATTGCTCTTGCAGAAGGCAAACAGAGGAAGTAATGAAACCATGCAATCCAGGTATTTTCAGCTTTTCTAAAAAAACAGGACCCCTTCAACATAAGCTGTGGTTCAGAATTATTTGTCCCTCTGACAGAAAACAGTTACCTCATTTCATTGCTCCAAATTGCTTCTGGAGTGTCAAATTCTCCAAGGAATATCTCAGAAAATTTTTCTGGTTCATAGTTTTCTAAATAACACACCATTGCTTCAGGAAGAATATGTCCAAGTATACTTCTTTGAACTATATCTTGACCTTTTGGCTGCAGAAGAGATCACATGGTTATCTAAAAGGTAATTAAATCCAGTGTTGCTAACTAACTTGAGATCTAAAAAACTCTTCCCTTTTTCCCTTATAGTTCTTAAATTCCAGTTAAAACAACTACAGGTAGTCTGCAAAACTATTTAGAAACAAAGGTAGTTATTTCTGCAATCTACTCACTTCTTCAGACTTGAAAGCTTGTTTTGTATGTGTGTATTTCAAAAACCTGAAGAAAGAAGAGAAACAGCAGTTATTTTCTCTTTGATACTTAAAGTACCCTTGAATAATAAGCAGACCACCATAGTCCAGCTGGCAAATCTCATACACTTACTTCGAGATAAAAGAGTAACAGCAACAGTTGTATGAATTTCTGTACAAAGTCCATTAAATGTTTGGGAACTCCATCAAGCTAAGCACTCCCATGTTGTAAGTGTTGCCTTACGTTCATCGTTGCAGTTTGAAAGTCTTGTTCCTGAAAGCTTGTTTTCTCCCCACACAAACAAAAAGGATGCTGAGACACAGACCACCTTTCCCTCCAAACCTCTCCCTGCACTCTTAGATCACCATTGCAGCAATGAAACAGGGTGATCTTAGACTGACTGCTGACAGTCCTATTACACAAGACTGATCACAGAAGCATGCAATGATTTCCCAATGCGTTTTGCTGTACAAGAGACTTCACTGGAATTATGAACTATTGGATTTAGAGGAAGACCAGTGGAATGACCTGCAATAGCCACCTGCATGTGCAGTGCATCTGTCAGGCAGTACAGACTGATTTAACTGTTTAGGCTTCAATACTGAAACAGGCTTTTAGATTTTCCACCACTTTCAACAGCAGCCTACTACCAAAAGCTACATTACCATGTAGATAGCCTGTGTCACTGCCCTTCAGTGCTTGCAATGAATTCTTCTACAACACGCCATAGCCAGTTGTACTGTTAGAACTGTATGATCAGACATGTTCTCATTCCCTCCCTAGAAGGATCATAAGCAATTCATTTTCTAGTGACTGACTAGATCATGTGGAAGCAATTCTTCTAGAAGAATTTCATGTTGGTTCTAGCAAGCCACACTCCCCGGAGCATACACAGATGTAGAGCAGCAGTCCTTCTGAGCATAACTGGTCAAGAGGTACTTTTGGTTATTCTTTCTCCTCACCTTGCAATAGGAAGTACATTGGAACCCGTGTACATCATGATGAAGAAGAACACTCCGCTCAGATAAAAACGAGGTAACTGAGGGTTATCTTGCATGACATGAAACAGCAGTACAGCAACTTTTTCCACAAGGATAGGATCAAAAGTCAGTAATAGCTGAAATCAAAATATAAGCATTTACATTAGCTGCAACTAGTGCAAGTTACTTAGCCAAAACTGAAGTTTTAACTAATTCAGCACTGGGACAACCCAACTGCAGGATTTTCAGTTAAAAAATACTTTAGCCTAAAAATCACAAGTTTGAATCAAAGAATATTTAAAGTTGGGAGGGACCTCTAGAGGTCATCTTGTCAAATCCCTCTGCTCAAAAGCATGGTCATCTATTGCTGGTTGACAAAGACCAGCTCTAGGTGGCTTTTGAGTACCTCCAAGGATGGAAATATTTCTTAATGAAACATTGGCTGAAATGGCATAAAATTTGAACAAGCAGTTGCCTTCACAGGGCACTGTTAGAGAAATCTGCAGGACGTCACAGATGTGATTTGATGTGTTTGCCCCACTTACAGTTTTCACACAGTGAAAATGGTAGAATAAGTCAAACTTAGCTCATTTAGGGTGCTCATTTAGAGTTACTTACCTGAGTGATATGAGGAAGGCAAGTACTATCTGACAACAGCCGTTTCACTCTAGGCAGAGGTCTTATGATAGCATTGTCTTGATCCCTAAAAAAATCAAGTAGTACAGCAGTAAGCACACATGTGCCTTTTCTCTTTCAAGAATGAACAATTTTAATAAGAATAAGTATCAGGCTGTTGAAACCATACTCATTGTCTTTTACTGTTAACTTCAAAGTCTGTTGTTAGACTTGGTAAGTTTAGTGCCCTGCATCAAAGCAGATGGGTTTAGGTTAAAGGAGAGCTTGTCTGTAAGACTACATCGCTGAGCATTAGAAATGCACAGAGCTTCTGGATTCATTCTTGCAGTCTCTTTCACAATATTAGTCTCATTTACAAACTTCCTATTTGCCCACAGAATCACTACTATGTAAAAGGCTCTTTAATACAGTTCCTTAATGTACTACTTTCTAAGAAAAGCTTATAGATAGAATTTATGAATTCATAAATCTGCCAGATAAAGTTAACCACTTCTGCTGAAAATTACTGTTTACCTGCTGGGAAAATATCCACACATGGTGATTAGCATGTTGAGGACAAGTGTGGCAAGGTCAGTCTCATTCAACACAGGCTGGCCACTGGCAAGCAAGCACCACTTCAGCTGAGGGATGACCTGTAATGGTCGCCAGCCATCCATACCTTGAGCCCAGCATCGTGTTTTTGAAGTCAGCTTTCCATTGTTCCATAGTTCCTGCATCTATTGCAAGATTAGAGATGAATTTAGCTGATTCAGCCTTCAGAGGTACCTTTGCTCCTAGACACTCACACTCAAGGCAAGCTTTTAGCTGCTGTATGGCAGACTACTGTGGTTGCATGCAATTCCGATGTTTATAACTCTGTATATTCCGAGTTTATAACTCTGTCATAAAATCATGAAGTAATAGTTGTCAGATTAGTTACAACATACCGGGGCATGGAAGGGTAGGCAGCCTTACCAAATAGGCTGTGATTCTTGGCACAGCATCAAGTCTCTTATCTAGCTTCAATCCTTACTTAAAGAGTTACTTGGAGAATATTCTTTAGCATTGTTTATGGTTCTCCCTCTCACTGTTTGAAACACACCCCCAGACACCAGAATGGAAATAATTTGTCAGGTTGAGAGTGTGAAGCTGACAGGTACCTCTTGAAAGCTGTAAGGCCCACTCCTTTCCTTGTCAGCATTGCCAAAGTACCATTCTTTCTCGCTCTCCCTCTTCGCATCAGGTGCTGCCTCAATCACATTGCTCTAGAAGTTGATGTTTGAAAGAACAGCTTTAGCTTCACAGTGCAAATATCACATTTCTACAGTAAATGTGAGGAGCACATTGGTTTTTTTTAAGAATTGTCCTTTTAGTAGAGTAAGTAGTAAGAAACAAAGGCCACATACCTGCAAAGGGACTGTAGCTCTGCTTGTATGAAGATGTGCCAGAGTAAGCAGATCCACAAGAATTCTGATTCCATTTGAATCCATAAGGTCCTTCACATTTTTCTGTTAATGAATGAACTGAGTTACCACAAGCATTTTCTACATAAGAGTTGTTACAAGTACTGAACAGTTTTATTCAAGTAAGAAGTGACCATGAGAAAAGTTCAAATCATTCTCTAAAGTGACTAGAATGGTACAGTTACCACAATATCTACACATTTCCTTCAGCTTTCTCACCAGTAAGTAATTATCACATCTCAGAAAGCTGTATAAAAATTGTTTTAAACCTTCCTCAATACTTGAATTTTTGTTCAAGTTAACCCCGAAAGACTAATTCAGACCACTTTATACAGCTGAAAGACTGATAAACTACTGTTAAGTGCACATGTCCACCTTACCTTATTGAGGATCAGCTTGTTGAGAAACAGTATCAATCTGTCCCGCTCAAGCTTGTCAGTGCACTGTTGCAGCAGAAAAAAACAACTCAGTATTTCATAGAACATATTAGAAATTCCCTTCAAAAGCAAACCCAGTTGCACCTGCAAAGCCACATTTTTTTTTTATGCCTGGAATGAAACTGCTGACTTTTAAGTGTCCAGTTTCATGCACAGCTAATAATTGTAGCTTTCTGCCACTGAGGAGCAAAGGCCTTGTTGCCTTCCAACCCTGTTGTTGCTCTGGATCAAACCCACTCTTCTGCTAAATCTAAGTGTTCTAACGGACAGTATTTGGATTCCCTGTGAGCCACTTAAAACAAACACATAAGAAAAAGAGAATGCTTTCAGCCAGCAGACAGAAAGGGTCTTTGATATTACATCCCTGGTGAGATTATCAAGGCTCAAGGCAAAATAGCAAGGGTTCAGTTTCATTTGCAACAGCCATATCCAACACCCATACTGATGCTAGCAAAGAACTCATTCTGCAGACTGCATGGAAATGTATTTTTGCAAGCCGAATCAGTGGTCAAGCATAACAAACATTTAACAGGCAAAGTAGACTAAAAATCTAATCCATCGTGTGTGCCCATCTAAGGCTATAGTTTCATTAGGTTTGGGGCTGTTGCTACTACTCAAAGTCAGTACTTTGAGAAACATGACACGGAACAATGTTCTCCTCTTAAAAAGCTTCTGCATTTTTCAAAAGCAAGCCAAAGTTATATCTGCATTTTGTTGGCCCTAAAGAGACTAGTTAGAAATACCCCTATGATCAGCAGGTTTTTTTAGTGAAACTTCAACTGAAACAAGGGGAGATACTAAGAACAGCTGGTGACAACATGGAAAAAAAGCATTCATGCCACAGTTTCACATTCTGTAAAGCTGAAACTTGGGTTTCACAGTAACTTGAAGGATCTGAACATGTGTTGGACTAGCTGTGTGTTAACTACTGTATCCATTAATTTAAAATAACTCTTACCCTTTCTAACATCCCAACAATGTACTTAGTATCAGAAAATGGTCCTATTTCTTCATGACATCTTCCATAGACAATGGCCAACGCTTGCAGGCATAAGCACTTCATATTCACTTTTGGGGTAAGCAAGAAGCGATGGTAAAGCTCATTGAAGAATTCATATCTAAAAAAGAGATGAGATTTTAGTAAAGGAAACAAACAGACCTTGGGAATGAAATAAGATTTTAATAATGTCTCACGATCTTTTGATTGCTCCACTGTCTTCAGTTTCATCTTCTTCCAGTAGCAATCTTAAATAATAATCCCCTATTTTTATTTCCTCAGAAAGGCACTCATATTTTACCTGTAACACAGAACACATTACTTAACAATACATATTGTTTCTCCTTCATTAAGTTTTTCTTGCATAACAGTATTGTACTTGATTGCATCCAAAAACTCAACAAGGTTACCAACCTCTCCTAAGTCCGAGGAAAACTGAAATCTGCTAGTTTGTTGTTAAACACACACCTATGAAATATAAGCCACCTATGAAATATGCTGCTCCCAAGAACAAATGAAGTTTCTCATCTTACTGAAATCCCAGTTTCCAGCCTTTAAGTAACTTGTTTCTAGTATCAGCTGGCTTTACAAGCTAAACTTGGATAATACACGATATATTTCAGTGACTCAAGTTTTAATAAGTAGTTATTCCATTGCAAGGTATTTCACTCCATGTTACTACAAGTATGAGACACAAGCATGACCTAATTATTAGCTATATTTGCTACTGTGCTGGATAATAAAAGCCTAGAGGCATCAGTACACACATCAAGAAGCTGAACTAAAATTGCACAATCAGAGCCATCATTAACTTCAGAGCAACTACATTAAATTTAACCATATGCCTCAATGCTCAGTGGTTTAAAGCACTTGGCAAGCACTTCAATTAGAGGTACCTCTAACATGCCACAAAAGCCACTCTCTACAGCAGTTTTTCTTATCTGTAGTTTGCAGGCTACTGTCATGAGGCCACAAGTTTGACCACAGCATGTGATACAAAAGCTATCCTGCTAACTAGTACACTTTCAGAGCAGTCTCAAGCCACCATGCCCCTCGGCAAAGTGACAGGTTCCACAGTTGATAGGGAACCCTTTCTCACGACTATGCAGTTCAAATACTTACAACATAGTCCAATAAAGTATTCATTTAAAACATTTAAAAGCAAATCTCTGAGACAGCAGCTGTTCAAAGATCATGTTACAGAAGCCCCTTAAATCCACCACCAAAGTATCCTGGGCTGTAGCTGCAAGAATGCTAGTGATACATTCCAGTAGCATAAGCCACATAGGAGTGCAGAGTGCAAGTGGGAAGTCTGTATTACTAAGTTTTAAATCTGTACTTTTGATTCTGCCCCAGGTAACACTGCTAAAGAGTTGGGATAGCAGACACTGTGACACCCAGAAGTCTTGTGCCTGACCTATACCCAAGGGAAACTTTAAAAGATAAAAGCCAGTGCAAGAAATACCAATCCAAACCCGTCCTTCGCTATATACTGCATCAAGGTGAGAAGGAACCTACAGTTGTGTGACAGAATTATTTTGTATTTTGACTTCAGGTACTGCTGTTCCTAGAATCTGAGGACAGTACCCTTAATTTATAATTTACAGTGCAGCGTGGTTTTAGCCCTATAACCTATTCATGATTTGGCAACACAGTATTTAACAGACTTTGGTTTACTGAGGCATGAAGGAAATACAGACAAGAAACTTGCTATCAGGAAAAAGTGATTTCTGAAACTACCCAAAACAAGTCTGATGGAGCACATTAAAAACCAAGTATGACTTATCTGGACAACAATGTAATACCAGCTCTTAATGCTGGAATACGTTGTGGTTTCTGATCAGTGTTTCATCTCTACAGTATTACTTCTCAGGCTGAAGAGGTTTCAGTTTTGCAGAGTGCACTGGACAATAGTACCTGTTCACAGACTCAAGCCTTAGCAGTTTATTCCATAACCCCAAAAAAATCCTAGCTTGCAGTCAGGGATCATCAACACAAGATTCACTCATGTAGTTAGAGAGATAGAGAAGTGACATTTTAAGTAGACATATTTTACACATGCAGTTTGCCCTACAGTAGGCCATATACCTCAAACTCCTGATGGTTCCATGAGATAACATTAGCACTACCAAGTTCTCTGTCAATATTAAATGCTCTCATCTCAGACTCAAGAGTATCTCTCAGTTCTTCCCGTGTTTTGAAGTTCCAAATCAAGTTTGATCTAGCATGATCCTGAAGAAATCTAAAAAAGAAGTTACATAGTTTAAACCCCTAAAAACATCATCTGAAAGGCACAAAAGACTCAGCTGGCAAGCTAGGGAATATCACTAGCATCAATGGACCTTAATTACAAGGCACAGAGCAGTGGTCTCGGGTTTGTTACAGTAATTACGGTCGCTCACTTGTAGAGTGTTTCCATAGTCACGTAGGCCAGCCTACACTAAAGCACACCTGTGTCATCCCTTTGGGCTCAGTTTGTTATCTGCATATAGTTGCTGACCAGGAGATATGTCAGCTATCGACCATATCTGCCAGTAAGGGCTACAAGTGAACAGGGCAGCAGACATGAACATACCAACTGCATTTTAAACCAAAAAAAACAAGTAGTTCATACAAGCAAATAGAAGTTGATGTCTCAAGTGTCACAAGACAATCAGTAGACATTCTTCAGTAGCAGTTACAGAATAGCCTTTGGATCCAGAGACTGTCTGAAAACAGCACTTTAATACGGTTTAGGAGAACATAATACCCAAGTTCTTTTATGCAACACTATATTTGACATTTAGAAACATCATTCAGTGAATGGAGCAGTTAAGTTTATGGAACTTCCCCAAGCTTGCTTTCATAGTTCCTTGAACAGTCAAGCCCACTTAACACAACACCCTTAGCCAGTGATATATCTTTGTCAGATGGAAGCCCCTCCCTTGTAAACTCTGACTGCTGTAAGAGCTCACAGGTAAGCAAGTTGCATTTAGGACCTGTGGCACTATTTGAAATCCAGTAACCATGTGCTTTCTCTTTCCCTGCCTTAAACTCAAGTGTGTTCCAATTAAAGTTAAAACATCTTGAGTAGCTTACAAGCTGAGGCACCAACAACTACAATGCTTTCCAGTGCTATTTTGCTTGGCTTTCCATATCAGGCAGGTCCACACCTGCAGTTTGTTATTTACTCTTCCTTTTGGCTCAAGGGAAGAAATGTAGTTTGATAACATTTAAAAAGCTTTCTAAATTCTTCCCTTTCCTAAACAGAAGCTAAATCCTTAAGCATAGTTAAGATTTTTTTTTTTTGTAATAAGTAGCTGTTACAAAACAGTTGCACTGCTTCAAGGAAAGCAGATATTGGGAAAATCACAGCAACTCAGAAGATACTAACAAAAATATCCAGCCAGGTAATAACTTGTATCTGAGACCATCATATTAACTTTAGTATTTTTACCTGTAATAGAAGAGATCCCAGTTTGCCTCTATTTTTATTCTCTGGCGTCGTTTCCTTAATATCACTGGCTTTTGAATCATGTTCTGCAAAAGAACCAAATTTAACAAGTTAGTAGAAGCACATACTCCACATTTTCCTCTTTTAAAATAAAAAGCTAGGTTTTTACACTCCTTCAAAAGCCACACTAAGTTAATCCTCATTAATAACGTCTCCTTTTCTAGTAAGTAGTAGCAACAGACTTTCACAAGTGTTATTTACACCAAGTTAAATCATGCAAGAGAAACTTTCAGCTGTTTAACAAATCATTCATTTAGAAGCAAGTTATCCCTGAGAAACGCTTAGTTCCCCATCGCCGTAAGCATTCATCAGCTCCAAAGCTGATTGAGAGGAAAAGCCACAAGAAGAATGTTTTGCTCTTGTAAGGAAGTAACTAGAGCAAGTCACAGAAATAAAATGCAAACCTGACTTGGTCACTGGAAGGTTCCCTATTTTGATGAAGCATGAAATCATTGTTACACTCTACATGAGATACCACATGCAAGCAGAGGGTCTGAGCAACAGAATCCACACAAGTGGCAGAGACATACAGACTCACCATATTGTTTCTGTCCTGATTGTGATGAAAAGTTGGAAGAAAAAGAAAAAGGACATTTAACAAGCCACAGCCACAAAAGTAATTTAAAGTGGTAACACCAAACTTGCTGCTACCTTTTCCAAGCTACACTTGCACACGTTTACTGTGAAATGATACAACTCGGAACTCCACATAGAAAAATGATTGTTTGAATTCAGTATCTAGACAAGATGTTCAAAGTGCAATTTGATCTTCCACCACCATTTTTCACATTTCTCCATTTCTCCTCTGTTTTGAACCTAGTTCAGCATTATTCCATAAATATTACCTGACAAAATTGTGCACCACAGTCTACATCAAACTTCAGCTAGATTTTACCAAGTTACAGTTTCCCTAAATCAAAGCTTATTGTTACATCAAATTAAAAGACAGGCATTGTGCTTTTCATCCTTCCTTGCATATACAATAGATTATTTCATTTCCAAAATGCATAAAAACAAGCTTAATCAAGATAATAAAGTTAAAGGAAATACCTCATAATTCCAAGAGTTTGTAATATAGAACATAGCAATAAAACTCAAGGAAAAAGGAGACCAACAGTAAGAACTCAAGCAGTTATAAGCTATCCTCCT
>JAWWLV010000088.1:43387834-43416023 GCA_035041135.1 Platyrinchus mystaceus | reverse complement strand
ATATAGAACATAGCAATAAAACTCAAGGAAAAAGGAGACCAACAGTAAGAACTCAAGCAGTTATAAGCTATCCTCCTATAATATCAGATCAAAACAGTTACTTATCACTTCTGTCTTAACTGTGACTTTATGTGCAGTCTTGTGTTGCCATTTAAGCACTGAGATACCTATAGTCAAGGGAATCCTAACCTGGTGTCCCTGTCCACAGGAGGAGGGTTGGAACTAGATGATTCTTAAGGCCTCTTCCAAGCCAGGCCATTGTATGAGTCTCTGATTCTTTAAGCAGGTTCCGTAATTAAAATATCAGTAACAAACGACATAATTTTGAATGCAAAGAATATTCAGAGTTTCTTTTAAATGTACAATTTTGCCACGTTTCAAGGAATTTCCTCTTCTGTATAATTATCTTAGAAGAAATGCACATAGGCTGTGTTTCAGTTTGATAAGGTTAGCTAAAGCTTAATATGTATCCTGAAGGAATCAATTTCCATGCTTTATGTTCTCCCTGCAACCTATTTCTAACCTAAGGTGAAGAGTAATGAGAGGCAGATAAAGAGTAATAAGAGGCAGAGAGTTTTGTTTACCAGCTGAGTGTGTATTCCTCTCCACACTCAATCAAGTTACTGTAACAAATAGTTTCAAATACTTTTACCTCTTTCTGAGCTATGCCCATTCGATCTCTCCAATGCATCAAGACTAGATCCACCTTCTCTTTGGCAAATTTTTCAACTTCCTTTGCAGCTTTTCCAGCCAGTCTCTGCCACTCTGGCACTTTATTAAACTTGCCATACTGATCCTGCAGAATAAAGCCAATTAATCACTTACAGTTGTAGGTTTATCAACATCTTTGATGCAGGTCAATGCATCAGTCAAAGTGTCTGCATTAAAGTCACTAAGACTGTATGTCTATATATGCAATAGGTAAGACAGCTACATTTACTTACAGTTGCAATTTTTAAGTTATCTCTAACATGCATCCTATCAGCATCTTTTTCAGGAACAGGATCAGCACTGTCAAGGTATGCCAGCAAACCTGGTGGCTAAAAACATTTAAAAACAGTGTAAGCCCACATGTGGCTAATGAAAAGAAACCATCACATTAGGCAACAAGATTCTTTCTTTAAATTAGTGGTTTCAAAACGGAATTTATATTCTACTCTGAAGCAAGTATGTAAATCTACAGGATTTTTTTGCTCTTATTAGTAAAACACCACCATCCTCAACAGAATCATTGAACAGAGCCCTATATCCTGTTTTTTAAAGCAGCACTAAATGCAGCTAAAGAATGCAGGAAGAAGAGAGTTGATGCCACAGCAGTACTGAGGGGAAGGAATAACACTAGAATCCATCCATATGCTCTGATATGGACTAAATGTTACATGTGACATTAGAGATGAGACAGTCCTATTTGACTAAGCTTTCCCTAAGACAGTAATCAAGATCAGGACAGTTTGCTCTGCCAATAATGAAGGAACTTCTATTTTGAAACTAAAAGTTAGTAATTTCCTAGAGGTAATAATTCCTTACCACGGCTATTCTTTGAACTAATTTCACTGAAGTAACTTAAGCAAAAACCTTTTAGGAGACTGTAAAGGTTTAAGAACATAAGAACTACCAGAAAACAAGTTTATCCATGTTACAAGCAAACAAAGTTGGACAGACATGAAAGCATAAACAGAACTCTTGCCTTAATTTATTATTAACATAAAAAGTATTAGAGATGTTTACAATGTCTCCCACGTTTTTGTCCTCTTAATAAAGGACAAGAAGTCAGACATCTTATTTTTAAGTTTTGTGTCATACACCATTTTAAAAAGTGACAGGAAAGTAACAGAAAACTTTTAGAGTTTGATATGTTTTGAACTAGACATCAATATCTTTTAAAAGGACTGCTGATCTCTCAGGTAAGACTACCCCTTTGAAGGGGAAAGGGGATCTGCTTACTATATAGACTGCCCCAAGTTTTTGATAACACAGGCTCTTAAGATTCCTTTGCTACTCCATATCCCATTTTTACTCACCAAAATACGTTTCAACAAGTTCATAGCAGTTTTGTTCTCAGCTGTCCAGAGGCCAACCAAATGTCTACTTAACTGCCTGAAAAAGCCATTGAAATTAACAAACTACAAGTTAGTATTTAAGCAGATTTTAAAACCACTAAACTGTTGCCCTTACCATGCTGATGAAATGAAGATGAGCAAGAGCTTCGTGCTCTTGAGTGAGTAAGAGCACAAAGCATTATATTGTTCAAGTATATGCTTGGCATGCTTTTAAAGTGTGGCCTTTAGAAGTTCCAGTGAAGTTAGTGGAACAGTAGCAGCACATGCTTTCTGATCTAGACCTCAAAGAACACTTGAGCAATAGAGCAGAAACATCTAATAATCAAGTGTAAATTTATCCAGCCAACCTTAAGCTAAAGTTAAGAGTCTAGAAACCATAAAGAACTGCTACCTGCTCTACCTAAAGTTCTTAATACCAGTTATTGGCTAGAAGAGCCTTTCTGGGAGCCTGCCTTCTATGCCAAATGGTGCTTTCCACCAACATTTGTCACTAGGGTTCTACTGCACTGAACCAAAGCATTGCTTACAAGCAAGACATAAGCAGTAGCACCAAACAGGACTAGTATGACAGATGGTTTCACACTTCCTCTCTCCTGCATGACATACAGTGGCATTAAGTTCCACTTGTCCCTACATTCCCTAGCAACTCTAAGCACGTCAGGAATGCACAGCTAAAGCTTCAGTAATCTTGTATTCGGGTGGAAATAATTAAATCATCACTCATCTTTCCCAGCATGCCCTCAGAGCTCATGCTCACAAGTTCTACTGACTGTTTTGTTCAGGGAACAATTCCTGCGAAGAGACTTCTCTCCCAGATAGGCTGGGTAACCCTAACTGCATGCATCATGTCTGAGGTGTACACACCAGCTTTTATATAGTTGTATACTACTAACTGAAACTTTTTAGAAGTTCCAGACATTCTACTTGTCTTTTCTTTCCCTGAATGTCTTCATTTTAAAAAAAGTAAAATGAAATCAAAAATTGAACCTTTAATGAGTAACCAACCCAAGTCCACTTTGGCCAAAAAATAATCAAGGGTTTATTAAGGGGCTGCAGTCTCAGTTGAAGCTTGCTCTAAACATAACCAGATGCTGAAGAAAATACTCTCCTAAAAAACTGCAAGTTTTCTTCCCTGACCTCCCAGTGCTTCTAATGTTAGCTAGGCCATTACTTAGATTTTTTTAAACATGATATATCAAGTGAGACAGACATACCTATTTGTAAGCATCCTCTGATCTGTGCTTATTGTAAACATAGCAGTGTGCAAGTGACGAGGTAAGGCACCTTCACTGAGGGCAAGATCTTGCATTTTGGTAGCAATCTCTTTGTCTCCTTCCTTTGGAAACAGGGCAAGATGATTACTAAAGAAAGAACCTTTGTTAAGCTGCTTTTATCTTAGTCTACAGTTCAAAGGCCTTCTTGATCATCAATTAACACGAACTAATATTCAAAAACCAGAAGCTAGAGTATGATTTTTTTAAGTGGAAGTTCTCAATAGCAACTGCTCAAAGTTGTAGTAAAGCCATGGACCAGATAATTGATAGTTACATCTATGAGGACAGTCACTGAAGAGGATAAGATGCATGTCTCCCACCATAGATCAGGAGATTGGTAGTACAAGTACCATTTCCACAGTGCAACAGTAAATTAAGGTTAAACAGAAAATAAGAGCCACTGCTTGTTGCTTGACTTTTGTCAACAGTAACCATTTAAGATGAATGGGTGCTGTTCAGTTTAGACAGCCACATAGATAAAACTGTCAGGATACATTAGTTGCAATGAATAAGAAAAAGGTTTTGCTGCATTTTTATTTGTCTAAGTCCCACTATAGTTCAAGTGATAGGACTTTTAATAAACAGCATAGCAACGCTTAGCTATCGTTGTCAGGCATATCAATAGAAACTTGCAGATTTATAATACCTCTATGTCAAGTGTTCATTCACTTCCATTCCAAGAAAGTATTAGATGGATTTCAGATGCATAAGCCATTGTGATACAATGAGGCACTAACTTAAGCCCTGAATTTCAACACAGGAAGTGTCAAGAGTCAGTTAGAAAGGTCACCCTGCAACAATCATGAGCAGCCCTTCAGAAGTATGGACTGGGTCCATACATTATGTGGTATGGAAACTACCAAAGCCAAAGCAAGAACAGAGGCTGACACCACTAGTCTGCTCTGGGACACTACTGCCTGCTAATCCCAGTCCCATTCCATCTGGCAATGCATCCCAGAAAATATAGCCTCTCCTCCTTGAGACACCCTCTAACATGCAGGACAAGTCTAGTGGCTCTGAGGTATGTGACTGAGCTACATACAACATTAACAGCCAGATCTTGACTGCAGTATGAAAACATGCAAGGCACTACACCTAATGTCCCAACTCACATGCTTTCCAAACCCCACATGTAAGATAAAGCAATTTGCTATATTAAACCACTCACAATTAAGCAGGTGTTCTGTTCCTTGCTTTCCCACTTCCCCCTCCCCCCTTCCTATCTTGAGAAGCTAATATAACAAACTTTTATTGGTAAGCAATGGCACTTCCAAAATAGACAATACATCTTTAGCATGCTATCCCAGCTAACACTGATAAAATCTCACCTCTATTATTGCCTTCATTACCAAACCTGCTCCTTTCACAATTGCCATGGAAGGGTGCTAAAACAGAATGTTGACAAAATAATTATTCAATTGCAAAAACGGAAGATTAGATCATCTGTGCTTCAGTTTCCTTCACTCATCTACATGGCTGGTCTACCTCCAATTCTGGATAAAAGTTAGTATTTCAGTTTTGTGAAAGCTTGCCTCAAGAAGAGTTCCTACCCTATACCTTTAAACAAGAATTTCTCTTGTAACTCCCAGACAGATCTCCCAGCACTGAACAGCAGCATATATCAGAGAAGCTGGAATAATGCTGGGGAAATTGTTTGACACAAGCTGACACTAACCAAAAAGCAGAAGAGCATACTGTTTTTACAGCAAGAAGGCATGACATTTTAGCTAATAATCCTGGAATTCTTAAAGGTTTTATACTTAAAAGGATGTTACTCTTGTTTTGTAACTCTTAACTCATTTACTGAGAGAGAAACAAAATGGTAGAAGATTCTCCAAAGAGAGGAAGATCTGTGCATCTGCTGAATTAGCTTAATGTTTAATTAGTATTTTGAAGTGTTTATAGAAACCAGTCTTAGACAGTCTATTCTACAAGGATTTGACATATAATTTACTATAGAATAACTACCCCAATCTGATATCTGAAGGCAGAAATAGGTAATTAAAAAATTTGCCGAAGTAGACAAGGTTTAGGGACATTAACCAGCTGAACAGTAGACAAATCTGTCTTTTGGGAGAACAAGAAAAAGTTCATGTTCACTGACTACCTAAAGTCTCTAATAATAGTAAAAAAGTCTTACCTGAAAGAGCTTAAATAGTGTTCTTCCATTAGATGCCACCATTTCCAACAACATGTCAAACTGCTGCCCCTCAGTAGTCTCACTATATGGAGCACATAGGGCAAATGTCAGGAAGTCCAGAAGTGAACTAATTACTAGGGCACCTGTCCCATGATCCTGAAATTAGGAAGACAGGTATGTAATACAGATACAGCATTTCTCCCCTGCCTGAGAGTATTCATGATGCTGAAGATGCTCTTCCCTGTCATACTATGAACTAGCCTGCAAACAAAAACTACAAGTTTAGAATATGCCATTACTCTGAGTATGGCAACACCGTGGTAAAGTCTTAGCTAAAGCATATCAGACACTTATGACTCGTATAATGGTGTGCTACAAACTACTTTTTCTACTTTAATCCCACAAATCCGAGTTTACACTATCATTTTAGTTAAAAGAAACATCCAATTTCCATACTAAACACGCAAACATTTGTTGCAGGAGATTAAAGTTCTGCAGCACAGACAGCTACATGCTAACCTGTCAAGATCCAAAAACTTCATAGCCAAACACATCTGTATTTTCAACTGCAGGTGCAAATGCATTCAAAGATACATCCAAGTCCGACAAAAGCATTTTCATAGCAATTAGAAAAAGTACTTAAAGAAGCTACCTGTTTTCAATATTTTACTTACCACATGGGAATTGAATTTCTCTAGTAGATTTTCTAGAAACTTCTTTGAAGAAAGAAGGGAAGCTTTGTTCAACTGCTCCTGCCTCAAGTCGTAGTCATCATGCATGGGCTATAAAAAAAAATATTTATATGCAGTCACATTTCAACCCTCAGTTTTTAACAGCTGTAATCCAAAAGCCACCCTCTGAACATAAAAAGCACATCCTACTTCAAGTTCAGTAGGAAATCACTGTACAACAAGTTATTTCATGTCTGAACACAATGCAGGTTGAACGGCAGTCCCTATTTCTACATCTTTCAGTAGCCTGAAGTGAAGGAATCTGAAATTTAATACTTACACACATAAGAGCACAAAGCATGTCAATAGCAGCATGGGTTACACCATCATTGTTCCTTTTGAGGGCTTTCACAACCTTCACTCCTAATCGTTCTCGAAATCTTTTGAGAAAAGAAAAACCACCAAGATTAGAGAGGAAAAAGCAATCTTAATTTTAAGATAAAAAGTGTAGTCGGTGACCAAAAGGGGCCTGTTGCCATTGCATTTAGCAAGTCAGTAATTCTGTATTTTCATAAATCAGAGATTCCTTGATAGGAAAACTTTAATACTTACTTCATTATTAACTATATGCCAGGCATATTGTCATGACTTCAGTAGAAGGGGGAGGGTTACTAAGGGTAATTTCAGTTAGAAACTACTAGAAGTTTCACTGTCCTATCCTATAAATAAGCCAATTATAGCCAGCTCCAGGAGAGACTTCCTTGCTGATGGCCAAGGCTGAGCCAATGATATGCGCTTCTGTGATAACCTATTTAAGAACAGAGGAAGAAAAGCCTCTATTGCAGAAGAAATTCCAGCCTGGGGAAGAGGAGAGGAGAACATGGGATAGCAAGCAGACTCCAAAGTCAGAGCAGAAAGAGGGGGGAGGAGGGGCCCGGGGGGCCTCCCTCTCCCCCTCCAGCAAGAAAAAGACTGAGAGCCAAGGCCCCTGCCACTCGTGGAAGACCACTGAGGTGTGGAGATTTTCCCCCCCTTTACAGCTCATGGAAGAACCCATGCTGAAACTAGTGGTTACAGGAAGGAAGCTGTGACCCCATGAGAGACCCAAGCATGGAGCAACATCCTGCAAGAGACCTGTGGCCCATGGAGAACAAAATCCACGATGGAGCAAGTTTTTCCTGCGTAAGACTTGTGGCCCCACTGGAAGACTCATATCGGTACAGCTCAGCCCATGAAAGACTGCATCCCCTTGAGGGAGTGACCCACGGAGAGAAGTCCATCAAGGACTGTCTCCCTTGGGAATGGACCCCAGAAAAACAAGAGAAAGACTCAGAGCCACAACCTCCCTGTAGCCTGTGGTGAAGAATATGGTGGAGCAAGTTGTCCCCCTACAGCCCACAGAAAACCATCAGGGTGCAAAGATCCCCCTGCACCCAATGAAGGAGTAACCCCCAGGATAGCAGATTGAGAAGAACTGCTGTCCAGGAGACAGACTCACTTTAAACAGCAGCAGAAGCAACAACTGACTGTGACCCTCCCCCCTTCCCCATCCCCCTGCACTGCTGGGGAGAAGAGAAAGAACTTCGAAGAAAGCAGGAGTTGGGGGGGAAAGTGTTTAAGACTGTTTTATTTCTCACTCTCTTAGTTCTTTATCCTGTTAGTAATAAATTTAAAGTTCTATTCCCTACGTTGAGTCTGTTTTACCCTTATCTATTTTCATGAATTCCTTGTGTTTTTTTTTCCCTCTCCTCTGCTGCTTTGCAGAGGGAGGGTGAGAGAGCAGCTTAGTGAGTATCCTGGCATCTGGCCAGGGTCTAACGGCCACACACATTCACCAAAATATGGACATATTTCTGTAGTTACAGGATGCTATTTACATAGAAACAGAACTTAATAAAGGTCTCACACTAAGTGCTTTTGTACTCTTCACATCATTCAGTTGTTCCATAGTCCCTAGTAAGTTATATTTTCAAGAATTTTTCATTTTCAGAACAGACAGTTTTTCTGCTTCCTTATGTTATTTAATTAAGACACAAGCTCCAAGCAGCCTGTACTTACTGCAGAAGCAAACAACTTCCTAACACCGTCTTATCTTGTGTTGAACTGAGGATAGCAATAACATCAACATACTTTAAGAACTAAGAACTGCCTACTTCAAGGACAGATGAAGGTACATTTTAAAAGTTTTACCACCAGGAAAAACATTAAACCATATTTGACTCAAGACAGAGTATTCAGCAAAGGAGGAGTCAGCTTTACTTGCTAATGATTACTTGGGATTCTCAATTTGCATTAAAGCCTGGTGACAGACTTGCACTACTGAATGCAATTGTGTACAGTCTTCCAGTCTTTTTCATAAGTGAGTCCTAACTCCACTTCTCAGTTTTAGAGACAAGTTATTAATAAAAGCTCAAGAACTGTTTTCACCTACTACTTCCAAGCTTGAAGAGACTAATCACTTACTTTGGAAGCTGAGTAAAGGCAAGGAAGCCTGCTTTTGAAGCCACTAGTCTTCTTACTGCTTGGAATTGGCTTTCAAGCTCTGCATTAGATGCTGCAATATCTCCCTCTTGGGAGAGCAATGCTGTTATGGCGTTATTAATGAGTTTCTCCTTGTTTTCTGAGAACAGACCCTAGTTAAAAAATAACAATAATTAATTTCTTTATGCATTAACAACATCTTAAAATGATGAGTAGAGGATTTATTCTTACATCTTGTGTAACTGCATGTAGTACCCCACTGTAGGAAATGTTAGCATTGAACCTGAACACAGCATCTGCAAAGTTACCATCTGTAAGAAGACATAACAACAGTTAAGTACACAGTACCTGACTAAATATCTGGATGCTTTAAAGAGCACTATAAACCCATATAAGAAGCATTAGCTTACTTGGAGGAGCAGCCAAAAACCTCAGATGAAGGCTCTCTACTTCTTCATCTACAGGCATACTGAGTAATCCCCAACGCTGGCCTTTGTGTGTAGAGGTCATTTTCACACAGACATCTCTATTACCAGAAGCTCTCACTCCATCCAACAAGCTAGCCAGCAGAGAATCTCTGGGTTGGGACAAAGACACACAAATATAATTTATATCAGTGAAGTGATGCCAAAGAACCAAGTTTCAAGAAAAATGGGATAAAAATAATCAAACACAGAATGAAAGGCAGCAATACTTGGAATCTCTTACTAACACTAGTGCCAACAGCTAGACCTGTGGAAGAAGCCACTAACTTTCAAGTGTTCCTTTATTCACTGTAAAAAGAGAGCTGACTTACATCCAGTACAGCCAGCTGTACCCTTTCACTAATGGGATCAATTCTAGATTATCTGTTAATGAGTTACACATGTTGTGAGCCAATTCATCCCTGTGCTTTCTGCAAAACCTCACTTAGCAGGATTAGACTGTATTACAACTGCAAGTACATTCAGGGACTATGCTGTTGGTTGTTTTAAATAGAATCAACTAAGACTGTCTAAAAGAGAGAGCTCAAAGGGTTCACAGCCTTCACATTTCTGTATCACTTGAACTGTGCTTTCTTTCCTTGTCTCAGATATGCTCGTTATCCAAGTACAGCACACAGAACAATATTGCTTAGGAGAAACAGGCTGTATCTAACCGTCCAACACCCTTCCATGTTTAACAGAAAACTTCTGGACAGATTTTCTCAAAGTTGGAATGAAGGTAAATGGGAGAGATTTAGTTCCTGTAACAAATCTTGATTTGTAAGTGGCAAACTGCTAGAATAGTAAGGCTTTGAGTTAACACCTCCAGGGGTCAGAGTTTATGGAAGCTGAGAAACTAGAAGCACTATAATGGTAACTTCCTTTTGAATTTATAACCCACAGGAGCTCCAGTTACCTTTCTGTTGAAGAGTACTTCCGAATTTGTCCTTTGATAAATTCAATGGTGAAAAGCTGCGGGTTTTCACAGTCACATACTATTGCAAATACCTAAAAATAAGGGACAAGGATCACATTCATGAAGCAGTGTTATTTAGCTAGTCTAAAAATTAGGGCTGTCTTACATATACTAACAAATGCTTATCTTTTAGAGCTGCTATTTGAAGAACTGGTGCTGCAAAAGGATGCCTCTTACCTCGCCTAAAGGTTTCAAAGTTGCGATGTTATAGGTAGCTGGATCCCGCTCAACCAAGCAAGCTTCTGTAAGAGCTAGCACTCTTTTCACAGGTTCCTTATAAAACAAGAGAGGCATGTTAGGAAAGAGAATACTTAGCACCTTAGAGGAACCAAATACGTTCAATTTGATACCCTTACCAAGTGTCTAGGTGTTATTTTTTGAACAACAAACTCTGCTAAAGATGTTATAGATTCATCATTGCTGTATTTTCCAAAGCGAAGATTCAAGTACTGCTCAAATTCTAGGGATTCTTTCCTTATTCGCAGAGAGATACCTATGAAGTTGCCGGCATGCTCTATTGCACTCTTGATAATTTCCTCCCTCTGTTCAGATGCAAACAGGTGCTGCGAATTTGGACAAGAAAAAAAGTGACAAACACAGCACAGCTGAAGAAATCACAGTTCTGTAAATAATCCTCCATTATACATCTAAGAGTGGAGAATGTTCACAGCAGCTTGGCTTGCCTTTGCTAAGTGCATTGTATAGAGGTATTTATTACACAGGAGATCCACTATTAAGTTTACATTTGTCTTTGAGGAAAGAAATCTATAGCAGCTATTCCTAAAGGATACCCTGCTACACATTAGTGTGCTATTACAGTGAAAGGCAGCATGACCCACCTGTCCATCCTTGGCAACAGACTCTGACAGTCTGGCAAGAGTGAGGAGCAGGAGAACCACTGTGGTAGCCCCAGCTGCTATCTGCAACGACTGCTATCCACCCTTGCTAAGCAAGGTTAGGGCAGCTCTAGAGGATCAAGTATATATTGCTAGTTTTATGCCAGAGAAAAGCATGCTGCAGCACAAAAGACATGGCAACCCCGATCTAGACAGCAGTCCTATTTTGTTAGTAGTGACTGAAGTTGCTATAGTTAGGAATTAATTCATGGTTACTAATGTAAAGATCCTTTTCAGCTGCTTGCAGTACAGTACACAGAAACCCTTTAAAGATTTTAAAACCAACATTACACTGCAGTATTTCCCAAATAAAGCTCTGATTATCAGATCACAAGTCCAAAGAAGCAACAGCACCACTGATGAATCTATTTCTGAATAGAATCCCTCCATCAGTTAGGTAGATTAGTGACACACTGCCTGTCACTTCTGTAACTTTGAGAAATGACAGGAAACTCCAATGTCCACATTACATTCATATTCACTACCCTGAAAAACTAGATATTTTATGCTCTGTAGTTCTTAAACAAAAAACCCAAACCAAAACCCAACTCACACATAGTTTTCAAATATTTTAACTAATTTCCTTTTGAAATCTGTCCATAAGCCTTGAGGCTCCGCAGCAGGGTCTCAAAGATGCACTTGTATGCTCAAACTATGTTGAACCTTCATTATTAAACATGCAGCTATAAACATCCTAAGAAGCATTTGAAAGTATTTTGTTTTAATACTCACCAATCTACTAAATCCTCCATAGAGGATACAGAAGCCTCCCTGATAGCCAGTAATATCAACAAAGCCTTCAATGTTTCTGTAGTCATAGGAGCACAGCACTTTATTTGTTGCAGGATCAATTTGGTCAATACCTCCAGGAGTCACTTCCAGAATCACAGGTTTCCTCGTATCACTCCAGTGATGTTTATAGCAGTTATACCTCTGCAGAGAGAGCTACTTTTAGATCTCCACACACACTTCTTTACTACACAGTAACAGTTCTTTTCCAATCTAGTAAGTTGAAAAAAATTATATAATTTCCCTTAATGATCTTATCTATATCAAAACCACTATGAATCAAAGGTGGCTGTCAACTGACAAGGAAGTCAAGCTTAAACACTGCTTTTTGAAGAAAGAACAGCAATCCCAAAACAGCCACTCCAAAAGGCAATAAGCTTGTCTCATTACAGAAGGTGGTCTATTCACAGACCCTGAGCACTATGGTTTGACAAGGAAATAGCTTTTTCAGCACATGCTGTTATTCAGCTAATCAAATTAAGGTAAGCCTATCACTGTAGTACAAATTTTTCATCTCCTGCAGTCACACTCCCTTACAAATACAGACTTACTTAAAACAGCAAAAGTTAGAGGTCTGCTCTAAACTCCAGTAAGACAGAAGAGATCCCCATAATCCAGCCGTGTTACTATGTTCATGACTGAGGATTTTTTCTATGCAATATTTTAAGTTATTTAAAGTAACTTTAAGCACTTTAAATGCTATCTTCTATGACCAGAAGACAAAGTCCACCTCTGTATACTCTCTGGTTTATTACTGTTATTACCAAGATTCAGTAAACACTGATCCTGCCTGTAATCTGACCTATAGAAATCCACCAAGGAAACAACATTCCTGCATCAAGTGTTCAGGATGTTATGCAGAAAAGTATTTAGAGTTAGAAAGTGAAGTGCTATAAGTATTAAACACTGACTAATGAATCAAAGCTTATGTTTTTTTCTCCTTTTCTCTCCAAATAAGAGTTCCACATGGCACACCTCTGTATTTTGGCAGTAGCAGTCAGAGTCCATGCACCACCATAAGGCTCATGCCAAGTGAAGAGAGCTCAAATATTCTACTGTTAAAAAGGTTCCTTCTGCTTTTGAACAAACTCTTAATTTTCTCTTCTCAAAGACTTCAGATCCAAATTTACATGAGTTATTTTAGGTACTGCACATAGCACAAACATAATACACATTAACAAAGTCGAAGTTTAAGTCTTTAGATAACTTCATTAAACTGCACATGATCCAGACAAGCCGGACACTTACCCGTCCTGTGATTTTTCCTTCCGAGAAGTCTGTCCTGAATCTCTGTTTTTAAAAAAGTTAACCATGAATGAATGCAAATATGACAGCCAATCTATCCAGAAAGTCTACACTTAAGCTATTTTATGGGACTCACACTAAGCCTCCTCAAAAGGCTCACCATTCCACTGCAGTTTAACATATTCAGTATTTGTCCCTTTACTCACTGTTTATAAATCATGCAGTAGTTGCTGCAACTGACACAAGATCAAGTTCATTAACATAACACCTCAAAAACTTGCTTTCCTACTTTTTATGCAAAGAAAGAAAACACAGTAAGCAACCTCAAATGATAATGGTAACCAAGTACTTACTGCTTACCTGAAGAAAAAAATTAAAAGTCTTACCAGTGCCTCTGTAAGGAGTTCTGTTCTGTGCTCTGTGGAAAACTTAAGCGTCTCAGACTTCTTTCCACTCCCTTTGCGAAAAGTGAGACTAAATTCTGTTCCTTGTCCTTTTCCAACAGGAGAAATACTACAGATATCTCCATAAGGCCACTAGACAATTGAAAGTAATTAAATTATACTGTTAGTAATTTTAAAGCTACATCTCCTCCATTCAAAACCCCTTAGCACTTATAATGAGGGACTGGCTGTAATAAGATGACAGCTAGCATGCTACGTGACAGCATGAGTCTGAGCTTCCTCTGATACTGTGCAAAGTGAGTAAGTGTCCTGACTCCCTTCAGGGACAGAGCTTTACAGTAATCAAACTTATCCCAGTTCCTTTGGAACAGCACACCCAAAGGCAAACTACTATTGTTGGCCAATAAAGACAAACTGCCTAGAAGTACAAAACCTACTGGGTATTGGTGGAGTCAGTGAAGGTAACACTTGGATTTCTGTTATGCGTGCTTTTGTAGCAGCTGAGATATCTTCTGTTTTTTCTGGGATCTTGTCAGACTGGACAGTTTCTAAAGTCTGAATGCTACTACTTCCTCTGGGTAATGAACATGAGTCAGAAATCAATTTCAAAAAAATCATACCTGATTTGTAATTTCTAGTGTGTTGGGGTTGTATGTGGTGATGGCATGGGTTCCAACTGAAAAGACTCGCTTATACCTAGAATACAAAAGAATATTCACTTTCTCCAGAAGTCACAGAAAAACCCCTGCTGAACTGCAAAAATTATGTTAAGAAGCTATATACAAGTCATTGCTAGGAAATGCATATGGAATTTTCTTTGTTGCTGGTTTGCAGTTTACCCTTATAAATACAAGTTAAACACTATTAAATGTATTTACTTATACATATCTTTTCCTAAGTTAATGGCTAAATCAGGATCAAAGACTCTCAGAACTTGTACTGAAAGGCAGTACCAGAACAGAGTAAATATTAAAAAGACTACATAGATGGGGGGAAAAAAAAAAGAAAACACTCCTGCAATAGTCTAAAGCACCTGTCTGAAGCTATCTCAGTTGTAACATAAAATAATCCAGTTTACACACCTGGTCACAGTACTGTAACAAGTCCAAGTGTCACTATGGCCAAGTCTAATTTTCTTCACCTTGAAGAAAACCAAAGCCAGCAAACTCCTGGTCTCAGACCACTGAACTTATAGTTCTATATGCAGCTAGTCACTGTATCACAAATATGTTAACTGCCCCAGTGCTTAAAGAACACCTGCAGCACAGTTGGTTGCCTGTGTTTCAGAAGTATCAGAAATAAGCAGCAATGAGCTAAAGCTAAGAAGTTTAGTTGCATTAAGTGGAAACTGGCAGCCTTACTATGGTTTCATTTCCTAGACAATCTTCCAAACATACCCTGAACCAATAGACACTCTTTTACATATTTCTCAATCTGAAAGTTTTGCAACAAAACTAACCAGAGTTTGAAACAGTAGATTCTTAATAGTACCTTATTACTTGCACAAATTTCATGTTACAGGGTTACTTCTATCTGGAAGTCGTCTATCTGGAAGCCTGAACCAGAGCCAGTACTAGGAAGTATTCTCTGACTAAAGCAACAGGATCTGAACACAGATGCTTTTCTTGAATCAAATAAAAATACTTTGGCTAGTTGTCCATATTAAAACTGATTCCATGTGGGAATTTAAGTTTCAGTTCTGGGTAAACTGTAGGTTTCTTCCAAAGGATACAATCAACAAGATGACTGACTAACTACTTTGAATTTGTGCCATATTAGACACTGCATCAAGAACCAGCAGGTCATTTCTTCCATGCTTTTTTGCATTCTTGTGCTGCAGTCCCTTCTCCTCTCTCACTTGACAGGTCTGCAGCACAAGCCATCATTTCGGTATAAGGTCAAACTTTGCATGGGCTTCAGATATATTCAGAGCAGCTCCCTCATATTCCTTCTCTCATAATAGGAAGTTCAAGAGTATCTGACAGTCAGCCTCACAAAATTCCTACCCTTCCATTTTCCCTTATTATTCAAACAAACTGCTGCAAGTTGAAGCCATTAATGACCCAGAGGAGTTTATCTCTAGGAATTAAAGCAAGTGCTTATTTTCTTCAAAGCTTAGAAAAATCTGTATTGAAGCAATCTGCCACCTTAAAGATGTTTAATATATTTGAAAAGGCTATTTGTTTCTCCACATAGTTGACTTTTCCTTATTTTAGATGCAGGTCAAGAGAAGTTGTTTTAATGAAGCAGAACATTTAAAGCTACTCTAGCTGCTAATAATTCCACTATATTCAGTCTGTCATAGAATGCTCCAGTGCTTAGTTCATAAGCAAATCCCTTGAATCTACTAACTGTTCCCTCTCCTCTTGTTTCACCATTTAGGTAGGTATTCTGTCTTTTATGTGTCTTATAAATAAGGTTTGTTTAAGTTCTTTAGAACAGCACATCACAAGCAATAAAGCTGTTTATTACTTGCTCAAGGTTTTGTTACTCACTTAACGTACTAAGAGCTTCACAGTGCTCTGTGGCAGAATAAGGATCTGCAATGATCACACATAATTGAAGATCAGCTTCCAAACATTACAGCCCCTTCCTTTTCTCCCCTCATGCTCAAGCCTGCATTTCAGTATCTAGGAAGCATATTTATTACCCAGCATTTTAAATATGTGATGTGACAAGGAACACAAGACAGAACAGCAGATTTGCTGAGTTACCATTTCCTTTGTCTCCTCTCTCTATGTGAATTCAGAAGACCCAAGTCTTTTTGTATGAACAGAGGAGATTTAGAAGTCAGTTCTTACACATGGCCTAAACATACTCTTGTCCAGAACTTCACCTTAAAATATGCAAGAAAGGTATTTATTCTTGTACACCTTTAAGAGTTTACTATTAATTATCTCTCAAACTACTCTGCAGTGTATCTAATGCCAGGATGTTTTAAGAAAAGCTGAAGCAAGTATCCTCTTCCCAGTAAAAAAGCTACTGCCTATTCACTAGTTTCTTCAAAGCACCGTAGAAGTCTTTTTTCAACCAGGATGAACCTGGTAGACAAATTTTATACCACATCACTCAAAAGAAAGACAGTGTTCATTAGTTTTAGAGAACTACAGATTAACACTGGAGCATCATCATCTGTACTACTAGAAAATACTTTAACTGATATACACATAGCCCAAACTCAAAACGACAAATCCTATGAACAGTCAAAATGATTCAGGCTCATTTAGCACCACACATTGCTTTCTTTAATGTTATCCATAGATTGTACTGAGAATGCATAACTATAAAGTCCACTATGAGTGGACTTCAGAATGCAAATATAAAATTACTAAAAGACATATCAGCTTCTGCTGCAATGTAACAAGAGATAACTCCTCACTAAATACTCCTTTACCCTTCATTATGAGAGAAGTAACACACCACTGAATTTTTAAACTAAACCTGTTTTAGACTTTGGACTTAGCCTGAAGTTCTATAAGACTTCATAGTTTTTCAGAATGCTACCATCAAAGTTCAAGATCATACTACTCTTTAGTTCCACAGCTTGCATCAGGCTCTTTATTGAAACATATTTGACAAAAGAAGAAATAGGAGTTTAATGTATTTAATTTTCAACAAGTGGCTCACATCTCGCACAACAGATTTGCACATATGCCACAGAAAATTCTGAGGGAGAGATCAGATAGCTGCTCAGTCTAGTCTGGACTCTGAACTACCCAGAGCTTTAATTTTTGCTGACAAAAAGGCAGGGAGCTCTTTACATTAAACACTGAAGCCCAACCCATCGTTCTTCAAACCACAGTTGAAAGATATGTGGCTGCTGCTCCTTATATCCCATCTGCCTTTCCTTCCCAGTATTCCCAATCTTTGATAGGATGAATTTGGCAGACAGCCAAAAATACCCAGTTTCAACTTACTGGTTGAACAACAGATTCAGACATGACCCCTTTGTATGATCATTGGAATCAAGCAGTTCTCATGCTCCCAGGGTGCAGACAACCCACCCTCTTTGTCATGTTGTTGATAGCAAGGGAAAACCCCAACTCCACAGTGCTACTATGCGTGTGAAAAGCAACAATAAGGACACCAAAGAAAGTCCTATGACACTTCAAAAAGTATGCATAACAGCTGACTTCAGACACAGAATAACAGACACCAGTTATGATAATTTAACAGATAGTCTTGTTAGAGGTTCCCTAGCTTTTGCAGCACCACTGAAAATTCATTTTTAGATCAAAGGGATGAAGTTTATTTCTATTAACAGAATTCTTCAAATGATCTCAGTTAGTAGTTTAATAGATAATCTATTACACAACGCGTTAAGTACACATGTGGACTAGTGACCCTCATCTATTAAAGTACATAAGACATTACTTCTCTCCAAACCTGTTCTAAGAAGCATTTCCACTTTCAAATTAGTACTTTATATAGTAAGTTCAAGAGACTCAGAAACTCAGTAAGTCAGGCGGTCCATTTCAGAGCTACACTGAAGTGTGGGAACACATGCAGAGGAAGGCCAAAATGCAATATTTAATATCCAAACTGATTCCAGTGAACGTACAGTCAGTTCAGAGACTGAGCAGCAGGAACCTTTAGTTCAGTTTTCACCCACCAGTAGGATGCACTTAAATCCAGTACCAGGGAGAAGCGTCACACAAAACATTAAAAAAACTCCCCAGAAGTAACAAACTTCAAACTACTTACTTTCCCCTCCATGAATGTTTTGTTGTGTAGAAACAAGCAAGATCTCTGTTTTCTCTAATTATATTCATTCTGCGCCAAGACCTAAAAACAAAGGAGACATCCTGTTAGTACTAAGGATTTTTATTTAAAACCAAAGTTCACTAATCATCAATACGCTTCAAAACAAAAAGACTGGGGTTTTAAACACTCAAGTCACTGCTTTGTCAATTCCACACACACAAAAAAATAAATTAGGAATACTTAACTTTACCAAACAATCCATGGACTAAGTTGCACATGGAGCTGCACATGAATTATTAGTTTCTCCACTGAATTTGTTACACTAGCTACTCTTTAACAGTATCAGGTTCCAGTAATTTATGTCCTGTTTGCCCTATTACAATCACTCTACTTTCACTGCACCTTCGCAGATTCACGTTCAAGTGTATTTTGTATCATCTCCAGAATGCTTTACTCCTGAAAATTGTTTAGTATCAAAATTATTTGAGAACCCCATAACCATAACTCCAGCTAAGCCAAATTCGTATTGCAACTCTGAAATAAACAGCAAGGAGATATCTGGATATCATCTTGTTTTCCAGTCTGAAACAGAATCTGAAGTGGAGAAACTTATTAGCTAAGCATTGTGTTTAAAGAGCTGACTAAGTACCCCTCCTGTGCTGTAAGAGTTTAAGCAATCTCACCACTAACATCCTGAAATGCTTATTTCACATTAGAATATCTATTCCCTAAACACACATTCAGGATTTAGTGAAATTTGTCCACAACTGCTTGAGTTCTAAGGAGTGCTTCTGAACACTATCTTCCATGACTGAAACAGATGCATGTTCAGTACTTAGGAAATTAACTTTATTTTTACTTCACAATGCCATAGGCAAGGCACTTAATCAGGGAATGTCTGCTTAAGTACAGAAGTGAAGCTGTCACTCTCAGTTTTACTTACAGCATTAGTTTTATTTTCAAATGTGTCAAAACAGGCTTCCCTGTTACTGATTAATGACTGGTACTACTCTCAGGTTCACACCATTAACGTGGTGGCATCCCCAAAACATAGGGCACTTATGCTAGTCTGCAAGAACTCAGAGAGGTTGCCCAAAGGAACTCTCAGGCAACCCAAGCCCAGTCAGTACCTCACTGACTCAAAGTTAGATTACAACCCCAGCTATCTTTTTACATTCAGCTAACTCTATTTGATTTGGCAAAAGAAGATTTCTTACTTTGAGGTGGATGACCTGTAACATTACCTCATCGCTAATTTCTACCCTCTACAACTCCAGGCTATTTTCTTTCTGAGCAAAGACTGCAGCAGTTATGGAGTCATAAACATGAAGAATGGATAGCCTGATTGAAATGAACTTGAGAATTCCTTCCCTCAGGTGAAGAAGCAGCACAATCATCACTACCTACTGAAGAGAACTTGAGGTACTGCCTCTGGAAAGAGAGAAAAGCAGTATTTACATATTTCAATCTTTGAGTCAAATTTTCAGAGTTAATAGTCCAGTGACCAGTGGCACGTTAAATTCTCTAAATCTAGTTTCTGGAAATAAAGTTTTGTGAGGGGCAAGATATTCATCAGCGTTATTACTACTGATTGCTGACACCTACCTGGACTTGTGTAAAGCTTTGACACTGTCCCACATGACATTCTTGCCTCTAAACTGAAGAGCCATGAATTTGACAGATGGACCACTCAGTGGATAGGGAACTGGGTGGATGGCTGCACTCAAGGAGTTGCAGTCAACAGCCCAATGTCCAAGTGGATAACAGTGACAAGTGGCATTCCTCAGAGGTCAGTATTCAGACTGGCACTGTTTTAACATCTTTGCAGTGACGTGGACAGTGGACCCTCAGCTGGTTACCCAGAGAAGCTCTGGATGCCCCACTGCCCTATCCCTGGAATTGCTCAAGGCCAGGTTGGAGTTGGCTTTGAACAACTTGGTCTACCAGCGGGTGTCCCCAGCCACAGCAGGGGGGTTGCAACGAGCTGTTCTTTGAGATCCCTTCCAACCCAAAGCATTCAATGATTATTCCTCATATTCTTCATTTCACCTGATTTAAGAACTATATTGTATTATTATTGCCATGGATTGAAGTAAAAACAGTACACTCTATCCAAACTATTTACTGTACAGTAGCGCTCTTTGGGTCTGATTATTTTGTGTTTTAAAGTTATCTTTCAGAACAAAGTGCCAGACACTCAATCTTCATACTCTTCTTTCAAAGCCATTTTCTTGACATTGACTAATGTATTAGTAAAAATAAAATAAGAGGCTTATAACAAGACTAGCTCCACTAAGTATGGGATTAAAAGATCTATTTATCTGTAATTCCAGTTTCACCAATACCAGACTCCTCTGACCAGCTCTATTAAGTCTCCCAAACCTGAACACCACTTGCTCTGGGGTATTTAAAGCAAGATGTTCTCCCATTGCAAACATCTACTCTTAATAATACAGAACTGAGAAATACTCATTTATGAACTACCAGCAGCTTCCGGTAATTTTAACACCAGCATCTAACTGGATTCAGGATACTGATACATGAAGTATTGTACATGAAGTGGAAGTAACAAATTCACTAGACTTTTTTGTTTAGATCAAAGCTACTAGAATCATTAAGCTTTGATGCTTTACTCACTGTGCTTCTGGACAGTGATTGTCACTATCCCTCCCACTGAGAAGACTACCACAGAGGCAATATATGCCAAAATCTAGTAACAATTATTTCCTGTACACATTTTCCAGCAATTTAACAGACAGAAAGGCTAACAATAGCCTAGTGTTCTGAGCTGCTGTGTTGAAGTCCAGCAATCATTTTTCAGTTGTCTTTAGCTCCACAGGAAGAGCAAGATAAAAAAATAGTTCATGCCAAAGACAGACATTTTAGAAGAAACCAAGTTTTCTTCCTTCACTGGTTCTGCCAGAAAGAGTGTGGCATCATACTTGCTGTACTATCTACAATGTCATATACTGTAATTTTAGCACCTAAGATGGTATAACCATTGACTCTGCAGAACACATCAGGATTTATCATTAATCAAATTCAGCCACGTTGCCAGTGTAAGCCACAGTGGCCTGCTTAGTCTTATCATATTAATTTCCTAAAATAAGAGAACATTCTTGTTACCTTTAGCTCTTCTTCCTGTATTCAAGAGACCTTCAAAAAGTTGACTGACTTTACACAAAAATTGAGTTAAATTCTTTATTTCACTCATAAAAGTATCCATGACAATACAGCCCCAATTTTAATAATCATCTTAAGTGTCCTTTGGTATCTAGTAGTCAAAAAATCAAAACTTCAAAGGTTATTTTGAACACTTTGCAGCACAGCCATTCCATATCCCATACTCATGGTTCTCAAAGGTTTGACACCAGAGAAACACCTAGTTCAGGTGTCCCATTTCCACTGGAGCAGAGGCAATGAGTACTTTGAAAGTAGCGCTTTATAAACATGTTTTGTTTGGTTGAGAGAGTTTATCCATGCTGAATGCAGTATAGTCAGATAATCTGAGGTTCCTGCACGCAAAATATTGTCTATGACTTAGAACGTCTTTTGGAAGCCTAACTAAACACTTCCCCAAAACATGTCCCAGACATTTTAACCAGCTTTTTCACTGGACAGAAGTTCAGCAATACTTTCCTATTTGGTCCTTTTAGTACTGTAAATAGCAGTGAAACAGCTTTGGGGGAAGAGCTGAAACCACATTTTTGAGTGCCTCGTGTACCAGAAATAGAAACCCCTTGAACTAAGGGGCCTGAACTGCTTCCAGGACTCCCCCTGCCTCAGAGTTTAAGCTATACAGAATCACAGAATAGTTTCAGTTCAAAGGGACCTTTTACACGAGCAGATACATTACACAAGCTGTTAAACTTGCATGCACTTTCCACTTTTCCAGGATTTCCCATTCTTCAGACAAAACTACCATCTGGGAAAACAATCTACTTCAGGAAATGGAGAAAAGTTAGTCTCAAAGTAGCACTTGCAGAGCTAGAAACAAAGCTGTGACCTTGCAGGCATCAAAGCAACAGGCACAGCTGTAATTATACGTAAGTGCCCCTCAGTTTAAATAAAGTCAGAAGTTTGGACATGGGTCCAAAGTTTAGTGCAGAATTTAGATTGACTTTTTTCCTGATCAAATTATTCCTCTACTATTACAAAACCTGCAGATCTTTCTTAAATGAAGATTTAGCCAACGCTAAGGTAGGATTCAGAGCCTCAGACATGATTATTATTCTGTTCCACTGGGGGGAGGAGAAAGAAAAATGCTGATAAGAAACTGAGATTTCTTTTCAAAAATTTATTCCAGCACAGCTAAATACAAGTTAGAATTCCGGGCAAGTCTTGACTACACAGGGACAGATACCCATAGCAAGCTCAAGTGTGACTTTTCTGAGAGAGACAAGATGTACTATGAGCATAAAATAAGGCATCAACTAGAACAAAGCACTAAAAAAAATCCCTAAGGTTCTGTTAATCTGTGGATCGACATATCTACCTTCTAGCTTAGAGGTCTGGAGCCTGATTTCCAGTCATCTACACCTCTGTAGCTTTAAAGGCATTATTGAAATAAATGAGTTTTTCTGCACTAAAATGTTTTAGTTGTCTAGGTTTCATCTGCTTCTTTCACTGCTGTGTGCACTAACTGGCAGAGTTTTACCATCACACAGATGCTTTTTAACAAGCACTAAACTTCTTTCACTTCCCAGAACAGTACTCTTCTCTTAAAGTACTACAGTCTAATTAGCTGTGGAAACTCACTTTTTTAATCTGTTGTGCAGGAACTCTCAGTCCTTTTTGTAAGAGGAGAAAGAGATAAGGCCCACAAGATCCTTAGAAGAGGCTAAGTGCAGCCTGCCTCAGTGATAGCAGCAATCCTACCTCCTGTGATCCAAGACATAAACAGGCTGAGATTTTTAATCTTACTACTTCCCAAAATGATGGTGACAATATTAGTGTCCCTCCTCCAGCTGACTGCTCCCATTTCCTGAGAACCAGCATTAAGGACAAAAACAAATGGGAAAGATTCTGCTTTTCTTTTCCATCTGCATTAGGATTCTGCTGGATCAGTGAACTCATCTGATTCACCAGCTAGACAGGTGAGTATCAGAATAAAAGGGTTTACTCACTAATGGGGGGAAGTAAAAAAAGTGCTCCTTTCAGTCATAGTTTAGCCATCTTGTCATATTTCTTCAGAATATTTTTCTGTTTTATTAGTGAGGCAAGACAGTTGTTAATTTTTTTGACAGAATAGATTTTTGGAAGCAAATCAAGAAGTTGAACAGTTGAAAGTTAACACCTTAAGATACAGTTGAATGCCAACTGAAGGATTCTCAAGTCAGTAAGTTTAGCTTACTGAGTTTCAAACCAAAACTAAAAGCAAAGCCACCTCCTCAGTGTGAAACACAGATCTGGGCCTCAAGACCAATCCCCAGCACAACGCTTAAAATCTGGAAACACACAGTGATTCAGTCCCTCAGGACAAATATGTATTTGGAAACTATGAAAAATGCCACATGACACACAGAGGATCAAGCAATAGATACGAAATAAATCTTTTTAGAAACGTATTCCAACAAAGCTAAAATTCAAGGGTAAAGTTCCTGGAAAGCCTATACCACACAAGGGAAAGAAACGCAGCTCCAAGTCTCCAAACACTCAGAAATTTGTTGCAAGTGGAAAAAACCATCAGTAAGATGGAAAGGAGACAGTAGTTTCTAGTTAAGTGTTCTGCCACTTGGCTGCCCACAGCAGGCAGGAATTAGACCAAGCTGCATATCGATGAACTGAAGCAGGCTGGAGCCAAGCACCATTTTTACACCTATAATAATGGCCCTGTTATTTTGAGCTTATACATGGCAGACTGTTAGAAGAGCATCTTTCAAATGCAATCCTAAGATTAAACTTGAGTCAGTAGCAGTCCCTTCAACAGCTTCCCTCCTTTTCTGCATATCTCACAACATGCAAGTTGCCTACGTAGACAATTGTGTAATAATCAAGAAAAGACTTCAAAGAACTTAAGTTCTCAAACTAGGAATATTTTCTGAAATCCAGTATTATTTAATCTGCACTAAGTAACAGGAAACGAAGCAGTTATCTACTCAACTTGATCTTCTCAGACCATCATGGCTATTTGCAAAAGAGCAGAGGAGAAAAAGGGATAAAATACATTTCAGATTACATTAACTTCAAAAGCAGCCACATAGCACAGATTAAGTGCATTAAAAGGAAGTCCCCAAATAGGCTTATATGACTATGTTTTCCCTCAAGCAGAATGCTCAAACATTTCCTCAGCTTGAGAGCACCAAGCTGAAAAGAGAAAAAAACCCTTCCATCCAAACTGAATTGCTAAGACAACATATTTACAGTCCAGAGCTCCGGCCCTCAGTAGAGACACATCTATCAAGGTGCAAGCTCCATTCCACCCAAGAGGAAAACCTGTCCCAAACACTGCTGGCAGCTCACTGCAGACAGAAAACCATTCAAACCATGCCTACTTGTTTTGACTTCCAGAAAACAAAAAGCAGGTGAAAAGCATCCATGGGAGAAATTCAAACACTCCGGGAAAAACAAGCACATTAAGGGCAGATTTTCTGAAAGATGCATTTAGTTCTGATCAAGCTCACCATGAGTACTGCTAGCACTCAAAAAAAGAAATAAAATCTCATCTCTGCGAGCACAAATCTCCTCCACATCTCTCTCGCCCTTCATAAATTATTTCCCAAAGCATGTCATGATGGGTATATTTTTATCTGAGGCCAGGAGGAGGTAAATAACGTATATTTTCTAAATGGACACGCCAGTACTCATCCAAGAAAGAGGACAAATTCTGCCCGGCGGCTACAGAAGCCGCATCAGGTGCGGGGCACTGCGAGGGAAGGACCGGGCAGGCTGAGGTTGGAAAAAACCCCAGCGCGCTCCTGTGCTCGCGTACAGGAAGCGAAGGGCTTGAGAGAGGCTTGTGACAACACAGGTACCGCTGTGCTGCGGACGAGGGACGCCCGCTCACCGCCCCGGCCCCTCACGGCTGAGGCAGGACCGGGGCTGCGCCGGGGCAGCATCAGCCCCCAGGGGCAGAGAGCGAGCGCTGCCTCCAGCCGTGCCCACGCTCCTCACACCGCCCCTCCCGCCCGCCCGCCCGTCCCCGAGCAGCGCCCGGGGCTGTGCAAAGAGGCGGGGGCCGCCGCCGCCCCCTCACCTCCCCCGCCGCTGGCATTTACCTGGCCGGGGAGCCCGCGCTGCCCGGACCTGCCCCCACCAGCACTGCGCTTTCCCAGCGATCAGGGCGAAGGGGGCGCCGAGCGGAGCCCTCGCCCCTCAGCCCCAAGCCGGCCGGGCGGGCGGCAGCCGCGACACCGCTCCCGCTGCCTCAGAGCCTGGCGCTGGAGGCCGCCATCTTAGTTCGGGCAGCGACACCGCCCCCCTCGGCGCAGCCGCCGTCCGGCCCGGGGCCGTCACGCGACGCGGTCACCTGACGGGCTCTGCCTCTGCCTCCCCCTTCCCGCCACCTCGCCCGCCCGCCCTCCTTCCAGCCCTCCTTCCAGCCCTCCTTCCAGCCTTCCTTCCCACCCTCGCCCCCTGCCCCGCCTTGCCCTGCCCTGCCCTGCTCTGTTCTGCCGGGAGCCCGGGCGGTTCCCCGCGCACGCGCCGAGGCGCCGGGTGCAAAGTCTTTCCCCCCTCCGTTGCCCTCGCCCGCCGGCTCGGAAATGTCGGCGGCTCTCGCTCTCCGGGCCGAGCCGCGAAAGGCCCGTCGAACAGTCAAAAACCACGCTCTTTAAGTTATTATCCTTGTTATTTGCGCGCTTGTAAAAGCGGCGTTAAACGCCGTGTTGACGTTGCCGAAGCTGAGTCAGTGATTTATGTGGTCAGCTAACCATCCCGGAGAGTTCTTACGGGACTCTCGGGCTCTCCCGTCAACTTCCCCGCGGTCTGTACCACATGTAAGACTTCCACAAAATGTTGCAATCTGTGGCAGCGTTGTAACATCTCCTTAAAATTCCTAATGATTGGCGTGAATGTTTTGAATATTCCAATATTTTAAAATTTGACTCGTTTTTTGCCATGTGATCTTACCATGGCCTCTCCTTTAAAATAGTGTCATTAAAGTCTACAGGTGAAGAGAGAAATGAACAAATTGTAACTGGAACTAACTATCTTGAAGAAAAAAGATAAAAATCAGAGGCGGTTAATTGCTACTTAATATCCTTTTCATCACATAAACTATCCTTCGTGTCTTAACGTTTTACGTAAGACATTTAAATACTAGTAAGTCATTCCTTTGATAACTCTAGTTCTCTGAATCTGGGACACTGGTAAAATAACGCTAATGGGAAAATAACATGACTTTTGGGAAGCTGATAAATTGCTTTTGGTTACAACTAAAAGGGAAAAAAAGATTTAATGTTTTATTAATATACTAGGAATTGCAGAAATCTAACTTCAGAGGGAGGTCGTATGACTCAGAAGAGTTTCTTTGGCTGAGTGCATGGAAAAGTTTTAGGACAGGCTTAGAGCGATTTATGGTTTTCTTGATTAGTTGGCTCAGAGTATTTTTTTGTTCAGGGGGTTATATTTTGTGTTAGTACTTTTTTTTGCATTTTTAATATAGGTAGGTAAAGCACATCAAGTAAAGCAGCAGCTTGTTAGATGTTTCTTACTTGAGAACAAAGAATGACATTTGCATACAGTGTAACCCAGTAGTAATCAATATTTTAGTAGATTTTAATCAGACAGCACAGATTAGTATATTTATTCAGCTCAAGATAGTATTTCAGTAACTATATGTTTTCCTCTATTTTTGGACATGCTTTTGTGTCTAGCCATGATGATGATGATGACATGCTTTTGTGTAAGTAGTGATGTTAGGTTTGTAATGCAAATGACTGATAAAAGGAAAGGAGGACACAGATTAAGATGGAGAAAATATAAGAGAAAGTGAAATAATAATTTTGAAACAATTATTCAGAAAAAAAAAAAGAAACGTGTGTTTAGCAGTTCAGACAGGCAGTAATGGGAATTATATTGTACAACATTGTATGATATCTTTCAGAAATTAAAGTAGACCAGGATTTCATAACTGTTTAATTGTAAATTATGTGTGAAATTGCACTATGTGCAGACAACAGCATTCTAGTTTGCTTGTTTTTTTTTTCTTGGGATATGATACTACTCTATATTTTTAGAGATAGGGTCCCATTTTCTGTTTAACTTAAGGTTTGTGGAAATCTGGAATGCAAAAGTTGTGTTTTCAACACCTCCTTCCGATATAAACATTTACAATTTTATTTTCAAAAGCTATTAAAAAGCAAGTGAACAAAATCCTCACTCCATTAATGCCAATAGCAGATTTATTATGAGCTGTGCCTGGCATAGGTAGTGTTTGGCCCTTAGTTTTCCCAGTCACTTACAGAGTCAGGAATCATATTAGAGCAATTATCATTATTAAAATAAGAATAACAAAACACAGTTTTGATGCCTTCTTGAAAGATAAAATGTTAAATTGCTTCGATCCACTTTGGAGAAGCAAACCCATATTCATTTCTTCTAGATCTTTCATCTGAAGTACTGCAAATGTCAATCTGACCTTTTCTGTTCAAATACTTTAATTTCCAAAAGAGTTCGGGCCATCTCCAATCTAGAGAGCAAGGTCTCTCCTTACCATCCTATTATTGAAATCTGGAAGGAAGGAAGAGTTCTGGTCCACTACTAAATAATTAATACTCCACCAGCTATTTTGGTGATCAGCACCTATTCTGACAGACTGTGGTTCGGGATGGCTGAATTCTTCAAGCACGCTACAGTACAGATACAGGAGGGAGCCAGTGCTAGGATTCTCTGCAGCAATAGTAAATACAATGATTGTAAATACAACCTGTAATAGCAGAGATCTGGATATTTTTAAAGCAGTTATATTGTGGTTTCTAGCAATAACAAAGAAAAAGTTTCTACCTTGCCTGCAAGCAGCAAACAAAGGACAAATTAACTTCCTTTCCTAATGCTGTCTTGAATGATGGGATAGAATTTTGTGTCATCTGTTTGGAGAGAGGTTCTTCCACCCTTCCTTGTCTTACAAGAAAATAAGTTCCTAC
>JAWWLV010000088.1:43324886-43375301 GCA_035041135.1 Platyrinchus mystaceus | reverse complement strand
ATCCTAAGCAATATTGCTGACAGCACCTCGACATGGATTTGTATGAGCCAAGGTTATATGCCTAAGGATAAGTCAGCCTCTACCCATCAGTTTCAAATTCCAGCATGGTAAATCATTATTATTCTTCGTAGAGTAGAAGTTTTACCATTTTTTGTTTGTGGAGAAAAATTTAGAAATGTAACTTTTGTCTTTGGAGTTTAATCCAAACTTAAGGATTTTTGAACTAAATGGATTTTCCTTTTTTTCCCCCAGATACAGTGCATATGTTATTCTGCTTTCTATATCTTACCACATCTAAGAAAATGTATTTAAGTGAGAAGAAATAATATCATTTGGATCAAATTACTTTACAGTTACAAATGAGTGCTCCAGGGTGAGCCAACCTTACTCTGGAGGTCAGATGGCTATACTGTGCTGACCCAGTGTGTGCAATATTCAGGCCTGTGAATAAATAAGTTCAAGACTGAAATCAATGAATTCAGGATGTTGCTGACTGAGCTGAAAAGTGCTCTATGTGCACTACTGACTGCCATATGCACCAGAAAAACCTGCTGCAGAGCTTCTAGTTATTACTGTAATTATTGTAGAGACAGACGATGTCACCGCTAGAGGGCAAACTGAAGAGCCTGATGTCATCAAAGATAGCATTAGTCATGTCAAAACAACAGTGCTCTAAAAATCTGTTCTTACAGAAGCAGCAAACCTGAACATTCACTTTTGTTTGGAAACTCTAGATATACTGAAAGCTCCATTGTTTTTTAGTCAAATACAATTGCAAATGTTGAATTGTTTCTTTAATGTACTTTATTGCAGTGCTACAAGTTGCTTGGAGACAAGATATTTTCTAATCCCAAACAGTCTGCAGATTATACTAAGCAGATTGTAAATATGGTTGAAAAATTAGAAAAGCAAGAAACTTGTTTGACATGTACAACCTTTTACTCCACTGGAGAAATTTTACTTTATTTAATCACAGCAAAACAAAATGCCTTTACTATAAGTGAGATTCAGGGCCTACTTTACTAATGTATTACATCTTTCCTGTACCTTCATTTATTTTGAAGTTACATCATCTAAACCTGTCCATTACGTTTGGTGTAACTTGTGTTCACTGAATCCTTTCTAAAAGTGCATGGACATTTTCAAGTATGACTGTTAACAGAAAGGTGTCCCTACAACAAAAGTCCTTCGCAACAGCTCCTGAGCAGCTAGAATTGCCTCATCTGAAACTCTGTGTTACAGTTTAGGCTTGAGTAGTATAAACCCCAAAAGGTCTTTCAGACACTTCACATTTTACTTTCTGTCTGAATGTACTTCTTTTTGTAAGAAGTAATCTTGGAAAAAAACATGCTTCATTCTGCTTCTTGTGGAGCGCAACTGACTGAGTTTCTGATATCTCAAAACCAGTTCTTACAGCCTGTTATTAGTCAACTATCATCTTCACTCTTCAAGCATCTGACTACCTCTAATAAAAGACATAATCTATCCTCAAGTGGGTACCAGCAGCATTGTGGCCATGGTAATACAGAGCTCAGTACCAGGTAACCACACACACATATTCAGGAGCCAGGATGGGTTTTGTAGTTTGTTCCAAACTTTTGCCCACTGCAGGTACAGAGCTAATAGTAACAAAGGCAGCTCGGGCATATTTGCTAGAGCTGCTGTAATACTTTTGACTGCAATATAGGCAGTCCTTTAAGTTTTTGCATGAGAATCAGAACTACTAGTTACAAGCTGAAGCTTGTACAGCTAAACCATCTGATTTAGGGACAGCCTTTCATCTTTTTCACAGCTTTGCCCCACATTGTTATACAATAAAACATCCTGACCATGAAGGAATCAAATCCATCAGTTGATTATGGTATTTCCTAAAATAAATAAAATGGAAATGTTGTGGATACTACTAAAAGCTTTTTACTGAGGGGGAAATAGTGTTTCAAAAGGTGGACACTTCAGTAGACAAAGTTACCATAGGAAAATGCAATGTTTGGGAAGTGCTGTGTTCCCAAAAGCCTTTGTTATTCTGTGTGATTTATGCTATTTAATATCACTACATATAGCTACTTCACATTTTAGATGTGTCTACAGCTGTAATATTGAGGGCTGATCTCTAGATCAGTGGTAGCTGACCCAGGCTCCTGGGCTCCAAGCTGCAACCCACAGAACGTGAGAGAACATCAGTCCAGATACAGTGTATTCACATTGTTGGGATGCTTTGCCTGAGCCAAGCAGCTCCATCTCTCAGCTTTCTCTAGACTTGTGCATCTCAACCGGACACATTAGCTTGAGCTCACTGTATCTGTTGGGCTGAACCTGCTGTTTGCACCTGTGTGTGTAGTTACCTTGACTTTTAAAAAGACTTCTCCATGGTAATGGAATTCACAGTGTCCTCTTCAGGACTACAGGATGAAAAAATCTTGATTCAGCCCTTGAAACATATGATGATAAGCAGGATTTTATACAGCAATATTAGTGCTTATTATACTAGTTTATGATACTAGAGAGCAGTTATGGAAACATTCCCTGCCATTAGGAGCTTATAATCTAAGCAAAATATATCACACAGAATATGAAAAGCAGAATCATTGTTTTCTTACTTTCAGTGCATGTCTTGCTAACATACTGGATTTCAAACAGAGCAAGGAGTTAAACAACGAGTTATTGTAGATTAAAATTAAAGATGATGGAGAGTGTGATAGCTTGTGGAGTTATTGTAAGAGTGGCTCCAAAGAATAGAATTATAGACGGTACCTGAAGCAGGACAGAGAACAGAGGCATTGTAGAAACGTTGCAGGGCAAAGGATCATTAATGACTTAGAGCTCAGAAAAATAGGAAATCGGTGTAGCGGCAGAAAATAGATTTTAATAATTTACTTATCCGTATTACTGAAGTTGGGGACACTGACTAAGATGCTGTTGCACTATGCTTCTTACGTGATGCCTGGATGTGTGACAGAGATTATCCCAGTTTCTACTAATTTCAGTGAGAGCTATAGTAGTGTAACTCCTTTAAAAAGCAGGCTGAAGACTTTTATTAGCTGAAGGCCAAGATCAAATCTCATTAATAGATTTGCATGAATAAATGTAGAAACAGTATGTCCATGTGCTGGTATGAACCTTTTTCATACAGTGATTGCAGCTTCTGCTCACTAAAAACATTTTTGTGTGTATCAACAAAATATCCATTTATAAGAAGTAAGGAAAATATTACATACTGTGATTTTGAAGAAAGACTTGTTGAGTAGCAGAGGGCTAAATGGTAATAGATAATATAAAAAAAAAAAAAAAGCATAGGCAATAGCATCCCTTCACCCTACCCATTGATATAAGATTGATTAATAGTAGTAGAAAACCTAAAGATATAAATTAGAGTGATTCCATCCATCCAGTAATTCTTAACAATAACATGTTACTACAGTATTTCTCACTGCAGTTGTTTAGAATTTTAGGAGCTAGGCCACAGATACCTCAGCTCTTCAAATTTATTGAATATGCTTTGGAGATTATTTTGACCAGAGCAAACTGATAGATATCAGCAACTTCAAGTATTGTTTGATGTCGAGCTGCTCTCTCTTTTGTTTCTTTACCTCCCCTTTAAATGTCTTGGTAATTGCTTCTGCGCCTGCAGCGTCCATAATGATAAAGGAGGTAGAGCAGTACAACGTTAAAAATGAACAACAAGCCAACAGCAACATCAAATCCAATAAAAATATCTGTGAAGGACAAAACAACAAAGGAAAAGGGAGTTAATGAAAGACATATATGTATATTATTTTAGATGCAGAGATAACAGTCTAATTACAAATGTGCACAACGTATAGTTGCATTTTGTTCATATTTCTGGCAAGACCACATTTTCTGACACGTGCAACATTAAGAACATACACTTCAATCCTAGAAATGCATAGATAGCTTCCTGTGCACGGGCAAATCTTACTTCTGGGTTTCCATGGGGCAAGAGGGACTATGTGTAGTTAATGCAAAAAAACAAAACAAAAAACCCCCACCACAAAATAATGAATATACACAGGAAGGAGGAAATACCAGGACTATTGAAAAGTAGCATGTATTGCCTTGCTCTTCTCCTTCTTCCAGGCAATAATATTTGAATGGGAATAGGTTATCAGCTCTCAGCTGTTGGTAGTCTGAGGCAAATAGCCACTATATTTTCATGGATCAGCTGCACGCTGTACAGCTGAGGTTAAGGTATCCTCAATACATGGTATGTGTGCTAGAAATACAGATGCACCACTCCTTCTGTGCATTTGCAAGCCAGTTTTGCTTTGCATCTACAGAAGGTCTGATGCATCCAAGATACACAGGGCCCTTACACAGCACCCACACCTATACTTTTCAACAAGCAGAGCTCTAGTTTTGGCCGTGGCCTTTAAGCAGCTCCTTGCATGAGCATGTTCAAGCCTTTACACTGGTGGGCAAGACTACTCTTCACATGTTTAGAGAAATTTAATTTCTGTTGACCTTCCTTGCCCATAGTAAATCTGGCCCTCATTTGTTAAAGGGAAATCTATCTGTTGTGTGAAAGGTACAAAGTTTGAAGCCATTGATACAGTTTCTGCCTCCATTCTTATGTGGAAAATACAGAACTGTTACACTACCTCTCACGTTGTCTTTCTTCCCACATTCTTTTGACCAATTTTCTGTTATCACAGGAGAAACTAGTTCAGCGAACTTCTCAAGTGGACAAGAAGAGGTGCATCCTGGCAAAGTGAGGAGGTAAGGATCCTTTGAAGTGTCATTCCGATAATGCATTTCGATGCTATATCGCCTGATTAACAACATTGAAAAAATTTAAAAAAAAAAAGTTCCTAAATAGAAGATCTCCTATTTATAGACAGCATGTTGTAAATAGGCTCTAACATCCTACTCTAGAACCTGTTCTTCAAGAATGGAGGCTTTGTGAAAGACATCTGCAAAGCCCACTTTGCCGAAGCTGGTTATATTACCGCACAGATCACCAGTCAGCTGAAAATGTCCTTCAGAAGGCTTTTTGAATGGCAACATCACCAGGTTCTTCTGAGCCAAGTGGTTTGCCTTGGGATTTATGAAAGTCTTGGAAATGTTCTTGCTATCATCTGAAGAATCGGGAAAATTTATTTTGCCATTTACTTCTATCTGATAAGGCTTGCTTTCATCTTCTTCCTGTTTTTCAAAGCACACACATACATACACATCCAGCAAACTTATTTTTTCTTACTTTAGTATAACTTTGTGCCTATGGACTGCTCACTGAGGTATCCATTTAAATCAAAATTGTATCCCCTCACAGTATTTTAGAGAAAAATGATTTGGGGGAAGGGGAAAACAAATTCCAAACACTTCTTGCATAGATAAGAAGATACTTGCCCGCTGCTTTCTTTGTAGAGTTCAAAAAACTGGCAAGCAGCATATGGTGGCAGTTTTCCGTTGAAAATTTTGAGAGCAATCTGGAGAGCCCCAACTGTGGTGTCGTGCTATTGGGGGGGGAAGAAAAATCCATCCTTGAAAGCCAGTTAAGTTGACTAGCATTTATCCAGAGTAATTAGACAAGAATAGAAAAGGAGTGGAAATCAAAATAAAAGAAAACCTGTATAAATTTGACCATAAAAATGTATTCAGTATATTCACCATTGGGAAAAACATGGGTACTACAGACAGCAGGAGACATTTCCAAAGAGTTACTGCATTATGTGTCTTACACCATCTGGCAGTATTTTGGAGACAGAGATACTGAGGCAAAGCAAGATGTTGTCTCAGTAATAAATCTAGATTTTCAGTGCATTTTGCTACTTCTTCCTCCAGTAGAGTTTTTTGCTCCCAGGTCAGATTAAATCAGTGTAAAGTATTATATCCTACAGCATTTCAAGTAAAGATACAAGTTCTTTTCTTTACATAGCACACCAGACTGTTCTCCTCACTTCCACTTCAGAATTTTTTTAGTTGTTGTTCCTTCTGTTTGGACTCACACAATGAATAGTTGGCTTCTATTTTTATGAACCAATTACCCATCCACCTGTAGTCTCTTCCTCTCCCCATTATCCCTCCTCTTGTAGGATATTAGGAGCAGGAGCTGAAGGAAGTCCAAACACTTTGATGCATAAATGTTGCAAGCATCTTTATACACATATCTGCTAGGTCTATTTATATTATAGTCTAGCAGCTATGTTTTAATTATTCTTCAGGTTCTGGAACTTTTTAGAATGATCAATTTCAAAAATAACAGTCTACTTGTACTCAAGATATTAATGCAGAAGTGAAAAATGTGGATGCATTTCTTTTTCAAAAAGAGTGTAGTATTGCTGGAAATGTAGAAAGGACAGCAAGAAAGATTTAAAGTATCAAGTGGTTTCACTATGAGGAAAGATGAATAGGGTAAAACTCTATCTCAGAAAAGGAAAGATGGAAGAGGTGTGACAGAAAATATTAAATTCATGAGTGACCCAGAAAAAGTGAATAAAGATTGACTATTTCCTGTTTCTCACAATATAAATGCTAGGAAGGACCTAAACCATTACTTTTTTACTTTAACACACAGGTCATTGTCACAGGATGTTGCAGAGGCCAAGAGTATAAATGCATTTAAAAAGTGGTGGAAGAAAGTATGTCAAGAGCTATTAAACACAGAGACACAGCTTCTACCTCAGGAAGTCCCTAAGCCACAGATTGCCTGGAACGTTTTATCACTCTGTGCTGGCATTATTCTCACACTTATCCCTGCCTTTGGCCCTTGTTAGAGATAGGATAATGAATGAGCTAAGTGGATCTTGCTCCGACCCCAGTGGCCCTTTTAACCCTCTAAAATGAATAAAATAATAAAAAAACCCCCATAAACAAACAAAAAACCACACAGCGGAGAGGTTTGGAGGCACAGCTGAAGTTCTGCTGTGTGCCACTACCTCTGGAGCACTTAAGGAAAAATGTACCATTAAGTTGTAGGAAAACTGAGTGATAAAATGCACAGTTTTCTTTGCCAAGTATAGTTTGACTAAAACTGAGGTGAGATCCATGCTTATGCTGTGTTGTTGTACTGAGTGGTGTTCAGCTTGTTAGCTGAATTAAACTGTATTATATTGTTCTTTCACTAAACTTACAGGACAACTCTGATTGTTCTCTTTAAGGATCTTTCACTGGTAAAATCAAGGCAAGATTTTTTACAGATGAAAATACTCACTGCGGAGTAGACCTCCATTTTTCTTGATTTTGAAGAATTGGCAGCTTGCTTAATACTATTTAAAATAATATTCACAAGGACACCTTAAAAAGATAGGAAGAGGAAAACGAAGGTATAACATTTGCATGGAAACAAAAAAGGTGAAAGGTTATGAGTTTCAAATATAAGACATCTAGTCAGACCCCATGCTTATTTTTTTAGCTTACTACAATTTCATAACTAGAGAGAAGGTATTACAGAGGTAAAATAGATGATTCCTCATCGAGGTCAAGGGAAGAGGCAGGATTCACAGGAAATCATCTAGAACTATCCTAAGAACTGGGGCTAATGACACTTCCAGTTCTGTTATGCTGAGATCTCCTCTCCATCCTTTTTTGTCTGTTTCTAGTGTTGCCATAATGAGAACTGGGCTAGTCTCTTCCTCTCTACATTCTGAAGAAATATTTTAACTGTTTATTTCCAACAACTTACACAGTATCGATTCTCATTTTTTTCCAAAGCTCTTTTGTACTCCCTCTCCAGACCAGAGACATTCTAAAGCCAAAGGGTAAGGGCAGCTGAAATTCCCTGTAGCACAATTTATATCATTCTAAGGAAAGTGGACATAACTGGCATGCCTGTGAACACTAGATAAATAGTCCTGACCAGATTATATGGTCATCTGCCAGCTAGTGGGCTTTAATGCCAGTCCAAGCCTGTAATTACTGTATGGCTGGATCCAGTGATGTATATATGCCTGGATGATGAGTCTGCTAATAATTCTTTACCTAGAGCTAGACTGCACAGTATGTGTATTAGAAAGCCTAGCCCCAAATGTTCCAGCCTGCAGGTATTCAAGCTCAATTGTTGGCATTTCCTGCTCATGGGCACCTGGGGAATCACGTGATAAATTCCTGGGTTGTGTCCTGAAGCAGTGTCAGAATATGCATAGCCTATGCACCCCTGTTTTGGAGCTAAGCAGTTGTCCCAGTTCTTGCAGTATAGACATAACTGGAATCTCTCATCTTCCCTGCTGATCAGACTGTTTTGGAGCAGCTTTATATCAGCCGCTCAGAGAGCTACCAATGTGTTGACAAGGTTTTGGCACAATATATAACCAGTACATCAAAGGAAAAAACAAAGAACTGGAAACAATTAGAATTGTTGGAGAAACAGAACTTAATCTAACCTACTACAAGACGAGTAATGGTCTTACCCATGAGGGCCTGATTTTTTTCCTTTATATTTCTATAATATTTCTTAAAAATCCTAATCCCTTAAAAATCTGAAATAAAGAAAGACATAAGTTTTTACACCTTGTTGCAGTATCTCATCCATGAAAGTGCCAGGGTTCAGCACATATTTTAATGCTTAATATGGCATCCAATGTCTATAGTTTCAAATCAAAGTTCTATATGGATAATTTTGCATGAGTAAGGTGACAGGATGTTGCATTTGATTATAAGCATTGTCTCCTCCTTTCTGGGAACTATGCATTTTTTGATTTACCTCCTTGTAGTCGTGATTTCTCTTCTGTTTTATAAAGCCCAAATAATGATAATAAGGACAATTCTGCCAGTTTTTCCATCTTGTCAATTACATCTTTGGTGGCCCATACAGGGAGAGTGTAATTGTGAATGCCCTAGTGATAAAGGAAAACAAAACAATATTTGTAATTCACTGCTTTCCATCATCCTATTGCCTAGGCTCGCACTGCTAAGTTTAGATTCTCTGGGGCTGTCCTGCAATTCTTTGCCCAATGTGGTTTTACTCCCCAGCATGCCCTGAAACACACTTTGAGGGGATGGAGATCAACCTGAAGTGGGTGTATAGAAAGAGCAGAAGCACCTATGTGAAGGGTATTCTTTGTAGGTATAATGTCTTCTTGCTATAGAGATATATGTTTTTGGTGGGAAATATTGCAAACATATATCTTTTCCTTTCCTATGGGTCTTCACGTTATATATCTCTAACTTTTTCTACCTTTCCATACCATTGTCCAGATACCAGTTCTATCACTGGCCAATTCCAGACAAGTGTCACTCTCCAGTCATGGAAGAGTGACTGTGTCTTAGTGTGTTTAATAGCCTCAGTGTGTGGAGGATATGTTCAAAAGGCTTCATGTGCTGCTGGTAATGACTGGGGCTGAATGGAATCCATTCTTATGATCAGCCCGATTTTTTTCACTGGTAGCAATCATCATCTCAAAAGTTTTCAAATGATAGATCTTGATCTTATCTCTCATGTTCAAAATCTAAGTTTTTTATGTTTACCTGTTGATAGGTTAAGGCTGATAATTTAATTTCTCTGTTAAAAATCACAAATATAGACAGTATGCTCAAATAATTCTCTTGCATGATATGAGAAGGAAAAAAGGGAATAATGGGAATGAATTCTGGTATCTGTTCTTCAGGATAAAACATGAAATGGAAAGAACAGTTTCCCAGGCTGTAAACCATGTTTTTGGGTTGGTTTTCTGATACCAGAGTACTAAATTATAATTTAGATTCAAATATATATAAAAAAACCCCAAACAAACAAAGAAGCAGATCCAGGAGAGAAGGCAACTCATTCCTGTGAACACTTTGTCATGGTGTAATTGAAACCCAACATTAAAGTTATATTCTTCCCCAGCATCTATTGACTTATCATTACCTCACAATGTAGAGTATCATATGTATTCCAGAGCTGGAAATTGTCCAGTATTTTAAGATTATTTAGTTTAAGTCCTGTGTTAACAGCCATTGTTTGTATAAAATCCTGGGGGAAGAGTGAAAAGTATACAACAAATATTCAATACATATGGAACATATATGCATACAGATTCATTAACACCTGGCATCACAGCAATGTTTAATTTTTCACAAATGAAACCCCTGTAGCAGAAGATTCTGGTTGCAATTTTCATTTTGTAACTTCTCAAGGTACTGGTCTCTGTTTCAGACACTGTTTTTCTTGTCCCTGCTATGGATAAGCTTGGTGTGTTCTCTGTTGCACTCTTCTCTCCCTCTTCTGACTGCTCCAGGAGGTTACCTCAGTCACCTCAAGCCTTCAGATATAAGGAAGAGGAAGGCACTAAAGGAAAAGGAACATGAGAAAAAAGATGAGGGGAAAATAGAAAACTAAAGAGAGGTGAGGAAAAAAGAAACTGGAAAGGAAAGTAAGTTTTACTTCTACCATTGAAGGGGAGTTGAATGTCTAATAGTTCTGAATATCTAATAGTTCCACAACAATTCCCATAGGGATTCTTGTTATGTGCTACCACAGAAGAATAAAGGGATACCTTAATATCCCTTATTCCCATGTTAACTGGTTCATACTATTAGCTTAGATAGAGGATAGTTATGAAGTCATAGTTCACCACCCATTGCAGGTGAGTGAAGCTGACCAAAGTAGCTGAGCTAGTGGAAAGTTAGAAATAAACCAAAAAAAGAAAAATACTGGGTTTAACCCAAGCCTGAAGTGATTTTTAGTGCAGTCAGGGTATGAGGACCTGAGACCTCTGCTTTGTTTGTGCAGTCATCCCATTACAAAGTGCAATGGTAGGCAAAGAAGAGAGTGGCAATAACCACTACCTAGAGCAATTATTTTCCACATGAACATGGTTGCTTGAGGCAAGTATACCATCCATCTACCTATATCCTGCTGCAGCACTGGAATGGGAAACTTTGAATCCCTGACTGTAAAAAATTGTGTCAGGGCCAAAACAGAAGCATGTTTTGTGATGGATCCAAAATGCATTCAGAGAAATTTACATAAATCAGAGTGTTCTCCTGGTTAGGCTTGCTTTAGTTCTCTGCTGTAGTGCCAACTTCAGAAAGTCAGAGCAGGAAAGCATAAACCTTTCCAAGTTTCAGATTTCTCAGATGCTTTAGAATTAGTTTTGTGCTACCCTGTAAAACTAGAAATCACTGCATCCAGAAATTTCTCTTCCCTGCAGATCATTGAATTCTAAATAGACTAAGAAAATTAATATTAAATTCACATTTTAAAACATTAATGTAGAAAAGTGTGAGTAATGTATAGCATATCAAACATATTTTTGATCATATTGGCCTAAATTTCTGATTTTAAGAGTCCTTGGGATTTTATTTTTTTTAATATATTTTTGCATTTTAGCAAAAGGAAACAATGCAATTCCATAATTTCTACATCTTTGTTACTTTCCTTCTTCTCATTTTCTTTTTATTTCCTTCTTATTTTCTTTTTATTTTGTCTTACCATGTATGGTTGTATTCTATTTTGAAATTCACTGGATGTTTGTGTTTCATTCTGAAGTTCATCAAAACGAGGACAGTCGGGCAGAGGAAAGTTCAGCCTCTGAAACCAGAAAAGTAAAAGTTAGAATAGTTCTAAAATTATCAAGACTCTTCTGTTTTTTTCTGTTGCTGAGATTGATGATGTAATATTTTTTAGACAGATCCATGGCTCTGCAACAGTTACTCGATAATTGTTTGCTTGGCTACCTTGTTCATGAATTCAGTTAACATAGGCAACAGACTGTGGTAGCTTGACTTTTCAGTGGCTCCTTCAATGGATAGCTCGATTTCCCTCAGTTGAACTGATTTTGGCAAAAAACAATTATGTGTGTCTGGCAAGGGATTGCTTTGGGAAATGGATCAGGGTGCACGATCAGAAATTTTGAAAGGCTACCTTTTCCCCCTTAATTTCTGAATCCCCCCAGATGCAACTTGACTCCACCTGGTACTGGAACGTGAACTGCTTCTGCATCGACACATCCTACTCTCATCCCTGGAGATACCCAGTCTATTATCGTAAGCGTTTTAAGTACCACTTAATGGACAGAACTCCAAACAAGGGTGACAAATAAATTGTACTCCTGAAATCTCAAAAAGCTATGAGCCTAATGGCTCTCTTGTTATTTAGGGATACGGTTCACTTTTAATAACTCCAAGTGTCTGCATTACAGGGTCACCTGATAGTACATATTTGATTTGAACCACCTGTAGATACATGCATTCATCAAACATTGTGCTCTGGCAAATATGGTTTATACCAGTTCCAGAAAGACAAATGATACCTGATCCAGCATAAGGTGTCAGTAAAAAGTCACAATGAGCAAAACAAGCTTGTGCTGGTTCAGTACTTTATGTCACATCATTAGAGCATTTTTGACCCAGCACTAATATTAGCCTATAACCATACAAATTATGTCAAGGAACTGACTTCATATACAGCGGAGAAAATAACTTCAATATCTATGGCTTATGTATGTGCAAGAGTGGTACTCTATCTTGGGGTCAACATTAACAGACTGCACATCTCTTTTTTTTTTATTAATCAATGTGAAGTTTGCAGTAGCCACCCACCAACTGACCAGCCCACTTTCACTTGAGCAGATTTCCAAGGGTACAATTTTTCTGTAACAGCAGCATACTAGAGGATGAAGGCTCCAAGTTGCAATATGAATCTGGGGAATGTTGTTTAACTACACAATAACAAATGTTTCTCTTGCCACATGGCTTAATTATCTCTCTCTAGGTGTTATTAATTAAGCCACTCCCTTTGGCTTCATTAAGCATTACTCAGTACTGTTGCCTGTCAAGTCTTGATCGATCTCAGTGGCTTAAAAATAAACTGTGATTCCTGTTTTTTTACAGGACTGTACTTGGCCTCAATTTCCCATTTTGTGTTGCTTAGGGCTTGAAAATGCCTTCAAACATCTGCTTGCTTAACAAGGGAACAATGTTTTTTCCGGGTGATTTGCATATATAACAGGAATTTTGAGTTGCTGAGAGGTGTGATTCAGTGAAACATCAATACCCACTCGGAGCAGCCACACAAACAATGAGGTATTAGAGACTCCTACAAATGAGCTTGCCTTCTCCAAATAGGTCATTGCATTGCATTGTGATTCCCCTAAGGGCTTTGAGGTATTATTTGGGCAAAGCTCTGACCACTTTGATGTTTTTTTGGTCTTCTGGTGAAAGAACTTCCCCTGGTGTCCCACATTTAAATGGCAGTGACAGCATTCTTTTCTGTTGAGGAACAGGGTTAAATTTCTAGCTGCATCACATTGTACAAAATCCAGTTTGTGGAAACCCTTTCACTCTGTACCTGCTTTCAAGCATGGTCTCAAAGAATGGAGGAATGCCAAAGTGAGTCAGGTGCGGCCACCTCCTGATGCCAGAGTCTATTCTCTAATGTTGGTGACAGACAGTTATTTAATAGGGGATTTGTATAAATTTCCTTAAAGTCAAAATCTGTCCTCAAAGGCAGAAGAAAATTAGGCTTTCTGTCATTACATTCAATAGCTTTTCATCCTTGTTGAACACACTGTTCCTTACACAGTGCTTGTCACAAGAGCAACTGAAATTTAAACGTAAACATGAGTCAGCCAGGAAGAGCTACGTAAAGTAAAACTTCTACAGGACCTGTTATTCAGGTGGGTCTGCTCTTATGATAAGCAAGAGAAGTGCTAGGATTTCATTAAATGTTTCTATAGTGTTGAGCATAAAAGGACCCTTCTCTGTAATTAGAGTGTCTAAGTGCTACCAGAATAGCAAGGTAATAATTGTGAGGTCCTGACAGTGGCTGGTGAAAATTCAATCCCTTGAATAAACTATGGAACAAACTTGCCAAAGAGAGGAGGTCTGTCTAGCTGATTGGTGCTTAGAAAAGCATTTGTTTCCTGGAAAGGTTTAGGGCATCTTCCCTAGCATACTGTCTGAAAGTGTTCTGGTCAAGAGAAATGTGCTTTGAAGAAAATGGTAGCGTGTGTGACAATTCAGGTATTCTGCAACTACAGAAGGAGGATTTTCATGTAGCTATTACAATTGACCTATGGTATACTTGTCAGCCAGTAGCTGCATTTGATGTTTTCTACTAGATTGAACTCAAAAGGCATAGAAAATATTTTTCAGCTATTTCCATTTTTTTTCTTTTTTTTGCTTCTGTAAAAGTTTAAGACATTATAGGAAGCATCTGGCCAGTACTCACCCGCTCTGTTGATTTTTGAAATATATGAACTGGAATGGGTTGCCAGAGAAGCTCAGGGTTCCAAATTTGGCTGCTAGTTGGTGGAAAGAGGCCAGAAAGGTATGACTGGGCACTCATAATGGTGCGATCGTAATCTGTACTTTGGATGTAAAACTGGAGATAGAATGGCAAAGAGTTAAAGATAAAATGCAAGCTATAAAAATAATAGGGAAATTTTACCCAACTCATGAATCCTGGCTTCTTGTTTTCTGTGTTATATTTTTGGATAAAGTCAAAATAGTGAAACCATGACTCAGCTTTCTAGGGCCCTACTTCAATTTCATAAATGAAATTGCCAAGGCATCTTTTAATGTGGAGTCTAACCCTCAGACTGAACTGAGAGAATAAGAAAGCATGATTTAAAAGAAGGAAGCTCTCCATCTTTTGATATTCAGAAGAATATTGATACATATCGACATGGTGCTCAGGGACATAGTGGTGAACTTGGCAGTGTTAGGTTAACAGTGAGACTTGATTATTATAAAGGTCTTTTCCCACCTAAATGATTCTATGAACTGTCAGCTATACCTCAGGAGTGTCAAGGTACTTAAAATCATAAACTTTTCTTGGAAGCTTGGCAAAATTATAGTCTTTCATACCTTCCCATCAATGCATCCCTAATATATAGACCAAAATGGTAGTGGTATCTTCCCCACAATGGATATGAACTATATGATAAGCACATCCAAAAAACTGTTAGACCTCTGTTTTACAGGATGAAGTAAGTGAGCATGGCCCATTGCATGACTGGATAGGCATTCATTTTTCAACAAGGTAGAACAATTTGTGGTCACTGTATAAATTTCCAATTCATTTGGTGGTGTGGAGCTGTTCGGTTCAGAAAAAGTGGGCTATGAGAGACCCAAACTGAATGTTGGAGCTGAAAGTTAGACTTTTGTCTGTGTTTTAACCTTGACAGAAAAGTCTGACTTTCAAAAATGTTCTTCTATTACCCTAATTTTTCCATTAATAAAATGAGTATGATGATGTGCTTTTATAAATCCATAGTTCTGCTATGCCAGAGAAATGTGCTCCAGACGGTTCTGCCATATACCTCTTGCCGGTTGTATGTGCTGTTCAAGAAGGTGGAATATCGTTTCCGCATGTACTGTCCAAGTTCAAATAGCTGCTTCATTCCAGTCTGTGAGGCAAGCATACAGATGACTATTAGATTAAGGTGACTGGAGAATCTTAATGTAGAAGCTTCTTTTCTATTTACTTTTGTGTGTGTGTGTGTCTTCAGCAATCAGTTTTTAAGTAATCATCAACTGTGTAATGTACGGTTGCTGTGGTCTAACCCCAGCTGGCAACTAAGCACCACTCAGCTGCTCATTCCCTCCCCCCTGGCGAAATACCTGAGAGAATCAGGAGAGTAAAAGTGAGAAAACTCAAGGGTTGGTGTAAAGAGTGTTTTACATGCAAAGCAAAAGCCACACATGAAAGCAAAGCAAAACAAGGAGATTATTGACCCCTTCCTGTGGACACACAGCTGTTCAGCCTCCAGGAAAGTAGGGCTCCATCACAGTGACTTTGGAAGGCAAACACCATAAGACTGAATGTTTCCTCCTGTTTATTCTTCTTCCTCCAGCTTTATATGCTGAGCATGGCACCGTATGGTATGGAACATCCATTTGGTCAGTGGGGGACAGCTGTCCTGTCTGTGTACCCTCCCAGCTTCTTGTGCATCCCCAGCCAAACTCACTGTCAGGGTGGTACAAGCAGAAAAGACTTTGGCTCTGTGTAAGCCCTGCTCAGCAGTAACAAAAACATCCCTGTGTTATCAGCACTGTTTTCAGCACAAATCCAAAACAGAGCCCCATACTAGCTACTGTGAGGAAAACTAACTCTCTTCAGGCAAAACCAGCACAACTGTGTATGTTGTAGATGATCTAGAATTTTTAACAGAAATACCCATTTATATCTATGAAAAAATTATGTGTTCTGAGCTGCTAAGACTGCAGGATCTGCTACAGAAAGGCACTGCACCTGATTCTGTACAAATACAATTTCCACAGTGCTGTAACTCTGTAGATGCTAAGTGACAATGTATGTCACTTAGTGACAGCTGAGAGAGGATGACTGACAGCCTGGTATTTATCATTGTCATTGCTATGCTATTTGATAAATTTGTGGCTTACACTTCATGCTTGAAGTAACGTTCTTCCGTCTTTTCTTGGTGTGCCCGCAGTTGCCTTAGATTGCACACTGTCTTTTCCGTTATTCCTTTCTAAAACCTGAGATGAACTTTTTAATTTTTAGCTGTCAGAGAAGTACATTCTTACTACTGTTACTAAAAAGAAAATAAAATACCAAAAATCTCTCAAAAAAGTCTATGCCAAGCAGAAATTTATTTCTTCTTACTGCATAAGCTATGTACCTGAGGACAGTAATGTGTTGAGTGTCTTAATTTTACAAATCTTTCAAGTTTCCCTTCAAACATTAACTGCTGATCTGTCTCTCTTTCATGCTTCTGCATCATGACAAAGTGTTATTGGAAATGCATTGGCCTCTCTTTGCTCCAGAACTTCATATGTCAAATACAGTTAAAGAGCTAAGGCTTGATGTTGAAATGCCAGAGCAAGAAGTAGGTTCAGTGCATCCTAGTGAAACTCTGGGTTGCAAGAAGCCTTGTTAGAAGACACATTGTCCCCAGAAGCAACCTTAGGTCCTGCAAATCTTCCCTTGTTTTGTGAGACGGTGGTTGTCAGTCCAATGCTGAGATGCAGACTCATCACTTGACCTGGTGGGCTGGTGTCATTCCCTTGCCCTGTCGTAGGACCCTGTGCTTCATGGTCATTAGAACTTCATCAGTGTTAATAGTACAATGTTAAATGGCAGTTAAACTTGCCATTTACTTGAATACAGACACACTATCAAAAAAGTTCTTGGTTTTAGGAAGGTAGTTGTAAAGCTATGATGAATAAGATTTCAGTTTAACAGTAGCTGGATGAATAACATTGCAAAAATGTCTACAAATTATAGGGTATCACTAATACCAACTATCATCACTTGAGATTTGCTAATGTTTTTGAGACACACATAAAAAAAAATCCTCCCACTTTCTATTTTATTAGCATATATAAATTCTACTAGGAAAGTCAACATACCTTGGTGAGTTGTCCAAATCCCTGGGGCCATTCACTTTCTTTGTGTAGATCAGTTGGAAAGTTGACAATCGGTGTTCGGTCACCATGTCGGAAAACCTAAGAGTATTACCAATAAAACCCCCCTTAGTTAAATGCTACTAACATTCCTTTCTTATCTAACTAGAAGTCAGGCATATATTATACTTCCAGTGCCATTTTTCAAATGAAAATATTGGAGAGTCTGCAGAAACCTAGTCAAGTAGGATTGGAGTACATTCTTTACGTTCAAGAATATGTATAATTATACAGGAATTAAGTGGGCATAAGCCCGATGATTCTTCCTCCTAGAACATAAAATTAATCACTGAAGATGTTAATGCTGGGATTACATTCATAGCTAGGCATTCAGACAGGAAATCTGAAAGGAAATGCTGGAATACAAATTCATAGGGCTCCAGACAACCTTCCAGAATGCTGACCCAAACTATTGCAAAAGTTACCTTGGCTTTTCAATGTTCCCATAACCAACCTCATTCCTGACTTAGCAGAATAAAATGACAATGTAGAATCATGGTATATTTGTTCATAAAAGGACACCTGTTCCCTAGTACCTCAGTGGTATATAACTTTTTTATAATTATTACTCTCCACTGCCTCATTAAGCCACATCATTCTTGTCCAAACATCAGAGACTGTTGTACAGGCTAGTTAGTTTGCCACTCCCACTGGGAGGTGTTTCATGCTTATATTTTTCAAAGTAAACACCAGCAGTGTGGCTTAATGTTTTAATTACAGCATACCCCCTTTCCATCAGCCTTCTGTACTGAAGTGCATAAACCTGTGCTAGAGCAGATACTTCAAAGACGGAAAATACTGTCCTTTAAAGGCAAATATAGTTGGATTTCTCCCTCTGTTTGTTTTCTACAGTAGACAACAAAGTTTGCTAGAGTATATGTTACCATTAGAGCCATTTATAATACTGCTTATTATTTTTTTGTTTTGCTAGTTGAATTTCACTGAAGATGCGGCCAACCTGAAATGAATATTTTGAAGCAAATCAAGCAGTTTTTTTCATTTTCATCAACAACATGTTGGTCAACATGTTAGTCATAGTTTCAGGAAAAAAGCCCCACACCTTTTTTTTTCTGAGTTCAGGAACAGGAAAATAGTTAATAAATTTTTTTTTTCTTCTCTATGCAATTTTAAATTCTGTATATATCTCTCTTATTACTAATTTGGAATCTCAGTTGGTTATTTATAACCATTTCTCAGTGCACCTCTATTGAAGAAGAGAATGAGTGAAGAGCTACATTGTCTAGTGACCGATTCAGTTGCATGCAAGAAAAACAAGTGAGAAGGACTTTTGTGCCCCTGCTTATTTCGTTGGCGTTTTGATATGCTGATGTACATCGGTGTCAGGTAGGATTCATTAGTTTCTCTGGACAAGCTGGTGCCTCTGTAAAGAATGAAGGTTAAATTCCCAATTTCAGTGTAGCCGGATCCTCTCTTGTTAAATTATCCAGCTTCACAGAAAAGCATTTTTAGGGGTAACTGACAGTTGCTCAAACTGACTGACGTGTTTAAATTACTATTTTTTTAGGCAATTTTTAAAAATGCATCAACACTTGGCCAATAAATATACCCTTTTTACTAGTGAAAAATTACTGAAAATGTGTTAGATTTTAAATACTGCTTTGTGATTTTTATAATTCATGTATGACATAACCCTCAGCGTGTATTTCACTGTCACAATAGTCAACCCTTAAACACTTTCAGTAAGCCAGAACAGAGCAGTATTTTACCTGAACAGAGATTAGAATGCAAAAGAGATCAAGATCAAGAGATATTTAAATATATTTGGGAGCAGGAGATGTAATGAAAACCACTTTCTTTCTTTGCTTGCTACTTCTGAAAACGACCTTGCTTCAGCTGCAATTGGAAATGAAACAATGACCTTATGAACAATCACTTAACTTCAAAGACTAGCTTGTTCACTCACTGCTACCTTTTAGGAGACTTCCTAAAAAAATTTAAAACTCTAATAAGAGCTTGTATACTGGAAGTTTATGTTTTTCATTAGAAGACCTGATAATGTTAGGTGAAGAAAGTGTATCCCTACAAATCTTGCCTTGCTCATCAATATGTACTTCTCAACACTCATGATTTCAACTTTGTTAAAAAGGAGTTGATCCTTTAAATTAATCTAAAAATATGTGTGCTGCAGCATTTATTACTCTCAGCCTCCAGATTGCCTTCCTGACCTTTCAGAAAACATAGAACATGGCAGGATGAGGGAAAAGGAGCAAGGAGGCTTCAAAAAAACTGAAAAGACATTAGAAATCAAGAAGGAAGGGAAGCCAAGGAGAATATACAGAAGAAGAGCAAAGCAGACCTGTTTGGGATATTAATTTCAGCACTCGTTTCTGAAGCACTATACCTCAGTTCTCAAAAGTAATAGGTGCACAGTTACCCAATACCTCTCTTTCAACTCTGATACTGCTTTATGAGGGTTATCACCTCAGATCAAAATGGTCACATGACTGAGACTTTGGCCAGCATTTGCTGCCATTGTTGTCAGGTGAAAAATCTTGTCAGAGAAAAACTGTTGCAGAGGAGAGGGTGAGCTGAGAATATGACATGTATAGTATACATAACATATTCATTCAGAAATGCCATGAATTACAGTGAATTATCTGTCTCTGAGTAATAGTGAGCCTCTTACAGGCAATTTAATTGACAGACTCAGCTTCAAACAAAAAGATTTCTTACTTTGAAGCCAGCAATAGGAATGAAGAAACAAGAGTGAAGTGAAAATATCATGCTGTCAGTTCAGGGAAACCGTAGATGCAGAAATACTGAGCATGTTTAGTCAAGGTTTGAGATGGCTTGGCTTGATTAGACAAATCATGCTCAGAGATAAGATGCTCAGTAAACACTTTCTGTCCTGAGTTACAAGAAGAAAGACACAATGAAATCACAGTGCCTCAGAAGCCACACCTCTTTTTATGCATGACAGGTGAAATGAGGGCATGTGTGGAGACAGAAGTTACAAGTCAGAACTTCTTTATACAGAGGCAGTAAAACTATTTCATTTTTACTTGCGTACCTGATTGTCCTAAATATTTCCTATTTCCTATTTTCTTCTGTCTGGTTTAAATTCAGTGCATAAGAATTATGGTGAAGGCTAAAGACTACATGTGAGAAAGAAAATTTAAAAAGCATTTTGATAAATTGGCTTGAATTAAATCTTTTCAGACAAAAGGACTTGTGGCCAATAAACAAAATGCATGGAATCAGCACAAAGTTGGAAACTGTGAGGAGAGAGTGAGACATCCTCCCAGGCACAGCACAATTCTAGAAGTGAGCAAAAGGGCACATTTATCTGTTTTTTTCTCCCATGCAGATGTATTTTATATTGTGCAGCTCTTCCAAAAAAGTTTTAAAAAGTCATTATGACAATTTTCACAGTGCAGTAATACTCTCAGGTAAAAACATAGTAACTCACAGAGTACAGCTGGAGAATGGCTATTGAATTATCTCAGAAAGATGCCTTTTAGACTTACCTTGACTGTAACCATACCCTCATTATATCCCATTATACAAGTGATAGTTTCTGGACCAATTCCTATCCTATTTATTTATGATAGCAGTTCTGCTCCCATGAAATTCAATCAGTGAGTTCAGAAGGCAAAATTCATTTGAGCACACATAAGCCATGCCTTGAGAAAAAAAGATGCATATTGTGATAAGATTCAACCTATTGTAACTTTTTAGGTGATTGGTCAGCCTAATCAAATGTACCAGGATAAAAGGAAGACAGTTTAAATGAAATTTACCTACTATTTTATTACTAATCGTGATAAGCTACCCTAGAAATAAATAGGTATTTTGGTAGGTGGCTTCATAGTTATGGCAAGCAGATTATTTTGGAAAGGAAGCCTCTATCTCCATAATGGTGAACATTTCCTGTAAGTCTTTCTGCAAAACCATTGCTTGTTAGAATATAGTAAAAGCTGCAATTCAATAAAAGTCTTTTTCCCTTCAAGGAGTTAATTCTCCAGTGCTTGCTGTCTGCCTGTTTTCATCTGTGTGTCCAGTTCTCCTTGTTATCATTGAAACAACATTTAAATATATTGCTATATACAGAACCTTACTGGAATTAGTGTTGAGTCCCTGCTGTGTCAGCAGGAGTAGGACTGGTTTTTCCTGTGCTCTCTGGCCTCCCTCCAAGCTGCACATCTACAATGCAGCCAATAGACAACTAGACATGAAATACTTTATCTAGAGCCAGATGATATGTTTTGGACACAGCACTTCTGCCTGTTACCTGTACGTACACGTAATGTGTCAAGTAGAGAAAGGTGCAAGGAGAAGATCTTCAATTTCCTATTTATAAATGGGAATTCCAATCCCCTCATATTTTTATGGAAAATATCACTTTAGACTAACTATTCTTTATCAATGTACCTCTTATTAAAAATAATTTAAAAAAACTATGAAAAGGACTATGGTTCAACTTTCATAATCCAAAGTATTGCATTGAATTAATCTCTCTTCTTCCTGAGGTACTGGGGATAGGGACATTGAAGTATTGTCTAGTTACTTGAAAAATAAGAAATGGCCCAGCAAAAAAAATTATTAGAGTCAATTTTTAGCCTAACTGCAGGTAATGCAATGTGTCTCAAATCTCTACATAAAAATGCCTACTTCTGTTTCTCAGTATACTGCTGTGATAATTCACTTGTTGTGAAATGGAAAATACTTTTTTTTTATGGTAACTTCTGTAACATCATAAGGTTCAGCTTCCAAGCACAGAATAGGTAGGCCATAATCACCAGCTCTTGGATTATGCTTTAGAATGTTAGCTAAATCAAGGAAGAATAGGCAAACATAGACTTTGCATCTCTTAACTCCTGTTCACTAGGAATCTATCACAAAGCTAACTTGTTCAAGTATCTTGAAATAATAACTAGAGGTTAGGAGATGAAAATTCTTATAACTAGAGGCATTTTTATCCTTCTTTAGTTAAAGTCTTTAAACTCAGTAAACAAAAGGGCAGTAGTTGTTATTTCTAAATTAGAAGATAGGCATAGTAGCTGCACACCTTGTCTGATTCGACAGACATGTAAAATTCCCTGTATTCCCCACAACAAAATAGAGAACAAAACTACTTACTGCAACCACAAACTTCAGTTCTCGTTCTGCAGTAGTCTGTTGAAGCAGAATGAGGATAAGATGAAAAGAAAAACACAGGATCCTAGACAGGTTGGGAACCTGTATCATCACACCCATCCCGGCAGAGGAGGAAAAAAGGCTTTGTAGCTCCAGCAGCTGCTCAGGCTGAATAGCCGAGATGTCAGGCTGTACTTTCAAAAGGGGTGGAACTGCCGCTGGTGCATTTCAAATGCAAGAGGAATGCTGTGTGACTACGCAACAAATTGCATTGCCCTTTGTTTTCAAATTACTGTTTACATTCTTCTTGAATCATAATTCAATTTCTTTTTTTCTCTGATATTTTTCTCTTTTGGAGTGTAAGGATGGTTAAAATACAAAGGAGTTGCTAAGCTAACCTACCTGTTGTGATTCCACTTTCCAGTGCCTGGAATTTTTCCAAACTGCGTGGCCACGAGGATGAACTCAGAACCAAGAGCCAGGCAGTACGCTTTCTCTTTTCTCTTTGCTTCTCAGCTAGTTTACTTTTCAGCTTCCCTCCCCTTCTTTTCTCTTCTCTTCCCACTTCTATATTATTACAGTGAAAGCAGAATAATTATTTCAAACAACATTTCATGTAGGTTAAAATTGCCAGTCCCTTAGATAAAATAGATGAAATCTTGCAACAAGTATGCTCCTTAAGATCCTTGCTGGGCAGTTATTTGCTCTTCAATTTGCGTGTGTTGCTTTTCTTTTCCCTTTGACTATTTATGTACTTCCCCTTTTGTGACTGCTTATATCAAGATTTTTTCAGCCTCAGATGTCTAAGAAGTTTCTTGTGAACAAGCCCTGGAGTTCACATTTTTATTGTTACTGATTAAGAACACTCTTTCTGACAGTAGCTCACTGCCTTTGAGAAGATTGCTCAGCTTGCCTCTGCTGACTTCCTCTCTATAAAATAAGAATAATGATACTTGTAGACTTGATTTCATAAGGATTTTCTGAGTAAATTGATTAGTTTGCAGAGACCTGTAAATAGAATTCTTTAAATATTAAAATTTAGGTCCTTAGTGTATTTTCATTCCATTCTTGTCATACCCAAATCTGTCTCGGTGTCTGCTGCTGAACTCTCTGCAACAGTATTCTCTACAAAAGGTTTTTGCCATTTATCCCAAATTCTATCTTTAGGGCCCTAAAGCCCAGTAAGCCTCAGGTGTTCTCTCCTCTGAGTTGTGTGAATGTCCTTATGTATCCACTTTGCCTGATGGATGGGAGGAGTACCACAGTTCCCAGATTTTCCTGTCTGTCTTCTCAGTCCATTACCGGTTTTCAACACTTGGACTTCTTTCTTTCTCCACTGTTATGTCTCCACCCTTCTTTTTGATCTCTCCTGATATGATTTTTTGCCTATGCAGAGGGTGTAAGAGAGAAATCCATGCTTCATAAATATATAATGCTTTGTCTTTCTGAAAACAAACATGAGATGATGATCTTCCTCTACTATTTAAGAGTACAGATCATAAAATATACTTTCTTTAGAATCCTTCAATATGCCTCAAAAATCCAGGATGCATGCCCTACTTTTTTAATCTATATGATTTTCTAGATTGGTGGTTCCTAAGCTCTTTGATCAAGGAATTCTTGTTAGCTCTCATAATTTTTCTTTTCCTTTCTAAGCCCTTATTATGAAATTCATAACTGATCAGGTTTTTTGTAAGAGTTGATGGTTTATTGTGTTTTGTTGATGAGTGACTATGACTACCGAAGTCTCATTATGGAACCCTTATAGTGACTTCACTTTAGATATGAACCCAATTTTTTTTGTGATTCTGGATGGCACCATTCAGAAATGTTTGAAAATATATAACAACCCCATTTTATAGAAAATCTTTCCTAACATCTCTTAAAAATGGTATTTTAACCCAAGACCAAGCATATGACAAGTAGTTCTGCTTTTTGTAGTTTCACTCTTCCCTTTGGCATGTAACTTTGCTAGTGAGATTATTTTATGCTTGCAACAGCTTAAATAATTGTCTACACATTCCAAAATGAAAGAATATCCTATTCATGTGCCATAGTGGTTAAGACAGGATCCTGTAGGAATCCCATATGCAATCTGTAAGTATGTTGGTAGCATGTATTTAATTTGGAAATTTCCCTGATTGTCTCCATTTCTAGTGGGCATTTGGCAGCTATAAACTTGCTATAAACTCATATTCTGCAACAACTAAATCCTGGATCTTTTCAGAAAAAGTTGCTTAAAATAATAATAATAAAAAAATCCTTCTTAACTCAATCTATTTACAGTTGTCCAAGCATTATAATGCAAGTGCACCTAAACAATTTGAGTCGTGTTTGTGTTAATTTGGCTCATTGTCATATATTTTAATTATCAAATTAGGGCATTAAGTAGAATTAAACACAATTATCCATTTTAAGTGCATGTATCTATATGAAAGGCTTGCTGAAGCATAGTTTGATTGGCTTTGAAGTGGACTGGTTGTGAAAGAACCCATGCTTTAATGTACACAAGGGTTACCTGAGGTAACCACTGCTGGTGGAGCTCAACCTACATACTGAAAGGGTGGAAGTCATTGCAGTCAAGGCAGATGGGTATGAAGCTGCTGCTGGCACTCATGGACCAGGCTGTTCACATGGGGAACCAGTTCAGGTCCTCTTAATGACTGAATGTGCAGATTAGCACTTGATATAGTTTGGATTTACCTCCAATCATATTTTTCAAGCTTCTTTTGAGATGTAAAAGGGAAAGAGAAGAAATATTTTGGTTTCGGTAAACAAAGTGACACATTTTCCAGGCACCGTTTTGAAGCACTTATGAGAAAAACAAAAGACTGTCTTGCAATCCTGTGTTGGGGTGTTTTCACCCAACTGTGGGAAGTGGGAAGGAACAAAGGAATTAATTTGTGACACAGGAAGAATTAACTTACTTATGCTGGTGACAGAACACAAATCTGTATCTTGCACTACAGGAAAAAATGCTCTAAGCACAAAGTTACTACTCTAAGGCAAGCGGGGGGGTGGGGACGGGGGGAGAAAGTGCCTACTCACTATGTCCTAGTAAATTCCTAGTTTGTCCCAAGTTTGTAATATGCACCTGGTTAGAAGGCACTGAGAGAACTTCTTTTTGTTCTTATGAGATTAAGAAGTTTGCCTGAGACACAGAAGCCTAATTTGTAGGTTTTTACAGGTTTACATATTTCTGGGAAATATGTAAACAGAGTGAACAGCAAATAAGAAAAAGACAGAAAGCATTATTCATCTTCACTTTCCCCTCTGAAACGCAGCAGTCTGGTAGTGATTTTGTTTTCTGGAAGAGGTAGAGTCAGATTGTTCTGGTAAAGGAAGGATTTTAACTTCTGTCAGCCACATCTCAGAGGAGTACCATAAGCACTAAAGAGAAGGAAAACCTACTCCTACCATCACCATGAAACAAATCAAAATTAGTCAATTAATTTGATCCATATTTGTGAGTTATGCAAAGTTTGGTTTGGGTTTTTTTTTTCTTTCTTTCATTTTTGGTAGTCAGTCAGCTCAGTAAATAAACCAAAGAGAAAAGGAAGTGATGAAATTAATGAAGATGATAGTCCAGCATGTCCAGTGCCACATTTTCCAGGCAGCAAAAAATTACTGTTCCTTTCTGTTGTTCATTCCCCATCTTGTTGGCATTGTTTCAGCATATGACAGGAAAATTAGTGAACATCATTTATATTACAGCATCTGTGACTATTTAGTTTATTGTATCATTAACAAGTCGTCTTTAAAATATGACTGGTCTGTCTATGCACTGTTTGTGAAAGAAGAGAGGGAGTTGCATTTCCAGGTGATCCTGCTTTTTCAAAATATTCAAAATTAAATAGTTTAAATAATAGTCTAAATATTTTCAAAGCTGAAATGTAATTTTGTTTGCCATCATTTTTACTCATTTCTTCTTTAAGAGGAACTGAAATTAATCTGTTTATGGCTTCATACCTGGAAAAGACTGCAGGACTGATTTTTCAAAGGAAGTCAGCTGGTGAAGTTGTAGAAAAACATAGTTTAGAGCAGTTTATTACTCATTCATCGTTATCCCAAATTTATATTCCTACAATAAGATCTGGGCATGATGTTTCATCCTTTATAAAGACTGATGTTTATTTTTCCTCTGAGTAAGCAAGGTAAAATGGAAATCTTCCTTTCTGTGTTTCTACAGTGATAGTCCTAAGAACAAAAAATGTCACAAAGAATGTGTGTGATGGGGTTTCTGCTGAATAAGGATGAGGGGAACAAAATAATTTAGAAATACCTTAATTTGTGAATTAAATTTGAAATTTATTTTTGCTCAGCAGAAATCAGAATGTTCAAGGTACATTCACTCGGTGTGTAGCATGGAAGTCATGGTCTGAACATATGATGGGAAAGGGGGACCTTACATTGGTGTACTGTGAGCAGTGACCTCAGCTAGGATGCACTTCCATAGCTGAACTGAAGTGCTGAGACCAGAGTCCATCCAGCTCCGTGATCCCCCATACCAGACAAATCTGTGGGACAGATGAAGGGTCTTCATGCAGTTCTGAAAATTTTTGAGAGGTGGATTTGGGTGAGGAAGGAGGGGAGGAACTGGGAACTGGAGACAAAAGAGAATCATGAAGAATGTCTCAGCTCTTGCGTTTTCTATGTGAGCCTTGCACAATCTGGGAAACCAACAGAAAAGTTGCCCTTGCCTTTGATGGGAGAAGCATGAACCCCCTTTACAGCTCTTGAACTTCCACTTCTAAACATCTGGCAAAAAAACCCCATTAGAAGCAACTCAAGCAGCACAAGTTGGCACAAGTTCAGAAAAAGAAGAATCAGGAACATGTTCAGAGGAAACAAAAAAAAAAGGCCTAGAAATTTTGTTTTGACAGCCAAAGCTGTGATCTGTTAGAAGTCTGATATCAATAAAGATGGAGCCTTAGACTTTCCTTTCTATTTGCTTCTTCTAGCAGGTTTTTTTTAATTGCTTCTTATTAGGGGAGTTTTTGAAATGAATCATTTAAATAGTTTGACCTAACTTTCTGTGAGGGCTGCAAGGCCTAGGAAGGCTTTTTGCTGGTGTCTATTGTGGGACATTAAGGTAATACAGAATAAACAAGCTTGTTCTCCTTTTATTAAGAAGTAGCTAGAGCCGGTTGTCTCATGTTGTTGGAAAACCCTTGTTTTTACCCTTATTTGGATGCAATGGTAAAAGGTGTTGCATTTTTTGACTAGAGGGAATAATTTTTTTCTATCTCTGTGTTTGCTGCAAAATCTAACTACAATGCTTCTTGATGAACCATGCATCCTACAATGGCTTGAGAAGCACAGGAATTGTTGCTTGGGACCTTTTGAGAAGAGAATGGGCATTTACAGTGAGAATTGTGAATCTCAGATTCTTGTTAGAGGGGAAAGGGATCCTTTTATTATTTTGATTCATTTTAACTTACGGAGTAGCTTAGTATCTGCTTATGCTGTAATTCTAAAAAGGAATATATTTTTCATAGGCTTAGCATCTATTTTAAAAACCTGGTCCAAGGAAAGGAAGCTAGAATGGCAAAATTTTCTATATCTCATTTATTACTCTGGTTCTCTTTAAAGTGACCTGCAGGAAATGAGACTCGTGACAAAGGTCCTATCCACTGTCAGAAAATAAAAAATAAGAAAGCAAAGAAGTGTTCACTGTTTCCAGAAGTTATTTGCATCTCATTGTTTTGATCTAGCTTTTGTAGTAAGAACACAAACTGTTTTTGCAATAGCAATATTAGAAAACGTAACTAGTGAGGGATTGCCCAAGAGGTTCTGCATGCTTTAGTGAGCACGTGCCTCTGGATTTTTTTATTCTGTAGCAAGTACATTTTGTTGTTAATGTCGAGAGCAGTGTGAACTTACAGACTTCCCTGAGGCACAAAATTCATAGGATCAGATCAGAGTATACAACCAAGGTAACATAATGAAAGAAAGGTGTTTGAAAAGCTATTTGAAACCATAAATTATTCTTCTTTCAAAATTAACACTTGGCCTTGCTATCTTTTGGAAAGAATATTTGAAAGCTTTGTTGGATCAGCAAACTGTATGCTAGGTCTTCATGGTAGGTAGCCTGGCTGTTGTAGGCTTCTCTTAGGTCTAGATTCATGGTCCATTTTTTCTGTAAGTCTTGCCTTCCTTCTATATAGAGGTAGGATATTTGTGCATGTCTAAGACAGAAAAAAAGGAAAAAAAAAATCTTAGTTAGTAAACATACATTATGGTAATTTTTGTGGCTTCTGGGATCTGTTTGTGGGAAACTCTTCATTACTTCTTGAATAAAATAAAGTCTAAGGATACTGGAATGACTCCTCCTTCTGAGGTCTCCTTTTGAAGCACTGCTTCTGTCACCAGTTGTGGAAGTTCTTGCCTCATTCTTCAAAAGAGGGCAACACTCCTTCAGAGGTACTTTCCAATCTTGCTGTAAATTTAGGTGATAGCCCTTTAAAACACTGTAACTACAATTACATTCATGAATTAGTTCTCACAAAATCCCTTTGGAATTAATAGATCTTGAACACTACTCTGGTTTTATACTGCTCTTGGGTCTTACCACTTCATGAAGTAAAGCAAATATTCATGAAGGATAAGTCCCTGTTTTCAATAATTTTGGATTGTTGTGCTGAGGAATGTTTTCTTTTGATAAAGATCAGGAGACTGTTCATGATGATGGAATTTAAGGAGAAATGTTAGACTGTAGTCATACCACAGTGTGGAAGGAGTTGTTTCATAAAGCTAATCACACTGAAGATCATGGAGGGAACACCTAAAGGTAAGACAAAAAAAGAGAATCACCCTTAGCATGTGGCCTCCTTCTCCAAAAACATGGCAAACCTGTTAATAGTACCTCAACAAGAGGGTAGCAGAGAGTAAGCAAATTAACAAATTTGCTCTCATTTTGATGGAATTAGAAAACGTCTTATGAAATGTCGAGTCAATCCATACTGAAATCTTCCTGAGCAGCAAAAACTGTGCAGATAGAGCACAGTTTTATCTCCTTCCCAAATATGCTGAGCTAATTTTGCTTCCTATGTTCCACAATATGGTCGTTGTGACGTGGCAGAACTTGTGGGCTTGGGAGCAGTGGGCCTTGCTTGGCATTTTCCCAAGTGCTACTCATGCACAGCAGAGAGTTAAAACTGCCTTCAGGAAAAGCAAAATTGACATTTCCTAAATTAGCAAAAATAAATTAGGATCTGGCCCCAACAGATACACTCTGAACCAGGATAAAATAGGGGAAAGTGTCCAATTTTGATATGACAATATGGAAAATATTTTGATTGGAGCATCAGGTTTGATTGTAACCTCTTTTGTGGTCCATATGTGTTTTCAACACTTAGGATTGCTGATGAAAGCAGTGATGCTATATTTGGTGTAAAATGCCTGAACATCATCTAACTTCTACTTCATCAAAATTTGAGAATTGAAACAATGTGCAGCCTTTGTGTTGAACTTGAAGGCATAATATTTGTGTCTTTATTATTGTCAAATTTTGATTATATGATGGATTTTTTTGTTTATTTACTTGGTCAGTTACACAATTTGCTTTGTGAAGGAGAGGAACTAATTTCTGCAAAACTCAGATTACTAAGCACTACGGTATAAACATGAAGTATTTATCATTATCTTCCATGACTGTATTAATAGCTTGGCCAAAAAAAACCCTCATCAGAAACAACCTCTCCCTCTCTCTGCCAAATAACCTTTTGCAATTAAATGTGGTAATTTCCTGATATGTTTCCTGAGAATTTGTGAGCAATGACTATAGTGAAGAAATTCATTTAGTGAATCATTAGTTGCTAATTTTTCATTCATTCTGGCTAAACTATCTCTGTTAATGGGCTCAAGATATTTAAGAGGAAATTATTTTCACCCAGATGAGTTGGCTGGTCTGCATTCTTATAGTCTCTGACATTTCAAATTCTCCTTGAGATCAGTGATTCAGAAAGCACTATGGTATTTTTTTAATGTTAGGTACAATATTTGATCATCAAAAAAGTGGGGTCTGTTTGCTTTTCATTTCCCTTAAGGAATACAGAGCTAGATGAAAGACAATGTCATTTTCTGCCTTCCTAATCCCTCTTTCTGCAAAAGTCAATAATATCAGTGGTCAAAATGGACATTTAAATGTCTTAATATGGAGACACAGACAACCTTCTAGGGAGTGTGTTAGTATGCCAATGTGTGTCTATATATCTTTGACATTCTGGTAAGTACTGGTCTGGTATACTATTCAATATTCATCTCTTTTAATCTCTGAATGCCTCCTAAAATCAAGGGAATGCATAATGTTGCTAATCAGCTTGAAAAAATACTCTGCAGTCAGAGAAGATAAGGTGACTGTTTTAAGTCAGTGCATTTGTATGTGCTTCCTCAGTAACTGAAGGTCTTTTTGACTGTACTAAAACGAAACAAAACAAAAAAAAATCACATGAAAAACAGTACGCTGAAGTCTGATTAGCCTTGATTTCATTTCATCAGAAAGTTGGTCTGGAATGGGTAAATGCATCAATGGAGTGGAAACTATGGCCATGGGTACAATTCTGTCCTACTGGATCTGCATAATTTTCATTTCAGACCAGACCCTTATGAAAATGATTGTTACTTTAAATGAGCTGTGGGCAGAAGATCTAATAGTGACTTTACTTTTTGGGTACATGTGTCCAAAGCACCTAACTTACCTCTTTTGATGTCCTACATCCTACATTCTTTTGTCCAGTGGTGTACAAGGACAGGAGAGACCAACTGGGTAAATCTCTCTAGTGGACAGCGAAATTTGCAGCCAGGGAGAGTGAGAGGGTGAGGATTTCTCAAGGAATTATTCCGATAGTACATTTCTATGGTGTATTGCCTGCTTCAAAATACAGAAAGTTAGCCATGCAAAACCACAGTCTTTCCATGTTGTAGAAATTGTACTTTGGGACAAACTTTCAGCCAGCTTGTTTTTCTGGTTCTTAATGTGTTTGTGATTTATTAATATCATTAGTACTCTGAAAAGGTCGTTTTAAACAATAGGGGGTCAACGCCAGTTTGCATGTAGTATGTCATCTTTGTCAAGAAGTTAAATAGATTAAAATGAGGGAGTAAAGCCTCTCATAACTGTAATGAAGCAATATATAGAGGGGTTTCAGGTTTATTCTGCTGCCATCTACTAAACTGGGTCAAATTATAATAATTAAAATCAATCTATAATATTTTCCTGCACAGTGAACCTCGTGTATCCAGTTTAATTAATCTGGGCTAAATTGCTTTTTTAGAAATTAGTAAATTGTAAATTAGTAAATTGCTTTTTAGGAAAAGTACATGTTTGAAGTACAGCTTGAAGGTACTTGCCCATTTTTTTCCTTGTAAAGTTCAAAAAAATGACAGGCACTGTAAGGAGGCAATTTCCCATTGAAGACATTGAGTGCTGTCTGCAAGGCAGCAATGGTGGCTGCATGCTGTGAACAGAAGAAACCTGTAATTAAAGGTCTGTTGAAAATGATTGCATGAACCTATTATTTAACAATATATCCAGCACATTATCTCTCCACTCAACATTAACATCACTTGTGTAATAGTTAATTAATAGTTGCCCTCTGCAACATTGAGCAAATAGTGTCCTTTTATGGCTATGTAAACTGAGGTGCTGCATGTATAAAATATACATATATGTAAATATTTAAGAAGCCTTAGTCACTTGCAGTTTTTACCAAAGTTAAGAGGAGCTTTAAAAGTTGTTTTAAAAGGAACTAGTGGTTTTTTCCCATTAAATAAACAGTATTAGAGATCAGATCAGTAAGCTCTTTGGCTGATATATACCTGTTAGGTCATAATCTAATGGCAGTACAGAAAAAGAAGCTTTTTACTGAGAGCAATACAAAAATTTCCTTCTCCAATGACAGCGTTTGCACATTCTAAACCAAAATACAAAGTCACAATTGAGTAAATGCCTTCATAAGACCTACTCAACTAAATGTAACTTCATTTTTTTTTTATTTTTTATTTTGCACCTGAAAAAATATGCATGAAGCAGATTTCTTTCTGAATTATCTTCATGATACAGGCTTAGTAAAACATGAGGCATGGTTTTTCCAGTTCTCAATCAAAACAATATTACAAAGAAAAAGCCATGACATCAGGTGGAATATGGAAAGCTGCAGGTTTCAAAGCAGTATCTCTTCATTGCAGAATGAAAGTAATCCAAAGATATTTAAGGTTAACCAAATAAAAATGCTTGTATCTATATTTCATGGTGGAAATAAAATTTCATGGCTTTCACTGCATTTAATAACTGCAGAAAGGAAGCACAAAGGAAACAGAAATCACTCACCGCAGAATACATAACCATTTTTTGCTGGTGTGAAGAGTTTCTAGCATTTGAGATATGCTTTAGAATAGTTTTTAAAAGAATACCTGAATGAAAACAGGGAAGCAATGACAATGAAGGAGATGTTAATATCTGTATTGATTGTTGCCTTTTTAACAATCAGTCTTTAAATGCACCAGATTTATTCAGTTGACTTTATTGGTAATTTGTGCACAGTGCCCTGATTAATTCTGACACTATCTTTTATATGAATAGTGGACCTATTTTACTTCTGTGTAAAATGTTTTGGGGATCCCTAATAGCCTCAGCATCTTCAAACAGTGCATTCACAACTACTTCGTGCCAGCAGACCAGTGCAAGAAGAGCACAGTAATGAATAACTACCCTGTTGTGTGTGTGACTCCATTGATTTCCTGATTTCCAGAGAAAAAGGAAGAGCATATCCTCCAGACTCTGGACCTTCATAAACTGTGTAGTTGTCTGTATTTCATTAATGTTAACTGCTGAAAAGTTGTAAGAATAAACTGCTTGAATTAAATCAATGTCTGTGCTAGTATGTTAATGTCAGGTTGGCATCTCAATGAATAAAAATCTTAAAAGGAGAACTGTACAGACAAGCAGTACTAGACTGAATAGTCTTCAGCTACTGGCACATTTTTAATAGCAATTGTTAGTAAAGCAAGGACAGATGTTTGAACTTTGTGCTAAGTTTTGTAAGTCGGAGCTTCAAAAATGCGACAAATTGATTCATGCTTATATGTTTATTTGTCTTTGTAACTCATAGATCCTGACTGAAAGCCTGTCCATATAAAATGAAAAGAGGCTCAAAAGGTGGCAGTGGATGAATGGAGGAGAATGAGTGACTAAAAATGTATAAAATATTTTTAAATTTCAGCTACTATTTCCTGAGCAGAATAAAGTTTAGAAGCAGTTTAATAATCTCATTTTAGGACTCTCAGTAGTGAGTATGAAGACTGTAAGGCTACAAAGTCACCATTTTAGACATTATTGCAAATAATATTTTTATAATAAGTTACACATGGTGGCTTACATTAAATTCAGACTTGATTCAGTTCAATAAGAATCTGTATATTACTTTGAATTTCTTATACAGTGTAATCTAAATGATACCTTCATTATAATGTTAGATTAGGATATTCATGATTCATATCCTCACCATCTCCCTTCCTATTAATCAAAATCTTTCAATGCTGACCACCAATATCCACATCACCGTGTCTTTCATACTTCTACTATGGAATCTGTAGCAATGTTTGTTATATCCCTTTCTTCTTTCCCATCCTACTTTTGTTTTTAAACAGGGTAAGAATTTGGCTTACCTCCCTGCAAACGTGATTTTTCTATTTGTTTGTGGAACCCAAATTCCGCCTCCAATAACAATTCTGAGAGCTTTATCAGCTTGGTCCTGACATCACGAGTAGCCCAAGCAGGTAAAGTGTAATTGTTAATATCCTACAGTGAAGAAAGAAAACATGGTGATTTTCTTACTGACTCCTACTGCTAAATATTGCTTGTTCTGGCACAAAATGCTTGTCAGAACAAATTTGGAATGTTTCACTCAAGTAACGTTTTCTCTTTGTAATAAAATGATTACTGTATTTTGCATTTAGACAGCTGTAACATTCCTGTTTATAGCATCATACCACTTGAAAGAAACTTGAAGGGCAGTGTTCAACAAGAAGAGGAAATATAATACTAAAAATTATGCAAAAAGCAACTGGCATTATTTATGTCGTCAGATGAAAAAAAAATCACTGCATGACTTTTTCAGTCATCTATTGGGATACATCCAGAGATCTTTACTGGAACAAATCCTATATAAACATCAGGATTTTAAGGGCTGATAACTCTGAGATATAAGTGAGATACAGAGATCAAGTGGAAATATGTACAGCTGTAATATGGATGTACCCAAGTGTGAGGCAGATGTATAGGGATGAGATATATATAGATGAAATTCATACCTGCTTACACCAGGTCTATTGGATACTGACACAGTCCTCAAGCTAAACTGGAACGAATTAGTCTTTCCTTGGGAATGCAGTCCCGGGTATACTAATGATCACAACTGTGAGAAGGGAAGATATGCACAACACTTCTGGTTTGCACTACCCTAAATTCCTGTTTAATCAGAGTTTGTAACTTTTCTTTGGAGCAATGTAACCTTTGGACTGAGCTCACTAAAAGGAGTGTTCTTGTAACAAGTGAGCTCAAACGAAAATGTCAACTACTTAAAGGATTTGTTTAAACAAGAAAAACAATAGAACTGCTAGGTTAAACCGGCTCAGATCACAGTGTTATCCATTTCTCTTTTAACAAATGTGATTTGTGTCTTGAGGAAAGAATTGACTAGTAACATACTATTGAAGACAGTGCTGTAGGAAAGCGAGCACATCAGTCTCCAAGTTACCTGAAAGTCAGGTGACGCTTAGCCAAAGTAACAAACAAACACAAAGAGATGCATACTACTGTAGTTTAATGAACTGTATTTAAAAAACTATGTAAGAACAGTCTCTCTGTATGCTTGAAAGGGTGATTGTGACTTTTATGGCAGATATCTTAACTGATACCACCAGAGTCTTCAATGAGTAGTATGCAACACAAAAGCTCATCAAATCTAACACTGGAAAGAAAAACGCAACCATTTTTTTTGTCTTTTAGAGTTTAACTAGATCCCTGATGGGAGTTGTTGATTTTGCACATTTGTCTGGTGACACAGCTTTCTCAGCATAATATAAAAATTGAAATAAAAAGTTGTGGTCCTGAACTATCCTGCACTGGAAAATGTGTAAGGATGACCTCACTGAAATTACAGTGAGATGTCCCAACATTTTAACACTTCTTTTAGCTCAAGGGCCCTGCTTAACATTCCATTCAAGATTGCTTTGACCAAGGTTGGACCTCTGCAGAAACTGTAGGACAGAAGGTAAACTCGTTAGCATCACACACAAATATTATATGTAATTTAAGAAATCTGATTTTAAAGTGCCTCGGTTTTCTTGGGAATATCCAATGAATGGTTATGAATACCATATGTATGAATGACCAATTTATTATTAATATTTGAGTTTATAAATAGTTACACATGAAAATATTTGTAGCAAAAGCTGCCTTCAACAACAATTTTTAACACAAGACTCTGCAATTTTCACTTGCATCAGCTGATATAAGTCTGGAATTTGAAGTTATATGAAGAGGGGCTTATTGCTAAATTAAGGGCAGTCAGGCTTTTTTTAAATCACAAAGTTACCAGACTGTGGGACCCAGATGTCCATGACAGTTTGGCACCACGATATCCCTTTTGTTATAAAATCCATGCTTTTGTTGTGATACCCCTGGTTCCTTTGCTTAGAATAAGCTCCCAAACTTGAACAAATATGCGTTTGTGTCATTCCAATGGCTGCTTAATTCCTGAAAATACTCTGACCACTACTGTTCCTGTGCAAATAACAACTTCTCTTGCTTATACAACTTCCATAAAGTCTTTGTGGAAGGATGCTTATATTTCTTTGACAGCAACATATTTTATTCATGTGTATATTCCCAATGGTGTTTGGAGGAGTAACGACAATTTTATCCAAAGGTATGCTTCTAATTCTTCATATGCAGTCACTGACAGGATCTTGAATTTGGTGGGCCACTGATTTGTGTTCATTATAGTGGTGGATGACCCACAGCAGTCTCACAGTCACAGTATGTTTACAGGATTTTCAGTTGTAAGTTTGATGTTAGGAAAAAGTTTCTGGGGAAGAATAGTCTATGGTTCAAAAAATTTTGAAGGACAGACCTGCTGTCTTTTGATGTCTTACAAATAATAAATAAAAATAAGAGCTAAAACTAGTTTTAAGAAAGTGTTGGAATTTCTATTGGACTTGATGATCCTAAAGGTCTTTTCCAATCAAAATGATTCTATGATTCTATTTACCTCATATTGTAAAGTGTCCAAGAGCTTCCAAATTCTTTCAGTGCTCAACTTCTTCAATGAGTATCCTGTATGAGTGGCTAAAAACTTCAGAAATGGCTGGAATACAAGAATAGCAAACTTGTGGTACACAGGGCCTTTTTACATAATTTCTGCACACTGCCATAGTAATACATAGGAATTGTTAGAAAGAAGAGAGTCTTCGCAATTAAGCAATGACCCATTGCTTAGATGTAAGAGAATTTGGCCTATTCATTTAGACAAAGTTGGGGATATGAGTTCAGACTTGAAGTATGGTGCTTGTTTATGCTTGGTGGAAATGTCCAGAAGGAGGTAAAGGGGGCTCAAATACATGAAGAACTCTGGCAGAGATCCAGTAAGTGCTTAAAAGAAGTGTGATAAACAGAATTATGCTGATATTGGTACTCAGGGGAAGGAAGGTATGATACAAATTTGATAAAACTGGGAAGTGTTGTTTACTTGCATATAATATTCAGATGCAGAACCACAGATAGATGGCTGAGGTCAGTGGCTAAAGATAATAGAAAATCAGATGAGTTTCATAGTGTCATTATGAATACACCTGTGAAGGAGAAGGTTGCAGCAGAACAGACATGTGATTACATACTCATGCAAAGATTTTGAAGGTGGAGAAAGACAGGAAAGGATACCATATAGAGAGAGATGAGAACAAAACATAAGTGAGCACTTGAGTGAAGACTTTGAACAAGTGAAACATGGACAAGTACTTGAGGAAAGCACTGAGGCTGTTATAGAAATTCTGGGGAACTGAGCTGTGAGTGTTTTGTGGAGGAAGAGGAATCTGAACTAGTAGAGTTATACAGACAGAGATGTCAGAGAACTTGCTTTACGTAGGAGTAAACAGAGAGAAGTATTGGAGTAATTTAATAGGCACTTGCACTGATCTTATCTGAGTTTTGTTTTGTCTTGTCTCCTAGAAGCTAAGTTTATGTAAGGAAGTCAATAATTTATCTTTTCTATGACTTGCAATTTTGAGTTGATAGGAACAGCCCAGTCCAGCTGGATCTGTAATGTTGTAATTGGCTTTTTGTATGTCATCTGCACCCACTGTGAAGATTAGAGATCTGGAAGAAGCATTTCTATTTTTTAAACCTACGTGTTATATAATGTTGAAGAAGTGGTACATTTTAATTAGATTTCCAGAACTGAAAATATACTTTACCTTGTAGTGCTTGAGCTGCCTTTGGAAATCCCTTGTTGTGAAGGTTTCTCTCAGAAGCTCTTTGTATTTTGGGCAGTGTGAGAAAGGTAAGTATAACAACTGAAAAGAAAATTGCAAAACACTAGTTAGGCAAGGTGCATCTTGTTCTGCAATTCAATATACCCTTGCAGGATTTTTGTTCTGATTGGCAGCACTAGTTAGGACAAGCTGAAAAATAATTTGGGAATGTAGTTTTCAAGGATATTCATCTTTAGGACTCTAAGAGTCATACTGATGACTACTTACAAAATAATCTTCAAATGTTCAGAGGAGTAATAACTGCAGTAGTTCAAAGTTAAAGGAGTTGTTTACACAAGATGAAATTTGTCCCTTGACAGAAGACTAACACAAGACCTCATGAACTCCTTTGTTCTTGGCTTCTCCAGGGATGATTTCACTTATTGCCAAGCAACAGCTGAACTGCAATAGGAGTCTTTGTCCATACGTAGCTGTATTGAGTGGACTTACCACAGCTTCATTTAGTTCAGCCCAAATTGTAGAAACTTGTGAAGTTTCTCTAATTCAGTTTTGTCTTTCATTAATCTAAGACTTATGAAGGTTAAAGATTACATGTGATTGGAATAATTTAAGAATTTTTAATTTCATTTATTTAAGCTAAACTGAGTTTATTCTTGTTTTAAGTTTTTTTTGTGTGTTAAATTTTAAACAAAAGTTAAAATTTGACACTGAGATATTCGCAGTGCTTTTCTCTAATGTGCTTTTTTCCAGTGTGCTTTTTTGCTTTTTCTAGCCATAAAGATCCATCTATACAGTCCCAACATTAAAATAACTTCTTTTAAAAGAACTTGAGACTTTTGAAGGGGTAATGAACTTGAAAATCTTCACAGCAGTTCCTTGATCTTTTTAGAAATAAAATCTATCTATTCTAGAGGATAGGAAAGTATTTCTGAATTATAGCCATAGGCTCATGGACAGGCATGACTTCACTAATAAACAGGGTTTTGTTTTGGGTGGTAAGATACATGTTGTCTCAAGTTCAGCCTGTATATGTAGTAAAGATGAATAAAGTTAAATAGTTGGAAAAAGTATGAAAAATGTGCATGTGTTCATGACTTCTTGATTTTTTTTAATAAACCTTCTTTCTCCCCTAGATGTGAATGAGGTGCAGTACCTGCTTGCTGAGTTTGCTAGTTGTGTTGATAATGGCCATCTACTCCTGTTTGTCTGCTGGGATGTCACCATCTGTGACACTGTCAGAAGCAGCTCCTGACTCTGTGCCAGGCAGTGCGTGTGAACAGGAAGACACGTTTTTCCTATCTTCTCTCTTCATGCTCTCATCACCCCGAGGTGAGAACCATTGCTCCTAGGCCTATTTAACCTGATTCCCCTATCATCACAAGTTGTGTTAACTAGACTTGTAAGCCCACACAATTTATCTTGCATCACATATGCAAACCTTCTCTTTCAAACTGTCACTCATATTGCACACATCTAATTTTTCCTAACTTTTTACCATAGGTTTTCCATACACCGAAAACTCCAACTCCACTCAGCTGCCAAGCTTTGTCCTCTAGGACATGTATGTGCAGGCTACAGAGCTGCTATCCACATGATTCCTTACAGCTCCAAGGTAAGGAGTTGAGGAAGGGAGATGAATAAATGAATTGCCCTATGAACTCCTGCGCTTAAAGCTCCGAGTCCTCCTTCCTTTTCCCTTTTACTTTTTTCAACCATCCTCAAAGTGCATGGACTTACCTGCAAGGTGCATGGAAAACAATCCTGTACCTCAATTCTCACTGTAATGCAAGTTGCAGAATGATTCTTTTGTCCTTTCTGTTGGCTGCAGACTAAGAAATGTTGAAGCACTAGTGATATTAGCTATGTTTCTTCTTCTCACACAAAGAAAGTCATGTTTGTGATAAGTTTAGGATCAATCTACTTCTATAGTGATTTACTCACATTTAATTCACAGATTAAATATTTTTTCTGTACCTAGGACTTCTGATTTTTTCCTATTTTGTTAAGACCAGGTCTCTGATACATAAGTCTGTTCCTGTGGAAACTCTTGTCAATATTTCTATTCAGCTTATTAGGCCTTTCTGCACAATGCTTGTAAGATAATGTACTCTTCATTGTCTTTGCCATGCACTTTTTGCTGCTCCTTCATCTCATATTCTATGTACTTTACTAATCATTAAGGGAAAGCAGATGCCTCTAGTTTATACTCACATTATCGTGTGACAGTGGCACTGTGTGAACTGGAATTGGTTGCCAAAGGATTCTGGGGTTCCAAATCTGGTCCTGTGTTAGTGGGTACAGTCCAGCAAGACTTGCCTGAGCACTCATAAGCGTGTGATCACAGTCAGTGCTTTGAACATAAATCTGAAGAAGAAAAAAAAAAAAGTTTGGAAGGTCATTTCTCCCATTTGGTTTGTTTTTCTTTTCTCTTGGTAGGAAAGAAGGGGGATGGTACTGTGCTGGGGAAGTTATCATTAAAATGGAATGGCATGAATAAGGAGGATGAACAAAGAGTGAAGCTGGAATAAAAGTTGGTTGAACAAGTGAACTGCAACGTGATAGCATTTCCCTTCAGAATGCTAGTGGAAAGAGTAAGACTGACTCTATTTGACCATTTAGTATTTGGGACATCATATGTGCATTGAAAAGCTGGAACCTAAATGAAAACTAAATTGTATCTGCAACTCCATCTCACAGTGGCATTGGAGGTATTTGACATAGATACTGTCCCATACAGCAGTGAGGGATCTGAACCTGATGTACAGCCTGGTTTTCAGTTGACCGTCAGTCTGAATGAAAGTTGAACCACAGTTTCAGGGATACCATGAAATTACGTTGAATTCAATCGGTATTAGTTTTCTCCAGCCACACCAGGTTTAGATGCTCATGCATCCAGGAAGTCCCATTAACATCCATGACAAACATCCTCCCGCCCAGATCCAGCACTTGCCTCACTCTGCTTGTATACAACACTCAGGAAATGAGAGTATCTCCTCCGCATGTACTGGCCAAGCTCATATTGCTGTTGTATGCCAAGCTGTAGAGGTAACAGAATAGAGTCAGAGGCTAAAGAAAAGTGCTATGCATTCATTCATACAACAACAAAACCAAAAATGTTTCATATTATTTTCATAAAGACATCTTTCCTTCCACAAGTGAAGGATGAAAGAGGACATGGGAAAAAAGTAGTAAAGTTGCTGTGTATTTGATACTGGATAATGTTAGACATGATTTCCTGGTGGATACGGTTTTGCATTTTGCTCTACAGAAAGCTATGTGTATGTTTATCTGAGCTAGTAAGACTGGCTGAGGGGCAGGGTGACTTAAGTAGGCATAGAGATGTCCCAACACCATTTGTCTAGTTTCAGCTATATTGCTGTCTCAGAGATGATTAACTGGGAGTGCAGACAGAGCAGCCACCTGCCCATGAAGACACATACAGGATATGAATCCCATAGAGTATCACCAGTGACTCCATATGGAGGCTACGGTTTTAGCTTGGACAAGATCTAGTTTTTCAAAATAGAAGACTTGAAGTAAAAGTCATCCAAGCCTTCAAGTATTTTGCTGCAATTGTTAATTATTATCAACAGACTGAAACATTCGATTCTTGGTCTTTGCCTGACTATGTTCCCAGCTTTCGGTCACTGGATCTTGTTATGCTTTTGAATAACATTCACTATCACTGATCTTATTCACAGTTAAACAATAATCCATAAAATGAAATCAAGTCAGTTAATCTCTGTGTTAAGTTAGACTGATGACAATTCTCTACCCTTGCAACAAAATGGGTTTTCCAATTTCAACATTTTAGTAGCTCTTTGCTGAAGATTTTCCAACTTACCTACATAATTTTGTGAACACATGACAGATGAATCACAGAATCTAAGAATCAATTAGGTTGGAAAAGACCTCTGAGATCATCGAGTCCAACCTATGACCTAACACCACCATGTCACTAAGTGCCACGTCCAGTCTTTCCTTAAACACCTCCAGGGATGGTGACTTCACCACAGTCAGGTGCAATGTCCCTGTAATAGTTTCAATATTGTCATCTTTTTACTAGTACCTTGTGTTACCTGGCCTAAATTTAAATATATTCCACTTTGCTCATGTAAACTTTACTGTTCACTGGGATCCCAACTACAGTGATTACTCATTGCTTCCTAAAGTAATTTTATAGGATCAGAGGATAATTCAGGCTGAAAGGGACCTCAGTAAGTCTCTAATCCAACCTCCTGCTCAAAGCAGAGTCAGCTATGAGGTCAGACCAAGTTACTCAGGGCCCACTGTGTGTGTATGTGATCAACTCTTTTTGTTGCTGGAATTGTGCATACAGTTTCCTAGGGTATATGTGTGGCTTAGGCTTCTGCCCCAGCTTGCCTAATGGGTATGTTGTGAAATCCTGACACCTGGGTCTTGAAGTCTTCCATGCCCTGGAGCAAGCTGGCATGGAGAGCTGAGCTTGAGTAGTGTTTATATGGAATGATTGAGTCAGAGCTGAGTTAAGGCATAGTAAGCCAGTCTGTTACTCCTGTTTCTTCAAGGGAGGTGACATGGGAAGAAACAGTCCTGATTTTGCATTGGAGATCAGCCTGGCCCCCTAAGAATGGTGGGGAAGAGGAACCCCTCAGGCAGTTTGTTCTATTCTGATTTTGGTGGAGACCTGGCAAGTGACTAATTCATCCAGGAAAGAGACCCACTGAACATAAGGGGGGTGTGTGGGTGTGTGTGTGTCCCTAACAGAGAGATGCACCTCACAGTCTGCCTTCACATGCACAGTAGCCATTTATCTGTGACAAACAGACTTCTGGCACACCTAAACTACTTCAGTGAAGCTGCCTGGTTCCCAGAATGCTGGAAAAATAACTAGTGGATTATTCAATCCAAACAACGTATCTTGGGGAAAAGGGAATGAAGCCCAGGCACACAGACACAGTGGGTACTGATGGCGGGAGTGGAGCAGAAGTAGGGTTAAAAACACCTAATGCTCACATATTACAGCTTACAGTCTTACAGCACAGGAGTTCACCCTTGGCTCCATTCATAAGAGGTGGCAGCTAATGGAAGTTACAGTCAATGCAGACACATTTCTGCAGTTGCCTCAGCTGCTGTGACAGCTGATAATTATGTGCAAGCTCAGCTCTGCTGTATTCCACCAGTGCCTGCATTAAAATAGAATCATAGAAGATCCTGAGTTGGAAGGGACCCATCAGGATCATCGAGTCCAAGTCCTAGCCCTGCAAAGGACAGCCCAAGAATCCCACCATGTGCCTGAGAGTGTTGTACAAATGCTTCTTGAACTTTTACAGGCTTGATACTGGGACCACTTCCCTGGAGACCGTGTTCCAGTGCTCAATAACCCTCTGGGTGAAAAACCTTTTCCTGATATTAATTTAAACCTCCCCTGACTCAGCTTCATGCCATTTCCTCGAGTCCTGTCACTGGTCATCAGAGTGACCTTTAAATCTACTTTCCTGGACATAGCATGAGAGGAGTTTCTGCTAGTGCTGACCCTAATAGTTCATGAGCTAGGAAACACTCCTACTCAGCAGAGATTGAGGGGGGCTGGTGTGTCTGTGAGTACTTACGCCACCTTATGCTACTGTTGGATAAAGCTGTATGTGTGGTCTCAGGTAAACTGAGATGGTCACCGATGCCTGACTCCTTCCAGGAGACACTAGTCTGCAATCAAACAACTCAACATATGCTGCTTTTGGACTACAACAGGCTGACTCTGTCATTTAGTGAGTGCTGTTGCTGTAGTTTCCTAGTAAGTTCTTTGGCTGTCTTTCTGGAGATCTGTATATGGCAATTTAATAAGCGCTTTCTCCAAGTGAAAGCAAAGTTTCAAACCCCAAATATCAACACAGTGTCTTCCAATATTTCAGTATATTGCCTGGGGTAAGCAAACTCACCTTGGTAAGCTGTCCATATCCTTGCTGTCTTACAATTTCTTTGTGCGTATCAGTTGGAAATAACTCCTCTGGGGTGTGATCACCATGGCGAAACACCTGATAAAATCAATGAAATTCCCTTTGTGTTACTGGTATTTTTGTGGTAAATATTAGTGTAGTCACAACAAATATGCAATGACAGTGAGTACTGTATCTGACAGATGCTAAACGTATTATTAGTGCTTTCTTTAAGTCTAGATAGCTACATTTCCTGTTTGATTTATTTAGGCCAATATAACTGGTTTTTTTCCTGGCACTGGAGAAGTAATTAGCTCAAATAAATTTTTGCAAGTTACAAAAACTACAATATATCTTAAGATATTAAAGAGGGTTTATGTGTTTTAGGAGGTATAGACTGCAATATTAAATAAACAGAAAACAAACAGAAGCACGTAAGTAATTTTGCAGAAATACTGGAACATTAATATTTTTCTATGACTAAGCCAGAATTCAGAAAGAGAAAACCCAAACTATTGCTCAAGATAACAGTTCTATGGCTGACTGCTGTGAAGTGCTCTTTCTTGCCAGAAATTAGCCTTAAAAAGCCATATGTTGACTTTTTCATCACAAGGGGTGATAAAAGTGTTATCTGATATCTAAATACAGACTAAACTGTTATTCTGAAAACGTTGAACCTGATCCGGAATTTCACTTCAGATAAAAGATATATTTACAAAGATAAATCAGAATTTTTCATTCCTACAATTACGTCTTTCCTTGTCCAACATAATTTCTGTGGATATGTGCCATATGATTCTAAAATTTTAACACCAGATTTATTTTTATTTCTTAATCCAAGCAGGGAGAAATAAAATCAAAAACTGCAGCACAATAATTATGTACGTGATTTACAAGTATGTGCAATGTTCAGAACAAGATTCAGGCTTCCTGCAAACAAATGGTATGTCATAATCATTGCAAATAACATTAGTTTCACAGTACTGGTTCTGTGTGGCTTGTTCAGTGTCATTGTACATTTGTTTGAGTTTCACATACTGAAATTTGTTTTGCATGTTAATCCCTTGAAACCACTGGAAAAGTGGAAACTCTTCCATAGTAAAGAGGGTTTTCCATAGTTGGTTTTTAGTTATGTAATCCTCTTTTACATTTTATAACAGAATCCTGCATTATTCTGTCGTAGTGCTATAAAGTAAACATTCTATATCCATCCAGAAAATAAAGTTCCTCTAGGAGTGCACAAAGGAGATAACATTTTAAAATCTTATTTAAAATTGAGACTATTTTTTTGACAATGCAATAACAACTTTTGAATATGCAGGAAACACTTAAATATTAAAAAAGTACTCCCTCCTTCCTACCCTAGAGTAGAAGAGCAGTAAGTGACAGGTTTTGAAGAAATTCCATTTGCCCATGAACTATCTACTTACTATGGACACAAACTTCAGTTTTCTTTTAGCTGTCGTTTGGTGAAGAAAGATGCAGAAAAGGCAGAACATGAAACACAGACTCCAAATTCCACAGACCAGCTGCCTTGCTCTCATCCTGAGGGTAGCTTTCAGCTATTTTACACACCAGGGTCCCTAGTTGGATGTGGTGATACGGTAGATATGTGCCTAAGAGGGGTGGAGTCAGCTGTGCTTAGTGAAGTCTGAAAGTGGGCTGTGAACTTGCCTCCTCCTGCCTTTTTTCCCTTCTAGGGTCAGTGTTTTTCAGGGAGACTATAAAATGAAAAGTAGTTTTTTTTATTTGTACTCAATTCCTGTGTCCCGTGTATAACATGGAGTGGAGTTTCTGACCCTCTGATTCCTGGTCCTGGCACTTGCAAGGCAGGTGAAGGTAAAGAACTAGAAGTTGCCTTCTATTATTTAAGCTAGGATTTAGCATAGGTCAGTCAGCCTTCCCAAAAGTGAAACTGCTGCAGATATCTTACTGTATGCAAAAGAGCTAGTAAACCATCTGCATTCCTAATGCTCACACAATTTTCTCTGAACACTTTGTACTAGAAGGCTAAAAGGAGCAGTGCTGACAAATGTTATTTTATAATGAATCTCTGGATTCTTCCCTGGGTTTGACTGTGGTTTGCAAGAGGAATGAACAGCGGAGGGTTTTGTTGCACAGGACTAGGAATAAGATAAAGTTCATTGCAAAAAAAAAAAAAAAGAAATTTTAATCTCTTCAGCAGATGACTGTCTCTAATGGTAAAGCCTGTGCTACTGTTTTCTAGAACTATCCCTTAGAATTTTATACAGTTAAGTTTTTTATTTTCAAATTTCTCTTGCTGCAAACACTCTCATTATTACAGCATGCATAAATCGAGTTGTTTCTGTCATTAAATAAATACAATAAAACTTTATAAATAAAAATAAAATAATAAATAATAAAAAATATCTAGCTCAGATACCTTTGCAAGAGACAGGATGGATCTTGCAAGTTATTAGTCTACAGTCAGTGTTAATGGAAGTCCTTTTAATATGTTAAAATTGAGGGTGATTTCTTAGCCATCAAAAGCTCTCTGTATGTAAGTATTTAAAAGAAATTACTGAAAAAAAATTGTTATGTTGCTACCCAAAAAGCTTATATAATCTCAAGCTAGTTTAAGGCACATATAACAAAACTTTCCTTTGTAATTATTAGGTATAGTCTAGAGGGATCTGTTCTCCTTCCTGAGGAAACAATTTTGTATCTTTCACATCTGTCAGAGCTAGATGCCTCTATGAAACATTCAGAGGTCACACTTTCATTTCTGCTTTTTGCCTGACAAGTTTAACACCATCATGCAGAGATAGAAAAGTGTGGGGAGTTGCCCACATTTATTGAGAAAGAAAAGTCTTTTCTTTTTTTTTTTCCTTTTTTTTTTTTTTTTTTTGGAGGGGGAGATAATGGGTCAACTGATTAAAGCTACTTGCACCCTGTATGTTTTCTTGCCTCCACTGGTTGTCATACCTCAAAAAATCTCTCTGAAGTGTCTGTATTTTGCTGTTTCTGGAGGACATGACATCAGACACTACTCCTAAAATACATTGCTCTGCCAGACAAAGTTTTTAATTAGACCAACTGAGAAAAAATAGGCAAGTTCTCAGAATTCTATTCAGGTTTTTCAGATACTGTAGGTATGTCTAGCAGGGACAGCAGATCTACAAGAGGAGCATTCTTTTCAAGCATCCATTGCCTCACACTTTAAGTGAGATTTCTGTAACAAGGGAGGTGAAATTACTCTTTCTTTGAGGATGACAAAATATTAGTGTAAATATTGGTGTACAAATATTTGTAAAATGTGTAAAAATATTAGTGCAAAAACTGATACTTGCTTCCTTTGATCTGATCGTGGTGCCTTTAATTCTGTGGGAAGAGTCACATAAAATGCTGGAGTTATTTTAAAGTACACCATGTTGGTTAATTCTGTTCCTATCGAAGGTCACAGAGGGAGAATGAAACAGTGTTCTCTGCCATGTACTGGTGTTCCTGAGACTGAAACTCCAGAGAGTAGGATATGGAGCTGTCTTGGCAGGTCTTACCTGAGAAAGAAATTCCTTGTTGCAGGTTGTGAGAGGTGGGAGAACTACAGCCATTTCAAAGTCAAGGTAACTGCTTATTTAATATGCCTGCAGTCTGTGTTAAAACAACAGCTGAAGGTGGAAGAAGAGGAGATAATGATAAAGGTAATAAATGAATCTCTCTCACTGCCTTGGGAGGACAAAGGAAAATATGAGGTGTAGATCACATGCCTTTGTCTTACCAATAAACTTGATGAAATATTTATGGGATCATGATAAACATCATATTTTTTAGCGAGTAAAGGTACAGCTTTGTATTGTGTCCTGTATTGTGATATATGAAGGCAGTTAAGAGATGCTGCTGGATCTCTGACGTTGTTGAGGGAATGTAAATGTTCATTAACAGTGCTTCAGTGCTTCAGAATAGGTTCATGGTTTAAGTGCTATTATTGTTTTTGAAATCCTGTTAATCCAAAGGACAAAATTTGGCCCTCTACCCCCAAATTATAACATGAAGAATCCTTTCCAGGCTGTGATGCTTACCCACTCCCCCAGCTTTTAAGTGTAGGGATAAATCTGCTTGGTATATAAACATAATGTAGGATTGGACTTGCAGCTTGAGATGCTACTTCTTCATTGGCAGTGGAGAAGGAGGCAGGTGGAGGAGGGACTTCAACCTTCTCGCTCTGCCTCCACTCTTTCTCCCTCCCTGAAATGACTCCTTAGTGGGATACTAATTCCAGCCTCTGGTGCTGAAGTTGTGACTCTGTGGCTTCTGCAGTTTTGATGTCCATGTCCACTTCCATGACTTTTCCTCCTCTTCTTCCTCAGCCCCAGTAAAATCAGGGCTGTATCTGTCAATAGAGTTCCATGTTTGCTCTGGTTTACAGTGTACTTCTTTGTCTCCTGCTTACACACTTTAGTTAAATGATAAAGAAAAGTGAGGGTATCATTCATTCAGTTGCAATAAACTAACAGCCAGAACAAAAAAATTCCTACAGTCCACTTGCTTAGTATCTAAATAGATAGGTATCAGCTGCCTTTATTTGGCTAATGCTTAACATAGGCTTCTTTGGTCTTTTATGCTAGGAAAACAAAGGCATGTCATGTCATGTCATGTCACCATGCCTGTGTCTCAGGGGCACATTACCCCCATCTCGAAAGAATTCTGCCCCAATCAGATTCACATTTTCTGTTAATGATTTCAGTGCTGGCATGCAGCAATACTCCTTCAGCTCATTTTAAGACCAAGTTAAATGTATGTTCAGCTGCCCTGAGGAGCTGGGTCAAGACTTGTCAGGAGTATGAACAAAATGGAGCATCTTTGCCCTGCAAATAGAGTAATATTCACTGGTAGTTGGGGTCCTTATCAGCTGTGCATGGTGGTCTTGTTGCTGCTGGCAGAAGATATCACTTACTGCCTTATTATTCTCTCTTTCTTCCTTAAATGAAAGTGGGAAACAAGAGACAGCAGTTGGTGTTGGGCCTTGTAAGGAGTAGGGCTGTGGTCATTCTTAGGCCATTTGTTGTTCTAGGCAGTTGCCTTCTGTTTGGGTTCAAAGCTGCACTCTTGGTGTCAGTCAGATAAAGTACTTCTTTTGCCCAGTGGTCAGCCTCTTCTCCATTACACTGATGCAAATATAGAGTAACTGTTTAGAATTTGATGAACTGATTCCAAATATATTTTCCTTTGAGGTTTGGACATTCTTCCACTGATTATGTTCTCAGCACATTCTGATCTTCTGCATTTTGTGGCTGTGTTTGCGATATGTGCATCTGCTGATCCAGATCCTCTTTTGGTATGAGCTAGACTAACTCTTTAACTTTTATAGAATTGCATTGTCTTACAGGGACTTCAAAGCACAGGAAAATGCTAAACTCCATTTCCTCTGTTGGATCTGATAAAAAAAAATATTATAAAACTGGATCCCAGTGTTAATGCAAAAAGAGGTCAAGTTCTAGATCTAAACTTCATCTCGAGTTCTGCTGGACTATAAAACTCCCTTCTCTCAAATGTGAGCACTTTCTCTTCAGTTCCACGTGGTTCATCATATCTGTGGTTATAAAACAACTCAAGAAGCAAGACTGACATGGAGGAGTTGCAGATTAAGATGCAGTTTGATAGTTGTGTTTTAAGATATGATTACTATAATATCAGATCAAAGGGATTTAGCTGGCATTATTTCGGAGAGCAGTGGTGCTTATTTTGGTTTTAGGCCATCAGTGAGTCACAAACCTGAATTTTGTGCAGGGTAAAAGTCCACCATTCTTTTTTTTTTTTTCCAAATTCCATGAACAAATTCAAGTAACTTTGCTTGGGTGTGATGGATGGCTGTATACCATAACCAGACTGCCACTGCAGGAAAGAGGTAAGGATTGTAGAAAATGGCTAGGAGACAAAGATCTTTTAGACCAGTGATGCTATCTGGTCATTTACAATTACTAATGAGTTGCATGTTGTTTTCACAATAGGAGATGAAATATTCTCATACTGAAGGAAAGAACATTTTCTTCCAGCCAGTCATCAGCATAGCTGTCTAGCTTGGGCATAACGCAGAAGTGTTTCCTACAGGTGCTGACATCAGTCCAAACAACAACCTCCCTGTGTGTAATCAAGCAGCAGGCTATTGTCCTTGTGCACCTTAGAATACCTGAGGGGTTTGCGTTGCTGCTTTCTTTAAATTTTAGTAATTATATTTAACTTTGAGGTAGGCTACAATAACTATAATTAAAGCAATTGTTCTGCTCAGCTGGAATGATTTCTGATCATAGCACAATGCTGCAAGGTCTGAAATGCAAATATGTGTGAGGGAAAAAATGTTCCTTCAATAACTTCTTTATTTCTATTAGAATAAAAAAATAAAAAGTCCTCTATAAAAAGCCAACTGAGATAAAATATAAGCCAGTGATTTCTTATAAATATTACTGGTTATAAATATTACTTACTGATAACCAGTGTCATCTATCCATTTGCATGGGTACTTTTTGGTACTTAAATCTTGAATTAGTAGTGAAGAATTAGTAAATTATCTGTTCGCTTCAGAGCTATTTCCTCCCCTTCCCCCTTTCCATTCTGTTCCTGTGCTTTTATCATCCTTTAGGCTCTT
>JAWWLV010000088.1:43309548-43324786 GCA_035041135.1 Platyrinchus mystaceus | reverse complement strand
TTTTATGTCATTACACTGTGTTTATTAATACTAACTAGGCCTGGTGATGGTGTTACTTCAAAGCTGTACTTGGCATTTCTAAAGTGACTTTTATCAGGGAAATTTGCCTTGACTGTCAATATGGTTGTTAGAAGCAAACTCTGTACTTTTCCTTTAGTTCAGATATGCAGTTTCTCTAGCATTAAGTCAAACTAAAATAAATATTCCTTGTCAGGGTGATAGAAATTTTTTAATTTTCACTTAATTTAGAAGTGACATTGAGCCAGTTCTCTGAGCTATTTTGATCTGCCTTTACAAAGTACCTCAAAGGGATGTCCCACTTTCTTACCTACTATAATCCTGTGTTGTCCATGTTTCTCTTGACAGACATAAAAGGTGTAAAAGTGCCTTTTGCAGAATTGAGGGACAAACTATCCAGAGGGCAATAGCTAAAATGATGAACAGACAAAATGGTACTGGCAATCACTCTGTTGTTTTGTTTTGGGATCTGTTACTAACTGAGTTGGTGGGTGGGAGAATAACACGTGTGTGGGAGTGGTAATAGCTTCAAGGACCTATTTTTGTGGAAAGAGAAGTGCCAGTAAAAGGAAGATACACTTAAAATCATGCAGGGAATAGGCCAAGGCCTTTCTGAGCTGTTGCCACTACTGAGACAGATTAATGTTACCTTCAAATACTGATCAGTCTTGGAAACAACCGAGCAACCCATTAATTAGAAGCTTAGTTGATAATTATAGTGTGGGTTTAGTTTTGCAAAGTGTAGGTTTATAGGTTTGATTTATAACATGTTGGGCTTTCCTAGAAATTGGGAAAAGCACTGCACTAAGTACAGTATGCCTTGATTTTTTAACCCAGCCAAAATACCTTGGATAACTGTAGTACAACCCAAGCTATTCTACCTGAGTAACTGACTTGGACTTTGGTAGAAGCTACACGATTAGGCGAGAGTGAAAAATGGATAAGCAAGATCAGTGCTCCAGGTAATGGAAAAAAACGCTACCTAGAGGAATCCTGGGTTTGAAAAATGCATCATTAGGTTCATGTTCTGATTGAAATCAGTAGAAGCAAGGTGGTAGCCCACACAATTATGTTTCAGCAAGCAGGATAGCATTGGTCAACATTCCTTGTGTGATTCTTCACATGTTTCCTCTACACACTGAATAATTCATAACGTACTTTCAGTTAAACTGTGAATCTCTTCTATTTGAATCAGAGTATTGTCCAAACTCATTTTAAAGCAAGCAATGAGAAACATGCAATAGCATGAAATGAGAGTTTATTTTAGTGCAAACCAAACAAAAACTGTATGTCTAAACCTACACAAGAACTAGGAGATAGTACAATAGTTGGAAAAATATTTGCCTATATCTGTAGGCACCTCACATAAATATTTCTCAAAAGCATATTGCCATCTAGTGTTAAACTCTCTTCTGTTCATTGTGTTTGGGGTTACTGTAGCTTCAGTAGATTCCTGACACACACTTCTGTGAGAATCATTGGAAATCCCATAATCTACTGAGAAATGCATTACATTTCAGGCATGAAGAACAGAAGGTCACATTTCCAAATTGAAATAAAAATTAAGTTCAATAATTTTCACTCCTATATTAAGGGTTGCTGGCAGTAAAAGTGTCCCCTCCAGAAGTTAGAGTTCGTTTAAGTCAGTGTCCAGTTCTTCTTTCAACATTATGAGAAGTGGTTAAAAAAAACCCAGTAATTTTTATATACTTGAATTATTATTGTATTAATAACTCTTTAATAATGTTCTCTTCGTATATTTTTATTTATGTTGTGGTAGGAGTCCAGCAAAAGAGAGAGGCACTTAGATTAATTTTACAAAATGAAAGAACTTGAGGGGTCACAGAGATAAGCTGGGGTACTGTAGTTTCTTCTATTCCACTTTTCAGTTATTTTTTTTCTCTGCTCTACACCCCTCAGTTCTGAGTTTTATTTAATGTAAAAGAGAGAAATTCTGTATAATTTATTTTTGATGGTATTCAGAGATGACACAGCTTTCACATCAGTGTTTCCATGTTTTCTCTTAACTTTGGAACTCACTTGATTCATAGCAATGACTTCCAGATAACGAATTTTATCAGCTAGCTGGAAACATTTCCTTTTTGAAAGGGCTTTTACCTCTATGACAACCTGCTTTACAGTTACCTAAAACTTGGCTTTACTTCAGAGATTGAAGCTGTAATTTCCTGTCTGTATGACTTATGTTAAATAAAAAGAAAAGGCATTTTCATGGAACTATTTGTTGAAAGCTGTTGGGTAGGCAAGGAAAAGGAAAAGGGAGAAGTTTACTGTATATTTCATTATCTGCTGACCTTGGAAAGGTAAAAGTAAATACAGAGTTTTATTTATTTCCTAACTATGTATGTATAACTTAGCTGTTGGACTGCTAATCCATCTTGTTTCTTTTCATCCTGAGAGTGAGCAATGAAGAAGCATAAGAAGCATTCTTAGCTCTATGAACATATTTAAAAATAGCAGGTATAGCTTCTGTCCTTGCACTTGAACAGAATTTTCCAAGTCAACTTAGCAGCATCTCTTGTGCTTACTATCTGTTACTAAACAGGTTTAAGGAGCTGGTTTTGTTTCAGACAATATTTTGTTGTCAGAAAATCATGTCTGCAATGGAATTTTTTTTCTCATACAGTACCATATTCTGTTTTCTTGTCTTTGTCTTTTCATGCATGGTTCTGATCCTTGCTTACTCTTTTTCAAGTAACTAACATTTGTTGACTGGTAGGTTGGTAATTTCTGGCAGATTTCATAGCACTTTCACTACGTGCTGTCAGTAATGGTCTAAGAAAATTACTTACAAGATGTTTCTTTACTGTTTTCCTCACCATTACCACCTTGTGAAGCAAAGAATATCTAGGTCTACACCCTGCTGTTTAAATTTAGTTTCCTGGAAACAACAATTTGTGACGTATTGGAAGGCTTAGTATGGCTTTGTTCCATTTCTAAACTGTTAGTAATATTCTATTGGAAATCTGTATTTTATTGAAGTGACTGTAGTTTTAATAATAACGTAGGCAGTGTTAGACATTTTGGGAAAATTACAAGTAAAGTTTGGGAAATTATATGAATTATTTCCCTTTAAATGGGAAAAGGAGAGATACCACTGGCAGATATCTTTATACATTTTCTAATTGAGTTACCATCCATCTCTAAACCCACGGGATGGGCACAATGTTCTGGTACTGACCTGTGTTCTATACTGGCTCCAGATTTATTCTGTAAAGTAAGTGACAGTACTATGGAGTTACATTGATGGAACACTGCCTAGGGATGATACAAGTATTGTGATGTATTTCACTTGGCAATCCCATTGGATAACTGAATTTCCCTTCCCTTTTTGGTAAACTGTTGGCAGTTAATATTGCTACTTTTCTAAGAACCCATCATTTCTGCTCCCATAATTCATGAATTTTTTTGTTTCTTTTTTTTCCTCCCGTCTTACCTGTTGGCTATCAGTCAATCTCTCTAGTGAACAGGAAGCCCTGAACTGATGCACATGGATGCTGGAGAAGGATTATTTCTACTGGGAGAATGATTTATGCTTCTGCTCATGTGGGTAACACAGCATTGTATAAGACAGCATTGTTATAACAGCCACTGAATTCGTTTGAATGAAACATCATATTTAAAGTCTCTACAATACTTATTCAGAAAATTTAAATTTGAATTAGTATAAATATCTTAAGTATAGACCCAACCTTATTGAGAAAAGTAGGATGCTTCAGCTGTACTTATAATCAAACCCAACCAATTAACCAGAAAAAAAACCCCAAAGACCCATCACAAGTAGTACTGCCTGGAATGCAACACTTAAAAAATTTTTGTTCTGTAAGAGAGGAGATGGCCAAACTTCAAGTCTCTGTGAGCCACAGGCTGAGATTTTCCTATAGCAAACAGCCAGAAGATGCATATTTCAGAGACTTAGGAGCTCTGGGTATGGTTCAGAAAGAAGGGACAACAGCTCCTACCTTAGGATCCACTTCCCTGTGGGAAGTAGAACAAATATGCAGCTGTTTCTCAGCATTCTTTGTGCCAGAAGCTTATGCTGATTTGTTTCTTCACATAGTCAGAGACCTGGATAAACTTTCACCCTTAATGTTCCTTGCTGTTGATTAAAAGGTAAAATTTTGACCTCTGTCAAAAACTTTGTTGCTAATAAATATATTGATTCCTGAAAAAAAAAAAAGGAAGTTTTTTGATCCTGAGGACCAAAAAATTTGCTTCATGTGAACACAGTCCTGCTGCATGAAGAAATGTCAGTCACATCAACAGTGTCAAAGTAAGTTGGAAACTGTGACGTCTCCAGCTGTGAAGCAGTGGGGGAAACTGTAACATCTACTCAGGAGAGAAAAATAGTTGAAGAAGTGGTTGTTATAATAGCCAAGGAAAGGTAATTTCAAACACTTGGCCTCAACGCTCTGCCCAGATGAATGGCTGAGAGTGTGTGTTGGTTAGACTGGCTCAATAAAATGGAAATCATACCAACTGTTTAACAAAGTACCAAGTTCCTGTAACTCCAATTCCATAGGAAGAACTCCAGTTAAATGGCAAAAAATCAGAGCCCTTGAAGTATGGATATCTATAAACTATCAATTTATCTGTGAAGGCAGCTATAAAGTAGGGTTGGAGGGCCAAAAAGAACAGATGAGATTTGTGTGCTATAAAATTGCTGCACACAAGGAGTTTGTGCAGTGCTTGAGATCTTCCTCTTTATATTAGTCAAGGACTCATTAACAAAAGCTAGATGAGAGGGTAACTCATAAATCAACTGTTCTGTCTTACACTTTGTCTGATCACTGTTACCATTTTTTCACTAATTTTAGAATAATGTTAGATGCATCTGACAAAACTACTCTAAAAGTGTCTTCTATTTACAGTTGGTAGTAAAAGTAAAATGAGGCACTGTTATTGGCTAGTTTGGTGTCTGTGACAGCAGTCTTTCCTGGAGAACATTAGGGCCTTCTTTGGATAACTAATACAGCACACAATTGAGGAAGAAAAATATTTGTTGTAGGCAAACAGTGCATTTGTTGTACTGCGTCTCTGTCTCCGTGTTTGTTTTAAATCACATCTGTGACTCATCTGTAATGTGTATATACACATGCCGTGCATGCCCACACATACACATGTATCCAAACTACTGGTCTCCAAAAGTCCCAGTGACCTGCCTTGCAAGAAATTGTAAATTATTTTTGCTATGTTGTGTAGAAACATCTGATGCTTGGTTGCTTCGGACTCTGCCATCTCTGATCTGTAAAACATGTTTCTTTCCACTGTGTTTGTCACTCAGGGAACATCACACTGCCTTTAGTGTCTTTTTGACAGGTAAACAGAGCCAGGTCAGATTTGTGCTGTTCTTGAACTTCAGTGAAAGTGAGGCAGTAGAATATCAAACATGAATCTTCTCTCTCTCAGGTGATCACAATGTGCAGTACAAAAATTATATTCACCTTATGTTGTTTGTGAGACTCACAAAATAATTAGCCGATGCATAATTGAGTGAGTTCATTTTCAAGTGCTGGAAAACATGTGTTTTCTGCTGTAGTACCATGGAGGACATTTAGGCCCAGAATATCTTCACAGAGAAATATAATCGTGAAAGCAGGTGTATTTCCTGCCCTAAAGAGCAAACAAAAGCAACCTATTAACAAAAAGATCTAGTCCAGTTCACATGACTTTCTGCTTTTGGACTTTTATGTAGTACAGCATTCAACTTGTAGTTGTCAACTCTTTGCAATATTACAAGAAGAATGTTATATAGTTAGCCCACAAATTGTTTGTTGTTTTTGTTTCATGTTTTCAGAATTATTTCTCAGGGTGAACATTTAAATAATGAGAAGAAAGGCAAGCAAGCATAGATTTCCTGTTAGTGTTCCAATTGTGTGAAATACTCTGTACTAGTTTATAAAAGATTACATGTGGGCCTCAGTGATTTAAGTAATTTGGATAGATTATATAGTTTACTAATATTTGATGCAAGCAGTCTTCTTTTCATGATTTTTAGAGGCAAACATTAAGGTTTCAGTTTTGTCCATAATTTCTGCCGCATATAAATTATGAGGGTTACCCTGGGAGACATTCTTCCTTTGAGCTTGCCAGCCTAAAATAGAAGTATGTCTAGAGTAAACTTGAAAAGGACAGCAGAATCAAATACTTGCAGTATTTTACATGAAAGTGATGATTTGATTGAATAGTTTTGTACTTACATGGAGCTACAGCATAACAATTGTGTTACAGTGAATGAAATAGAAATGACTGGTATGACACAAACAATGAGGAAGTGAAGAATCACATTTATCTTCTGCTGCATGCCAGATTTAAAAGTCCATGTGTCAATAATATTTTTTAAAATTGATTTATGTTGGTCCTATAATTGAGCAAGTGTTCAATTTTTTTTTGCTAACTTATCTCTTTTCTTTTCAAGGATAGCATCCCTCCTAATCATGGCAGAGCATCTGACAGGTCCTAACACCACAGAAACTGCTGTTGTAGGCTGAAGAGTGGCCTTCCATATGGCCAACTACTCAAGCCTCTTTCTTTTCACAGAAAAATAAAAAAAAGGAAGAAAACCTCCAAGAATGAGAGAATGAGAAAGGACTGAAGTGCTGCCCCTTTCTGAAGTCCTTGCAATTGAAACCTTTGTGATTCCACACAGTATGTGACCCCTTTTCCCTGTATGGAATGGGACTCATACAATAATCTCATCCTGCTCACAGAAGCTCTGCAGTAATTTTCAGCTATTTGTAGCCTATTTTGTGTTAGTACAATGCACATCTCAAAGCACCAGCTCAGCCTGTGATTATTTTTCAGACAAGATGTACGTTCTATCAAAATGAAACGTGCAGTTTCAGGAAGGTAAAGAAAATAACATCATTGGTGGTCTGCTAGACACTTACACGGGCCTTTTATCCACACCAAGACGTATTCACTTTTCACATCAGCTCTGATTTGTGACTTGAAGCAACAAACCTATGTTTGTGTAACTAAACTAACTCAACACTAGGCAAAGCATCCAAGCCATTGTTCCTTGAACCATCCCTCTTTTGAAATCCACTGAATAAAATGTGACCTGCCTCTGCAGCTCTTGCATTGCTAACTTTCTTTGACATATTCCAAAAGATGTAGCTGTCTGTACAGTAACTCTGCAAGTCAGTGTGGTCTGATGAGAATGCATCACGACATTTCTTTAGTACTACTCAGTGACATTGCCTGGCCAGTCTTGGATTTTCTGGTGGAAAAAAAAATCCATGAAAAAATCAAGGAGCAGGTCCTCTCTTCTTCTGTCCTGCTCCTCTTGGCAAGCTCTGTGTTTTGCAATCCACTGCAATGACGTTTCTGGTTTTTGCCTTCAGTGTCACAGCTGACGGCCAGGTTTTCACATGAGGTGAAGCAAACCAACCTGACTGAACCCAAACCTGCACTGACCCATTGCACACATTGTGCCTTCGCTCTTTCTCAGCCTTGGAATGTAAACTCTCATATCATGTCATCTGTGGGGATATATCTGGTCAGCAGTATTGGCTGACAACTTGAGGGCAGAAGGAATGGGTGCATAGCATTTGGGATTTTCAGGCAACATTTGATAAGGACCCAGAGAGCTAAGGGAGTTTTTACTATTCATTTTTACTATTAATCTCTAGGTAGGGACAGAATGACTCAGGGAAACTTGGCCAGAATAATGACAGATCCTGAGGATTTTTTTTTCCAATTTTAGCAAAAGGTGTGAAATGAAGGTATCCAGACAAACGATGAAGCACAACACCCAGAAAAGATGACCACCATCACAAACTAGTCTTTTTTTAAAGTATAGTAGGACAGTCAACACTTCTGGGCAAAGTGTCAAAAAAAAAATAAAATTATGTAACTGTAAATGAGATGAGATAGTACAGATTGCTTCAACCTCACAATCCTTGCCCCTAACTAATACTGAGTTTTTCTCCCTATGTAAGTACAGCTTTAAGGTCTGTTGCTGGCACTTGCGTATTTCTTTGCATTCAGAAAAGACAATGCAATGCTTCCTAGCTCACAGTTGGCTGCCATGTGGAAATATCTCTGCTGCACTGGGCTATTTTATCTGTATTCATCTTTGTTTCAAAGTCTTTTTTCTCTTTGTTCATTAATCCTATTAGCATATTTTTCCAGCTGAAAACCATCAAACAATTACCATGTGGAGATTACTATGCTTCAGAAACGGTCTCCTTTCCCACTGAGCTGTAATATGCTATTTGTCCTTGGGTTTGAAGCATTAGTCAGCTGGTGAATTGGCAGTCCCTATACTGCATTTCTTATCAGATCATAGTGTAATGGACACCTAGCCGAGTTTTATGGTCATTGATACAATTTTCAACAACTTTCCAACAGCTACTAACTTGAACTTTCTCTCTTGAGAGGCGTAATAATTAATCTGGATTGTAAGTAAATACAATTTTCATTGAACAAATAGCAGGTTGTTCCTCCCACTCATACACCTGTGAATAGAAATTTCATTGCATCTTACAGTATGTCCCAGACTATGAATCCAGTGCAGTCCAATGCATAGTCACAAAGCCAGGGAATCACACTTTTGATTTTCTCAAAGTCCACTGAATCCAGGATATCCTCACAAAACACTGCAGTAGCACCCAAGCAGTTTTGGTTTTTTTTTTTCATTTCTGGGTTTGGGGGTTTTTTGTTTGTTTGTTTGTTTGTTTTTAAGTAAAATTCTATTTAATACACACACAAGAAGATCAATAGCAACAACCAACTAGTGTTATCGTGGACTGGACTGCTGCCAACAAATGATAAGGGTCCCAGTGCCTCAGACAGTACTAAGAGTGGCAGATTAAGGAGAAAGATAGAAGGGTTAGGGGTCAGTCCCGAGGGTTTTTGTTGGGTTTTTTTTGTTGGTTTTTTTTTTTCCTTTTTTTTTTTTGTTTGCAAAGGGCTAGAATGCAACATCTATTTTCAATAGCTGATCTATATTTTCATTCTCAGAATAACGCACAGTGTTTCCATACAGGTCTTTCCTGATTGAGTTCTATCATCCTCCGTCATCCCAATCTCTGTACATAGGATGTGCATCTATAATTTCACAACCATTTTTAATGCCAAAATCTGTCCAGAAGAGTTCAGTGAAGAAGCATGTGTTTATACTGCATCTGAAATTGGCTCATAACACATTACAGTAATGTCCCTTCAAGAAATAGCTGGTGGAAGACTCCAGTTCTTTGTTCTGCTTTGCTGCTCTTCTGCTTTCTAACATTAAATTACTCAGGCAAGATGTTTCATTTGAATATCTATGGTATAAATTACCAGTGTTGTTCTTCCCTAGCATTTGCTTGACAAATTAATTACCAATACAGTTTTGTGCAGCTTGTGCATTTGCAAGGCTGTGTAAGGTTGCAGCTGAGGGTTCGGCTTGTGCAAATTAATTATAGGTGCATTTGACCTTGTGTGAAAGTGGCACAGAAGATTCAGAGCCCCTGTGTTTAGCTGTCACTACAAAGCACCTGCTCTTTATATTTCTGATTCAGTCAGTGCAGTGAACAGGATTTTTTATCTAATAAGAGGATGTGATATCTTACTCTGGGAAGCAGAAGAACTGGAGAAGGGAGGTAACATTGGAAGAGGCTCTACCTCAGGTGCCTCCATTACCTGACACAGATGTGTAGAGGGGTCTAAAATCCAGCTTTATCCCCACAGGGTGTTGGATTAAATGGCATTCTGGACATTTTAGGGCTGGCCTAACTCAGCTGCTATGGGTAACGGCAGCGCTACATGGAGTTATGCTAACACTCCACTTGTGGGTGGCACACATCAGTTGATGGTACCTGTGAAGCCTCCTTAGCTCTCCTGGTACATCTGCCATGTAGGAAGGAGACTTTCAGTCAATGAAAATAAGAAAAAGAGAGGACAGTGTAGCTCAACACTGACTTCAGTTCAGTAGGGCATCTCTTTAGCCAACACTCACAATTCCTAGATCAACCAAATACTTCATTGCTTTGCTGAATTAGGACTATCATTTGTTTACTTGTTTCTCAAGAAAAACATCTGAAAATTGTTACATGTATAGTTTATCTGCTGTTCTGTTTTTTTAGCTTGAAATGAGGGAAAATTTTCAAGGATACTTTTTTTCCCCTGCATGTTTCATCATTGCTTATTTCTCAGCTGAAAGAATAATCTGTGAAATCAATTGGTTGCTGTGGGAATGATTATGCACCTTGTGATGATTTCAGGTAGGGAATAAATGAAAGGATCAGATGCTTCTGAAAGAGTAAGCAGCTTGTAAAACTTCGGATGTCCTTGTACATATATAGTGTATTTAAAAAAAAAAACAACATTTTCTGAGTGTAGCAGTGCCTTCTAAGTGTTACCCAGAGCAGAATTACAAATATAGACATCAAAATTATAGCATGCATAAACTTTTACAGCGAGACCTGAAGTCATGAATGCTGCTGAGGCAAAGTGCCAGTGGCATGCTCTGGGGGGATGATGTTTTATGAAAAATTTTGGAAAATTCTCTAGTCTGGATGTGGTTTCTAGCTGCATCAACATAAACTGGAGTAAGTTTCCAGGAGACAGTGACACAGTGACAGTGTAGTTAATTGGTGGTGAGATATGAAGTCAGAAGCTCATCTTGAATGTATAAAGAACCCTGCAGAGTTTTTCTTATTTCTCCTTCTTGATCTGAGAAAATTCTCATCTCACTTCAGGCATTTTTCTTTTCCTTACATCTTCCTTCTGGTTTCCTTTTTCTGAGCAAATAAGCATGACCCCTATTTGACAACTATTAAAGTGTTTCTAGCTCTGGCAGGGGGGGTTCATGTTGGTGAAGCTGCAGAGAATTACCAGGGCTGGAAGTAACTTTTGGAGGTTTCTCATCCTGCTCAAAACAGGTTTAATCCCCCAGCCTCTGTGGGTCAGTGTTTTGATCACTCTGACAATATTTTTTTTTTCCAATGGAAGTTTCCTAGGTTCCAGCTTGCGGCTCTTGCCTCTCCTCTACCACTGTGTAACTTTGGAGTCTGACCATCTTCTTTACTCCCTCCCATCAGGCAGTTGTAGACAAGGACTACACAAAGTGTTCTCTTCTTAAGGCTGGACAAATCAGGCTCCTGTCAGATGTCCATCCCACCTACACCAGTCTAGCCCTGGACTCCCCTGTTCTAGATTATAATTAAATGATTCTAAAAATGCACTAGCAGACTTTGTTTGTTTAAAAAGTGAGCCTAAAGGTGAGAAACTTATATGGATAGTCTTTGCTAGCTATTGTGTAAGTAGAAAATTTCCATTTACTTCAGACTATTTCCATCCAATACTGAAGAAAGCAGCTAGAATTTTATGGTTGAATGTAATGTGTCTGGGATTAAACATTCATGCTACAGAAAGCTGATCTTAATATGTTCATTTTAGATGTTTCTGAAGGGCTACCAAAAGGTGGCTTGAGCTGGAGCTTTTTCATGTAGCATGTCCTTTGATGATAGCACACAAATGTTGTTTTAATCATAAGCTTCTGTGGTGGATGCCCTATATAGGCTGCAGGGAGACAGCCTGCCTCACCATGGTCTTCACCACAGGCTGCAGAGGAATCCTGGCTCCTGTGCCTGTGCCACCTCCTTCCCCTCCTTCTCCACTAATCTTGGTGGCTGCAGAGGTGTTTCTCTCACGTTTGCCTCTCTGCTCCTGTTCTGTAATTTCGGGGGGGGGGGGTCCCCCTTCTTAACTGTGTTATCCCAGAGGTGCTACCACAATGGCTCATGGGCTTGGCCTTAGACAGCAGCTGGTCCATCTTGGAGCCATCTGGCATTGGCTTTATCAAACATAGGGGAAACTTCTAGCAGTTTCTCATGTAAGCCACCCCGTAGCCTCCCCTTCCATCTACCCAACACCCCTATAATAACCTTGCCATGCAAAGTCAATTCATATTGGTAGAACTGACTTTTAACTCACATGCAGCTCTACAAAATCAAAGCTTTTGCACGTCCTCATTTTTAAAGCTCTGCTTTGGCTCCTGTCCCCAAACAGTGCACTGACTACATATCAAGTGAAATCCTGACTTCATTGAAGAAAATGGCAAATACTTTTATTGATCACAATAGGGTCTAGATGCTATTGTCTCTATGTAACATGTAAGAAAACAGATGATCTATGAGGGTATTCCTAAAATAAGATGCAGCTCATCTGCTGGCATGTGGATGATTGGTAGAGGGGAGGGTCCTTAAAAAAAAAAGAGACATTGTCCAGTTTTTGTCAGGGCCTTCAGAGCACTAACAAACTTTTTTGGCTCTGAGCAACCTCACCTGGGATCTCCATCCACACCTATTAATGCCTCATTTAAACTGGCAGCTGTGATCCCTTCTTGAGCAGTGGTGCAGGTTTGCCTGCCTCCTGCTTCTCTTGGATGAACTCCTCGGTTGTATGTTGTAGCCATGTCTCAGGCACGGTCTTCTTTTGCTCCTGACTGGAGCCCCTGGTTGGACCCCAGACCTCATTCATCACATTCCGTGTCTGGGGCTACTGAAGGGGCCTTTTATGAGTCCTCAGGTCTGTATGATGTGTTCAGACCCTGTGAGACTGTGCCCAGGGTGGTGAGGGCAAGTCTTGCACTGGGGCCACCATCATCCTCTGTCTCAGTTTCCCTGACACTCTCCCTGACAATACCAGGAAACTGAAAGTCAACATCCTAATTAAAACTGGGCTGACTACTCTTAAACGATTTCCCATGTCTTGCTCTTAGTGCCAAGGAACTGGTTCCCCAGGTCACTTATTACTATTCTGTTTGGAGAGCACATTAATTGGCAGAAGTGGATCCATAGTTATTCCCATGTGAATATCCCTGTGCTGATCCTTCTTCTAAATGTTTTCATATGTCAGTTCCAGACTCTGAACTTTTGTAAAAATCAAATGCCAGAAAATCTCTGATATGAAATTTCATAGGAAAAGAAGCCAAAAAATAATTAAAATATTTTGAGTGAAAATTACATTATAGCAATCAGACAAAAGTAATTTTTTTAAATGTGCATTGTATTACTCAACTGAAGCATTAACATTATTTTTTAGAATCAACATTCTCAGCTCTAATGCTCATCTGGATCAGGGTGTTAGGATAGGTATTTGTCAAAGTTTAGGTGCTGAGCAAAGGTAAATGCTGTGAAGTTTGGCCTAGATGATGCTACTTTGTTCTGATGTGGTACTGATTATTCATTCTTCTCACAGAAGTGAATGGTTTGGGCAATTCTGGGCTATTAAATCAGCATTGTGTCTTCACAATATGTGGAAAGCCAAAAATCTTTGGGAATTCCAGATTTTGTGTAACAAACCCACAAAAAACACCAGCTGTGCACTGCTGTTTTGTAGCAACCATTTTGAGTGAACTTCTGTCTAAACAGCATGCAGAAATCCTGGAAGAGCAGGCAAAGAGGGTTTACCAAAGCTGGGTGTATTTGGACAGATGGTAAGTGGTAGAGGGTCAGTCTCTTAAACACCAGAGTCTGGGTTGTACTTCAAAATGAGCTTGGAAATGAATGGCAGGTTACATTTCTTCAGGGCATGTAAATCTAGATTTTTGTATAAACCAAACATGGGGTTTGTTCAAGGGAAGAAATACTGTCTGATTTCCATGTGAAAGACCACATCAGTGATGAGTAAGCCCTTCAAAATCAAGACATATTTTGTGCCCTATTCTCAAAATGCTGATTTATAAAGAAAGAAATGAAAGATTCAAGTAAATTACTTTCAGTGTTTGGAAGGAAGATTTTCTTCCTCTTGCCCTTCTTTGAAGGGTTGTAATTTTTGTGTCCAGATCTGGACCTGCAAGTTGTAAATACATGTGCATGTATATACAGTAATCCATACAATGCAGTAATGTGGTAATGTGTGGAGGTACTGTGAAGTGGTAGTATGCATCCTAGAGTCAAACTTATCATCCTTATTCTCTGTATTCTGGTGGTGTCCATGGATTAGCACGAGATGGCATAGAATTACCTGGCCTCTGTTATCTGTCCTATTATCCCTGAGGATTTTTTCATTTGAGAAAGGCATGGCTTTAATTGCTGATTATCCTTGTCTGAGACATTTCCTGTTCTTTGTATTGGTGGTGGTTCTTTTCTATCTTCTCTTTTGCAGGTTTCCTTGCCCTTCTGTGAGAAATGAAGTTGTTTTATATGACTGGCCTTTTTTCAGCTACATGCTCTTAAGATGATGCAGCCTTGTACTTCTATTTAACATAAGCTCTAGTCCTTTCTCATTTGGGAAAGAGATACTAATTTAAAAGAATGATAATCACTTGAATAGTATTTTTGACAAACAATTGGAAAAACAAATCAAACTCCTTAAACTGTGATAGAGAATGCAATTTTGAGGAAAATGAATATTAAAAAATAGGTGCCTTAGAGAAAAGATTCCTTTAAATACCAGTGTGATGCCTTTCTCTAAGTACCCAGGTGAAAGGCTTGCCTTAGGAAATTCTTGCCATTGTCTCAAGGGCATAGATGTACTCTGGCCCTATGCCCGGGAGAGGTGACTTTCCACCCTGGACCGACCATCTCTGCTGTTTTCATGTGCCCATGAGGTGAGCAGCCTGGATTGCAACTGCACTTTAAACAAACTAATAGTTCTATACAACCCTTTTCACAAAGTGGTTTTTAACTCTCTAAGTATTCTGTCCTTGGCTCTGATGTGAGGTTGGTTTCTTCATTCTTTTTCCAGTAAAGTTATTTAGTGAGGAGTATTTGGGAAGGTAGTGCTTTGTCAGTACTTTCTTCCCTAGCAGACAATAAGTTCCTCCTTATAGTCTCCATTGCTCCTCTCTACAAATGCCCAATGTATTGACAAGGGAATGGAGAATTTAGTGTTCTTTCTGGGCTATTTCAATCATTGTATCTTTTAAAAAGTGAGCTTCTCTCTTAAAGGAGAAGTGTATGAGATCATATGGTGTTTTCCTGATAAGATCTATGCTTTACTGACAGCTATGTGTAAAGTACCAGACGAAAATCTCTTGGTGAAATCACATCATTAGTTTCTACATTTAATTCTGTTAATTAATCAATCAATAGACTTCCAACAATTAATTCTTAGGAGTTATGCTGCTATCAGGTAGGCTCTGAATACAGTACTTAACTGCCTGACATTAAAGCATGGATATAGAAGATGCTTTTTCATTGGAAAAGTGAGATCTCCATTTACAAATAAAAATTCCCAAATAAGCTACAGAGATTTGCATTAATTTGGA
>JAWWLV010000088.1:43298163-43308589 GCA_035041135.1 Platyrinchus mystaceus | reverse complement strand
TTTCAAGCCTGCGCAATGGATTTTTTAGGTGAGACACAGCCTGCGCTGAACTGAGCCCACCCTTTAATCCTAAGGTTTAAGTAGCCTGAAATAAATCTTTGACCATCTTAGAAGTTCTGACCATCTCTAAAAGTCTGAGCAAAATGGAAGTTGGTCCTGCTGACTTATCACACTGCACAAGAGGACACCTGTTTTGGACCATGTCTATCTTGAAAGTTGGAAAGTGATGTGCTCCTAGGGATGGAGGGGCAGTAGTCTACTGTGCACATATCTCACTTAGCTTAATATTGCTCACTTTTAAAGATGCTGCTTATCACAAAAATAGTTACAGTGGTAAGGATCAAAATTATTAAAGTCCCTTTCCTCTTTGAGTTACAGTTTGCTGACATATTGAAATTTGTCACCGGCAGCTTCTCACAAGAAACATGCATTTAACACTAAGCTTGTCCTTAAAATGTTTTATCCCTCGATGTGTTTAATTAAGCCTGGCTGTATTTGTGGTGCTGCCTTTACCTGTGCAGTGGTTTTTTTATGAGGATTTTTTTCTTCCTGCACCCTCTCATAACTAGCTTTCCTACATGGTATGATCTGTGCAATGATATTATATTTCTGAGGGTTCATGACTTAGTATTTAAAACAGGCAGTTACAGTGCTTGCTCATTTCTGAATTGGCTGTATGTGGTTTTGTTTCTCTTACTAAATTACATTTAAAAATTTTGAAATTGCAGTTTCTCGCAGCCATGAGCGTAATTAATGTAAATACTTTGATACTTTCCCTTCAGAATTCTTTATGTTTTAGTTGGAGTGTATATATAACAACATGTAAGTATGGAAGAACCACTATGGTTTTGTTGATGTGTGTTTCTAGCTTAGTGTTTTATGGGGAGGTTCAAAAAGCTATGAAGGTGCACACTTCACTGTAGAGAAGAGCTATTGAAGACTTTATTATGAGCTCAACTATTTAGGGAAAAGTTTTGCTCCTCACCATTTCCATTTTTATCTTTTGTTAAGTTAGCTAACCTGTCTAGCTGGTTTTGAGTGAGGATTAAGAAATACATTGAAAGAATTGTTATCTCGTTCTCCTAACATAGGAAAACAATATATATCCACAAAAATTCAAACAACAAAGGGTTCAAAAAGACAGAACAGAAAAAAATCTGTTATATGTTCTCATATTCATGGGCATCTATTACTATGCCCTTTTACTAGTTCCCATGAACATTAATGTCAGAAGCAGGAGTTGTATGAATGGATGCCACTAGCTATGTTGCAGCCTTATGGCCATTTTTTTTCTGAAGTGGTACTAGAGAGTACGAGGCTGTTAAGGATATTTCTGTAAGGAAGATATGTAATCTTTATAACAGGGGAGGAAAAGGCTCTAAGTTTTTCTGTAGGCATCAATATCAAATAATTCATTTTATTTTTGAGTCAGTACGGCCAAGAATTAATGTTCTGGAGAAATTTTTGCTGTATTTATTATATCCCCAAAATGCTATTAAGTTGTCATAGATAACTACAGGATGCCACATAGCCTTTATATTTTACCCACTGGCTTTGTGGGCTTTTTTAATATCTTTTATATTTTGAATGCTTTTACCTGTCATGGTTCAGAGCTTAGATTCAAATAAATATTTAGGAACCTAGATGCCTTGTCTTAAACTTTTTCCAACTCCATTGACTGAAAATATATCTTGATAAACTTCTTGGGTTTTGTTCAGCAAGGACTATCTTGAGGAGAGCCCTTCAATACTTTTATCCTGTGAAAAACAGGCATACCTATATATGATATATAATTTTAGTTCACTGTTAAGTTTGGAGCAAAACTTTTGGTTTCACTGGTAAATACTAATTTATGCAACCTGTATTCTTCATGGGAAATTTTTAAAGACTTTATAAATGTTGTGTTTACTAGATAAAAATTTGGAGATTCATTAAAACATTAAAACGGATAAAAATTATACCAATCCCTTTGTGTTTGTTCTTTCAATGTTTCAGCTTATTTTTCCATGTAAGAACAAGCCCGGAGAAGACTTTGTTAGAGTGGAAGATTTTTGGAATCACATGCAAAAACTTGGACAAGGACCCAGAGTTCTCATGGCCTTTTACCAAAGGCAGATTTGGGACATTTGTGTTCTGCCTATCACCAAGCACTAGCCAAAAGTGGGGAACATCTGTGTTTGTTTTTTCTTGCCAATCTTCAGTCTGACTGCAGTAGTTAAGGAAGAAAATCTCCTGAAATTGCAAGTCTAACTCTCTGTCTCCAGAGAATTTTGCCTTCCATCTCCCATAAATCAATTTATAGTGACATGTCTTGCAGATGGTCTGTCAGCAACAAAATTTTTCGTGCAGCTGTCCATATAACAGAAATTCAGGGTCCAGGATAAGATGTCCAGTTTTGTTTGCTAGACACTCAAATAATGGAACCACTGTTTTGATGTATGGTTGCATAATTTTATGGAAAGAGAGAGATCAGTGCCATTGCACTCAGACAAAATAGCTCTGTCATTTCAATTTTAGGGCCATAGCCAGGTACACAGTGGTGTTCCATTTGCCTGTTTTTTAGGGATTAGCATTGTGTATTTACCTTCTGGAATGATTAACATAATAGTGAAGAGGGGAATCCCTTGCAAATTGTGTTGTCAACAAAGATAATATAAACTGTGACACAAGCTAAAAGGAACAGTACTTGCCACATAAGGGGGAAAAGGCAAAGCAAAGTTAATTGTTATTGATTGTTATGGCACAGGCTGATGTTAAACATACACAGCAGACCATTAAAGTACAATTAGAGTTATAGAGCTGGCTTCTCACCTCAATTAAAGGGAAACTTGGTGAGGGCAATGTGACAAGGAGGAAAACTGTTCTCTCCTTTCCTTTTATCTTGTGAAGTGTTTCTTTCTCTGCTTTTGTGGACTGTTTATTTAGGTCTTTCGTTTGACTTTAGTAGATACGTTAATTCTTTCTTCTTTCCTGTGAGAAATTGCATGATTAAGAAGGAGAAAAAAAGGTAGACTCTGAAAACTGTGAGCAAATCTCAGAATCTCACGTGCTATTAACTGTTGCAGGTCTTCTAACTTCAGTGTGCTTCCTCAGGAACCCTCCACTAATCTCTCTCTCCTAATCTTTCAGAGCCAAAGTGACTTCCCATCATCACTGGAAAAACTAGAAAGGACCTGAATGTGGACACCTGTGCTGGCTCCTTAAACCACTCTTTGGCCCCTTCCCAAATGAGCTTTGAAGATGGAAATCCATCCTTCTAATGAAGGTACTTAACAGTAGATAGCAGCTGTTTCTCACAACTACCTGAAGACATATTTATCACCATATTCTATTATGTGCAGAAATATCTTTCATTATTCTTAAGGCTGAAATATAACCCAATACGTCATCTTGTCACTTCTCATCCCCCTCTCAGTATTTTGTTTGTTTGGGGGGTTTGTTTGGTTTTGTTTGGTTCATTTTTTGCCTTTTTTTTTTTTTTTTTTTTGCTATTTCATGGACAGCTGCACATTCCTGGCACGTGACTGAGTGAGAAATAATGAGGACCAGAAAAGTCTACTTATAGTCTCAGAGCAGTAAATGTTACTGTTCATCTGAGAATCTGCATTATGGCACACAGTGATGCAGTGGAGGCTCCACCCACATTGAGTTTTCTTGAAAAGTTTATGAGGTTGTTCACTGAAATACTGTGTCCTTGGGGAAAGAAGCAAATAAATATATTTGTCTAGTAAGCAGGTTTTGATTTTGCAAAAAAATCTCTACCAGTCTTAAGGGAACAAAGATGAAAAAAAGTACTCTAGCAGCAACATCTATATCCACAAGACAGTCCATGCAAGGGTTTGTAAAGGTCATGAAAGATTTTGTGCCCACAGGCCAAGCTGTTCTTTCCAAAATATTACTCTGTGTCTGGACTTGACTGACTGGTGAATAATTAAAAGAGAGGGAGTTTGCCTGCCACGATTATATGAGGGAAAAATCCTACTCAAACTTTGATTTGTATGATGATGACTCTTATGCAAGTATTGTATGTATTAAAAAGATGCTGCAAGATGTTCCCCCCAAACTTGGAATATGATTGTGTAGTTCAAATAGACACTCTTGATTCAAAACTACAGGAGAATTGTTCCAACACTTCATTTCTAGCAAGAGCCTGGTGTTGCATTCAGGTGGTTATAAACCCCTTTCTGTCAGACATAGCTGTCAGACAGCTATGGCTGAACTATTTGAGCAGTTGTAAGATAGAAATGCAAGTCTAGATCCTGATATGAGAATACCAACCTAAGCATTTTGAGGATTTCCTGAAAAAAGCAAACACGTCTGAAGGAATTGTGGGGGCTGAAATGTTCTACCCTTGAGATTTTGCACTGTAATTAATCAACAGCATGGATATATCTTCTCTGCTTTTGTGATGATAAGCCTCCACAGGTGAGCCTTCTCTAGACAGAAAATTTCACTTCCATACAGTCAGTTTGTCACATTTTGAAGAGCAAAAACTTAATTTTTAAAAGAAACATCTGGAAATAGAAATACAGGTTAGAAGAAATACGAGGTCAGAGGCAACAGCCTTCCCTCAGCAGTCTATTCTGAGAGCCCAACATTTTTCAATATTGAGTTCACTCTGTCAAGAAAAGCTCCAGACACAGTGTTGTATCCCCATTATGGTGGTCACTGCTCAGATTAGTTCTGTGCACAGAAAGGATTTGTGTTTGAAAGAAGGTACTGGCAAAACAACTAGTTTACCTGGACCTTCTGTGAGTGACAAGGATGGAAATACCACCTATGATGCTAACTTTGTGCCATGCTCTAAGATGTGGCAATGAATTTGTACCTTCCTTCTTCCTCTAAGCTTTTCCATGGGACTGATAATGGGGAAAAGGAAGCATCATCTTTTATATGATTCCAATGAGACAACTGGGCATATGAGGTATAAGTTTGGTTATTTCATTGCCCTAGAAACAACTTATTACACAACTGTCCAGATGTCTCAGAATGGCTGCTAGAAATTTCCAAAGCTACAGTTCCATCAGATATATTGCATAAAACAAATGCTTCTGTCAGAAAAATTTTATTTTAGTACAACTAAGAAGAAATGCTTCATACGTGTGAAAGTACTTACGGTGGGATACAGATGGAAGGTCGCAGGTGGCTGTGGGAATTTGATGCTAGATTATGGAGACAAATTAAGTTTGCACTTGCTTTGAAATGATAAGGGATTTGGGAGTGTCAAGCAAAAGTACTTTGGCCCTTAAAATGATGTGATGCAGCTTATTCCCTGCCAGAAAAAGAACCAGTAAAGCACTTCTGAATAGATGCTGACTGCTGGTGGGGACTTTGGGAAAAAATACGGTTCATCACTGCTCAGCACTTGTCTTCTTGATTTTAGTGAGTAATTAAATTGCAGTGGCCCTTTTAGTGATCGGAACTACACACTAGAGATTCAAAGCCTGAAATTCAATAGTTTGTGCTCTCCTGTTTCCTGACTAGTCCTGTAAGATGCAGTGGGTTGAATGGATGATCTAATAAAAGAACATAACTTCAGTCAGCTAACTCTTCAATAGAAATTAATAATGAAAGCTCACTGAAAATAGAGAAGGAAACTCATTTATGAAGGAATAATAAAATAAAATAGCTAAAATGGAAAGTTGCCTATTGGAGAATAAGATTTTGTGAGCAATTTTTTGAAGTATAAAGTGTGTTTACCATACTGCCTGCATTTGTGATTTCTGAGTTTCTTGGGTCTGCTCCTTCTAGTAACCACACCAACAGAAAGTGGCCTGGGAAGGTGGTTTTATGCAGCACATCATTCTGAAATTTTAATGTAGAATCATTTATAAGTGCAAATACATCTGAGATACTTTCTCACTGTTCAAGGAAGTTTGCAAAACTTTACTACCACATACACACAAGTATAAGCTCTACATTTATAGAAGGAAAGAAAAGGTACACATAGAATTGCAGGAGCTGGTTATTGGGTCAGTTATTAAATTGTTCCTCTATAACTCTGTTACACACAGTGACATTTTTTCACCCTTCTGTGGGGAAATGTGGAAGATACTTTGCAAGCTATAGAACTGACTGAATATATCTATGCCATCCTGGAAATATTTGCCGCCAGATATCTCAAGTTTTCACAAAACTTCAACAATCCTTCCTCTTTCTATGAAATAAAAGCATCCCAGCACTTTCTCCTTGCTCCAGGACTTGACCCTCCATGCCTTCTCCAGCTCATCTCTCCTACTTGTCTCAGACCCTCTGAACCCCTAATGCTGTTCCAAGCCAGTGCAGAAGCCAAAAAAAGGAATTAAATAAAAACTGCAGGTTGTTTTCACTGCAGTTTCTGCACCTTCTGCTTTGGCAGCAGCATGATGATGCTCTCTAGCATAGCAGCTAGCAGTTTACCATACTGCAGCTCTGCAAGATGTATCAGGGGCCAAGGCTTACCAGCTGTTTTTAAAAAGTTAGGGAGTTACTTCCCTGGAATGAAGTTCAGCTAGTGTTGTAGGACTGTCTGTACCAAACTACCTTAAGGCATTATGAACTTGGCAACTTACTAGTATTTTTATATATATAAATTTATTCCAATTTAACTTGTGGAATTTTCTGTTGCTGGGGGAGACTGAAAATTTTGCAAGGCAGTATGCATCTGCAGTCACCTCTTTGGGATGCATTGCAACTTACACGTCCCTTCCACAAACCTGCAGCTCTTTGGTTCTGTGTTCCCTGGACATCTGGGCCAAGTGTTCTTGCTCTTTCAAGGGAAAATCATGTAGTAAGTAGCTTCCTTTTCTCAGTTGTGTGGAGACCTGGGCAAAATATTAGAGCCTTTCTCTCATAATAAACTCAATTTATGCCACGTCTTTAGTGAGGAACAGTGACAGAATGAAAACGTGTCACCTAATTCTCACTTAAAATCAATTTGGTAAGCATGTCTTAGTCATCTGTAACAGAGTATCTGACATCTCTGATTGTGGAGACGTCACTGAAATATTGCTGGTTTCTTATTTTGGGCTTCAGGGCCCTTTGGGCAAGGTCTTTCACTATTTTTGAACAGTGTCCAGCACACAGGAACTTTGATTTGTGTATAACAATATGACTGTACATAGGTAGAATAATGACACTGGGCAGGCAGAGGATGGTTCATTTGCTGGACCAGAAGACAGTCCTACAGATCATATCTTTGAAGCCAGACCTCTGTCCTAGGCTATATTGTCCCACCGACTGGATGAAAACCTGTAACTCTGAAGACCAAGAAATTTAGAGGAAAGGGAAAAGTCCATAGGACATACTCATATCCAAAATGGCATCACATGTGGTCCAGCTTCTGTGGGATAAGAATCAGTTATAGGACTCCAGTATCTTATGTTTTCATAGCTACAGTGGAATAGTGATGAGTTTATAATGGTTTGACTCCCGATATTATGCGTATACAGATTCTGGAATATCCCTGTGATTTATTTTGCAGTTCATTGCCTGAAAATCCACTGTTCAGAAGCAGATTGCTATGCCAGGAAACAGCCATGTTGGTGTTTCAGAAGGTATGTAACTATGGATACTTCTTATGGGAGGAGCCCGGATTTGTTATTTGCCACCAACTTGGAGCAACTTCTCATCTGACTTCTGGATTTTGCTATTGGTTTTGGATACAATGGGCAAAACTCGTTTGTATTTTAGCTCCAGGGAAGACAGTGGAGGATCAGTTGGGATTAATTAGGAGCAATATATAAACTTCAGCAGTCAGAATCAGGGTACTTTGCTATGTGTCATATTGCTCCTGAGGCTCATTCTTTATCTGTCAGAACAGTCTTTTAACCAGTTTTTTTGTCCAGTACTTAAGGATGAGATTGGAAGGCAGCAATTGGAAAGCAGACTGGCTTGTGCTGCAAACACTCAGTCCTGTAGGAGCTGATCAGGTCAGAAGCACCTACCTGCTCTCTCTATGCCATCACAGTTTATGCTGGGTTTGAACCAACACTGTTACACTGAAAGGCTTTTAAGTCATGAGCGGATTCTGCTCTTTCATTTTACTGAAGAAGCTGAGAGGTCTTTTGCCTGTGCCAGTTACTGTTCCCACAGATGTTATCATCCACCCTGTAGTGATGTCCTTCTGAGATTTTGTTTCATTTTGCTAGAAGTTTTTCCAATTTTATGTTTCTTTTTTTTTTTTGTTTTGTTTGGCTTGATTTTGTTTGCTTGCTTGGGTTGAGTTGGTTTTGTTTGTTTGTTTGTTTAATTGCAGAACAATTACATTTGTGTGTGCAAAGGGCAAAGCTGAACTTAGCTGTCTATTGTCTCTGGTCTTATAGAGCAAAGCCAGGTGCTATGAACACCTTTGGCACAGAACTAGTTACTGATAATGAGACCATTGGGTATAGAGACCACACTCCTCCTCTACTTCTATGTGTTGCTGCAAGGAATGGGCACACTCCGGTTCTTAATAAATGTGTTTTCCTTCTTAGTTTATATTAAGATGCATAACATGAATCACAACACAGTCCTGGTGCCTGTATTATACTCCTACTGCACACACCTACAGCTATCTCACCACAAACCAGCTCACAAATTACAGCTTCTGTCTGCTACTTTGTGAGACTGATACTGGTATTAGAGTGCTAACTTATTAGCAGATCCTTCTCTCTAATCCAGTAACAGCAATAGTAATAAGTTAATTGCCTCAGGTCTGATTGAAAGCAGTCAAGTCTGCTACTGATTTCAGGGAGGGCAGGAGTAGGTTTAAGGTTGATAAGACACTAATTTCCTTGGAAAAAATCAACCAGAAAAGATTTTCTTTCTTTCAATTAAATAGTGGGTCTTATGGCAGGGACAATTAAATTGTGATCTTTTTCTTGTGTATGTATTGTCACTTCCCTTGATGTTTCCCCAAAGAGATGATATATGGGGGGGGAAACATGTTCAGTCCGCCATCACTGTCTTCTTCTTTGGTTAGGAAAAACAGACATATTGTATCATCAAAAATAGCATTGCCTGACAGCCTCTAAAAATATACATCACACATCACTAGCTATTTTAAATAGCTGGCTAAAGGAAGAAAACCTCTCCAACATATCTCAGTTATGAAGTATTGATATATTGTCATTTTACTTAAAAGAACCAGATCCTCCTTAGCGGAAACTTATTATGAAGTTACTAAGCATTTTTAGCCATTTTGAACAATAGAACAGAAAGATACATTGGACCACTTATATCCTCTGAGGATATAGGTTTGTGAAATGCCCACAGAGAAATTACATGAGTCGATACACTAGGTACTCACTCCATCCCCTAGAGAATATTGCCCAGTTATTATATAAGCTCAAAACTTCCATTAATGACTCAAGATCAGACTATAACACTAAGCAAAAATCAGTGCTGAAGGGAAGCCATACAAATCATGGGATATAATTCTGTACCCCTGAAGTGCATCATCCTGAAGTGCTCTCCTCTACTCTAGGATAGTTATTTAGCATTTGTACAGAAATTAATTGCAAGCTGTAGCATCTCTTGAGGGTAGATTTTGCTTTCCTCAAACTCACCTGGATTTTGGAGCTAGTAGGAAGTGCAGCATCTACAGATATTTCAGTTGGCAGGATGGGAGTAGGGAATTTAATGTTGCTTTTTCTTACCCTATTCACCCTTCAGAGAAGCTGACCAAGCTGTGAAGTATGAAAATGTGCTGCACCTTTTCATCAACCACCCTGATATTCTTTCCATCTCAAGTATTACCTGACATTACAGGAATGTCGGCAGGTCACCATACTGTTATTAGGGGCAACACCTCAATTATTATCTTTTGCTCAACAAGAAGACCCAGAGTGCACTTTAGTCCTAGAAAGGGGTCAATTTAAGCACTTCTGTGCAAGTAAAAATGCTTCCTTTTGAAAATCTTAATGTTACTGCATTCATTTTCTTCGTATCCTTACTTTGCAAGTGGTCGTTCTAATTTTTGCTCTGACAAGTTGACGACAAGAGGTCACCTGCAGTCTGGTATGCACATCCCTGCGGGCTCTGAGTGAAGTTTGACTGCCAGGTCCAGGGATGCCTAAAGTGTCCCTCACTGAGGATTTGACATCAGGGATCTTCTGAGGGTGTCCATCTGATCTTCGTTGCTCAGAAGACTGAAATACTTTATCAGCATGTATCCTTGAGTAAGAATTTCAGACCTTTCATTCTTTTGAGCTTTTATTCTCCTTTAAGATTAGCATTTTATCTGGATTTTCCCTAGCTTTATTTCTGTTTAAAAAATCTCTTGTTGACCCCGTGTTTGCCAGCAGGCATATAACAAATGCAGAGTGATTCCTGGTCATCTTGTAGGTGCATAGTATGGAATGTTAGAGGTTTTTCAGGGCTCATAATGATGCCCAAAAAGGCAATTAAAACTGCTTAGAGACAAAGTTTTATGCCTTTAAACAGAAGGTATTTATTTGCAGCG
>JAWWLV010000088.1:43277238-43298091 GCA_035041135.1 Platyrinchus mystaceus | reverse complement strand
TGTCTACCCTAACCCATTTGGCCCTGATTTATTGTCTCTAAGTTCTTTGTACAATGTTCTTGTGGCTTTTAGGTCTATTGGACTTGTACAGGACACAATTTCCTTTGAGTCAGGTAGAAACAAGGCGGGGGGAGAAACAAGTGGGCAACTAGTTTGAGGTATGGGGCTCTGATTAACTCTTTCTAAGGCCTTGTTTCTCTTCAATAACAATAAACTTCTATTTTGTAGACACTGTAGTCTCTAAAACCCAGGTAGGTCCTGCACTGTGAATTGGGAAACTCTGGTATTTTTGATGATGCTTTTGGCTTGCTGTGAGACGTTGAATAAAAGACAGCCCCTCTACATTGCTTCAGTTTACCTGCTCAGACACTTCTTGTCTATGTGTCTCTGAAACCATTGGAACAGAGATTGTTTTTTAAAACAAAAAAAAAAAGGCACATTTTGTACATAACAGCTTTGCAGTTGCAAGTAATGGTAAGAGGTCCTTGCTTGTTTACTCACTTTTGGAATTACTAAGTTTGTGGAACTGAAATAAATAGAATTTACCCTGTATACATTACAGAATATAGGAGAGCCACACCAGTTGCAGAGTGCCTTCCTGGAATGGTAATAAGCATCTGCAGTGGAGTTTTACTGTCAGCATGAAAAGGTTTAATAGTGAACAGTAAAATAGCATAACCTGGTCATGCTCTACCACTGCTTCATGTCTCTGGATGTGTCTTCTGGACAGCCTCAAAAAGTGTTGCTTTTGTGCCAAAGAGCTGATATGAAAGGTGTTCTACTCACTGACAGTATCTTCAGTTTCCTTTCTGTTTGCAGAACTGTGTGATGAATTTACAAGAGGCTTAAGATTTACCCAGCAGAACTGGCGTAAATTATTCTTTTATAGTAGTGCTGGAATGCTTCTCTATGAGAATCCTGTGACACAGAAAAAAAGTTGTAGTATTTCAGAACACCTGTTTCCCCATAGGAGAGACATAATGGTTTGGAAAAAGGTTCTGTATACTCTGGAGTGTACTGTACACAGAGATCATCATCCTGAGGTAGCTCTCCCTCTGCCACTCAGTTTCACCACTTAGGCATGCCTTGGGACAATAATAATGTGCAGTCAGGATAGATCTATGGATGTGACACTATCATGTGTAAGTCCAGCCAGGAAGAACTAGCAGGTCACTAATGTCATGTGAGGAGATGGAAGACTTGTTATCTTCACCAGATATTTGTCTGTGAGCTGAGTCCTCTTACAGTGTCTTCTTTTAGGGTTAAAATCAAGTAATGAGGGTTTCCTATTTAGATTTTCTGTAGCACTAAGAATGGGAAATGTTTTGTACATTGGGTTCTGTGATTTATGAATAGGTAAATACCTTCGGTTAGTGGTGAAACAGAAATATAAAAGTAAGGATATTTCACAGTCAACCTTGGGATCTATATTCCAGTCCCCAATCTGCAGAATGCATGCTTAAAATGTCTATGAGAGAGGGTGGTGGACACCTGGCCATTTTGACAGCTACAGACAGACTGCGGGGCATAGTCTCAGTTTTGTTCCTTGTACTTTATATTGTGTTTTTTCTTACATTAATACTTGGCTGCATCTTTGTTTCTTGAGGAGTGTTTTTTTCAGATTCCTTGTTAGAACGTATCTTTTTTGCTTACAGGTAATGTGTTACCTATATGGAGAAGGGAAAAGACAATAAATGCAGTGTTATCTGAGCAACTGGCAGACTGTAAAGACAAAAGTATGGATACATTTGGAGCTCCTGAAGGATAATTGTGGTTTGGGTGATTTCTCAATGAAAAGTTACTTCAGTTTTCTTCCTGATGTAATCCTTGTTTGAAAAGTTGTGAGGCTAAAAGTATTAATGCTTAAAATTCTTTAGAAATGCAGATAATTGTCCAAGTGCTGCTGCTATTACTCTTACAGTGAAAACTCCAGACTGAAGGGATTAAACTCTTCCATTGCTGTGCTGTAGCTGGTAACTAAAATAAATGCAGACTTGTAACTTTTCCAAGTGCTGGAGTTAGGGGTTAGTCATCCTCTGCCCTCAGATTTTAACAGCAATTTTTTTGTTGTCATGCTTCAGAAGTGAAGGATTTTATGAAGAAGAATACTTCAACAGAACAGAATACTTCAACTGAAAATAAATATGTTCAGGTGGCAGTGTATTTGGGCTATGAACTATTTGTGGATAATGAATTAGGCTTTCTCTAATAATCAATTTATGCAGCATCCAGGAGAGGGGGAAAAAAAAAAGTGTGCATACGTTCTGTTTTGCCATTTTCCAAAAAATGCTTTTGGCAAGATATCAGCAGGAATTAATAAACATTAATAAAACTTGAAAGCAACAGCTAAAAAGTGTTTGATTCCGAGGTGGTAAGTACTTGCCTGCTGCCATCCTAATTGATGGGCGCTCTCCAAGCATGGTAGGGCTGTACAGAGAGGAAAGCCCACTTTGATGGAAATCTGTGTGGGGTGGCCCCAGCAGGCATATGAAAGGCTCACCTTTCACAGTGTGCTGTGTAACGCTGGCAGAAAATGACTTCTGTTAGCAAAGCAGCAGGCTGGAAAGAAGATCAAAAAGCACGTCTGGGAATGTGACGGATGGGCAGCACAGTGGAGATGAAAGACCCTGCAACTCCACTGTCTTGGGAAGAGTCACAGAAAAGAAAGTAGAAGGTGAATGGCCCGAAGAGGAGAGCTCCAGCCAAAGTAGGAATGTGCTGCCTTCTGATTTCACACAGCTGTGAGCAGAGCCAAGGATATCCTGCGCAAACAGCTTGTGTTAGTTGTTGGTCAGACTCGGGAATCCTGAGGGCCCCTGGCACCAGGGTTGGAGATGGCCAGCCAGGGTTTGGGCTGTATCTGAGAGGTGGCTGATATGGTAGATATGCTCTTCCCCTGTCATGGACAGAGAGTGTGTTCCAGCTGATGGTCAAATCCATGGATGAATCAAGACAGTGGCCTGGGCGATGGAACAGATGTAGCAAACAGTGTTTGTATATTTGCAATTGTACAGACACTGAACGGTGGCTCATCTCATTCTGCATAACTTGTCAGGGCTCTTAGAGAGACCTCCATGTTCAGTTGCCCTTGTAGTTAGGAAGTGTGCATTTTAAAGTGCTGGGAGGCAGGCCAAGGTGCAGTCCAGAATAAAAACTGACCCAAACAGGAGCAGGAGAAGAGATGATGGCTGCAATACCTTCATGCTGATGTTATCATATTCAACTGGTCCCTTTTATTTCTTCCTCGTGATCCATATTTGTTTCTGCCCATAGCTGGGGCAAATACTTCACTTACTGACTTCTCTCTGGAAGGAAAATCTCTAGTTCTCAACACTCATAAATAGTATTTTTTGTTTAGCCCCTCAGTATCCCTGTTACCAACTCTTCCAATGAGTCGGGCATAGAAAAATTTTAGAGTGGTTACTGTCAGGGTGCAGCGTATGCCAGCTATCCCCTAAAAGGACAAGGACCCAAGGGTACTTCCCAGGGCAGCAGGATAGGACCTCACAAATCAGGGCCCATGCCAACATCCCAGAAGTGAGGCAGCCCCAGCCCTGGGCATCAGGCATCTCCATGGGCACTGGGATGGGATGGGATGTGGACCCAAATCAGTGGGGTCTGTGGCCAAGTGGGGCTGCAGGACGCTGGAGACTGGCCCTGCTGCATCACTGATGGGGCAAGGTCTGATGGTCCTGGGCATGCTGGGCTTTGGTCAGGGTGAGAAGAACCCCAAGGAGGCTGGGTAGAGACAGCCAAGGCTGGTGATGCCCTCGGGGCCTGACTGTTACAATGGATGGCCTCCAAGAACCCAGAGAGACTTCAGCAGCTGATCTGTGTGTGGCTAGAGAATGGCATATGAGAAATAGGCTCTTTCTTAGCTAATGATGACCCTTGAGAGCAGCCTGTGGATAACAGATGATGCATGCTTCCCTCCAGTAAGCAAGTGCAAAATCTTTTGACAGGAGCTGCTGAACCCACTGATTCATCACTGATGAATTTGCTGTGGGAAATAAACGCTGTGGCTAGGTAGGACACAGTAAATAGAGTCAATAGCATTGAGGCTACTGCGTGTTGTAAGTTACATTTTAGTGGGAAACCTTTCTGGGGAACACCTTTTTCTGGAGCTAAGCCAATTTGCTGCTCAGGCATAGGAAGGTAATTATTATCCTAATTGGCTTCAGCAGTACAGCAGATGCATAATGAAAGATTGTTAATAAAATGATAAAATATGTCATTAATGATAATGTTGATAGTCCTGAATATTGTTTGGAAAGGAAAATAAACCCAAACCTATGGTGAGTGAAAAAGGAAGGAGGCAGAAAACCAAAAAACGGAAGCCCAGATGACATGCCAGATGTAAGGTCCTTGAAGAGATGCAGGACACATACAGAGAAGATTAAAAAGGAGCCTAGAAAGGATAAACCCACAGATTTCTGATTCTTAACATAGGTTCCCTGCATGGAGCATCAGAACTGTTCTGAGGCACAGATGTGCACATGCCCCCTTTTCCTTTGGTCATGAATTAGAACTTCAGCTAACATTTTTGATTTAAGCAAAGTGCTATATAAAAATGCTTTTAGCAGATGGTTGAATGTCTTCTTCACAGGTTCGGGTCAGTCAGGGTAGACTCTTGGAAATATTTTGTTAAGTTGAGAAAAAAAAGTTGAAAAGGGACACATCAGGAGATAACTCTTCCTCATTAAAACTTAGGTATAAATCACAGTGCCCTTGAAGTTCTTCTCGTTACCTTCACCCTCCATCTTCAGCAACTATGTAGAAAAATATCAGCTCAGCAGTGTTAGCCACAGTACAAAAGAAAGCCTTTCTGTAGGAAATCTAAGGATTCCTCAATCCTTTTATTTATGACGCAAAATGGCTGAAACATTGAAAGATCACAGACCCCATTTTTGAAAGCCCATTTATAGGCTGAAAAAAATACATGCATGCATAACAGTCTAAAGAAAGAAGGATGACAATCTTTCTTTTTTTTAATACACTTGTGTATAAGCTAAAGTCAGGGAGAACAAAAGTCAGCACTTTGGGGAAAACCTTAAGCAGCAGCATGTAAGAACTTTTCATGCTGAATCAGACCAACGCTTCATCTTATTCTGACATCTTTGTGAATTCTAACATTGCCTCAGTGGACAGGTGATTAATGGAGAATAACCTGTGCATAGGCAAAATTTCTTCCTAATCTTGTCAGTGAGGAGTTGGGATTTGCTGTGCATTATGAAAAGCTGCACTCCTAAACAAGTCAATTTTTAAACAGTCATAAGTTCTGAAAAGTGCAGTTACAAATATAATGGGTGGGTTTTTCTCAAGCCCTTGTTTTGTCAAGTGATTTGCTGTGACTGTTCCCCATTAAATTCTTCAGAGCACCCTTGTAATCTGACAGGGCAGGATCACCTTATTCTTGTTCCACTTGATGTATTTTTGCTTCTCTTTGAATTTCTGTTGCTCGCGCCTGTTAAAAACACTTCTTCTGTTGCTAGGAGAGCAGAAACAACAAGAGATAAAATGGTCAGCATCCTGCTTCACATGTTACTAGTAAAAATAACTGCAAATAACACATTTCAAGCACCCTTTTGTGTAAATGCTTTTCGTGTATATTTTCATCACCTCTGAAGGCCTCCACCACCCTTGCCAGTGTGGTAGGTCTTTCTCTTAGCACTATCCACAGCAGCTGGCAGAATGGCTCAGGCCTCTTTGTTTACATCTGACACCTCCTCACCCCGTCCTTGCTACAATTTTTGGTAACCAATTGTGGAAAATATGCTGTGTGCATGCACATTTTTGGGGTAATTCTATGCCTCTCTTCTGAAAATCTGGGATTTTTCTCAATCCAGATTGCTCAGATTGCCTGAAATTTTCACTGGGTTCACTATACACTCCCAACTGTAAACACCTTTTCTTGAATAAGAAGCAGTTGCTTAATAGTAAGTACTTCCCTGTGCTCAAAACCTGTAGGTGAGTTGAGACTGTTTGGTTGTTCATGGGAGTTTTGCACACCAGGTGCTGAAGTGGGAAGGGTATTATTGGAAGTTATGGGTTTTCCGTCAGCTCTTTAACAAATTCTTTCAAATAAATCACACTTTTAATCTGTGCCACTGTTTGCCTTATCATGTCTACCTTATATAGTCATCTGCTTTGGCTGCTTATTTTTTTCCTGTAAAGTCCCTACACAGGGGTCTTCAGTTTCAGCTGGGATCCCTGGCTCCTATTGTGATACTAGTTTCAGCAATTAATCTCACCAATTTATGCTTTGCAGAAATGGAGCTGGTGTCCAGGCCAGCTGCTGCAATAATAAAAACTGAACTTATAAAAATTGAATTTCAAGTTTAACAGAACTAAATCTGATATCCTAAGACACAGAAAATTAATTTTTCAGCAGTCTTGAATTTCTCACCTAACTCCTGTTAATGCATTTGTGAACTCCTGGAGCTGTTCATTCGGTGGCTACTTCACTGGAAATCTGCCTTCTCTTACCTGGTCCAGGACACCTGCAGTCCCTTTAAAGAGTGAGGGGTGAAGAGCCAAAGCAGCCATGTGCAATAATAACATTTCAGATGAATATACTGACACCATTGCACAATACAGAAATAAAAACCAGGCTGTGGCTGCTTCTGGGTCAGCTACTGAAAGAAGCAGGAAATCATGTTGTTGTGACTAGTCTGTGAATGATCTCTGCCAGACATCAGTGGATTTAGTTCTGACTCTTTAACTGCTTTGCAAGAGTTGCTGGTAAGATTATGTTCTTCTCCACATTTATTCCCAGCTGTTTTGCAGGAAATCTCAAAGGCTTTCTAGGTTTGCCAATGAAAAAGAGAAAATACGCCAGGATGTTCTTTCTTCTTCAGTCATGAAGCCAACCTTCTCCTTTTCAGAACACCACCTTCGTGGCCTCTCTTTGTTTGGCCTGGACATCACAACTGGCTTTCCATAGCAAAGGGTAAGGAGATGGAAGAAATGATTTTCATAATCATTATTGCTAAAAAAAACCGGTATTATCTAATGGCATTACTACAAGAGAGTTGCACTAGAGGTAATTTTGGCCTAGGAAAGCTGCTTCTGATGTTTAAAATAAAACAATAGTAAGAGACTGTAGGAACAAGTTAGAAAAGTTAACATTTTTCTGTAGTGAAATACTAAAGAATCTCATAAATAAAACTGGAATTCATCAACTGCTTTAAGGTGTCCCCTTTTTCTATTAAACACTATGCAGAGCAATAGCTGAGCTTTGCGTCAGAAGAAATAATGCTTTTCCTCTGTTTCTTTCTTACAGGATATGTGAAGAGGAATTTTCTGTTGTGATGGTGAAAAACTGATTTTTACCTTCATAGTCTGTTACCTTATTACAGAAAACAGGCTTAATGATGTCTTTAAATGGTGAAGAGCACAAGCTATTTAAGGGCTCTGGATGTACTTTTATTAATAAATTCCCATTTGGTACAGTACCTCCTTATTCATATTCTCATAAAAAAAAAATCACCATCTGTAGAATACATGGCATAGGGGTTATTAAATATCTTCTATGATATCAGGGCTCTAAGTGTTGCCAGGAACCGCAGTACCTTGCAAAGAAATACCTCTAACCCTGGCGGTAGAGACTTTTTATTACTGAAACACAGATCATCTCTTGCTGTGCGTGAACCTTCAGCACAAAAGGACCTGAGTGTTTTTAAGCAAACCATTATTTCTAACAAAAGATGCTTTTTCTGTCTCAGACAATTGTTGAGAGAAAGCAATGGACTCTTACCATTAAACAAGCTTTAGTGTTTTTCATTCTAAGGAAAATAGCTTGAAGCTGGCATAATCAATTGCTGTTTCACAAAGTGATAGAAATGCACATGCTACACAATAGCTAAAAATCTGTCAAGAAGCAACCAGCATGGCAAATGACCAAGCACACGTTGGCAACAGCATGGCCAGAGTGTAATCTTTACCCTTTATTAACTAATGGACCAAAAAACCCACACTAAACCGCATCTTTATTTCTGGGTGAAATGTCATGTTTCATTCAGAAAAAGGTTATGATGGACCAATTATTCTCAGCTTGGTTTAGGTTGGAACCTTTTCTCATCCTCAGTTTTGCTCTGAGGGCAGTGGAAGGGGCACAGAAAAAGTATCATGGGCTGCCAAAAAACAGAAGAGGCTGGTAAGAGGAAAATCTGTTGGTATATTAACATATACTTGCCAAACTACCCCCAAAATATATTAGAAGATGCCTACTATAATTCCTTCCAGTTCTACCATTTCAGTAAGGAAAACTTTATTCAATAACACACTGCCACTTTAAAACATAATCTCTCTGTCTAGATGCTATGATTTGTCTTCACTTTTCCATGGTCTTTATCTAGTTAGTTTACTTTTTTAACTGACTTTTAAATGCACCCACATTAAATTCAAGTATGACAAAAAATCTTGCAAACAGCTTCCTTCCACTGTGAACTTGCATCCTTCATCCCTTGCCACAATGTGGAAGGCAGTTTGGCTATGACACCCTGACCAATGCCTGTTTGCAATGTTGCCAGACATCATCCTCTGTGTTGGATGGGTCTTGCATCACCAGTCCATTGATCAGTGAAAGACCATATTGGCTGCCTGTACTGAGCTTGAAGATCCACATAGGGGTAAATGGAGCCAAAATAGTGATCCTGTAGTAGCAGATAGGAATAACCTCTCCTAACTACTTGTCTGATGACATGAAGACTCATGAAAAATGGGGAATGTGGCACTGTGGGACTTGCAGTAAGTCAAGTCCTTAATACTGTGAAATGTATATCTATTTTATACAGTAGCTATAGCTGAGTGTCTTTTGAATACAGTTACAGAGCCTATAGAGAAGCTACAGGTCCGCTTCTGCAATGGACTCTTTTGTTTTAGGCAGTACTAAGTTCTGAGCATGGACACAAGTTCTGTGAACTGTCCCGAGTGCGTGGTTGCCTGCTTGCTCTGATCTCTGCTGAGCTGTATGGTTCTTCAAAAATTAAGTAAAGTGTTCGGTCCAGAGCCATACAGACAAGTACTGCAATCAGGAGAACTGGAGGCCTGAACTCTACAGGTGGAAGCACAGTTGCCATGAGCTTGACATTGCAGCCCACTGTCAGATGCATTGCATTGCTACAAGATGGGAGAGGCTCTCTGGCATCACTAATGGCCACTGTCATGGTAGCCACGAGAAATCCCCTGTGACTTTTTGGGGGAAGAAGAGAAACGATTCAATTTTCCTCTGTGAAGTTTTGGGCAGTGGCAGATGTTTTTATTCAGAAGTAGGATTATTTTTATAGTCTTCTCTGTTGATTGACTTGATATCACTAAGCAGGGCTGGCTTTGTGAGGTTGCACAAAAGGGCTGTACACACTGGAGAAGGGTAACAGTACCACCCATGGCAAAAGGGCATAAGGACCCTTAGCTAGCTGAGCAGGCAAAGGTGAGGTAATTCTGTGTACTTTGGAATCTTCAACACTTATCACTTTCTTTGATTATCTTCCTTTGGAAATAATTTTCATCAACAAAGGAATGGTTTAGAGAAATAAGGATATATTTTCCTTTTCCCCATTCTTTTACTTGGTGTCAATTCCCAGAAATGTCAAGATAGCTCAGCAGGTGGCACTGAAGATAATACAGTCTTACCAAGTCAGTGGCATCAATTTCCCCATCAGCTATTGCTTATGATTGCCTTGCTTGGGATAAATCTTGTCTCATGGAAGATGCTGGCCACTACTCAAACTCCTTACAGTCATGCCATTGCATGAATGATTGTGACTCAGCAGTGGCAGCAAGAGATTACATTGCTTAGCTTTCTTTTGCTAGAAAGCACAGTGCCTGCCTTCAGGCAAATGTGTACCTTCTCCTGTCACAGTACTCAATACCACATCCTACTGTCAGCAATGGTGTCAGCTTTATAGATATTTGGTGCCACAAAGCTGTGCTAAGGGACCCCAGACTGATTAAGAATTGAAGCCAAGAGTATAAGAATTCAGATAGTGCCACACATCACAAGACTGCCTGATTGATTTCTAAAACCATTGGGATACAAACTTACAGCTGTAGCCACAGTCAATTTTTTTTTGTGGGTTTGGTTTTCTTAATATATAATTCCTATGTCATTTTCATTTCCTCTAATATGTCCAGTAGCTCTGAGTCCTCTAAAGGCAACAATGTGCTGGCAGAGGCTCTTGGGAACTGTTGGTTAAAATTCTGCTGCCAACATGATGAGAGCTTTAGGATAATTTCCTGGACTGGGAGATCAGCTCATCTCTGAATACAATCAAAGCTGCCAATATGTATCTATTGTGCCTATTTATGACACACGTAAGGACCACATACAAAACTAAGAATAGCATCACTGCTGACAGGAAAAAAACCAGTCCCTGTGCCACCTACTCATGATGACTATTGTAAACACAGATTCATAACTCTAAATCTCAGGAGAACAAATCTTGCTGGTTTTGGATAAAAACTTTGTTAAGAATAAATTCATTGAAGGAAATGGAAAACTGTAATTAATAGTCTATCAGCATAGATCAGAGATGAGTTTTACGGCAGTATATGTGAACCCAGTTTTTCAGAAGACAGGTGATTTGAACCTCAGCTTTCTTTCATACACTTAAGCTTTAAAACAAAAGGGCCCCATCTCACGAGTTACTGTAGAGATCAAGTATTTGGTCTCTAATACAATTAATCCAGGTCTTTTGCAAGCAAGCATGTCAATGAACTTTCTAAGAAAAATCTAGTGCATGTCTGGTAGAAAAGTCAGATGTAAATGTCAGGTGAGCAGATAAATGCTTGCAAGGGCAGCAAACACCAACTTTTATAATTTAAAATGCTTTTAAAAGAGAGAAAGGAAAAAAAAAAGAAAGAAACATTTTTCCTGATGTGATTTTGAATGTCATGCTTTCCTCCATTTGCAACTGTTGGTGGTTGGTGGGCATAAGCTGACTAAGCTTTATTGTGGTTATGGTCCCAGACAATAGAATTTAGTCATATGGACAACTGAACAGTACAAGGCATGAACGAATTCTGAAAAAAAGTATTCTAAAATGAGTACAGATACTCTGCAGGTAAGGCATTCATTTGGTCAGTAGTACCTGTAAGGCTTTGGACATTAGAACTTAAGTAGCATTTGAGTGTTTTCAAAATGTGTAATGGCTTGGGACTATGCACTAACTTGCCTCGGTGTGATAAGGTCTTTCCTGATCTATACAGGCACCAAAACCAAGCATGACAATTGTAACATAATAGTTTAAAAACATGGAACAACCCTGCTCTGGTTACAAGTGGGTGGACAGCTTAAATCTGTAGCCTTTGAAATCCTGGCTTGTACTTACACTTAGTTAACACATAAGTTAATTCTTACTACTTTAAATCATTAGTTTAATTTAAAGACGTAATGGTTTATGTGAGCTGCTTAGCTGCCCTCGCACTGTAATGAGACTGGGTGTTGGCAAGCAGGAATATCATCCCTCTCCTCTTTCCTAGGCATGCCTGGGTCCACTGAAGATATTCTGATGCCACCCGCAGGAGGACGCAGGTACTTACAGCATCTCTCTGCCCTATTACCTTTACCTTAGCAATACTAGCAGGTAATATCAGCAAGCAGAGGAACACCAAGGCATGTAGCTGTGTGGGCACATAACTACAGGGTGAGATTCAAGGCCCTTATTGGATCTGTGCCTCAGAATGAGAAGTATTATTTGAGTGCTGGAGTGTAAGATAGAGAACAGCGAGCTCACACTTCATCCAGACTCAGCTAAACACAGATGGAGGTTAGATCCTGCTCCTTCTCATAGTCCCCTGCTGCAGGTTATCTTACTGGTAAGCTCCAGCCTACAGCTAGACCACAAATACATTTTGTGGAAGTCTTGCCAAAGTCACAGATGCATGAGGTCTCTCTTATTCCCGCAGGGCATCCTGTGTTTCTTGCTGTTTTCTAGAGAGCCGAGCTAAACATCCAGCATCCTGGTGTGCAAGAGGCTGCATCCTGCTAGCAGGAAGCAGCTCCAGTGAGCTGTCACAGCTCGCAGCCATGACACAGCATGCAGAGTCTAGGAGTCAAGCAGCCTTGCCCAGCAGTTATTCTGGGACAGCACAACCTGGCTTTGTATTAATACACAGTTTTTCCCTGGAGGCTTCACCCATGCATTTCTGTGCAATATGATTCTGCTGTTATTAAGCCAAAAGACTCGGGAGATCCAAGTAAAACTAAGAGAAATCTTGGCTTCTTGGAGAACTTCATTAGTTTAGTGGTTATGCTATTATGTACTGGGTGCATAAGGAAAAAAATCACAGCTTTACAAAAACAGTAACAGAGGAGAGGTAAGCAGAAAGGACAAGGGAAATCATACTGTTTGATGTATTTAGATGAATTTTGTGTAATTCTTACTGTACTATAAAAGTAATTTAAGTTTATTTCTGTGAATGCATAAATAGAAAGACTAATCTTTGATTTTAATGCTGTGAACAAATTACTGATCAGAAGGATCTTTTGCATAATATGCTCTGTAAAATTCTGTGTTTTGTTGCACTTTATCAGCAATTTGAAAAAAATCAGGTTTACAGTGTATAATTCTGACATTTGCAGCAGTATCATATTGAAGTCTCTAATTAGAGAATCAAGGGGTTCTGACAGAAGAACTGAGCTACACGTCAAGAGGTGGCTCTTACCATTTTTAATTTGGAAGACTTGTGATAAGTGTTCCTGGTTTGGGCTAGCAAATATGTTTGCCTGCCTGCTGCCTCTCTTTGACACCTCACAGTGCTCTGGAGCAGTAGTGCAGGATTTGCCAGCTCAGAAAACACCTGGAATCAAGTTCACAGCATAAGGTTGACTTGTTTCTGTCTTGCACTCCTTCCCTTTCCTGAAAAATTTGCATCATTGGAGATACTCTCTTTTCAAAATGGTTTGTGTTTATATCTTTATGCCTGTTTGGGGGATGACTGCAGCATCTGTACCTCAGTGGATATACTCTGGGAGCTCTATCATTTTCAAATCGGTGTGTCTCAGAGAGATGTATAAATTTTTATCTTCATCAGATTCTTATGAGGTAGGGAGAAGAAATTGGATTATACAGATGAGGAGCTATGGCACAAAGATGCCGTATTCCACAAATATTTGGGCACTTGTTTAATTGACAAGTGTAAATCCAATTCCCTGCGTAGTCTGAGGATTTCTGGGAAGCCAGCCAGACTTTTCACAAGAACACACTTTGGCATCACCGGAGTTGCTCAGTAGATCAAGAACTGAGTGGCTGCCATGGGTAGGCAAAGTCAAACAGTGAATCCTGATATCCCAAGTCCTTGTGCTGTGTTTTGACTGTAAGAACTCTCTTTTCGCTTAGTTGGGGCCATCCTATCCCTTCTCCCTGTTAGGACACCTAGCGAGGCACCGCAGAGTCAGCAAGAACCCCGATGCCAGGGGGAGAGTGGCCTCTCAGCAACCACTCAAGCCTGTTTTACTCTCGCAGGCTGGCACTGCTGCGTCCCCGGCTTGTGGGCATTTGCAATTCTGCCGGCATGTGGATGTTACAGCCCGAATTTAACCTAATGCTCAACTTGAACCAGTCGGTTCATTGGAAATACTGGTTGGACTTAGTTAACCCCATACTGGCGGCCCCTCAGCACTGCAAAGCAAATCGCATCTCCTCCCCGGGTGTGCTGAAATGGCACCAGGGAAAAGCACGGTGCTGCCCGCTGGGAGGGCAGAGATGTGCACGGAGCATCCCCGGCGCCCCCTCGGCCGCCGTCGCCCCCCGCAGGGGGCGCTGCCGCGGGCTCCGCGGGCTCCGCGGCTCCGGCACCGCGGGGCCGGGGCGGCTCCGAGCGGGGGGAGCGCCCGGCGCGTCCCGCCCTCCCGCCTCCTCCCTCCGTCCCCTCCCCTCGGCGCCGGCGGTGGAGCTGCCGGGCTCCCTCGCTCCTCTTCACATGGGGCTCGCCGTGCGGGCGGGACAGCGCTCCTGCCCTCCCGCCGACCGCTGAGAGGGACCCGGCGCGGGCGAAGGGGTGTCCTCGCCGCCGGCGGGCAGGTAGGGACGGGCGGCGCTTTCCCGAGGGGAGTCGGGCGGGACGGGCTGTGCCCCCGGCCGGCGGTGCCGGGCGCGGAGCGGAGCGGGGCGCACGTGGAGCGGGAGCCTCGCATCCCGCCCTCCTCCCTCAGCTTCGCCAGGGTCTTCCCGTCGCGGCTTCGTCGTGGTCGCGGGACCCCCGCCGGCCACTTGTGGGCGCATCGCGGGTGGATTCTCTTCCCGGCTGCCGCGGGGAGCCGCGCAACTTCAGGGAGGAACGCGGGCGGGGACGCTGGTCTTCCCCGTTCGCCCAAAGGGGATGGAGTTTAATTAAAGAGCTGTGAATCTTCCCCTGCCCGTTCCATCTTTTAGCTGTCAGGAGAACAGGTCCGTTATTTGTGGAATTATTTTATGTCAGTTTAGGTGTTTTTTCTTTTTTTCCATTCACTACCAAATACAGAGTGCTGATAAGATTATTTTCTGTGGTTGGTAGATTAAACACAGGACGAATTCCTTATGCCGTTAAAGTGAGCGTTATGGGTTTGCCGAGTTCATATAATCTGGCGTTCTCATAGCTCAAAATAAACCTTTTCATTAAAAGGGAGAAAACCGGATTCCGTTCTTGCAGCTTTTGATTGATGAGAGCTCCCTCGTGGAAATCAGCGGGGAGTTTTGCCTGATTAAGAGCTGCAAAATTGTCCTGAGGTTTGTTACACAACTGGCTGTAGTTGTGCAGTACGGGCTCAGTTAGGTAACTTTGCATCTGGGTCTTGTTTTCAGTGGTCCAGCTGAAGTACTTTCAAGTCAGATTAGCTCTAGTGCTCCGCTTTAAGCCCTTTCCACTCGACGTGTCCAAGGGAGCGGGAGGACTCTTTTAAATGCTTCAAAGAAGAGTAAACTTGTTGGTTAAACAGACAAGCAGGTGACACTCATTGGAGATGGCGATTGCAATTTAGAAATGCTCCGTGTGTTTTGCTGGCAGTGCCAGGTCAACTGTTTTCATCCTGGAGGTGTTTTATTTTGTGTGTGTTGCAGTTGAGCCTCAGAAGCTCCAGTCAAGAGTCAGCTGTAATAGAAGATGTACAGGCTTGCATGTAATCGCAGTCTCTCACCCAAGAGCATGCTTTCTGATGTGGTTATGCAGAAATGTTACAGAAAACAGAGCATTGCTCCTCAAAAAGCTTGGAGGTTGCAATTTCCACACTTGTGAGCTGACTATTCAGTTACTGCTGTTCTGTTTTTGGTTTTGTTTTTTTTTTTTCTGTGCTGCTAAAATACCTGACAGTAAGCAGTTTACAGAATCCAGTCAGTTGTTTGTGGAACTTTTGTTGTTGTTGCAACTGCAAGAGTTCTGTCGAACTGTTTAGGTTCTTTTTTTAAGACATAAAGGTAAGTAAAATACAGTGGAAAGTTTCCTGCGCTTTAAGTGGCAGCAACATAGGATCAGACTTGGTGAGGGTGGAACAAACAAAACCCAATGCTTTTCTTTGTGCTGTAACTGTTTTCAGATAGGAAAACCTCCTTTGGGATGGCATTTCATAAGTTTGTTCTTGGTTCCTTGAAATTTCAGGTGGCGAAAGTCTGATCAATCTAGCTGTTCAGGTGAGGAAAAAACATTGTAGTGTGGTCTGTGGAGTTCAAGTACACATTATTGGAAAGCTTCAAACAGCCTTAAAATAATCCTTAGTGAGGCAGGAACTCAGGCATGTGCTGAACAGCTTTCCTGAGCTAGAACAATAGGAAACACATTGTGTATCACTGAAGTTAAAAGTATTCAAGGAAGCTGTTAGTAACATTCAAAAGGAGGTACTTAATATACACGTGAAGAGCATTATCAATTTGTAGCTCAGTAGCCACTGTGTAGCTGAGCTATCATGCTTAACTGTCCATCTCCTAATCTTTGGGGGGAGGTTTTTCTAAAATAGGCTCCTTAAACATACCTCAGTTTGAAACACTGAACTAAGGTGAATTATGGTAAGTAATTCTGCTCAAAAGATTGGACATTTGTACCTTGGACTGAAAAATTACCTTAGCAGCACGCCAAAGCTTGGAGCTCTCCACATGCAGAGAAGCTACTGGAGTATACATGGTGGTGTTACATGGTCAGTGCTGGTTTATAGGAGACATTTCTGTGGTAGCTATCACTCATATATCACAATGGCTAATTTTTCTTCATGAGGTGGGTTAGGAAAGTGCCGTGGATATGGACAGACTGAGTGCGTTACCGAGTTGCTCGGGAAGTCTGAAAGACCAGGATGTTGAAGCCAGAGGGAAAAAGGTCTAGGCTGGCAATCTGATCTGATTTGTCTGCCTTTTTTTGCTAGAGATTGTTTGAATTATGTTATAAAATAAAGGTATTTCTAGGTATTGCATTCAGTGGTTGGCTGACAACATTCAAAGTTTAAAAAGTGTTTTTCTATTATATGTCTTTGTCTTTGTATGAACATGGTGTTTGGTAGGCATTGGTATTTTATTATGCTGTCATAGCTTCCCTTTTCCTAGGTTTATTATTTTAATGTTTTAAAATCATCTAGTAGACTCCATGTGAAAACAACGCTCTGTTAATGGATTGTTAGAGTGGTGGAATTTGAATGCGAGATAGCCAGTGGTCAGCATTATGGTTCCTGATGCAACCATTAGTCAGCAACACTTTGCATAAAGAGCCAATCTAAAATTTAATGTTATCCGCTGTATCTTGTTGGAAAGGTGACTTTAGGCAAGCAAGAAGTTCTAACTTGATGATGAAAGATACATGCCTACAGAAAGCTGTGCTGAGGCTGCTGTAAAAATGGTAAGTTTGGGGTTGAAGCATTTGTGACTCAAATTTTAAGTCCATTTTTGCTCTTAAAAACCGCAGCATGCAACTTTAAAGAGCGGCGTAATGTTTTTAGGTTTTTTGCAAGATGCCTGACAGCAAAACCTGCATTGGTAAGGCACACTGCTCTGATGAGCTCTGCTTTTGTCTGCCCTTGGAACTGAAGCGTCCTTTGCTGGTGCAGTTGAATGTGCCACCGATGGTAGTTGTCAGAGAGAGGGGTTTATTCAGTGTAAATTGAGTTTTCAATAGCTGCAGACCCTCTTGTTGTCTGCCATTAATCAGCCATTCGTAGTTTCTGTCTTTAAGAAAACAAAGTTGTGCTGATTTGCTTCTGCTTGCCCTTTTGTGCTGCAAGCATTACACAGCTGTGAAGTTGCCATCTAGCTCTGATTCTTCTTCCAGGTGGTGTGCATGTCCTCAAACAGCTTTGATTCTCTAAGACAGGTAAGTGTCATTTGTGGCCTAGAAAAAGCTGCACACAGGTAAGAGGAGCTACATGCATGCTTAAAAACTAGGACATGCCCAGGTGTTTTGGTGAATAAGCTTGAATGCTTTGCTGAATCACAGCTGCGAGCGTGCAGAAATACTATACCTACAGCATCTGCCGCAGCTGAGTACAGCTCTTGGAATGGATTTCAGGACAGGTGTTCAGAGACCATCCAAACACCAAAAAGGAACTAGGAGTGGGATCGTACATACTACAGACAGGAATAGGAACATAACATTACAAGTGGCTTTACTGGAAATTTTACCAGGACTTCTCTCTTTCTCTACAGTAGTCGAATACAGAGTGAAACCTGAAGCAGTAAATGCCCCAGTTCCCACTGATTTTCTTTAGAAAATAATTATACTAAGGGTGTGTCCAAGTAAACTGCCTTGGGAGTTCTGCCCATGGCCTGCAGAAACGGTGTGATTTGCCCAATCGTGACGGTTTTGTGTCAGTCCCCGGTAACTGACTGGATAAGCGGGACTAGCGCTAAGTATGTAAGTCCTGGTACCGACCCCTCCTTCCTTCGATTACTTTACTGTACCCGAGACCTCCGAGGGCAGCGGTGTCGCTGCCGGCCGCGGGCGGGGAGCGGGGCTGGGTGGGTCTCTCCACGCCGGAGCCGCGCCCGGGCTGTCCCTGTCCCAGTCCCCGCCGGAGGGAGCCCGAGGACCGGCGGAGCGCGGCGGCCGCGGCTCTCCCCGCTCCCCGCGGGGATCCCGCCGAGAGCGCGGGGCGGGGATGCTCATCCCGGCTTGCCCGAGTTTTCCGTTCCTCCGGTAGGGCACGTCCTGCGCGCCCTCCCGTTCGCAGCGAGGGGCTGCTTTACGTCGGTCTTTTTGTGGTGTCCTTCGGCATCAAAGTCCTATCATTGTGCGCCTGGTTATGAATAGGAGCTGGTCTGACCAGAAGGAGATTCCTTTCCTAACTGAGCTTATTGCTCTCCCCCTGCCCGATTCTTACCATTAACCTTTCCTGCTTTGCCAACCCAGGCCCTCCAAAGCTGGAAATGAAATAGCTGTCAGCTTCTTTACTAGCCTGACTGAAAGGAGTGCAAGAAGCACCTCAGGATGGGGTGCTAAGAGGACCCTTGGCCAGACCAACCTTTTGTGGCTGGAACAGTGATTCCGGCTGTAGACGCTCAAGTGAATTTGATTCCTCATTTATTGCCAATAAATTTGTGATTGACACGGGGGGAGTATGTACAGCATTTCATTTACTAATGACTGTGGTTCATAGATCAGCAAGGTCTGGAACTGGCTGTTACAGATAGGGTAGTATGGGGTAAGATTCCCTTTAGTTGAACAGTGAGACAGATGGACAGCAGTGCCCTAAGCAAGAAAAGTTTTCTTGGTGTAAAAGGTTGTGAGCTGTTGAACTGCTTGGGCATGACAACTGTGCAGTTCATCCATGCTTTTCTAATCTACTGCCTTCTCTAATTTCCTCCTGTGAATTACTTGCTGTGAATTGACTGCTAAATGTTACATGGATTGTCAGTGATCAGGTGGCAAGATGGACACTCACTGTACATCTGTAGAGGGCAAGACACCTCTCTAAAAAGTGGCAAAAGCCAATTATTAGGCTATGGGGTGCAGCTTGGACATGGGCAGTATTTGGAATTATTTTGACAGTTTACTTGAGGGAGTTTCTTCTGCATTATCTTGTCTAGAGCCTTCAGGCAAGATTGTTGTCTTTAGTAATGCTTGTCACTGTGGCTCAGAATAATGTGAAGGACTAAGTTTGTTAATATTAGTTGCCATATATAAGGGCTCTGTCAGTAATCAGCTGCGTACTGTGAAAAATGCAGAACTTGCTTATTGAATTAAAAATACCTTGTAAAATATCTGCAGTAATATAATATGTGTACTGTAATGTGAGGGCTGTGACTGGCACTTTGAAGTCACTGCCAGTGAAATCCTCGGAAATGTGGACAAATGAATAACCCACAGCTAACACTGTGCTAAGTAATGTAGACAGCTGTTTCTTATTTGGTTTTATGCTAATTGCTGCTGCTGTTGTTTTCGCGAGTTGATGGAGTTGCGCATCGTCCATATGATCTCAGTGCAAATGTTGCCCTGATACTTCATGTGTTGATAAAAGCAGATGCTTTTACTTGGCTTTTAATTTATGGTGAAAGTTTTATGGGATCATTAAGATTCATTGAGAAAGGTTGAAAATGACTTTGAGATCTTGCCAGATGTTTGGCCAGACAGGCTCATCTTTGCCTAGTGATCAAAGAAAGGAGGAAGAAAAAAACAATCTATAAAAATCTATGAAATTAGTTGTGTGGAATTAGCATGTAGATAAATGAGGAGAGAAGAGTGAGGGAAAGGGGAATAGAAAATTGGACTAAGCTGCCTGTCAGAGTGTTTTAAGTAGGTTCCAGTCCTCTGTGACGGATTGCAGGCAGCTTGTAACTTCTTGGGGATATGCTTTTTGAACTTGCAGAAAGGCTTTCAGTCTTCAGCTTGTGTTGAAGGTCTGGTCTGAGGCTCAGCTTCACTTGTGTGGAAAAAAACAGAGGGAGGTTTGCTCTGCCACAGTTTGATTCCCCTTCCTCCCCCCCCCCCCCCATTATTTTGCAGATGTGTAAAATACAATGTCAGCCCTTTATGTTGGGGCTGACAGTATATGCTGGAGGTGGCCACATTAAAGCAAAGAAAGATCAAGCAGAAACTTTTAAGGCACATGTAATTTTTCTCTGCATTTAGGAAAAGTCCTATTTTTCTCTTCATCTGGATTGACTGCTGCCTGACTAACTGTAATTTTAATTTTGCTTCTCTTTGTGACAAAAGCAGTTGTACTAACTTCAGTAGAGATTCTGAATACATATTTCTGTTAGTTTCTTTTCTTCCTTAAGAAAGAATTATGCTATAGGACTGCAGAGTAGTCAGAAATGAGGAAGCTGGGAAAGTATATGTGTAAGTCGCTTTTTCTTCAGAAGCTCAGAGACTTTGTATCTCTCTATCAAGGGCTAGGAGATTAAGCAGAATAAATGTTCATTTTATGCAGGCTGTAACTGCAGTCTGAAATGTCAGATATAGCTTATAATTAGAAATAGGAGGCTAAAACTTCATCTCTGAACATGGGTTTGTAATGAATGGCTGATTTTAAAATGAAATATATACAAAAAGGTGTGAAAATGTTTAAACAAATATTTTTATGAGATTATCCCTTAGTATTGAATTAAATAGTGTCTTGCTTCTGTAATTAGATGCCAATAATGATATGAAAATAACTGATTACACAAGAAAATTTTTGTGTGTGTGTGTAATTTTGATAGTCCTGTTTATGGACTATGTTCTACTATGGACCAAAGGAAGAGATACCTGAATAAGCTGAAGCAATGCTTCCCCATCAACTCAAAACAGTATATAAGAATAACTACAACATAAAATAAAATTAATTGTGAGGAGAATTTAGTTGGAAAAGTAGTGTTTAGGTGATTACTTCCTAAATGTTTTCCACTGACTGGTAAGGGAGATGCAGTTCCAGTTTTTGCACTCAAAGCTAGAACATCTAGTTCGTAGGGACTTGTTATGAAC
>JAWWLV010000088.1:43252964-43267739 GCA_035041135.1 Platyrinchus mystaceus | reverse complement strand
TTTTTTCTTTTTTTTATTTTTTTTATTTTTTTTTTTTTTTTTTTTTTTTTTTTTTTTTTTTCCTTATCCTCTACTCAGTATACTATACTATACTGTGGTTGCAGGATTCTGGCAGTCAAACTGCAGTTCACAGTTCAAAATTCAGATTTTATTTTATTTTCTAGCTATTGTTTTCTCACAGAACACTTTTGACAACTGTCTTTCTTTATAAGATACTCAAATTGAACCCTAGGAACCCTATTTTCCCAAATAAAAGTAATTTTTAATCTCAGTGGAAATCAATGGCATGGTATTTAATGCCACATTGGAGTGTAGCTGTAAAAGGTTTTTCTTTTTTTTTTTTCCTCCTTTATCTTCCCCTTATAAAGCACTTATAAAGTGCCTTATAAAGCACTGCAAACACATTGTAAAGTAGCAGCACTTTGAAAGTTATTTTCAAGTAATTTCTTAACATTCCAGAATCATATTTTCATTTGTCTATACATGAAATATGTTATTAAAAAGTTGATTTACAGCAAGAAGTGAGAATGATAGGTCAGCAGAACAGGACTCAGGAAACTCAAATTCAGCTTCCCAAGAGAGCTTCAGTAAATCACTCTATCCTATTTCTGGTTTGGGGTTTTTTGTGTGTGTGTGTTTTTTTTTTAAATCACCCTGATGATTAAAACCAGTGGTAAGGAAAAAGACACATTCTTCAGCTGACATGCTGAAAAGATGGTTCTTAATTTTGAATCTTCTATTTTGGAGGCCACATATGAATTTGCCACTCGACCTCTCAGTAATGTGGTATTTCTCGCTCAGTATTGTATCACAGCAATAACTTTAGCCACAGGGAGCAATTATCCAGTCAGTTTTCAGTATGTATGTATGAAAGGGTGTTAACACAAGCAGTGACTCAGAGACCTTGTAGTGTCTTTTGTGTGGCTTATATTCATGGATGTATTTTTTTCCCTTTTTTAATCCTAAACATCCATTCTACATCTAATCTAGGAGTTTCAGCAAGAATTTTTTCCACCTTCACAGCACCAGATAATACGTTCCCTTCTTGCCCAGAAGGGTGCACAGCCTCTGTATTGCAGAGTCTATTGGGCTGAGAGTGCTGTCTCAAAAGCTGCAACAAATAAACTTTCCCAGGATGACTTTTGCACAGCACTTTGCCTCATTCTAAAGAGTAATGCAGAATTGTGAAATCAGCCATATAAGTCAAAACCTTGAGAACTGCATTACCTTAATACTTCAATTTGTCATGAAAAATTGCCAAAGCATATTTTCAGACTTAGTAATTCCTTTAAAAATTGGTTTCTTATTATCTACTTACCTAAATAACAATTTTACCCTTTTCTGAACATAGGTTATTAAATTAGAATAGGTTTAACATTTTCCTCTTCCTGCATCCAAGTTTCTTGACGCTCAGGAGACCAGACCATGCCTGATAGAACAGGGCAATTCAGTAACTTGATTAAAAGGACTGGGCTGCTCAACAAATAGACCCAGCAAAGGTCCTGTGTTGAAGCTTTCATATGCCAGCCTTTTAATTTCAGGATGACATTCAATAAGGGCAATAAATTAACTAATCAAAAGGACTTGCATGAGTGAGTTAGAGGTGGCTGAACTTGAACTGAGAAAGCATGCACGCAGATTGAATAGAAAGGATGATCATCATATACTTGTTCTCCTTTAAAAGGACAGTACATGCTGGGATGCCCACCATCTGAGCACTTCAGAGGTACAGTGGCACCTCTTATGGAGGGAAATAAGGTCAAAACAAGGATTTCTGTGAATTTCCTTCTGCTTTTAAATATTCCACTTTTAAAGATTTACACCAGTATTTCCAAATCCCCCACTTCATATTTCCAGCTTCTATTCAAGATGCCCTGATAAAAGGGCTGCAAAGCAATCAGTGCATTGCCAGAACCAAAAAAAAAAAGGTCAATTCAGGCATGACCATATTGGGAATCATATTACTGTGTGAATTGGAAGCAATTCCCCCCCTTGTTATTCTGGAGCCAATGCAATTCAATAGTATTAGGAATAGTGCATTAGTAGATTTACTGTTACAGTGACATAATATTCCATCATCATTATCAAGATATGCTTTGAATGAGAAGAGATGGGATACCAGCAGTTGAGGCATTCAGAGAGTACCATTCAAATACTGCACAGAGCTCAGAAGGTGGGTTTTGACACACAGTGAGCATTCATGTGCCATGCTGACTGGTCTTTTGCACCCACTTCATCTGCTGAACAAGGGATATGGCAGCATAGGCCAAAGCAAGAACTAGGGAGGAAGGGAGATTGAAACAATTCTGAGGACATTTTTTAAGCTTTGGGGGAGGTGAGGGTTTCTTTATTGGGTCAGTTTGGGGTTCTTTAAATAAACAGCAAAACCCTACACTTTCACGAGTTCCTGTGTTTCATTCAAGGATTATTGAATCACAAGATTTTTACATGCCACACCTTGCAGCAGCCTCACTGTGAACCACTAGCTGTAGCCCACATATCCCTCAGTGGAAAGCTCTGAGGGCAGGCTGGTGTGCCACACGCTGCCTACTGAACTGATAATCCCTTCTGCAGCCTGTTACACAAATGCACAAGGAGCTCCTGGCACCAGCAAATTCCCTCAAGTGCATAACACTGATGAGCCTTCATATAAGCACCAGTGACCTGAAGCAGAGCTCTACCTCATCATTTAAAATTCATCATGCATGTATTCTGTCTTTTAGAATTAGGCTGTTTAGTATCTCTCCCATCTCCTTTTCTGATTCAAGAACAGCATCTGACAGGTCTATGAAACTCACTGAAACTGGCAAACTATAATCTCTCAAATTAAAAACAGCCCTTTCTAAAACTGCTTTTTCTTTTTAAACATCCACCATTCATAACATTAATTCAGCTACTACAGTTTGCATTTAACTTACGTCCATTAACATAAAGGAGAATTAAACAATGTACAGGAGAGGCTGGGAAAAACATTTTTTGGACTCCATGCTCTTTAAAACTGCCTTTTCTTGCAGATGACAGATTCAGGTCAGGGTGAGTCTAAAATGGGACACTACTGACATGTATAACACTATTACCATGTGAACAAATAGTGCTCTCCCCCTACCTCTCCCCTCTATCCCAACACACTCTCAAAAAGACCTGATTTAAACATGTTTGTTTTCATGATGATTTTGAAACTTTTGCTGGCAACATATAGAGAGATTCCTTTGGCACTTTTATCTTCCCCACAGGCCTGTGTGGCACAGACCCATAAACAAAATGCTGACTCTGAGGTAGTCTCATTTGACTTTACTGTAACCAGCAAAGCACAAGGAGTGGAGAACAGAGTTGCAGAAACCCTTCTGAAATAAAGCTTCAAGACAAGATACATAGATATGTATGTTTCTGTATATCCACATATCTATTACCATTTTACAAGCTAGCTGTCTTCAGGGGAGACCTGTTTTCCCATCATCTTATCCAATTTTTAGTAGACAGAGTAACAGAGTAGCAACTAGAAATATAGGCTCTCAGATCTCTTTCTGTGGTTGCTGGAGATGAGAAAATGAATCATTATCTTTATCTGGTTTCTTATATCATTATTTCTACATCATCAGATCTTCCTTAGTCTAACACCTAAGCAGCACAATGTACTGAGTCTCTCATTCCTCAATTTCATTTTTTCCCAAGAGCTGCAAGAGTGTTTTACTCTGGAAAACCAAGACTAAAATCCAGATATGATTCAACTAGGGGAGTACAGAATAACAAAAGTAAAACAAAACACAAATAGACTACCCTGACAAACACAGCAGCTTGAAGTTGTCATTCAGCAACCAGCCCTTACCTTAAGGACAGAAAAGATCACTGTGTGATCCTTTGAAGTGATCGAACAAGAAGTTTGATATTCTGCGTCAGAAAGTGAATGTTTCATTTAAATTTAAAAGTGAGTCTGTGATTTATCACTGAATGGATGAACAAACATTTAAAAAGACAGAAATTATGAATACATCTTAAAATAATAGTGGGTTCATTACATCCATAGTAAGTACTTCCAAAGGCTCAGTACTTTTCCTGTTAAAGCAAACACCTTACAGTAAGACTCTGGCTTATGCTCAGCTGTTCATAATTGGTTTACAACATTAGTTCAATGTTTTCCTTGTTTTGATATAATAGGAATGTGAGATTGCTTTGTCAAGGGATCTGCTACTCCTTGCTGTAAATCAACATTTTTTATAACATATTTAATGTATGGACAACTGAAAATTTGAAAAAATTATGAATTTTAGAAATTATTTGGAAATACCTTCCAAATTGCTGCTACTTACAATAAGCTTGCAGTGCTTTATAAAGGAGAAGATGAAGGGGAAAAAAAAGAGAAAAAAACATTTACAGCTACACTCCAATGTGGCATTAAATACATTAAATGCCACTTTTATCTGGGAAAATAGGGCTCCTAGGGTTTAGTTTGAGTATTTTATAAAGAAAGATGGATGGCAAAAGTGTCATGTGAGAAAACAACCACCAGAAAATAAAATCTGCATTTTGAACTGTGAACTGCAGTTGGACTGCCGGAATCCTGCAACCACAGTATTATATAGAGAGGAGAGAAAAAAAAAAACCCAGCAGCAATTAGTGAGAAACTAGGCACCAAATAGTGTGGAGCTGTCCCTAACTCTATATTTGGTGTTGTCTTTAATTAAAGGAATAAAATTAGCAGTGACCTGAAACTAATTGAATTGAAGTTCTACCTAGACCAGCACTGAAGTATGCACCATTGCACTTTATGCTGTGACCATAAGGGCTGGGTATAGAAGCAAAGTAGCTTAACTGTAATTATTTATAGAATTTATTTCTCGCTTAATTTGAAAGAAGAATGTGAACAATTGCAAACTTTATGCAGCTTGTTTCTCTGGGCTTCTTAGAATTGCTTCATCTTTAAGACTACCACTCTTTTGGGGGACTGTGCTGGTGCTAGCAAGCTGGAAGGCTTAAAATGGTCTAGAACTTTCAGAGAGGACAAATGAAATTAATTATGTCAGGAGATTGTGTTGAGTTGTTGAATACAAAAGTCCCTTTAGCAACCTCTCAGCAAATAAACATAAAACATGGAGGAGCTCTACTTTAACCTGTTGTGGAGTCTTCAGTCTTAGCTCTGTGGTCTTGATTGATCAGCCAGTTAAAGTAACCTTTTTAGAAGAATTTAATGAATAAAGCATCTACGTTAATATTTCTATTTAAGCCCATCTAAGCCCTAGTTCTTGCTCATTCTGAGGGTGAGCAGCAAATGTCACAGCCCTCTCTAGAGTGCCTTAAATAGAGCTAAGAGAAATGATCTTCCGGCTGCCTGTTTTGTGACAAGGACTTTTTCATGATTTTCTCAATTTTCACTGTGACTCTGAGGTCTGGCAGGAGAGAGCCGGCAGAACAGAAAGAATATTGGTTCCTCAAAGTTAATACCACCCTCCTTTCCTGAAGATGTGTTTATTTGGGGAATATTTGGGTTTTACTTGTTTTCCAGGAGCCTTTCTTGAATGCAAATGCCAGGATAAACATTCTGGCAATCCTAGTTTAATTATTTAACCTAGAACAATAATTAGGCCTTGTGTGCTTTAAAAACTCTCATATTGTGCAGACACATGTGGCTGAATAATTGATCTGGAAAGTAAACAGGAAACCTCAGCAAATGGTTTCACACAGTGCAAAGACAGAAATATCTGCTGTACAAACTTAGTGTAGGATCATCGTCATTTCATGACAACCAGTGCAAAGCTGCTAAAAACAGGGAAGTGCATGGATTTACTCCAAAGCTGTGTATAAACACACACTGTTTTTTTCCAGTGCTTTTCCGAGAATGTTTTTAAGAATGACTAAGGTAAAAGTACTTTTCTCAGTACTGTTTTCTTGATGTGGCTTTGTAGCAAAGGGCTGATTATTCCAGTTACTGTTATTAGTAGGTCCAGTACATTATTTTCCGGGTCAGTATTAACTTAAATGTATGGTGGTTATGGGTGACAGCCTATGCTTTATATATGCTTGTGTAATTCCCTTAGTACTGGAGGCTGGTTCTTATCTCCTCCTTGGTGGGTGCCAGACACTTATAGTCATAGGAAATTTAAAAACCAGAAAAAGAATCAATAAATTTGCCATATTATATTCTGAATTTTTAATAAAAGCCATTGGGAGTACTGCACAATGCTGTGCAGCATATTCTGTAGAGCAGCTAGATAAGAAATATTCTTAATGTGAAACGAACTATTGATCATTCTGAAACTTATCCATTTCTTGAAGGCTGTTCCTCTGAAGGCACTGAATTTCATTTTGATGGACATTTTTGAAGATCGTGGCATTAGTTTGGGTTTTGTTTGGGGTTTTTTGGTGTTTGGTTTGTTTTGGTTTGGTTTTTTTTTTTTTTTAATGCCATTCCTGTTGTTACATGTATGAGAGGATTGAAATTTGTTGTGAAAAGAATTAAGCTATTGGGGATATAAGTCTGGGTAGAGACCCATAATCAAAAGATGGTGGGAAATGATAAATGACGATGCCAAATGTTTCCTGAACAGAGCAATTGGGATAAAATAAGACAGGACCAGTTTGAAAGGACCAACTTTCTAGGCATGGTTTTAAAGGCAAATTTGAAAAAACAAACTTGACATCAATCACAGACTGTTCCACCTGCAAAATGATTCTAAAATTTAAAATTAGGCTTTTGGACTTTTTAAGTCTTCCTTCCTTCGGGTTTGACTAGATGACCTCTGGACTCCTCTTGAAATTTTAAGCTACTCCGACTGTTCACCTATTTTTCCTCTGGCCAAAACTGTTTGTTAAATTTTATTTCATGAAATTCTGTTTGTGAAGAATATACTGCTTATTTCGAGAGGGCAGTTGCCTTTTTTCCCCCTTAATAATGATTGTGAATGGAAAGGTACAAACTGAAGGAGGACTTGGCTGCTAAAAAGAGTGTCAATACTGTGGGTGTATAATCAGAAGTTAAAATGAGATAACGCTTGCATCATCTATGAACTGTTGTTTGGCACAGATTTGCTAGAAATCAATGGCAACTGTATCAGCATTTTTTATATCTCATGTTTTTTCAGTCCTTTATATAACCTATACATTCACTTAAGCCTAATAGAAACCTTGTCTTATTTCTAGATGGTACAACTGTAGTGCTGTCTCCCTAATTTTGTCATTCCTTTTTGTATTGAAAATGTAACCCCACTGTTGACATGTTATTAAGGTTTCTGCACTCGAAGGTCAGCTCTCCCTGGAGTCTCCTTTTGTCTGAAAGATGGCATATATTAAAATTTTGTAACAGTTCCCATTAGTTTCAATCCCATAATCTTGGGATCAATCTGGCTGTCCTTCTTCACAGCCTATCAAGTGCAACAAATGCCTTAGGTGAGCAATAAAGAGATTGGAATTAGATTCTTCTAAGCAAGAGTTGTTTGCCTAAAGGTTTAAACCTGGCCACAGTTGTGCTGATAAGGCTTCTTTCACTTCAGGTGAAAGGAGCTGCTAACACTTCCACGTATAAAACAGCTGATCTTTTGAAATAAGATACAGCAAGTATGGGTACACGTGGGTGCAGGGCTACACTTTTAACCATGATTCCATGATTTCTTTCACTGCATGGTCTGCCTTTTGTGCACAGTTAAAAAAGGAATAATATTATTTTAGTTTAATAGTCCCAGCTGTTAGGAAGGGGCTCCAGATCATCCAAGAATATGCTTCCTTTGATTTGTGTGAGAAGACTGTTTTGTGGGTTGGCATTTTTGGTGGGAGTGGACTTGAAAGCAGAGGCCAGAATTCCTTTTGTCCTTCAGCGGCTGTAAAAGGAGAGTGCAAACAAGCACTCACAGCTGAAAGACTGGATTTCAGATGTTTCCATCAGAAAACTTTAGATAAGGTCAAGGCAATTATTTTTTTTTCTACAGACTTACTCCACTGTGGCTAACACAATGGTTTGGTGCCTCTGGAGACTATTATGCCCCTGGACATTATTATGTGGATAATAAGATTAGCTTAAAAGCTTGGAGAGTCACTAAATTCATATTTTCAATGTGGGATAAATTTTTCTCAAACAGCATGACTTTTCATAATTGATTGCATTTTTAAAAATGTCAGGCAGAGTCCTGCTAAGTTTATTGATGAATGCAATGGCTGAAATGTAATATTAAGGAGAAAAAAATAACACAGCATTTAACAAACAAATCATGGTTTTCTTTTAAATCTCTTCTTGTCATGGTCTCTTTGAAGGGTGCTGCAGTATATCTTCAAGAACTAATATTACAGCTCATTGAATATTTGTGAATGATTAAGATGTCTGTTCCCCTGGCGAGCTTTTTAACAGGGAGGATGTTGCCAGGGCCAAAGCTCCATGATGAAACTGTTTGGATGAGCTCCTTTTTGCCTTTGTAAAGAAGCCAAACTGTCAAATACCTTAACACTGAAAAGATTTATCGAGTTATGCCATGACTGTGAAGGGTTTAGATAGCTTCTGTCACCGCCATTGGATCTGATATGTGCCCCACTGGGACTGATTGATCACTTGGTTCTTATCAGTAGGTAAGTGTGTGAACTGTACTGAGAGGTACTGATTGAGCTGCCAGATGCCATTACAGAAACTTGTGACAATTCCAGCATTAGGTGATCCTGTGCACTTATATAATGAGATTGTAATGCGATCGCTTGACTGAGTAGGTCAGTAGGTTATTTTTTTGTGGTTGGTTTGGTGGGGTTTTGTTCTTTTTTTTGTTTGTTTGTATGTTTTTTTTTTATTTTTTTGCTTGCTTGTGATTTTATTTTTTTTTTAATTAGGGGAGGGGAAAAAGAGTTATTATCTTAACAGCTTTCTCGCTTCATGCAGATGTTAAATTTGCCCAGCAAAATAAACAAACATGGACAAGTGGCTTCTGTCCTGTTCTCTGCTTCTGCATATATAACTCCAGACTTGCAACCTTCTGTTCTCATGGATAAATGAATAATTAAGAAAACCCAGAGAAAGACACGTGGTTTGAATTAAGCACCTAATTTCTTCAGAATGTGGAGAGCTTTTAGAGTGTCCTGTGCAAATTGAAGAGTCACATGAAATTATTTCAGGTACTAATGACCTTGACCTGCTGGCCACAATCCTTTTGATGCAGCTCAGAACACAGCTCAGCTCTGGGCTGCAAGTGCACAATGCCAGCTCACGTCCAGTCTCTCATCCACCAGCACTCCCAAGTCCTTCTCAGAAGGGCTGCTTTTAATCCCTTCATTCCCCAGCCTGCATTGGTACTGCAGGTTGCCCTGACCCAGTTGCAGGACTGTTGCCTTGTTAAATCTCATGAACCCTCACATGGGCCCCCTTCTCAAACTTGTCCAGGTCCCCACATCACTCTGGATGGCATCCCATCCTTCAGGCATGTCAGCTGCACCACTCTGCAGAAAGTGCACTCAATCCCACTGTCCATGTCACTGATAAAGACATTAAATAGTGCTGGTCCCAGTATGGACCCCTGAGGGACACCACTTGTCGCTGATTTCCATCTGGACATTGAGCTGTTGCCACTACCCTCTGGATGTGACCATGCAGCCAATTCCTCATCCATCAAACAGTCCGTCCCTCAAATCTGTATCTCTCCAGTCATGCAGAAGGATGTCAGGAGGGACCCAGATAGTCCAGATAGTTGACATCCATAGCTCTTTCCTTTGTCCACTGGTGTAGTCACTCTACCATAGAAGGCCATTGGACTGGTCAGACAGGACTTGTCCTTGGTGAAGCTGTGCTGACTGTCTTCAGTCACCTCCCTGTCCTCCATGTGCCTTAGCATAGCTGCCAGGAGGATCTGGAAGGACTGGGCAACACTTCGGTTGGATTCGGAAAGAGCTCAGATGAGGAGGTGAGAACAGGGGAGATACTGTTGCCCCCTTCCTCCCAAAACCCCATTCCAAAAAAAGAAACAAAAAAAACCCCCAAACCAAAACGAAAGAACTGTAGTGGTAGAGTAGAGTGGGTTGAGAAGCATGCAAGACAGGTAGGTACTTGAACAAGGAGATCTGGTGGAAGATTGGTGATACTAGCTCAAATGAAGAGCAGAAATTGAGATTGAGGTAAGGGTAGAAAAGAGACAGGGTAGGCAGAGGTGGCAGAAAACAGGAAGGATGCATAAAGGAGCAGTCTATAGCTGTGCTACAGTCTGGAATGGAACCTGAGGTTTTAGGGGTTTTGTTGTTTTTTTCAATTGTTCTACATTTGTAATTTATAGCAGAGTTCTCAGTGAAAAAACACCTTTGTTAACAAAATGTTTGCCTCTCATCACCTCTGCTGCTCTTGCTGGGCTTCCTGGCATAAGAATTTTTGCATTTAGTGTATTTGCTACAAAGATCTAAGTATTATATGCCTGTGGCAGAAACTGTCATCCAGGAGTAATTGTTCTCCCGTGTGACATGAACTGAGAGGGGATGAGCAACACTCCTTTGTACAGAGCCCACTGCCGGGGACTGTGTTGTGTCACAGCCTTTACTTTGATATGGCCTGTAGTAGACAGGAACGTCTGCTGCCACTGTGAGGTTCCACTTCCATCTTGAGCAGCAGATATCTGTGCTGTAAAAACTCTTCTGTCTTGTTGATGCCTGTGTTTTGTGCTGCCACTTGTGTGTTGGAATGGAATGTCTGCTTATGGTTTGCCGTCTGAATAACTCTCATGTAGCTTCCTGCTGTGAAAAGCAAAGCTAAACACTTGAGAGTCGGGAAATGCCAAAACAAAATATGCCATGTGGACTTAATTGAGCCTTTTTAGTTTGTGTGTGTTATGACACTGTCTTTTATGAAGGGATCATATGCTTATTTTTCTGTGACAGTCCTGCAACAAGAGAGCCTTTGCCATTTTAGGTGGCAATTTTACCACTCTTTTTGAGAGCAAATGGGTTTGTAAATGACACTCACTCCATAACTTTTCTGCAGCAGATATCACATGCTGCAAAAAGCAATTGAATACAGGGACTCCATAGCCCTTTGATGTAAATCTTTACATTGTCTTCAGTAGAGTTTAGGGTGGGCTTCAAATTCAGACAAAATTTGCACTTGAATTTTTTCTTCAGTAGGAGGATGCATAGAAGAATGATTTTAGTACAGCTTCCTTATGTTTAGAACCTCTTCTGATTGTGGTTTGTTTTTTTTTTGTTTGGGGTTGGGTGGGGTGTTTTTTTTCCAGACATTAAATAATACGAAGCAAAGTGGTTTGGGTTTTTTTTCTGTTTTTTAAATATTTGTCTGGATGCTTTGCTGTTCAAGTGGGATCCTTGATGTAATTCATTAGACTTCTCCTTAGGTGAAAAAACATCCCAAACAGTAAAGATTTATGTTCCAATCTCGTAATGCAATTTAAAGTGTTGTAAAGAATCTAAAATTAGGTAAAAAATCAATTCCTTTTATAATCAAGCAAACTGCAAAGAACAGAGCATTTAATAGTGTAAGCTGTGTGTAATTGTGATGGAAGATTCACAATACTTAAGCCTTAGGATATCACTTGAGAAAATGTTAAATATCTTGGAAATCTTTTTAGCTGTATTGCTTATCTTTTAATTAAAGAATATTCATGTAAAAAGAAGCATAAAGTTATTTTGATCTATTGAAAAATCAGTTACTGCAAGAGAGCCTTTCCTCTGACGTGCGCATACTACTTCCATGTGTATCTCTCAAACTTACTGTAAGGGAATCTTTGGTCAGTTGGGGTCACCTTCTGAGTCTCTCCCCTCCCAACTCAATGTGCACTCCAGCCTACTTGCTGGTGGGGTGGTGTGAGGAGCAAAAACCCTTTGATTCTGTGTAAATCCTGCTCAGCAATAACAGAAACTGCCCTGTTATTATCAACACTGTTTCTGCAAAACAAAACACAGCCCCATACTAGGCACGGTGAGGAAAATTAGCTTTATCCCAGCCCAAAACAGCACAGCACATCTGCTGGGGATAAGACTCTCTCATAAATCACCGGACCACCTTGATGTAAGAGAGAACGCTCCAGATTGGAGAGCGACGAGAATCCTGCAGAAACACTGAAGAAATACTACTAAATAGGCATAAAATTATTTTAACTGAGCAAATAGTTTTGAATAGATACTTTATGTACTGTCTCTCCCTGTGTTTGCAGAATGTCCATGAAGAAGGTGGTAATGTGTTAGTGTATTTTAAGTAGCAAACAACATTCTTCCATGAACATTGATTTCCATTTTTATTGCATACTTGTGACCAGCCAGTGGGTGTTATTTATTCTTTCTGATTTGATTTATATGGACAAAAGCTCATGGAAAGAGAGTTTTCTCTTTGGCATAGAAAATACTTCTTTTATCAAAGTTTTGTCCCTTGTTGCTCTGGCTGGAAGATGTGGAGACATTTCTTCCCTTTTTTGAGTGAAGATAGGTGGGCCTGGTATAATTATGGTCTCCTGTAGTAATCATCACCTTTTTTTGGAGCAGCTGCAGACTTTGTGCAAGGAAATTTACTGGATACATTTGACTCAGCAGTCCTGATCTACTTTCTTATTTCCCTTGCCAGCTGAAAGAATCCTATCCCAACTCAAAAAGCATCTTAGAAACAGAGAATGTTAGCACCACACTGCATTCCACCTCTCTTCTATTAGATCTCATTCTATAGTAGCAGACTCAGCTGTCTGTAGCTGGCAATAGGTGTGACATTGCAGTGCTGCCAAAAAAGGTTGGGGAGCTGGCCAAGGTGGAGATGGGACAGAAGGGCTCTGATAAGTTTGGTAAAGAAAAATAAATAGAAAAGGAAAGTCAGATGGAGACAGTTTCTAAAAGGGTTTCATGAGAAGTGTTTCTTACTGTGTTTTTTTGAGGGGAACCCTGGTTTCTGTCTTCTCAAGAGTCTCAATCCTGCAGCATGTTACGTGTTTGAACTCCCACTAAGGGGGTGTTTAGGGCAGGAACACCTTGCTATGTTCATAACTAATCTCTGTTGGTCTGTGTCCTTTTCTTACCTCACATGGCTTTTGTGGTCCTTTTTGACTGTGCTATTGCCACAGTGACAATAGTTCCTCTAGATACCGTAGAAAACTGAGATAAGGGCACTAAAAGGTGTAATTTTGGAAAAATACTGCCAATATCAGACGTAACCTTCTGTCTCTGGAGGTGACAGGGATTTTGATTGTGGTCAAAGTGGCTGTGGGTTGGGTGTGGAACTCCCAGCCGCTCCACTGTCAGTCCAAAAGGGAAGCAATTGGTCCATTTTGATTATTGTCAAGATTTTCAGTTGTGCCATACACCTCTTTTCTAACTAAAGAATGTGTGGGTACACTTACTGTGTTGGCAGTAGAGGATAAAATAGAGTATTCCAAATATTACCCTTGGGATTGAACATTGGTTACTGGAAAAAGAGTAGGTCCTCTCCAATTTCACAGGAACTTGCTCAGTCATAGCAACTGTGTATTTAGACCTGGTAATATCCTCTCTGAAGACAAGAGCTGTTTGTGGTTTTGGTATGGACTCTCTTTTTTTTGAGTCAAAAAGGGGAGAAGGACTTTAGTTTTACCTTTTGTAGTTCGCAAAGACTGTCCTTCTGTTTTTGAGTAGGCAGAGTCATTGTTTATCTTGGTGATTACTTGGAGGTTCTCTGAGTCCCTCAAGCAATGGGTAGATAAATGAGCTTCATTGCTTGGTGTGGGGACTATTTGGATTTGAATTAGTGAAGTATGATCAAGTGTGGTAGTTTGTACCTAAAAATGTGCTGATCTAAGGTGGAGTAGTATAGGAAATCCTAAAGGTTGTTTGGGTATGCACAGACTGTGTGAAAGGCAGTGTGGAATTTCCCTTCCAAATGAAGCTATTTTCTCTTATTTTAAAATGTAGTTTGTAGAACAGATGCCTGTCTTGACTCCCCCAGTAGAGAGACAGCTGTCCAGAGGTGCTGCTTTCTTCCTCTGGGTCACTGGTAAACACCATACTCACAGGTGTTTTCAAAGCAGATGGAGGTATATAGGCATTTGTGGTCTTGCTTATTTAAGCAGTGATAGGAATGAACTGGACAGGCACAAGTAAGTGCTGATAGTTTTAAAGTACAACAAGTTACCAACTAATATGTATCTCCTATTTTCCACACCCTTTCCACCATAAATTTTATTGCCCAAATGTTTGAGTTCTGATATTCATAGTGCTATATCAAGCCAGACTTAATTATTTGAGGGATTCACCTGCCTCTGTGTGGTTTGACCTTGAATGACAGCTGTGGCATTCTTATGAAGATGAGTGGTAAAGGAAAATAAAGCAAAAAGCTTACAACTAGAATGGGCAGAGACTAGGGTGATATAAAGAAGTGTAACTGTGAAGAATACATCAGTGGTTTTCCCAACCTAGTTTTCCTTCCAACCAGGACAGAAGCAGGACCACTCCATCCTCATTAACAGACGAGGAAGGTGAGTAACAGTGTGGTGTTTTGAGTTATTTGCTGCTGGGTAATGTCAGGTTCTCAGGCATGCATGTGGTTGAGAAACTGAGGTACAATTTGGCATTCTGCTTTGGGGTAGTTTAAATCAGCTTACACTTTGGGTAGTTTCTTTCAACCTCCTAGAACAATACCTCCCTGGGCAGCCCATTCCAATGCCTGATTACCCCCTCTGTAAAAAATTTCTTCCTAACATCTAACCTAAACCTCCCCTGGCAGAGCTTCAGACCGTGCCTTTGTCTTATTGATAGCTGCCTGGGAAAAGAGACCAACCCCCACCTGGCTACAATCTCCTTTCAGGTAGTTGTAGAGAGTGATGAGGTCTCCCCTGAGCCTTCTCTTCTCCAGGCTAAACA
>JAWWLV010000088.1:43207514-43252184 GCA_035041135.1 Platyrinchus mystaceus | reverse complement strand
TGTCTTACTGTTGAAGACTGAGGTAAAGAAGGTGTTAAATACCTCAGCCTTTTCCTCATCTTTGATAACTATGTTCCTGTCCAAAGGAACATAACTGTGTTCCTTTGATAACTATGTTCCAATAAAGAATGGAGGTTTTCCTTGTCCCTCCTTTTGCTATTGATGTATCTGTAGAAAGACTTTTTGTTATCCCTAACAGAAGTAGCAAGATCAAGTTCAAGTTTTGCCTTCGTCTCTCTGATTTTCTTTTGGCAAGACCTAACTATATTACTAAACTATGTGGCAACCTATGTGGCAAAACCCATATGGCACAGTTTTGGCAAATTAGAAGCCCATGATATTGATAACAAACTAAGAGCCTTTCTTGGAGTCTGTTTCAATAAGTTTGTTTCCAAACTTCTTTTGACTTGCCTAGACAATTTTATGTAATAGGCAGATTTGAAGTGTTAGACAGAAAATTTTGTAGCTAACTTTCATGTAATAAGAAATAGTAATTGTACAGGACAGCAAATAGATAAGCTGAGGAAAGAGAAAAGATGAATACCCTTAATATTTCACAACAATTTTAATTCAAGTTTTAATTTCAAAATACAGCAAAGAGAAATTATAACCCATTTTGAACAATCTGTAGGTAAAAGCAACACTAAATATTTGATTTTTTCAGTGCAATTTTTGTTTGAACAAAGTTCTGAGGGAAAAAAACTTCAAATACCATTTGTTTGAGTTCAGGTGGTTCACTGACTGAAAGGAGTTATCCAGGAATTAAAAATACCAAGTAATAAGCTTTATATAGTTCTCTTGATTTATCATTACATTCTACTAAGCCACCTTTCTACTCAGAAACATTACAGCAACCAGACTAAATGTGTAATAATTTGTTTTACCTTTCTTGAGTGCCCCTTAAAGGGATGCATGGGAAGTACTACACCCCCATAAAAGATGTTTGTCTCTGTATTAATAGTTACTCTGTAGGCAGTGTGTAAATGAGTTTTGTTCATAGGGTTTGATCTGCCGAAGCGTTCATGCATTGCAAAAGTCATTTATGGATGCAGCTCCCAGTTGGAACACACTGTTTGTTTAATGTAACTATGGTATTCTAAAGCCCATCTTCTCCCCATAACATGCAGGAAATGGCAGTGATATTTTTCCTTTTTAGTCCTAAATTGTTTTAACTGAGTTAAGCAGACCTTCTGACACATACCAGCTAAGTAAGTCACTGAAGTCAAAGGGAGTCCTAGAAGGATCTGAGCTTTTTTCAGTGATAAGAGGGGAAGGCTGAGGGAATGTGGTCTTAGAGCTGTCATCAGAGAAGATGGAGACAGGGTCTTCTTGGAGGAACAGTGGTAGGATGTGTGGCAGCAGGCATAAGTTGCAGCAAGGAAATGGGCAATAAAATATTCACAGAGATGGTGATTAAACACTGGAGTAGAGGCCCAGAGAAGTTGTGGGATCTTCATCCTTGGAGACTGTCAGTAATTACCTGCACCAGACCTTTGAGTTTGGGATTGGAAATTGAGACCCCCAGAGGTCCCTTTCAACCTACATGACTCTTATCAGACAATTTACCCGCATTAACTTTATTGAAGACCAAGTGCAATTTGTCTTTAGCAACACAGTATCTTGTCAGATGTCGAAATGTCAGTGACTGAGAATTGAAGAGCTCCTTTGTGGTATCATTGACAACATGATGTAGGTATGTTCAAACTGCTCTGAGATTTTTCTCGGTCAACCTGCCTAACTTGGAAGCATAATCTTGGCAGACATCTAAAACAGAAAAGGTGGTCATAGGTTACTTACCATAGATGGAAAGAACATGGCTATTCAGAGGCTGAAAAAGAGGAGGAATGGAAAAAGCAAGCTGAAACTTCCTACTTGAAGTAGTAGCTAAATAAGAAATGCTGCAGTAATCACTTGACTGAAACAGTTTTCTTAACGTGTTGCAAAATGCTCACATTTCTGTAAAAGGTAAAAGTAAGAGCCAACACAAGGAGGAAATGTACTTTCATGTCTAGCTTATGGTAAAAATCTCATGAGAAGAATTGGAGTTTTCCTCCAGTAAGTATTAAATATTTGTCAGTGTTATTTCTACCTTCAATTAAGTTAATGCTCAAGATGTCTCTTTTTATGTGCTTCATTTAATAACATATTACTCAAGTGAATCATTTGAAGAATTCTTCAGTGAAATATAGAAATAATTTTCATGTAACATCAGCAAGTGAACATCTTACTCTGATGTATTACTCTGTACTTAATATCCCAGCTTGGTTTTTGTTGATGTATTTACTCCGAAGTTGAAGCAATTTAGAACACTAAATGGTATGACTGTGCATTCCATCTCATTACAGACTTAATGCAACAGCAGTCAAGGACCTCGTTATTGTATAACCCAATTTTTGTAGAGGGCAGAAATTATAGGTAAAATTTGCATTTTGGTTCAGGAGCATAAAGAGTGTCATCCATCATTCACTGGGTCAGATCTCAATTGCTGTAATGTTTGTAACTGGTAGAGAGTCCTTATGACCGAAACAGCAAAATGCTTTTAAAAGGTCATATCTTTTCCAATATTTTAGAACCTTTTAGTGCATCTTTTCCATAGGTATCCAAAGCTGAATTTGATACCACAGTTATAAAAACGTATTTAAAGATCTGTCACTGAATTTTGATAGACATGAATTGAATGGACTGATCTGTGAGGGCATGCATTTAATATAACCCATGTTCTCTATTATTAATTTGTATGGGGGTTTTGTTTGTTCTTTTACTCTCCCAGCACCTTTACCTATGGGGGCTGCTGACATTAGAGAAGAAAATGAAAAACAAGTGTTCTCTCTGTTAAGAGGAACAAAAATTAAGATCTCGGATTCCATACTCGTGAAGGCCTTTCAAAACTCTCAGTTCTGGAGTTTCCTTACACTTGTTTACACTGAAACATGTTAATGCACTAGACCATTAGTTATATGAAGTTATAGTTTTATCTTTCTTTAAAGTTATGAAAAATATCTATTGGATCTATTTTCCCTGGATCAGTGCAGATCTGGAATAAGATACAGATAAACACAGTAAATATTAAATGCCTTGTGTGGTTGAAGCACTCAAAGACCAATTTGAGTATCATCTGTTGTTACAATTGCGTTTTGGTTATTGTCAACATGTTATTCCTAATTCTAAAAATATATAGGTGTACAGGAGTCTGATGGCTGTCCTTTTAGAGTTAAAATCCAGATATAAATACTTGAACAAGGAAGACATTTCTTTGTGCTCTGAGCAACAATCAACTTTTAGCACACTCTAAATTTTGCATTTTCTTTAGTACTTAGCAGCTCACAGAATACTTGGAATCCAGTTATCACCACTCCTTTTTGGCATCATGGGGTGTCTACCGAGGCTTCTACTCTTCTGTGTCTTAGGAAATATTAATCGCTCCACAAGCATGAGGGGTTTTACCAGGCTTGTTTGACGTTTCTGTCTCTTGGTGGTGAGGCCAAGAACATGACAGTACAAGTTCTTGTCAGTCAAGTGCAGGGCAGGTAGCTAGTGTGGAGGAAAAGTCAGGCACAACCAGATGTTGCAGTTTGACTTCACACCTTTATTTTTACCAAAGCTCTTCATCACCACTTTTAAATGAAGCACTGACAGCTCTTCTATTTAGGCTTATAAAGCTTCCAGCTGTGTTGGTATTTCAAACAAGCTGGCGACTTAGACGTCTCCCTAAGCTAGGCTCGAGTGAAATGCTTGTTTTCTCTCTTCCCAAGCTTCACTTAGACTGCTGCGATTTATCCTTAGGGCAAAGATTTTCATCTTCTGAGGTCTTCCACCACCATGTAAAGTGGACTGTTACATCATGGTGACCCTGCTTTGCCATTCCTTATTTCCCTGATGCTTTGCAATTGTCTCTTATAAGCACTGTAAGAGAGTTGATACCTTTCTGTTCGGAGAACAATCATATTCAGCAGAAGGCAGGTGATGGAGGGAATCAACAGTTTCATAGGTTTGGAGGGAAAGCTTGGGAATGCCTTTAAACTTTCAATTCATACAGACCTATGTCTTAGATAATCTGATCAGAGTCATTGCATTTGTGAAGTGGAACAATCTGGCTGGAACTTTAATAGCGACCTCTTGTGTCTCTTCTCGCTTGAGGGCCATCACTGCTGGCTTATTGGCACTGCTTTCTGTCAATGGACAATCTGTTCATGGATTTTATAGCACTTTGTATAAATTTGTCCTGTAAAAACAGATGTAGGTGAAGCCCTGTGCAATGTGTGCCCAAATCCTAGGGGTACTCCTTGCCTAGTGTGAACTTCATGAAATGTTCTCCTACCAGGCAGTGATATCAAGATCAGCAGATGTTATGGTGGTTTTTGTGTGTGGCAGTTGGCAGTAGGACTTCCATCGATAGTGATGGTGTCAGTCCATTTCTTTGTGTGCATTATTTTAGGAACAGAGAATCCCTTCCTTCTACCTCCAAACTCTGTAATAACTAACAGAGCTGAGTTGTTTGTTGTCAGTATACGCTAAAAAAGACTGATGGGGACTTGCAAATTTCACAAGGAAGACATAGCTCTTGTGTATACTCATAGGTTCCTTTTAGAAGTGTTTAAGAGACAACCTTGTGTCAAAGTTTTATAAAAGACATTCCAAGTATCTTGCTTCTTATCTGTATTAGTTGTTGACAGGAAAGATATTTCTTATATCCCAAGAATTCCTGAGGGAGAGAAAAGCTTGAAAACTCTTGGTGGCTTGGATTTCTAGAGCTTGTTTTCAAAAGTAATATTTAGCCAAAGTCTTGGCACTGTGTCAGAAGGAAGTAGCTCTGCTATAACATTGCTGACAAAGCTCTGTTGCTTCCAGGGCCCAGGTTAGGATCTATGTGAGGCTGCGCTGTGTCCTGACGCATTAGGACCCATCTTTGGTCGCTCAGTAGAGCACAGATCCCGTGGAGCATGGACACACCAGCAGAGGAATGGCACGACACTGGCACCAGCAGTACATTTGGCACTGGTAGGACCTTTTGCTGACAGCATGCTGCAATTCTTTTATGAATCAGTTTGATACCAAAAATAGCTACTGGCTTCTTTGGAGACTGAATCTATCATGGTATGGGGGTACTGTGATTGCAAAACACTCTAGACAGGGAGTAGGATATGGCTGAAAAGTCAGACTAAGCTAGTAGAAATGAATCTAGGAAAGAAATTAACACTCTCCATATAAATATAATTTAGCTGTCAGAGCTCCATCTCCTTCAGGATTTTCTGGTGCCTACAGTTGGAGCTGCAATCTGATTGTATCCCTTGCCAGTTTAGCTGAGACAGTTTCAGTGTGTGCTTGGCCTAAGTCTCATGGGTGACTCTTCAAACATTTGATCAAGGAAAAGGAAATATAAAGTAAGTAAATGACAAGAAGGCAAGAAAGGCTCATGCTCTAATTTAAACTAGTGGTACAAACCCAGTCTGTTGTCCCTGAACCTCTGTTGCAAAGGAAGTGAACTCAGGACTGGCTGACAAAGCTGTTCATTACCCAGCAGCGCCCTGAGGGTGGGCAGGCTGCTCCTCGTGTGTCAGAGTCCTGGGAGCCCACAGGAATTCTGCTTGTTGCTGAGAAAGAGATGAAGCATGTTTGGCAAGAGACTGTGAAGTGAGAGAGCAACTGCTTGTGGCACTCTCTGTAGCTCCCTTTCTTCTGCTCCTGTCCTACCTGACAGAGCAACTTGACTTTAAAGCTCAGTTTTGGTTTTGAGCTCATTGTGGCCCCTGTGTAGTAGGTAAATTTAGGTTTTCTCACTCTGCTAAGAAGCCCTGAGCCAACTTGTAGTAAGTATACCTTCTGGTTGTATTGCAAGTGCAAGAACTAAACAGTAAATGGGAAGTTCTTCACTGCTGTTCTTGATGTGCCTATCTTTGGATTAGCAGCAGGAAGCAGCTTCTCTTGTAGAATCATTTTTATGCTGCAGGAAAAGCCGTTATAGCCATCTGTTGAGGAAAATTAGCAGTTTGCAATATGTTACATCTGTAAATGGATAAACTCTTCCAAGCATTACGTGTGTTTATATACATACTTTGGTGTAATTGAGTATAACTGAGGAATACAACTTGCTGCTTCATTACCAAGTAACAAGCAATAGGACAAGAGGAAATGGCCTCAAGTTGCGCTAAGGGAGGTTTAGATCAGATATTAGGAAAAAATTCTGCACTGAAACAGTTGTCAAGCACTGGAATGGGCTTCCCAGGGAAGTGGTTGATTCAGCATCCTTAGAGGTATTTAAAGGATGTGTAGATGTGGTGCTTAGGGGCATGGTTTAGTAGTAGACTTGGCAGTGCTGGATTAGTGGCTGGACTCATGATCTTAGGGGTCTTTTCAACATAAACAATTCTATGATTCTCTTCTAGCTGATAGCCAGTGGGCTTTTCCACGGTGGATAAAGGGTAATTGTAATTTCAAATGTATTTTATGCGTGTGTAGGTGATAATGCAAGGATTAACAGACTAGACTGTAAATCTTTCTTGTTGCTCAGAATTGGCTAATTATTTCAAGAATTGTTTCACCTCAAATGTGTTCTGAAGGCTCTCAGCTGATAGCAGAATTGTGACTGCTACACCTTGGAGTGCTGGGATTATTTGATTTTGTTCCAGGCTTATATTTCTCTGAAATATAGCGAAATATCCAATTATTTAAGAGTCTTAGATAAGTAACTGTATTATAAAGCTTCAGTTCTTGTTATGACAGCTTTATTTTCCCTCTAATACCTAACTGGGAGAGCTGATTTAAGAAAAGCAGCAAACACATATCCTCAGAGTGAATAAACTTCTGTTCCTGTGTTTCATTTGATATATCGCTTAGTACAAGCAGCAAACTAAAATGGCAAACCTAAGAAAATTGTAATGGCTTTTAGTGATAAGCAGTCAAATAAGTATCTCATGCTAGTAGCTTTGAAGTTGTTGATTAGAGAGATTCAATTGAATTTCTGTGATTTACTAGGCTTACATGTCCCTTATATTCATAAACCACACATGGCTTGCATATAATAGGTTTGGGTTTTTCTGTGTGAAACTCCTCAGTACGATGTTTGAAGTGGATTCAGTGGTCCTGAGCTTTTCCATGTACCGATGCCTAATCCCTGTGCTTACAGCTGCCCATGCTTCAGGTATTATCTCCACAGTAGTATGACAGACTCCTGAGACCCAATAGCAAAACCATTAGGCAAATCATTTACTTATTTGGCAGCCTGAATTTTACTGGGGCTTCATATTATTCAGTCCCACTCAAATCATCAGCTCAGGGAGTCATGTTATAGGACAGTCTGAACTTTGCTGGCTTTTCTTTCTCTTGCTTTTTAAATACATTTTTAACTTCTGTAATGGTGAGAAAGGGCTGTGGAACATCAGTTCTAATGGCTTTGCAAATCAAAATGAAATTAAGAATGAAGCCACTTTCATTAATGTTTTCTGTGATAAAATATGTCATTTTTATGAGGAACACTGGGACTGTTTAATGTTTTTGCTTGACATTATTGAGTTGCAAGTGAAGGATTTGGACAGGCATATTTAAGGAAATAAGACTGTGGATAACAGGACAACTGTGGGGCTAGCTGTTACTGTGTGTCAGCACATAGATGTGTCAGTCTGTATTCTTTCTGGTCTCTACACTGTTCCAAACAAAATACATTCTGTTATCCTATTAAGACACCACACTGTCTTAGAAGGTGTCATTTTATAAACAGGACAAAATGCACACCCTGTGTAACCAGCCTGTGAGCCAGCCTTGTGACTGGTACAAATCCAGTGAATGTGAATAAAACAAACTTGGGTTAATTCTGGGGGAAAAAAATCTCTGTTGCTTTTCCAGTAGTAAATGTTGATACTGCTTTCTAGTAGGGGAGTTGTCTGCATTTATCTCTAGGAAGGTTATTTTGATCTTGTATTTGTTCAGTCTCCTGTCTTTCTCCTGTATATTGCAGCATTGTAAGCAGGAAGACAGTGGGAACTCTGTGAAGTACGAGGTGACTGATGGCATTAGCTACATACTAAAGGAGCAAGGGAAAATCTTAAATTTGCACCTCTAGTAGAGGATAATAGAATATATGTATTTTAGCAACTGACTCTTACAGGTGCTTTGCATTGCATTGAGTCTGACTTCGATGGGCTCCACTCAGAACATCCAGAACTGGCCACTGCTTCAGTTATCGTGGGGGCTTCCCCTCTCTTAACTGGAATGAGGTTATTTGTATAGGGGTAGCACACTTTTGTACAGTGTTTTGTCATACATTAGATGTCTCAATTTCTTTCCAGTGACTTTCCCTTCTCCCCTTATAATTGAAACAGCTGGTTCTATGGTAATGAGTCCCTTTGAACTGTCAGTGTGTGTATATTTCAATTTACACTGCTGGCACTTTGTTCTAAACCTTCTCCCCTTCTGTCTAAATAGATTACTTGCATTATCAGATCTGTCTTATTGTTCACAATAGCACTGCTATGGATTCTCCAGATCCTCCTTCCTTACTGAGTTTGTTGCTTATTTTGCAAAGGCCTTTATCAAACTTTGGTAGGTGTAACTTTAAATAAATCCTCATTAATTTTTGTATGAGTCAGAGAATCAAAGGGAAGAAGGAAAAATTGTATTTTTAATTGCACAAAGTGTCCTGTGGAGTGGTCTAGCTACCCTATTGACTTCTCCTTACGCAATAATTCATATTCAAATTAATTTTGGCAGCTGGCATTTTGTCTGTATTATCTATGATCATTTAAACTTCTTTATAATATAGTGAATGCTGACCTGAATAATTTTTAATGCCAATAGAAGAAGAGTCTTGTGCAGTGATTAGAGATACGGCTGATAATCAGGAACCTGGGAGTGTGGTCAAAGATAAGTAATTGAATGACTACGATTTAAGATTGCACTTATTGTTCATGAGAAGTAAGTTTCCAGAGATGCATAGAGACAGGCCAAGGCAATGGCCACAGCAGCAACAAAGATTAGACAAAATAAGGAAAAAACCAGTTCATGGTGAAGTTGATCAAACAATGTAACAGAGGCTACAGAAGACCATTTGCTATGAAAATGTTATAGTGAAAAGCTTCACAGAGGAAATGAGGGCAATAAACAATATCTTCTGTGGCCAATCACTGGTTTCCAACCATTGACCTACATTTTTTAATAAAGATAGATCTGCTGTTTACCTGGGCTATCTATCATCTATCACTCTGGGCTCTCTGTTCAGACCTTGGCAAGTCAGGTACCTTAGTGAGCTCCCGATTAAGCATCTGGAATATTATTTTAATGAACTTGCTGAATCAGGACCTCCTGATGAATTCCCATCTTTCGTTATTTGCACAAAGCTTATTTACCAGCCACATAGCTGAATGAGAAGGATTGGGTTTGCTTTTCACAACCAAGGAAGCTTTGATGCCAACAACTGATAGAGTAATTCCTTGAGACTGGGAATTACCAAATACATAAAGTTTCTTAAAGAAAAATAATTGCTCACCTCATTTAGTATCATTCCTTTAAAGGGTCCATGGCCTACATTCTGCTGGAGCCTAAAAAGTAATTAAACAGAGGAAATTTTTAAAACTCTTCTGCCTGAACACCCAACATAATTTCAACCTTTTCTATAAATCTCACTCTTACTGTATTTTTCATAACTTGATCTCGTATCATAATGGGAAACAGGATAGAGGCATATAAAATCTTCAAGGCCTGAGAAATTCACATTGGAAGCCAATTAATAATGTTACTGAGTTTGGGTCAGACCCCAAAAGACAGTTCTAAGGCACTTGAATCCTCTGTGCCTGATGATTCTTTTTCATTACTGTGTTGCCAAATGATGAAATACACTGGGAGAAAACAGGATTGCTTGGGGCACTATATTACTCAACCACCCACTTTATTGAAATCAATGGGTTATTTTCTCACTGACTTCCGTGGATTGCAGATCAGACCGTATAAAAACTTCAGTATACTTTCAAAATGTCCTTTTATTTAATCAGATTCTGTTTGTCACTTAAAGCTAGTGATTTCACCTAAAAATGAACATGACTATTTAGATTTTGATTTTGAGTTTTAACTTAAATCAAGAATGTAGAACAGAACTAGAGGAAGACATTTTCCTAGGGCTACGAGGATCACAATTCTTAATAACATAGAAAAGTAGTTTTCTATCTCTTTTAAACAGTGGAGCACTAACTGTTTTCCAGCAGAAGCTGGTAGTCTGAGTTTTATGAATTTTAAGGTGCTAACTGTAGATTTGGGTTTTGTATTTACTTTTATTAGACTTTAAACCTTGAAGATCCAGAAACTGTAGGTACAAAGCTTTCTGTCTAGGGAGTTGTGCTGCTCATGTGTTTTTAACGCTAAATGTCTCTCCCATATATAATTCATAGGTATAGATAAGTAGGGAGCAGCTCGTGCCACAACATCCAGTGCTTTTAGGCCTGCCCTCTTTTGGAGGCACTTATTCACAGCTCTTATTTCATGTAGTCCTACATTAATATTTCCCACTGCATGCACCTACTATGAACATAATTTACCTTTCCAGGAGCAGACTCTTGCTGTTTACTTTTGCAGAAGCAGGCAGTTGCTACTGGCTCATTTTCATTTCATGACCAGGGTTCCAGTAAAACAAATGATTCAGACGCAGCTCTCGATATACTGTGATGGGAAACCTGCTAACCCCGAGTTCATTTGCTTGTGCTTTGGCCTGGAGTTCTGGTTTCTAAATAGCAAGACCTTTTTCTAAATGCTGAGCACACTGGTTACTGCTTTTAATCTCAGCATCTTTCTCATTTGCTGCTCATTTATTACCTGAACTGAAGTTGAGGCTGAGTGTGCATGTTTCCCTGACTCTTAGCAAGGTGCTGTAGAGAAGCAATCTCTTCATTCTTCACCCAGGCATCTTGCAGAAAAGCTCTTTGGACACTGTGTGTGTGAGAGAGCAAAATGACAGGGCAGGCAGATGAGAAATCTTGAAATCTGAATTCAGATAGCATCTTAGATTTATTTCATGGTCAATCTAAAGAGCCTGGTTATGAGTTTGCTGTGAGGTTCTCTAAAGCCCTGTGTGGATCAACATTTTGTAACAAAGTGGATCTGATAGTGTAAGCTGAATTCAAGTCTTTTAGATCTTGGAGAGAGGCATGTACTGTTTGTACTTCACATCATAAAGATGCTTACTTTTGTAGTTACTAGACTACTTGACTGAACATTTTAAGCCATTCAGTCCCCTGAATGGAGAAAGATGTAGCTGTCATATATGTAATACTGATTTTCAATGTAATCCAATTATATAGGCAGGTACGATCTGGACTTGTGTGCTGTTGCTTTTAATGAGATACCTACATTTGGGAGCCTTTTGAAGATTTTTTTACAGGAATTGTTGAGCTCATCTGTCTTTTGATTTTCTGCATGATTTTGGAGCCAGGGGATTCAAATCATTGAATAGTACTCAACAACATATCACAATCTATACACTAAAAGAATATAATTTGATAGTTTTTTTCTTAATCACAAGAGTAGTAGGGGTTGAAAAGGATCTCTGCAGTTCATCTATTCTAAGCCTCTGCTTAAAGGAGGTTGCTCAGGGCCATGTCCAGACAAGTTTTGGATATTGTCTCCAGACAAGTTTTGGATATCTCTGAGTATGAATACTGCACAAGTTCTCTGAGAAGCTTGTTGGTGTTCAACCAGCCTTACAGTAAAATATTTCCTTTTCCTTAATCAGAATTTCCTGTATTTCAGTTTGTGCCGATTGCTTCTTGTCCTGTCACTGGGCACCATGGAGAAGAATTTGGCTTTATGTTCTTTATTTCTTCTTTATTTCCCACCTCATCAGGAATTTATACACATCAGTGAACCATGAATCTCTTTAAAAATGTCAAAAGAGCACATTAATTTCCAGTAAGTGAGTTCTAAGTATGCCAGATATAGAATATTTTGGCGAGAGTGGAGATAGAGACCTGTCTGCAAGGTCTTAACTTTTTTTTTTGTATTCCACACATTCCTTTTTGTTTGTTTGTTTGTTTGTTTGTTTTTTGGGGTAACCTAGTACATGTTTTGATTTCAGCACACTGCACTTTCAGATTGTTTTCCAATTGGTACTGCCTTCTTCCTTGCTGTTTTGCCATGGGGAGGTGAAACCAGAAGGCCTGGTTTTGCTCCCCTGTTCATCCAGTCTAGCACTGTCAGTAAGTTTGTGTGGGAAGCATATGATACACTGTTTTCCCCTTTTCCAGAGGAAATGAAAGAGACTGTATGCAGCAATGAACCGAAAACTTTAGTAGTGTGTGACCAGTTCACTTACTTTGCTACATATGCTATTGCTTTCCTCTCACAGATTTAGCTCTTTCTTAGTGAATATCGAAGCCATGTGGATGTTGAAGGAATAATAAGGTTCTAATGAACTGAAAAAGGAAAAGCTTGTAGCAAAGAAAAATTAGCACTTTTTTCCTCCATCAATAATGTACGTAGTTGATTGACAAAAATACTTCTTACGCAATGTAACTTCTCTATGTTTGTATAAAATAATACCTTTTTTTAGCCATTTTCAGTAGGCTCAAAATCTATTTTCCAGGCCCCCAGCTCCCTGGTAACGTGACATCAGTACAACAGCCCAAGCTGGTGATTATATTAAAAGAAGAATATAATGAGACAAAAGACGTGGCTTGATCTTTTCCATTGATAAATTTAGAACTTGTAAAAGCTAAACTAATAGTTGTAGTGATAAAAAGAAATATAATTTTATACTTACCCGCAGTTCTAAAAAACAGTGTGTAATTATTGTAGGAGGAAGAAAAATACACCTCTCCCCCTCACTCTGCTACTTTTTCCTCTTCTTTTCAGTGTTGAAATCATCCAGTTTAATTAAATCACCAACCTATTTTTGCACAAAGGATGACATTTTATTAATGATGTATGATGTGCATTAGACAGAATTAACCCAATTTTCAAATGGATTTTAATTTGGAAAGGGCAACATGTAAAAACGTCTTGTAAATGTGTGGGATGCGCTTGTTGAGCAGCCTTCTGAAGGAGATGGGATTATAAAATGATGAATAATAAGACAACAGTCTTTCCCCCACCTCAGTTCTTAGCAGTGTTTTTGTAATCCTAGCTGATGGACACTTAGGCTCCTGACATCATGTATCTGGGATATATTAGGAGCAGAATGAGAAAAAACAGATTGTGATGATTGCTAGCAAAATATATACATGTTAATAAATACATATAATCTTCGCTCTAATTTTTAGCCAAATAGTAGCCTTCGGTGGATTTGTCACAGTATCACCACCTTAATCTGTTCTTTTTTGGGGGAAAAAAGGCAGCAAAAAGAAGCAAACCAGTCTTCCAAACATTGTTTTGAATCATCACTTTTGGTAGCACTTTTTCCTATCACTTCTTGTCACATATAGTTGAGGTATCAGATTTCAGGTCCCTCTTTGAATGCAGGTCATTGCTTCTCAATTTGTGATTGTATCAGAGTGGTTCCAATTAAGCTAGAGCTCAATTCCCTCTGCTTGCTGTTGCTCTCAAGCTAGAGCTAGGATCTTGCCATCACTGTTGTGAATTGACCCAGCACAAAGTGTTGCTCCCCACTCTATAAAAGACTCGGAGATTTGAGCCATGCTGATTTATTTTCAGTGTCAGGACTCTTAGCTAAAAATGGACAAGAAGCTAAACTAGTGTACATGCATCATGTAGAACTTGAGATTGCTCTTTGGGCTTTATAACATAGCATAATATCATTACCTTTTCTATAGTTTGTTTAGTTTTGCCTTTTTTCTTAGTCATGTTTCTTTCCTAACACTGAATCCAAGGTACAGTAGTTCGGGTGACAATATTTACAAGTAACGGGGAAGAGCTGAAGGAGACTATTTTGATCTTAGGATGTCAGGCACTATGGTTGTGGCATGGCTCACATTTCAAGCCTCTTTTACCATAAGGAAATATGCACATAGAGCCTGAGCTTGAGAGGGTGGTTAGAGTCCATCCACACTCACTACACTTAAAAACATATCAAACCCAGCAGGCTGGGGTATTCACAGGTGATAAATGGTCCTACAGTAAGTTGTTGTGTAGATTTGAATTGGAAGGATTGTAAATTGTTAATGAACTTTTTTCTCATCTGCAAGGGGAGCAGATCATCTGCCTCATCATTCAGACCTACAGTCCTGAAATTTATCTGTATGTATTAGAGGTCCACACTGTATTGCCAACTCCTCTTATTTTGAATAGAGAAACACCTTTCTAATTTTGCCTTTATAATTCACAAGAAAACTGTATAGGCGTGGTTTTGTGGGTTTATTTTTAGTTTCACAGTGTTGGGAAAAGAAAACTTCACTTTCATTTCCATATCTCCAAAATTTAACTTTTTCTGAAACAGTTCTCAAAAATCATTAACATCTGAGAACAGAATGTTGTGGAAGAGTCAGTGAAAAGATTTAAAACAGACCATGAAATTATCTTGTTGATAAACTGGCAAAGGTGGTGAAGGCACTAATCCTTGTATTAGGAGAAAAATTTTCAGGAGTCGGGCTGTGAAGCTCCGAACAAATTAGCAAATTATAGTGTTCCCATATTCTTCTTTATTGATGCAATAATAATAATCATACAGTGGTTTTTGCAAAGCTTTGTGTTAAAATGTTTTTGTTGCTGCTGTTGAGAGCAAAAGCATGAGCTATAAGATTGGTGGTGGTGTTCATAATGATGTAAGGGCCAGAGGTCCCTGCCATTCCAGCTGCCTGTGTTCATGTAACCACGATTCCTGACCCAAAAGAGCAGACACTGTATAAAAACAAGATTTGCCAGTGCAAATATCCTGCCCTTCTGCTTAGAACATCAATCTTGACTACTTGCCTAGGAATGGAGGGAGGCAATCTTCTGCAGTAAGTGTGGAAATAGTGAAACATATGTTGGAATTTAAGATTGATATGAAAGGGGCCTTCTATGGCATTTACACCAAAAGTTTGTGTAAGAAGTACATACATTTTGGATGGAATACCAATAAATAAAAACAGATTGAGGAAGCACTGAACAAATTTAATTTAGCGTTCTTAAGGTGTTATCAGGAGAAATTTGGATTTACCATCCTGTCTATCTATCCTTTGGCATGGGGAAGCGCAGCTCTGTAACCAGGAACATAGCTGCAAGTCAAGATCACAATTTTGAACTTGACTTATTTATAAACATATGAGATGATTATTTCTTTTTTCTATAGTTATTCCTTTGATTTTATTTTTTCCCCCTCTTGCTCTGGATCTCATTCACAGTTACTGTCTAGCAGAACTTTGCGTTGGCTTCTGGAAGGGAGGGAAGGGCTGTACTGTGTGTGCACCATTCTTAATAGAAACCTTTTCTCTCTTTCAGAACAAGGAATGAAGAAAATGAGCAACATCTATGAATCAGCAGCCAATACCCTGGGAATTTTTAACAGCCCATGCCTGACTAAAGTGGAATTGCGAGTTGCATGCAAAGGCATATCAGACAGGGATGCCCTCTCAAAACCAGATCCTTGTGTCATCCTTAAAATGCAGTCGCATGGCCAGTGGTTTGAGGTGAGTGTTCAATAGAATAAAAATTATTCTTCTGACACTTTATGATGGCATAGACAAACGGAGGCAAATTTCAAATAGCAGGAACAGTAAAGAGAAAAAGCAGTTTGAAGCCTGTGGCATAATCGTGTAAGAGTGAAGGGAGATCTTCCATTAACCCTAACACACATTAAGTCAAAAACTGTGAACTTCTCTTTGGAGTCTAGATTAAAAATCAAGATAATTAAGGAGTGAAGCATCATGAAACCTTCCCCTTCAGGCCTCATGTTTCATAAAAGCTATATAATAACAGGGATAATGACCATCAGGCATTACAATAGAAAGAAGAAAAATGCCATGGAAGAGAGGAATATTTAATACTAGTTGGCAAGGAATATGGTGAAAGAGCAGTTTGGTTTGCAAATTTTGAGCATTACAATTGGATTCATAGTTGAAGTTAGTAAAACTAACGCATTTGCTGGATCAATTTGCCTTGTATTGCAGTTTGCATGTTTGACTAAATTCCTGCTTCGTGTTATTTTACCTAATCTTGGAAATCATTTCATTGATAGCTGGAAATAGGATGTCTTAGGGAAATTTAAATTGTAAATAAAGAACATTAGAATGGAATGTAATATTTTTAATGACATCTTGTTGGTTATTTCAAAGTTATACTTGAGTGTTTGTGGTTTAACAAGCTAAAAGGTGTGACTTGAAAAAGAAAATAGAAAGTACATAAGAGAAAATAAGGAATGTGTTAAATCCAGTTAATTTTGAGTGCATATTCATCCGTCTCTTTTCAAGAGTTTCAGCATTCAGCATAAGATTGTGTTATATATGAAAAGATAAAAATAATAACTGTGAGCGTAGGCAGAAAGCAAAATCCTAAATTCTTTTAATTTTTAATTAAAGTCTTTTAATTTAGCATTTTCAGCCAAATTTGTCAGACTTTGGGGATTTTGTTCCATTTATTCCAATGGTCTGGTTTTGACCTATGGACCTCTGAAATTTTTCCAGACCAGTGGGCACTAGCATAGCAAAATTAAGGGGTTTTTGTTGGTATTCTTCTTCTTTTCTTAGTTTTCTCTTGTGGGACCATTAAATATGTCCCTGGTAGAAAACCAGACTATAAGTAGAAATAAAACTCTCACAACTGTTGTAGTGCTACAAAATCAGTGTGCCCATGTAATTAAAATTTAAGGTGATATAATAGTTAGCCTGAAAAAAGTAATTTTAGCTAGCTATGTAGAAAGAAGCATATAGCTGCACTTTGAGCAGTCACATAAATAGTAGAAATTAACCAAGTAATGTATTAAAGATCAAAATAAGTGAAATGCCCTGTTTGGAAAGGGTAGAATGAAAACTTTTGTGATATTTCAGTTCTCTGAATAACTGAGTGCATTTCACATACAGTTTGTCTCTGGCCAGTTATGAGCAAGTTAAGTAGATTTAAATTATATATTCTGATGTTGTAACAGAGATTCCCTTTATTTGATGTGGTTTTAATTTGGAAAGTTATTCTCTGAATTGAGTAATTCTTGCAGAACAGATCTGCCCACTGATAGGATTCTCATCTTATGTCAGTTTCTCTTACTCTCTAATGGGAGTCCAGGGCATTCATTTTAGTATGAAGAAAAAGTTTTTATTAGTTCATGTTCCTATCAGTGCTGTGGAGTGAATACAGCTCTGACATAATGAGTCTTTTTCTGGTCAGCACATTCTCAACGGAATTTTTAATTAAGTTGCAATTGCTGAGCTAAATTGAGCAGAGTCACTCAGGTATAGATGAAGATATAATTTGGCTGGAAGAATCTTCTGCTGATGGCAATCAATGATCCAGCAAGACCTGAGGAAGCAGAAAAACTAATAATTAAAAAAGAATAAATCTAGTTACCAATGAAATGAGTATATTCAATATAGAAATCACTAAATGGCAACCCAACAGGAGCAGAACCGAGGAATTTTGCATATATGGATTTAGTGCCTTCATAAAATTGTCTTGCATTTCCAGACACCTTAAACCCCTTGTAGGTTAGATGTCTCCAAACAGACTGTAGCAAGATACAGTATTACTGAAATATGCACACTGATCACATGCTGTAGTTGTTAGGAGGTTTTATCGGCATGGAGTAGCTGGTTGAAGGTGGCTGAAATACAGGTTGTGGTCTTGCATATCAGTGCTTTTGAAATCTCTGGAAAGTACTGAGGGCTGGTTACTCAGCTGCTTATTAGGCCAGATGCAGCTGAAGCTTGTGGGCTTAGGCTGATGGGATTGCATTGTGCACGCAATTAGAGACACTAGGATGTGAGGGATTCACTCTACAGGCACAGATAATCCCTGAAAGTGAGGAACTGGTGCACGTTTGTCTCTTGGAAGATTTTGATAAAACATGTCATCCCGTTGCTGAGGAGATTTCTTTTTCAGTGCTGCAGTACTGTGTGTGCATATGTGTATGTTTGTGTAAATTGTGCCACCTGCACATGTAAATATAGAATGAAAATGTGTTGATGCTCTTGTAGAGTGGGTAGATGCAGTTTCCAGAGATTGGAAATGGTATGTAATTATTTATTTTTTTTAATTGTGTTTTTTCTGGTTTGTATAGTTTTGGGCTTTTTTTGTTTGGTTGGTTTTATTTTTCTTCTTTGAGACACAGAATTGGTGAGGTTGGAAGGGACCTCAAGAGGTCACATAGTCCATCCCCCTGCTGCTTAAGTGGGAACCCCTACAGCCAGTTGCCCAGGACAGTGTCAGACAGTTTTTGAATATATGTGAGGAGGGAGACTCCTCATACTCCCTGGGCACCCTGTGCCAGTGCTTGGTTGTTGTCACAAGTTCCTAATGTTCCTGTGTTTCAATTAGAGCTCATTGCCTCCGGTTCTGTCACTAGCCACCAGTGAAAAGAAGCCTGGCACTGTTGTCTTTGCACCCTCCCTTCAGGTATTACATACATTGGTAAGATGCCCCTGAGTGCTCCAAGTGTGTCATCTACAAACTTGCTGAAGGCGCAGTCTGTCCCATCATCCAGCTCATTAATGAAGATGTTAAACGGGACTGGATCCAGTACTGATCCCCGTGGTCCACTTCTTGTCACTGGCTCTCCAACTGGACTTTGCATCACTGATAACCAGCCTCTGGGCCCAAACCATTCAGCTGGTTTTCAGTCCAGCTGGTTTCCAGACTCCCTGTCTGCTCATCCATCCCCTACATCAGCAGTTCCTCCGTGAGGATCTTATGGGAGGCAGTGTCAAAGGCCTTACTGGAGTCCGGGTAGACAATATCCACTGCCCTTCCCTCATTTACCAGGCCAGTCACTTCATCACAGAAGTCCATGCTGACTACTCATGATGATTTTCTTATCCTTAATGTGCCTGGAAATGGTTTCCAGGATTAATTGCTGTATCAACTTTCCAGGAATCAAGGTGAGATTGACAGGCCTGTAGTTCCCTGGATGATTTGATGATTGACACATTGTTCCCCAGATATGAAACCCCTAGGAACACAGGCGGGACATGGACAAATACTCAGAGAATCCTGGGGGTTCTCTGAAGTTCTGGGACAGATATGCTTTCTGTTTTTCTCTTCCTGTCAGGGTGGATGTTTCCACACAAACCAACCTGCACATGCACAAATATGCACACACATCTTCCTGCCACATTTCTCTGTGTATGAATGTTGATGCTGCCTGAAAAGCACTATCTCCACCAGCCTAGAATGTAAATAATATATTGTATTTCCCAGAAAAATCATCAGTTAACTCTTTTTTTCACATGAGTTTGTATTTTTAGGCTGACATGACAGGGTGTGATACAGAAGAATTTAAGGTTATGCTATCTGTATTACTACCCAGGGCTGAATTTTAGCTCCTCTGGCCTTAATTTTAGGCAGGTACACACTTGCAGAGCAGCCAATGTTGTACTTAAACTGTTTGTTTAAGATAATAATTCAATGGCTGTTTTTCCATATTGATTTGAATGTGTTCAAGGAGTTTAATTACTATAATAAGCTTCAAATGGTGAATGATTGAGGTACGTGGTGATAAATTCCTTTGCTTTAACGATTATTTTATCCATCTGCAGTGTGGATGTCCATGTGTAATAAATGTTAATTGTGTGTAGCATTGGAGTCTTCAGCCAAGATATGCTAGCACTGACATTCTCATTAACTCCTTATTCCTAAGAAAGTAGCTTGGGCCTGTGCACAGGTTGTTATCTGCATATGGCAAGTACCCGTAATACATGTTATTTTGAAAACTGAGTAAGTTGCTGAGCTGTGTCTGGTCATACAAGATTTACAAGAAATTGGGAGGTGTCATATAGCCCCACGTAGCAGATGGAACATGATGTCTGTAGCTATGAAAAGCGAAGAGGAGCTTAGGAAGGCAAGTAGCCAGGTCTGGAAATTATGGAGGGCTTCCTGTACCTGTACTCTTACGGCTTTCAGCAGGAAAATTTGAGGACATAGAGTATCTGTTGCCTTGTGGATATGAACAGCCAGCTGGAGTTTTTGCTTTTTATTTATTTTTGCTAAGTTTTTATTAAACCTGAAGTAACTGCAGAGCAAATAAAGCAGCGCCCTAAGACAATATGCGCTTGCTAAAATTCATATTGATGAAATTGGGTGGAATTGTTTGGATGTGTAAGTTTGTTCACTGAAATAGTTTTTTTTTTGTTAAAACTTTATCTGAAGTCACAAATTTCATGAAACTCAGTGAGCTTTGATAAAAACATGTAGGGCAAAATCACTGCTTTTAATTTTGATATTTTTAAAATAAAAGTTATTCACTTATTGTCTAGCATGACATTTCAGGGATTAGCTTGGCAGGATTAAACAAACAAAACTGAATTTTCTTTTTTTTTTTTCTTTGAGCATTAACCTGCATCCACACAGACCCTCATGCAAACTGATGGTAGAGACCAGAGAGCTTGGAAGTGCATGAAACTAGTTAAACTGTAGAATACCAGTGGAGCCTAATAAACAGGCTACATAGGAATCAAGCTATAGGAAGGACAGTGTTGCTCTTCATGTGTCTTTGCTTTTCCACTTAATCCTGCTCTCTCTTTTGTTTAATTTCTGAATTCCATCATTCTTCTCCTTCCTCTGCCTCTTCACCTGCCTCAGGTTCCCATTTCCATTCCCAGCACCGGCTGCCTCATTTTGCTCCTCTCCGTATTGGATAGTGGAGGAGATTCCCTGCCCCTTCCTAGCATGGGGGAAGGATCTGAAGATAAGATCTTGAGGCAGACTTCAACTACTTGTTTCCATAGATACCCAAAAGAATCTTTCATGTTATCCATCTGTGGCTGTTACAGTCCACTGCAGAAGCCAACAAGCCATGAAATAGGGGAGTCTGTGGGATGATATATTCCATGACTCTACCAAACTATTTCAAAATAACTACAAAAATACTGTGAAGAGGGGAAAACCCCCCCACATATTAATAAATGCAAATAAATACATCCTTTTTAGTTCATGTAGTGAACAGAGCAATAGATGACGCATTTGGATAGAACTGGAAGTTTAATGATCGGTTTTAATGAAACAAGAACTCTCAGCAGCAGCCGTAGAGAATTAGCCTTGAGGCCTGGCTAACCCTGTCTTGCATCTGGTTGTTAGTCGGTGGCAATGAAGACATGTGAGATCAGAGAAATATAAAAGGGTCTTTCCAGCTTGCTCTGCCAGCCCTCAGTGATTTGCAGCTCAGGGAGTTCTTAAACACAAGTTTGTGCCTTTGTAATTAAAAATAAATGTTGGTAGAATAACTTCTGTAACTTAGTTCAAATAACTTTAGAAATTTTTGTATTTAAAAAATAACTGTCAGGATATCCTGGGACATAAGGTTCTGTAGCTTAAGTGGTGGTTGAATAAAGTAACATTACTTGTATTTCTTGAACTTGCCACTTGCTGATTAATTTCAAGTTTCTTGTTCACGTGTTAGAGGAAACACTGCGAAAATCACTGTTCATTTTCTCAATGCCATTTGGGATTTTATTCTTCTGATTTTTCTCTCACTTTATGTTTGAGAGCTTTTCAGGTATTTCTGTATAGTGTGACTGTATCCTACAGAGCATTTTCATAGTATTTTGTCCAGCCCCTAATACACTGAGCACATTTTTACAAATGGTATGTATAAACTCAAAATCTGGAATTACATTTTGTATTACCCTTCTTGTTAAAAAGAAAGAGAGCTGTCTTCCTCTCCCAGGCCTTTTCCAACTACTTATGCAAAGTCAGAAGTCTGAAAACTAAGGGCTGTACATTTTTTGCTGGGCTTTTTTTGAGCCTCCTTCTTGTCTCGGCATTTAAAGATAGCCACAGTGCTTTGTTTTCTGTCTTTTTAAATCAGCAGTCTTTAAACTTGAACTCATTTGAATGAGACAGATTGTCTCAACTGAAGACAAATACTGTCATGTTGAGTCAATATATGTAAAATATCATATTATTCCACTAGCTCAAACACCATTTTCTGCCTCTGTAATGCAGTTTGTGAAACATAATGCACATGCAAAGGAAAGAAAGTAGAAATCTGTTTTCTTACTGAGACTGGTCATATTTGGGCTGGCTGATATCTCTCTATCAGAGCTGGAGGCTGGCTTCTGTATCTGTCCAACTAAATCTCTTCAGGTCTGCTGTCTTCAAGTCATGGGAGAGGGAAGAGATTTTTTCCTCATTGTTTACATAAATGAATAAAACTGAGTGTACTCCTGGGAAGTCAGGAGGGAACACTTATATGTGAGAGGGGGTAAAAGCGACATGGTCTCTCCCTGATCCTGTGACCTGGAGCAGGAAGGATCAGCTGTTGGGGCCAACTTCCAGAAGCCTTCTGCCTGGTAAATCGGCCACTGGGAGAGCCGTGGAAATGAAGGAATCAAAAGATCTGTGGGATCACATAGTCACTTTTCTATGTTAGGAAAATGCTTAAAAATTGGTTCAATACTGTACTAGCTTAGATGAAAATCTGAATGACATATACCTGTTTACATCATGTTTCAGTGTCCAGTGGATCAGGGATTGTGGAAATGATTGAGGAATTCTGTTCCTTTCCTGTAAACAATTTCTGTATAACCATACTCCAGCAGCCATCTTCAGTTAGTGCATGTCTGTGTTTGCAAGTAGCACTACGCGCCTTTTGTACCTGTGAAGGAGGGGACTGGGATGGGTGCTCAGTTGTCAGATTTCTCTCTGGCTTTGTAAACATTTTGTAGTGTTCTTGGTAGAAACATCTTGAATGGTTTTAAACTACCTGCGAATTTTGCCTGCCTTAACTGTTGAGTAATTTGATTGCGGACATGAAATACTGAGAAACAACTGAGAGGAGTTTTCATCTATTCTTGTATTTTGACCAAATCTCATAATACTATTGCTGACAAAATATTTTACTTTTTTATTAATAAAACTTTTTTCTTTTTTCTCAGAAACAGGCCAGCTGTATTAATCCCCCCCCCCCCCCGGCCCCCACAAATATCTAGTTGTAGGTATTTCTTTGTTGTTACTGTACTTTCGTCAGTATTTCTAATCATCCTAAGACATTCTTGCAAATACAGCCTTTAGCCACGCTGTTTATTTGATCGTTCTCAATTCATGCTTCATTAACTTTTCACAACTTTTTCTCGGGATAACTTTCTATGAAAGGTGTGACTCTTAAACAGTGTTCTCAGTCACGTTTATACACATACAGTCTGTATGTATATATACAATAAAATAAGATTTTTCTAATATTTACTGTTTTAACCAGGTCAAGCCTTGTAGTTTTGTTGTATGAGTAGGATAAAAAAAAAAAAAAAGAAACAAGGAAGGCTTTACAGTGCTGTCACTCCTTCTTAACCCTGAATAACTGATTTGTTAATCTGTCACAATTTATATGTTCATAGAATAGACGTGAAGTTTTCTATCACACATGTAAGACTGAATATGGATGTGTGGTATTTATTAGTGGTACTCTTCATATTGTCCAGGAGTAAATCTGAGGGCTTGCAACTATCCTTCTTTCAATGACTATCTGAGAGTGATTATCCTCTTCTACTCCAGAAAGAAATCAGCCTTTCTCTAAAATGTGTAGCAGTAATCTCTGATCACACAAAGAAGAACACTTGAGCTTTTCTGTACACAAGCATGTAAGGGCAGCCTTTAAGCAGAATGGTGGCCTCCTCAGGTAGAGATGCTTACAGGGAACAGTTATCTTTGTTTTCATGCCTCCCTGAGGTGCAGTGACAAGGTAACATGGACTGGGAATGTGGAGATGGTGGACATCCTTTAGCTATGGCTCCCTTGCAGGTCGAGATAAAAGAATTGATGGCCATGAAGGATGAGCTTAAGAAAAGAGCTTGATTCTCTACATCTCACCCTTTTACTCAGGAAGATTGTAAAATAAAAGCTGGGGTATGTTTTCTCATACAGTGCTGAACAAGGTTTTTGCAGATATAGATCCTCAGAGGAGCTTTTTCAGAGGCATTCACTAACTAAAGGAAACCACAGAGATGATAAAAATACGTGAAATAAGTAGAGAAATTCTGCTGCTACTTAAAAAAAAAAAGTTTTGATTCCTGATGAGGAGGTAGCACAGAATACCAGTAGCTCATGTGGCTGAAAAACCTTAGGTAGGACATTATGGAAATCTAGCCCAAATCTGTGAAATAGGGGGATGCATTATCACTACATTAATCATTAGGCATAATACTAGTTCTGTATGAGAGGAGTTGCTACACTGCCACCAGCAGCCCAACAAAAAAAACCCCAAAACAACAACAAAAAATTCTTTTTCTCTCTTTCCCTGCAGTTTAATTATCTATCCACAGATACATAATATTTTAAACTTGGATGAAGAGTCTAAGGCTGCTTTTATCATGGGCAGGCAGATGCACATTTCAGATTACCTCAGTGATATGTCTGCCTCTCATGAGCTATTTATTACAGATACACAAACTTCACACATCTCCAGGACAGATTTTAAGCCTGACTTGACTTTAGTAGTCTGACAGATTGTGATAAACCTACAGTAAACAGGAATCTTTGGAGCTGCTTTGTAAGTAGATAATTCACTTGATTGATTTGGTACACTGATTCTTAACTTATAGCATCAGAATGGAACTGAGAGATTGTCAGCAGCTTGAGCCTCTTCTGCTTTTACTGTGAGGGGTTTTAGGGCCTAATACAAATTGTTTCCTGAAGGGAAAGAGTGGTTATGAAACTCTGAGAATAAGTGATTTAGAAAAACAGTCTGAATTACTGGGCATGTTTTAAAAGTCTTGTATTCAAATATGATTGACTATGGATACCAAGTCCCTTTAGGCTGATTTGGTTTAAAACCAGTGCATAACAAGGTAATGTGCTATTAATATGAATTGATGGAGTTCAAGTTTATGCAAAGAAAAGTAAAAGCATTTTCACTGGAACTGCTGTTTTTCATCTTCCCTTATGTTTGCTAGTAGCTTTAAAATATACTGCATTAACTATGTCATAATAACCAGACCAGAATACAGACTCCATGAAATCTAAGAATTGAAGTGCCTAAACTACATTTCTATACAGATGTGCTGACCTCATCTCAACAGATACTTTCAGGTTTTGCCTGATTTCTTTCCTTTTTTTCAAAAATTGAATGAATTGACTTTTTTCTTTTTCTCCTTGAGAACTTTACAATTTTGCATTTAAAAACAAGAAATCCAAGCAGATCCACATTGCATTAACTGTCTGCATATAAGTGCATTGGGACTTCTTACACAGTTTGTGTTTTTCATCTTGTATGTGATGCTAGTGGGTGTTCAGAGCATACACAAAGCAGAATACAGTCTGAGTGTATTTCTAGTTAAATTACTACCTTCCAACCTGATTTCCATTTATAAAAACAGTGACAGCTTCATGAAAAGTAGGTTTCTCCTTTGAATCTAACATGACAAAAAAAGGGGCTTTTTGCCCATCAGCTCACAGTCTGTAGACCACCTCACTGCCTGAAATGGTGTTCTTGTGCTTTTGTTACAGCTTTGCTGCAGAGAAGGTGTTTCACACTTTCTCTTTGGAAGCTAAGATAGCATCTAAGTAATGATGCAGTGATTTCTGCTTTTGTTTCTTTACTACTCTTTTTGTTCTCCAAAACTGCTAATAGGAGTAGTGTCTGAAGAGCAGTAAAGGGACAGGGTTGCCCTCCTGTCAGAGGGCTTAGAGTGGCTGCTATACCACCACGCCACTGCTGCTGACAGCAAGGCAAAATGCTTTTACCAGTCCTGGCTCTACAAAGGTGCTTACTTGCTAGGAACATTTTAGGGCACTGTAGACAATCCATACAAAATCTGTATTATTTGAGTGTAGATTGCTTAGATGATCTGTCTGAATTTACCTGCCTTTTGTTCGAATTGTCATGCTTAAAGACAGAAAAATAAAAATACGTGAAAAGCCAATTCTTGTCCCAACATTCTCCTCTAGAAAAGCATGTAAGTCATTGGAACTGGAATCATTGCTGTAGCTCCCTATAAATAATTTCTGTGTTCAAAGACCTACAGTGTATTGTTCAGCCAGTTCTTTATAATTTAGTTTGAAATTCATCATAAAATATTAACTGCAACTATCTGAGGTAAATCTCACCATTTTTTGAGATGCTCAATTTTATTCCACACCACCAACCCAGGATGTTGTGTTTTTGAAGGAGAAAACCATCCATTCTGGTAATCTGAATTTGTCAGGATAAACTTAATCGGAGTGTTTTGAGGTTTGTTTTTCAATTCAATTTCAATTAAAAAAATCAATTAAAAAAATCTGAGTTTTGAGGCTTTTGTTTTTCAGATATTTGGAGAAACTCATTGCCTTGCTATTGCTCCAGCCAGCTCATGTGTGCCACCGGTGTAGAACTGGCTGCTGGTGTAGAACCAAGTGCACTACATCACTTCTATATGCTTCTTTAGGGAAACATTAGGATGATCATTGTGTCCTGTATTTAACTGTAAATGCTGTTTGAGGGCTGATTAGTCCGCTGTAGCCTTCTAACTTGGATAAACTTAAAAGCTTATGCTGTGTCACTGCCAAGTGAACAGGACTAGTTTCAACAGCCTTAATCCCCTGGCTGCTCTTCGGGTTCCATGTGGATGCAGGAACTGTTTTTACTGACAGTGGCATTTGCTGTTTCAAGGCTGTATTTGCACCTCTCCAGCTTATATTGGGCTTGTCAGCTTCCATGGGTGTATCTGTCCTGTTCTGCATAGAAATATACAATATAAATTCCCATCCCTTTGTTTCTCTCTCTGAGGTTATTGACTTTATGTTGTTAGTTGTCATCTGATGTTTCAGTACTCTATTTACAGTCCAGTTTGTGCTTAATTTTACTGAAGGCCCTGTGCTTGCCTGTGTGCTTCCTTGGTTCTTTAATATGAATCCCAAAGTTGATCCTTGGCCATCCTTGTGTTAGTGTTATTCCTTCTCTTAATAAAAAGGCTGTCATAGAATACCCTGAGCTGGAAAGGAACCACAAAGATCATCAAAGTCCCACTCCTGACTCAGCACAGGACAGCTCCAAGAATCACATATGTGCATTGTCCAAAAGTTTCTTGAACTCTGATGGACTTGGTGCTGTGGCCAGTACCCTGGGGAGCCTGTTCCAGTGCCCAACCATGCTCTGGATGAAAAAGCTATTTCAGATATGCAACCTAAATGTCCCCTGACACAGCTTCATGCCGTTTGGTAAGGAGTGTTCATTCTTTCTTCCTTAGTATTGTGGAACTTTCTTGATCTTTTCCCATATTTAGCCCATTAGCTCCATAATGAAGTCACATCCAAAATTTTACAGCCAAATTTTCCTTTTTTTGTATATATAACTTATATTTTTCACTGGGAATTTATTGAGATAATCTAATAATATTGGAAACTGTTGATCATAACTAATCCTGTGGCAGAGAGTGAGACTTATCTTTAACAAAAGTTCAAATTCTACGTGCAACTCTGATTCCACCCAAAACTGTTATTTTTTTAATTCAGCTTGTGTGTGATGCTGTTTTTTAACTTCTAGAGATTTTTGCCCAGATCCTTGTTTGTTTTGAATTTGCTGCTGAGCACTAAATTGAAGCATTGGCACCAAAAATAAAGTGCTTGTTTTTTTAGACTTTGTTTTTCAGGATTTATCTGATGTGGTCATGATTTAAAGTGGCCCTGTCCTGACTTTCAGGTACCCCTGAGTTCTCTGGGAAAGAAGGTGGTTGCAAGTCCCAGCTTTAATGAAAAATAACACATTTAGTGTAACTCTTTCAACTGGATAATATTTTTGTCTCTGAGCTTTTGTTTTATAGTGTAAACCTTTCCAATTCACATATTCTGAGTTCAAGAATGAAAGAAATCATTACTGTACTTCAAGGAACCATTCAAAGCCCTGAAATTTTTCTTTATAATTTAGAAGAGCTGTACATATGCTCTTCTAAGCTGGGCAACAGCAATTTATGTTTATGTTATTTTTAGAAGGGTAATACTAAGAACCTCAAGGAATACATGCATCTTTTGTTAATTTTGAAACCAAGGAAGTCACTCTTTTTGAATACATTTTAATTGTATCACTTGGGAATAAATTTAAATAAGATTCTGACATAATGATAAAGTTCACAGAGTTTACGTTGTCATAGTATGCATCTCTCCATCTGGGTATCCTCTTTCAAAGCAGCCATGTGCTCTTATCCATTTGACTGGAGCACAGCTGATGCGGGCTAATTATTTTTTCCTCCTTTTCATTGTATCACTCTGCTTTTTCTGCTGATTTCAGCTGGAGTTGGAGGTCAGTCTATTTATAGAGCCCACACTTTAATCTCAATGTCTCTTGTGAACTGTTGTATAATTTGGCTACTCCTGGGGATCTTTGCAGTGAGAATACATAATTTACTGACCATCTGCCTGCCTTTTCCTTTCCCTTTCATTACAAATGTGGAGAGGAAAAGCTGAAAAGGAGGCAGTCATATAATACGTGTGCAGAACTAGGTTGCTGACCAAGTTACATACTGCGTTTGTCATTCAGAAATCTGCTTTGTGCCGGAAGTTGGTGTTACAACGTGAAATCCAAAAGAGGGCTGGTCTGTGTCACATAGTACTGAAATTTTTATGATGGATTTTTTTATTCTTAAAGCAGTTGGTTGAGCTTTTTCATAACATTATTGTTTATTTCCCTACACCTCTATATTGCCTTCAGACAGTATCCAAAATCCCAGACTACACCTTACTTTGTGACCTGCATTCTTTTATTACAGGTCTGGGAAACCTCGTTCTGCCCCAACATGGAGTTACTGAAAGTCCTGAATGATCTGGCTGCAAGGGCTCAATTTAGTTTTATTTAGGCATGGTGTGTATGTCTTAATGTGAGAAAGATAAGAGCAAGATAAGATGCAACAGACACTAATGACACTAAATGAGATTGTATCTAAAAACCAATAGCATGGAAACTTTAATACAGCCTGGAAAGCAGCAGAGTGTGGTCCTTAGAGAAGCCTAGAGAATAGGCTTTTGGATCTGAGATTATTTTGAAGGACATCTGCGGCTGTGAGAAAGGAAAATTTTGTTCATTTGACTTCTTTATGTATGTTTTTAAATAGTTCCATCAAAGCTTCCTGACTTTAGAGAGCTCTAGAATGCTACCCTGCTGTAGAGAATAGGGAGCAGCTGAGTAGACTGGTTTTGCTTAGCCTGGTAAGAAGGAGGCTGAGATATTATTGTTCTCTACAGCTACCTGAAAGGAGTTGGTAGTGAGTTGAGTGTGAGTCTCTTCTTACAGGTAACAAGAAGAAATAGCTTCAAGTTACACCGGGGAGGTTTAGATTGGATATTAGGAAAAAGATCTTCACCGAAACAGTTACTGAGCGTTGGAACACGCTGCCCAAGGAAGTGGTTGAGTTACCATCCCTAGAGGTATTTAAAAGTCCTTCAGACATGGTTTAGTGGTAGACTTGGCAGAGTTAGGTTACTGGTTGGACTCAATGATCTTAAAAGATCTTTTCTACTTTAATGATTCTATGCTTCTATCCTGTTTTCATTCTCAGTGCAGTGATCTTATAGGACCCAAATGTTGGCCCATAGTTCAGGTGGGCTCATATTTCCCTGAGGTTTATACACGGATGGATGCTCTCCATGTTGATACTCCTGCCTTTTTGGCTGAAGTTATAATACCTCCATATAAAAGTGACGGATCATGATGTGTCTGCAGAGTGATGTTTCACGTGGGAGATTTCAGTAGGTTTAGGTGGGATGGACTTATTCTTCACCATCACATCTAAAGGTGATCTCTTAAACCCTTTCAGGGACCTTATATCCAATCTCACGAATTGCAGTTTTAGTCTAAAAATATATGTATGCAAAATCAGACCTAAGGTAGTTTTTTTGCTCTGGTGAATTTTTTTCCCAGTTGCTTGTCATGCTGTTGTACGTGGTTATAAACTACTTAGCTATGAGCTCTTAGGGGCAGGAAATACATCTTCTGTTGTATTTGCAAAGAGTGGTGAGAACCTTACCTAGGTCTCTAGGTGCCATTGCAATAAAATAATCATAACGATAGGTCTCTGAACAGTAGTAAGTCTGACACAGTTGAAATGATCTAGTAGCTTACATTGGAGTGAAAGTTTCATTTGAAGTGCAGAGAGAGCAGAGCATACTTAGTTATATTTTGTTATCTTTTGTTATCTTTTGTTTAGAGAAAATATTAAACATGGCTTGTCACTGAACTTGGCTGGGGCTATCTTCGTGCAGCTTTTTTTTTTTTTTTAAACCAATTATCCTGCAATATGGAGTGTTTTGATTTAGGCAAGCTTTTTAAAGATCATCATTCATGGCACATGCACTGAAGAGCAATTTAAAATTAAAAGGCTGCTTTAGACTTTTAAGAGCACCTGGATCTTATTTTAGAAGCAATTGGAACTCTGGGCCAGCACCCTGTAGGGTAATTTAAATTCTTCTTTATTATTTTGTTTGAGTACTTGGTGAGGAATTGATTTGAGTAGCACGGTGCTGAGCTCTTCAGATTTTGAAGTACTTCCAATTCCCAGTCACATTTAGCTGCAGATCATGATCTTCTCCTCTTGGTCCCACAAAGCCAGACATCTTAAGAATACCAACCAGACAAAGAAATGAATCTAGACTCTCTTGATTTATCAAATATTTGATTTCAGGTATTTCCTCTCTTTCGTTTATTCATAGAAGAATTTCCTTAGGATAGAAAGGAAAGAAGTTCTATTCCATAGAAAGGCATTTAAAAGTTTCAAAAGAAAAATAAATACAGACATAAAGTCGCCAGTTGTACCATATCTGTTCAGCATTTGAAGAAAGTATTTTCGTGAGTAAAACAGTCATAAGCACTGAAGCAAATTCTGTGTATTGGTTTATCCAGGGTAAAAGGGCATGGGGGGAAGAAAAAAATCCTTTATTTATATTCAATACTCCATTTGGGACTATCGTCTGCCCTGTGCCCCATGTGAGACAGCAGACCTTGTTGAATGAGGTGACGGGAAGGAGGGCATCATCATGTAACAGAGGCTTATCATTATTAGTAGGCCAAAAGAGAAACTGTGGCTGCACAGGTAGTCTCCATTCTGGAAAGGACTACCCTGAGCACTTGGCTTTGAACCACAAGTCTTTGTTGTAATGAAGATTTTCTGGATATTTTGAAAGCCCTGTGCAAAGAGTGGAATATAATGATGCTTTACTCATACAGACACAAGACAGCCATGTTCTTTGTTAGCTATATTTTCAAAATTACAAAAACATGGCAATATCCGTTCTCAACATGACATAGTAGGTGTCTGAAGTGCAGGGATTAGTGATTTTCATTCCAGCTCTCCATAGAGTACTCAGCCCCTTATGGACATACACAGATGGGGTTGTGAGCAGCCTGGGCTCTAGCAGTGAGTCATTAAGTCACTGGAAATTCCCCGGGTCGTGAACCGCCAGTGAGAACCTTTATAATATGGTAGTTGTAATACAACAAGAAGCTGCCAAGAGGCAGCTCATGGTAACAGATTGCAACTACTTGTGGTGGAGCTCAGAGATGGTGTGGGGAAGTGTACACCAATATAGAGAGGTTTTATAAACTGGAACTGTGAAACAGTGAGCATGACATTAAAGAGCATCACCATTTCCCTATACTGGGTGGATTTCTTAAAAGAGACTAGAGAAAGCTGATAATTTTTTTTTTTTTCAAAAAGCTCAGTGTATTTTTGCTTTTGTGTTGAGATAAATAAAACATCATAAGATACATTAGAGATTTCACTGGAGTGTGGAGGAGGAGAATGTAAAGTCTGAATATTTTGTTTTCTGTCTGAATCACTAATGTGCTACCAGTCAGTTTAATTAGAATAATTAGTCATGAAATATATAATTGGTGTGAATCTTGCTGCAGTTTATATAGAGAGCTTTTGAAGAGAAATATGGTTATTTGATACTGATCATGCAAACATTTCTGCATGCTCTTAACTCAGTGTGCATGAATCAGTGGTATCCCATTGACTGTGGAAAGCAAGCTCTCCTCTAGCTAAGGGGCTTTCTCAAACTGAGCTTCATCAACGGGCAGCATTTCTCTGTGACCATGTGCTTTGTGGCAAGTCCACTGTTTTAGGGATTCCTTCAGTGAGGGACTGCTTTCACCCTTAAACAATTACTAGTTCTTGCAGAACAGTAACTTTGAATGACCAAGTGGTGCCATGCCCTCTGTGGCTTGATTTAAACGTATCTTGCTCTCTAAAAGGTTGCTTCTCTCTGTGAGAAGCACACTCTGTTGTGCCCTGCTGTGGGGAAATGACCCAATTGTAGTAATCATGTGGAAGAGCATGTTCTTGCTTTCTTGTGGACTATGCCAGATCATTTCCTGGATCAGGTTTGGCTTGTGGCTGTGCATGCACCTTTTGAAGCTTGTGAGAAGTGAGGATGGGAAATTGCTGGTGCTGTGTGGAAGAATGGGCCCCGGTGGGTTAGACTTGTCTGGATTTAGGTAGTTTAATTTTTCCTTGAAGAAAAACTGGAAAGAATCAAGCAATTATTGCAGATATTGACAAGTGCTACCACTTGGTCCTCTCTTTTCTGAGAAAGTAACAGTAAAAGACTTGTAACATTAAGAGATTTGTTCTCCTTACCTTATTTGTCTCTTAAGTCAAAATTATTTCTTACCCTGAGATTATGTAACAGGCAGCCCTGCTATATATGTAATATTTTCTGCTTGTAGGATATACTTATGTTTTTTGGTCTAGTCTGATAGTCTAATCGACTGTAGCAGTAGATTCTGTACATCAGCTTTGTAAGAAAACTTACAGTTTTCATTATCTTTAACCAGAAAGAAGAATTGAAAGCTTATGGACTTCCTTAACTATTTTTATGGTTCTTCAGTTAATTCCATTTCTCTTTTTGGCATGTGGTACAGGGTATAATATAAAAATATGTGATTCAGCAAAAGCTGTGGAAGGATTTCTGTTACTGTGGTGTACAGAACTGCAGGTACTGCAAAAAAGACCGAAATAAAAAAGAATGGAATACTGTGTATTGGCAAGGTAGGATTGTGTCACCCTGTGCCCTTTCTTATTGGTTCACAAAATTAATTGTGGTGTTCCCCTGAGTATTCTGTGTGCCATAGAAAATCTGTGAAGCTACATCATATACATCATGTTATAAATATATATATATGTTAATATATATAATAAGTTAGAGGGAGGAGTTGATTTCTTTTTTTTTCCTAACCTGCCCTCCTTAGCAAACATTTGTGTCTTACTAAACCAAGACAAACATTTTTACTGTTAACTGTGAATTCATAACTTACAGAGAGAAGATGTTCCTGAATTGTTGTGCTGTCTTCTGGTTTGGTAGTGTTGGCTCTTGTGTCTTGACATATTTGAAAGTCCCATAGTATAGGCTGCATTGTATACTCTTTGTTCTTGATCAAGCAAGCAAATATTAGTGAATTTCAGATGGATTAAAACTAGCATCAGACAGAGTTTCAAACTCCTTAAGTGGAACAACAAAAGACACAATAAGGTATGTCTGCAATCAATGCCATGACCCAAATTTTTTGAAGTCTAGCTAATCTCTTAAGGATGCTAAATGGATGATAGCACAACATTTCTCTCTTGTTGGCCAGAAAGTTTAAATAGTTCAAATTAGTGCTTTTCTCCCAAGTAACAATTGATAGGATGAGAGGAAATGGCCTCAAGTTGCACGAGGGGAGGTTTAGACTGGATATTATGAAAAACTTCTTCACCAAAATGGTTACTGAGAATTGTAACAGGAGGGCCAGGGAACTGGTGGAGTCACCATCCCTGAAGATATTTATTAAGAGACCTGTAGAGGTGGTACTTAGTGACAGATTCAGTGGTGGACTTGGCAGTGCTGAGTTAACAGTTGGACTTGATGGTCTTAGAGGTCTTTTCTAATGTAAATGACTCCATGATTCTATAAATTTATCTGAACTTCTGTATAGTCTATTGAATACTGATCAGACAATCAACCTATCAGAATTTATATTTTAAAAGACTGTGAATATAATGGCGGTGTGTGTCAAATAACTGTTCGATTGCATTCCTGTGCAAACCATATCTTTTCCTAGCCCAGTCCTTCTCTAAATCTCACCTTTGTGGTCCTTGTGTAAATAAAATCAACCAGCGAAAAACCTCGTATCGTGAACCTCATGCAGTAGAGTGTCAGCTTTTTTCCATAAAATGCCATGGATGTCTGTGATATTTTATGTGGTTAGAAAACAAACAAAAAACCCCCCAAAACCAAACCAAAGCCCTTATAATATTCTACTACACCTGACAGGTTCTCTAGGGTTCTCACAACATAAATTACTGCACACCTCTTCAGTTCCTTCATTCTGGTGAATGTTCCATGTCCCAGCTCAAAGCTTTGCATATTTGACTGTGTTAACTGTTGCTTCTGGACAGCTGCTCAGAAGCTCTGGACAAAGCTGCAAAAAAACTCATGTAGATGTGTAGAAAGGAGCAGGAGCTCTGAGTTTCTATCAACTCAAAGTGAAAGAAAAATAAAGCAGAGGAGTAGAAAACAGAGTATTTGGGTTTTTTATGCACTTCACAAAGTGTTAGCAAAATCCTTGAACAAGGAAAGCCAGAGACTTATGAGGAAGCTGTTATCTTAAAATATTTGAGAGGAAAACACTTCTCTTTCTACATTTAAGAACTACTGAGTGCTTTGCAAGCAGCCATATGTTGTAACATTTTGGCTGAAAGAGAAGTATGTGTTTGTGTGTTTTTATAGTTTTGTATAAATGTTTGAAAAATGTAATGAGAAAATTGACATTTCCCTTTTCTAAAAAAAACCACAAAAAACAAGACATCTCCTATCTAAGCTTTGGCCAGCTATGTCCCAAACTATCTAATTCCTTCAGGCATTTTAGAGAGGAGGGTAAGCATCACTCCTTTGTACCAATGCATGCAGAACTGAGAATTATATAGGATTGAGAATTAAAACTGGTCTGGATTCTAGAGTTCAGTGCCTTGACCCAGAAGGCTTGTCTTTCTGTTTATCTGTCTAGCTTATGTACTTTTTCATATAACATTTGTTTATCAGTTCATTTATAGTTGTACCAGCTCTGTGAGGCTAACAAGTATTGTTGTGCTCTTTATATAGATGTAGACTCCAAGAACAGGTGATTCAAGTGAGTGCCCAAGGTTATACATGTATCTGTCGAATGAAAGGGACTGAATAAAATTTACTTAAATCTCATGTAATAACCTTAACTTTTTAGGCCTTACCCATTTGCTTGAGAGAAAGCCAGAGACAAAAACAGAGGGGGGAAAAAGGGAAAAAAAGAAAAATAGGGGTTATCTTTTTTCAACCTTGAAGGCTGGTTTCCCATTTTGATTTCATAAAAAAGTCAGCTTTTTTCAATGCTAATTTCATAAGTGGTACTTTTTTTTTCTAGCAGATTACAGTTTTTCAGAGAAATTCTCTCATTTCACAGAAAATGAGTTACATTGAGCAGAGGAGAAAAAAAAATAAAGGAGGGGAAAAAAGAGAATGCTATGAATGGATTCTCCCTCTGTCCCGAAGAATTTCCTGCTTGCACCTGCCAGTGTCGTGACTTGGTATTAGTCCAGGCTTCAAAACTGGCTTAGTAGGGTCTTATCTTAGCTCTTTCTAGGATGGGTGTTGTGTATTCAGAAAGAGCACCAACTCATGCTGGGAGGCATGGGGGAGCACATAGTGGCATTTCTAGCAATAAGCTTGTCAAAATAAACAGTCTCACTTTTAAAATATGTATCTGGAATGTGTTGCCTCCTAATGCATATTCATGTCCTAAATGCAAATATCTCCCTTTGCTGCACATATTGTGGATGTTTGCCCTCTCTATTTGGGTTGTGTATCATATGGCATGTAAATAAGAGATGACAAGTTGTGTAATAACTGGAGGAGGGGAGGAGAAGAGGAGGTAAAGGGATTTGATTTAATAAGAAACATGCATAATTTACACACACAGCACTATTCCACTCTGGTTTTGCATATTTTAATTGCAAGTCCTATGGCTTCATGCCAACCAGTATCTTACAAATAATAGTCATTTAGTAGCCTTAAATGTAAGATTTCTCAGATGAACTTCACTTTCTAGAATAAGCATCCTGCAGTGGTTTAGATTGATACTGAAGTTTATTGTTTTTTGCAAGGTGAAAACAGACATGTCACTTTGGGTAGATATATCAGATATACAGTATAAGCAAGAAGATGTGTTTCAGGTGATGCTTTTATCACACCCACAAGTGTGAAATACAAATTATTTTAGAATAGATTTTTTTCTCTCTGACCTGTAAATGGTCTAAGCTGAGGGCACAAACTAATATTAGTATACTGAGGTACCCAAATATCCATAACTGTTCGGCTTTGCAATGGTGGTGGCATAAAACTAAAGGGTAGTTTCAGAATACTTTTTTTTAATCACTGGTGTTTGTTCCTGTCATTCCAGGAACTGATCTTGTGAAATGGGTTCATTTTTGACACGGTAGTTAAAGTCATGACTGGGAATAGCCAGCTAAGTGTAGCCTGCTTAGGCCTGAAGGAACAGATGACTCTCATCTTGGAAAGTTAGACCTAAATAAACATCTTACTACAATGAAAGCCTGTGGCACAAGAAGACCAAATGTTGAGTTGCTTCCAAGACTTTCGGTATGGATTTAGTACATGTGCATATCCTTTTGCATACAGGAACTAAAATTAATGTAAATAGGCAGAAAGTGGAAAAGATACTATGAGTTGTCATTTAGGAAAGCTTCACAATCAGTGAAAGACTTCACGGGATATCAAATCCAGTCCCAAAATACCACAGGGACTTGTGCCTTATAATCAAGAAGAAAAGAAAGAGACAAAAATGGCAGAGAGATTCGGAGGGGTGGCACCAAGAAAATACACAGGACAGATGAAGTTTCTGCATGGAAAAGCTCAAGCTGCATCTTGTTGTGGAGACACCAGTGCTTGTGTGAGTGGATAACCATGTCGTGCTGCACTGGCTCCCTGGACCTTTGTTGTGTCTTCTGGAGTATCTTGCCTCTGTCTGTGGGCTTTGTAAGCAGACTCATGGTTTGCAGACTGGCTTCCAATAACCAAAGAAACCTCTCCATGTGCCCGCCAAACCCAGCCCAGCATTTCAGAAGCTGCTTCTGACCTGGGTTGAAAATGGATTCTGCAGTGAGACAAACCCATAAAGTTTGAATGTTATTTTGGATCCAAATTCTGCTAGAGTTTGTGGGCTCATTATCTTGTTTTTTACTTTGTTTTAAACATGTGCTCAGCTATAATTACTGTAAAATTTCCTTTTTTTTTTTTTTTTCTTAGACATGAGTATTTCAGGCAAGTTGCAGAATTCAAAAATCTGATTGGGCCACTGAAATTAGTAGCAGTGCCTCAAATTTGTTGTGATATGGGTAGAGATATAGCTGAATAAAAGAGTTTTTTGCAAGAAGGTAGCAGTTCAAGGAATGTGCTTCAGTGGACCATTCTTCTGCCACAAAATGAAGCCTTGACTGAGGAGTTTCTGTGGCATTGCAGTCCTGACTGATGCAGGCCTTCATTTTACCTCAGGTGTATGCCAGTTGTCTGGTGCAGTATCTTAAGGCATGTTCCCTGTAGTTTTGTCCCCTCTTTATATAGCATGAGGAGGAGGGAGAAAGACAGTGCTCCGAAACACCTACTTTTATGTTTCCTTCACCCATCCATGCTACCTCTGGGTCCTAGGCTGAATCCCAGGGAGGAAAAAAAAATCCCGTTGGTTTTTGGAGGCAGTTCAACTGCGTGTAGTCTGAGTAAATATTGGAGGGAGAGGTTTATTTTATTGCCATTTTCTTCCCATACAAGTAAAGTTTTTCAAAATCCAGCTCTCTTGTGTGAATTTCATTAAAAATGTTAATATCCTATATTACAGGGGTAGGGAATCTTTGTTGTTTCTTTCTTCCCACTCCCTAAACTAAATAGCAGAAGGAGAACCAGGCGTAAGCAACAACTAAGGTTTGCCTCCTTCTCATGCATAAGCCTTAATGATGAAAGACAATTCTTGTCAAAAATAAGTCTTGTTGCCTATAAAGCTCTCTGCAAGGACATGAACCATTTTATGATTCAACTTATTGAGAAAACCAAGTTGCCCGTTGCTCCACACATTTTTATTTCCATGCTGCTTATGTAAACACATGCAGTCTTTAGAGCAGTATGTTGTAGATGCAGTTCCCAGTTGGGAATCACTAAACAGACAGAAATGGAAATAATTAGCAGTGATTTTTTCCCTCTCACTCCATACTACCTTCTCAAAAGAGAGCAAAACAAGCAGCAAAGAAGTGCTGCTCTCCAAATATGTACCTAGGAACTTGTCTCCTGAAGGCTTTTAAATAAATATGGAAAAGAGTAAAATTTACTCTTCTGGATTATGGAATGGGTTTCTGAGCAATGAAATACTTCTTGTGTCTTGAGTACCTTTCATCAGTTTTTCTGAAAAAAATACGATGTGCATGAATACGTACTGGAACTTTATCTTAAAAAATTAAAAAAGGAATTAAAATTGGTTTGTATGTGGGTGCTGACTTTCTGGGTTTTCTCCATTTTAAGGTTTTGTACTATTCAAGTTTCCTAATCACCCATTTGAATAGATAAAAATGTATTCTGGGTAGATACAAAAGCTCTAGTTCTCTGACTACCTCCCTTGACTGAAGAGGAAAAGTAATCAAATACTAAGTTCTGATTCTTGGTGCCAACTGAGTAGAGAGGGACTGGATGCTTTGCAAGAAGGACGGTCAGTTAAAGGGCAGGATCTGAATTTGGTAGATTTTGTTCTGGAAATAATTGCAGTGAAGGGTGGTGTTTGGTTTAGGAGGAGGGTGCTTTCCTACTGCTCTGCCGTTGTCATTTTGGAAAGCTTTATACTTGCCTTGCCTTGCCTTGTCAATGTGAGAGAGTTGGGAGTTGCTGAAGTGCCAGCTAGCTTGCCCCTTGCAGGACAGGCTGGCATACAGTGGTGGTCAAGCTCTTCTGTTGCTGGGGGGGGTCTTGTGACTCTGAACAGTGGTGCAGGGTGGCTGTAGGTCCTGAGGCCAGGGAGGATCTTCAAGGCCAGCTAACTGGTGAATGGAGGCTATGAAATGTGACCTGTGCCAGGTAACAACCTCTCTTCCTGCTGTAAGGGCATTCCCTGTAGAAAAATAACCATCTGGTGCTATTGAGAGTGTATCTTTGGCATATCAGCGCTGTCTGGAGGTAAGGCGGTCGACAGGTAAAAATATTATAGTGGTCACCTAGTGGAATCCACTCTACCGAAGCCTCTCTACAGCTTCAGTGTACAGATGTGTACAGATAATATATGGAACAACTAAAGTAGCCTGATGTTTGGAATTGAAAAGAAAGGAAAATCAAGGACTGGTCATTTAAGCAGTTGATTGAAGAAGCTGATGGCAGAAAACTTGGGCTTCCTGCCCTTTTATTATACCATATGTATGCTGCCATGGTTTCACACCTGTCAACTGGAATTCAGGTAATTCTGTAGCCTGATACAATGCCAGGGATTCTTTTGCAAATAAATACCCGTTTAAACTAATACAGGGGAAAATGCACTAGCTCAAGAAGTGCATCCATATGAGGCTTTGTGAGGTTCAACAAGGCCAAGTGCAGGGTCCTGCACCTGGATCTGGGCAACACTTGGTATAAATACAGGTTAGGGGATGAAGGGATGATGTAGCCCTGTACAGAAGAACTTTGGGATGCTGGTGGATGAGAGGCTGGACATGAGCTGTCAGTGTGCGCTTGCAGCTGAGAAAGACCAGCCATGTTCTGGGCTGCATCAAAAGAAGTGTGGGCAGCAGGTTGAGGGAGGTGATTCTCTCTGTGTTGAGGTGACCCCTCTGAGCTGCTCTGATGAGACCCCCACCTGCAGCAGTGTGTCCAGCTTAGGAGTCCTTCGTACTGTTTGAGCAGGTTCAGAGAAAGGGCCTCAAAACCAAGTTATAGAGAATACTTCTTCTCTGAAGAAAAACTGAGAGACTTGGGGTTGTTCATCCTGGAGAAGAAAACGTGCTGGGGAAACCTTGTTGCAGCCTTTCAATATTTAAAGGGTGCTTGTAAGAAAGATCAGGACAACCTTGTTAGTAGGGTCTGTAGCGATACGACAAGGTGTAAAGGTTTTAAATGGACAGTTGGTTTAGATTAGATAAAAGGAAGAAGTTTTTTACAATGAGGATTGTAAAAGACTGGAACAGGTTGCCCAGACACATAGTGGATGCCCAATTACTGGGAACATTCAAGGTCAGGTTGGATGGGGTTCTGAGCAACCTGATCTAGGTGAGGATGTCCTTGCTCATTGCAGGAGGGTTGGACTAGATGACCTTTAAAGGTCCCTTCCAACCAAACTGTTTAATGATTCCATGAAAATATGTGTTTTTGTGGGGGAAGCAAGTAGTGCAATAAGGTCATTTTTTCTATTGCCTCCTAAAAGCATTTCCTTTCACATCACTCTTATCTTTGTTGGCCTTCCATCTTTCCTAGACACAACTTTTTCTTCAACACTTGCATTATTTAAAACCTTTGGGTGACCACAGACACTGCTCACAGACTGGAGATGTGGGGAGGAGAGATAGGAAGGAAGAGAGAAGAGCAGTTACCATATTCAGTGCATATCCAGAGCATTACAGCTGCATCTTTTGTGCTGAAAGAGCTTGAGAAATCACAGTTTGTCAAACATTTACAATCTGTGTGGCGTAAAGTTGTCTGCTTGTGCATTACCAGGGTGCTGTGCTTCTCTGGCCTTCCAGTCTGAGACTTGATTTAACCAGGAGGCTTCAGCAGTGTGAGCAGCAAACTTTAGGGCTGCTGGTCCAGTGCCTTGTTGACATTAGTCATGCAGTGTGTAGCTCTGGCTCTTTAGAAATCCTAACTGCTGTTTGGCACAGTGTCTTACCAAGAGGATGCATAAATCAGATAAACTCTCACTCCCCTAGCAAATGAGAGTAATGGATGATTTACACTTACAGTGCTATATTGGTATTTTTCAAATTGACTCCTGTTTGGCTTTCAAATCCTTAATTTGGGTTTTATACTTGGTTGCTATTAAATATCCTTTTATCACCCCAGCAACACTGTCGGACCAATTTCTCGCTTGTCTTCCTCCTACTGACATGGAAATATAAGTTCACTGATCTATTTATCATTCCTTCCTGAATAGTTTCCCAGGGTGTATTCTTTGGAAATCAGCCAATTCATTGTACAGTGTTGTAACTACTGGAATCTAAGTAAATATGAAATACAGTTCTCCTAGATAAGGCTCCGTGCTGCAGGAGATTCCTGCTGTGGGCAGAGTTTTAGTGGCACAGATTCAAATACATCCATGTTTCTAAATGAATGCATCCACTTCAGTCTCGGAAGTGCTGTAAATCTATTCCAAGTTGCTTTGTGACAAACATGCGTGTTTCAGAGTTTTATGAAAAGGGGCCAAAGGCCAGCAGAAATGGGCTACTAAATCTTCTTTCAGTAGGTTTCTTCAACCTCATCACTGTCATATCTAGCAGTATGGAATGGCAAAGGCCAACTTAATAACAAAGGGCAGCTAACTAGGAAAAAGGATGTGTTGTGTTCCACAGGAAAAAAATCATAAAATATGTTGTTTTTCTTAATGCCAGTCATTAATTTCCTGACATAATGACTCCCCATTTTAAATTTTTTTTTCTTTTCTTCCCTTTGTGTGGAGAAAGTAGGAAAGAGTGTATCTGTAAGGTCACAAAATAATGTAAATCTTGAGCTGTTGAATATGTACCTATTTTAAAACAACAACAAAATCAACAACGTGTGATTTTTGAAGCCAGCATTAGTATTTCAGATTCCAAGGACTGACTTGCAATTCTTTACAGACTTCATCTTAGTGAGGCAAAGGATGAGCGAATTTCAGCTCCTACTTGTCTGGTGTTCTGATCAAGCAAGATTTAGCAATAGCTGGCATCTTTACCCAGAATTGACTTCAGCTTTGCATTCTCATTCTCAGCTCTCTGAATGTTACGCTTTCCTGTAGTCTTCCCTTTGCCTTTGCTGTCCTCAATGGCAGCTATTCAATTTTTTTTTGACAAGATGAACACCACTTGGGTTAGACATCGGTGCTTCTGTGCCGAGAGGGTTTCACAGTTCAGTTCATCACAGTGCTTTATACTGTAATCAGCCCACCGTGAGCTGCTAACAGCACACTCCACTATTAACAAAATCACCACTACGACTATAAACACCCTTTCATGCTTCCATGCTAAAAACTTGTTTTCAGTTGCTCACAATTTTGCAAAACCCCTTCTGTTTGAGTTGGCATGCTACAAGATAGGTATACACCTCCTGGGGAATTATTTTGTATGGAATTTGGGCAGAACCCCCTCAGTCATTTAATGACTAGACTAGGGCAAAGTATGCTGTTATAAATTCAGCATTCAGAATCAAACCTGAGCTGCACACCCAAGATGTGAGCTGCACCAGCCCCAGCACAGTGACTTTACCTGCATCTCTGCTCCCAACACACCTTCTGTCAGGAAGAATTAATAATGTAGTATGTTGTCCTGCCTATCTTCAAAGATGCATTCACTTCTTTGGGTAGAGACAATGCCTCCCACCAGCAGTTTGGTGAAAGGGATGCCCGTTCCTGTCTGTGGGCAAATCTACCCATATTTAGCAAACTAATGAGCATGTTTTAAACTGTAAGCTTATGTTTGATCAAGATTTATTAGATTTTAGTAGATAATCTTGTCACCAATTGTAGAGAATTTAAATATCACACATCTCACAAAACCCGATGAAATTGTTACCCCTGCTTTGAGAGCCCACTTTGAATAATGTACAGTGAATGAGATAAGGGGGTCACACATTGAACAAGGAGAAGAAAGCAGATAGCTGCTCATTAAGTGAGCATCATCTATTCTGTGTGCTGAATGATGCAAAGGTTAGGTTAAAAAGTGAGGATTTGAACACGTAGTTAAGGACTGTATTATAAAGCATGTGGACAAAAGGGCCAAAATTAGGGTTGTATAGGCAACCCTGAGAAGCAGAGAAGCTTTAGTAATGCTTTCCTAATTCAAGGGGTGTGTATGTCTATTTAAGCTGTGTTACATAAAAAAAGTTAATATGCTGAACATTTTATATTACATTTTTCCTTTTACGTGCAGGCAAATATTAATTCTGCATCATATCAAATGGAAATACCAACAAAAAGAAAACTGGATAGTTATGTCCCTACTGCTCTGCAGTTTCAGAGTTCTAAGTCAGGTCTTTAATTTTCATCATACTTGTAGGAATTTGCTTGTCTTGGAGACTTCTCTTCCTCTTTCCAGCTTTGATAAAGCTTACCAAAGCCCTCTAAAGCTGATCAAGAGGCACTTGCAGAAAGGGACAAGGCTGTGACAGCAGCAAGTTTTGAATGGCTGTGGGGTTCCTGTGTAGCTGCTGGTTGTTGAGGTTTGTTTTTCCCTGACTGTGTTTAACTCTTTTCCTCCCTTGACTTCTCCAGACCTGGAAGCAAGGAGACACAAAGTTATCTCATCCTAAAGGAGGGATGCCCAGTATCTGCCTGGCAGAAGTGATGGCTTTTTGGCCTTTCCAGAGGGGATGGTTAGATACCAATCTCACACATGGACAGTTAACTGAACTACCTTCAATCTCAGGATAAATCCCGCCCCTGTAGACACAGTGTTCCTGCCTTCTGTGGCTTCTATGGCTTCTGTGCCCATCATCTTTGGAACTGAGAACTGAAAAATTACTTTCCAAACAGGTTTAAGTTGGTATATTTTTCCCCCATCTGTTATATTCTCAGTTCTTTCTTCAGGAAAAGGTATTTCCTTTTAAGTAAATGTCACTTATTTCTCCACCTTGTAGCGTGGTATTTGAGAACACACACACAAAAAAAAGACTCTGAAGAATGTGTGATATGTTAATGGATGTCTTTTTATTATGTACTTCTCACCATTAGCGAACATCCTTTAGTTTCAGGGATAAAACAGAAACTTAATATATTTTTTGTCTTTCTTCTGGTGAGCATTCTTCAATCCCCAGTTGAATTTTTTTTTTTTTTTAATTTTTCCTGACTTCAGAAATAGCTTTATTGCTTTAGACACTCCTGCACAAATAGCAGTAGAGTATCAAATTAACCTTAAAATAGCCCTCAAACTGATTTAGGAAATCAGGAACTGTTTGAGAGACATGCATTAAAATGCAGGGCCCTTGTGTTTTAGTAAAGTAAAATAGTATTTCAAGAGATGAGATTTTTAATAAGATTTTTAAACCTACATTTTCTGAGTTTTTATCTGTATGCTTCATGTGTACAATTTTTGCAAACTCTTTTTTTCTAATTATTTCTAGTTATTTTTTTAGCATGCTAAGAGAAAGAATTGTATAAACAGAATGAACTTTGTGACTAGGAAGAGTAGGATCTTACCCTTTCAGCTGCATGATCTGACTGCTTTTGTGGTGCGTGCAACATCCATTTTTTGATTTAAAAGCTTGGCTGCTCATACAGCGCAGCACAGGCTTCCTAAACATCTTATCTGCCCAGATGAGAGAAAAAAATGAGCAAGAAGAGTTGTAGCATTTAGGGGAAAGAATTCTTGAGGGCCAGGGATGTGACTGTAAAACACGCAGTGTGGTTTTGATTACATTTTTTAATTCATGGCATTTTATTACAGGACATCTTGTTGATGCTATAAGATCTTTTCTTAAAATTAACCA
>JAWWLV010000088.1:43169076-43201400 GCA_035041135.1 Platyrinchus mystaceus | reverse complement strand
TTTTTTAAGAGTAATCATTTGAGCTGTGCTTTTTTTAATGCAAAAACTTGTAAAAGTGAAGGTTTCATGAGTAATGGTCTTTTTTTCCTGCACAGCCTCAGTCTTTCAAACATACTCTGTCCATTGGTGTATGTTTAATTGAAATTAATGAGATCTTTTCTTACACATCCAGTGGCAATAACATGCTTACAGAAGGAATTTTCTTAAGACAAAGTAACTTTACTTTCCCACTTATAAAACTAAGTCAGGCAGCCGCATTATCAAATCTTATGGCAACAGAATATATGTGAACAGGTGCAAGGGAAAGGTAGTGTGGTCTAAGTGGGTTTACTTTCTTTAGGCAGTTAGGATAATTTTGACTTGATTTTAATTGTGCAGAGAAGGATTGGGTACCACTGAAGGATTTTATTATACCAAGACTTGTTTCCTTTTCCCTTTTTCTGCCAGGCAAAAAATGTGGACAGTAATGTGGGTTAAAATGTCAAGAATGAAGTAGTGATACATGGAAAACTTTGAAGGATGCTTACATTTACATGAATATGTCTCTCAGAATTTTTTCAAGAGGAAAGAAATGAATAAATGTGTAATAAGTTAGACAATTAGTACCTTTAAAGTAGTTACAATATTTGGGTGTTTGAAACAGCAATTGTCAACAGTTGGCAACTAGCTCTTTTATTTTTCCCCATGACTTCCCATTAAAAAAAAAAAAGGAAAATCTAGATTGAACGGCATTTGCTAATCTTCTTCTGTTGGCTGCGTAATATGCTCTCTGCTTTTATACTGGAATTTCTGATCCTTTGTGTCATCACTTTATGTGACAGTACTTGGAACTTTCAGCCAGCCCAGAGTCTGGTTTTGATTGCTTTCTTGTAAATCTGACATTTAAAATAATTTACCTTTAGAAGTGTTGCACCTTTAGCGGTTTTCAGTGGCAGTAATGGGCACCGTGCTATACTTTCTTTAGTCTTTTTCATACACTGTCTGCTCTTTGAGTGACAGAGATGAGGCAGTCAGAATGATAATAACAAGAGACAATAACAGTGATTACGGTGGAGTGCTCCATTATGAAGATTCTTTTAGGAGCAGGACATGTAAAATGGAAGGTATTATGGTTTTCATTTTGTGATTTAGTTCGGAGTATGTTTCGTCCTCTTGTTGCGAGGAGTGTAGGACTAGTGAGCTGAAACTTCAGTACTACTGCTTATGATATTGAAATTAAGCATGATGAGGGGCACTAGTGCAGTTTTGCTGATGACTGTTGGGCTCCTGAGAAATACAGTATTCTATTTTGTTCAGACAAAAAAGCTATATCCATCCTCCAGAAACTGAGGGAAGACTCTACAATCCCCTACTAGTCTTTGATTATGTATCCAAACCACAACTTTTATACTGCTTTGTAACCACTAAGCACAGCACCATTATCTCCAAAGATGGTTTGGATCAGCACATATTAAAATAATAAATATAGAACTGGGGTTTGACACTGCCAGTCTCAGGATTTCTCATCACTTGCCATTGCCATCCTTCTTGTCTTGCACTGAGTGCGTTGCACTGTCTGTCGCTATTGCAGTTCTAAGTTGTACGTTGTTGGTATCTGATAGTCTGGAAAAAATAAATCTGTCGATTTTACATTTTTGGTCTGGTCATATTTCTGTGAAAAAAATGTATGCCAAGTTTGCTTTCATGAGTCACGCTAGGAACCGTAACATTGCAGGCATTTTCCCTCTTTCAGATTCCAAAACTCAATTCTCTCTGTGTTGGCACTCTAGGAAAAAAAACGTGTTTCATCTCCTCTTCCCTGCTGAGGACACGATATGTGTTTCCATGGATTTCCAAGGCTTCATGCCCTTTCTGGGCTTCAGTGTTGTTTTCTGGTAGTAAGTATTAACATACACGATTCAACCAAAGCAAACCCCATTTTTTACGTTTTCTTTCAGCCATTCAGAGAAGCTCCTTCTACCCTCATGTTGCCGCATCTGCACACAGAATCTTCTTTAGTGCCATGGCTCTTATTGTTCAGATTTATATGGTTCTAAAAAGGAGCTTAACATCTCCTCAGACTTAACAGCTACTGTGCCACAACTTCAAAAATGTTTTCTAATTGCTGGTCCTCCATGGTCCAATCCACTGAAGTGAAGCTGAATGAAAATGGAGCAATTTAAATATGAGGGTGAGTTGGAAATGTCACTGTTTCCCTAGGAAGAGAGTTGCCAACAGTTGAAGTGATTATGGATCACAGATGTAACGAGGCTGGCCCTGGCCAGCTCTAATTTTTGTCAACGGGGGAGCTGACACTGAAGGTGTGACGTTGGCAGTAGTTGTGTGTGGAGCTGCTGGAGGAGTTGGATGGTATGGCACAACATCCCTATTGGAGGACATAGCATCCTTACTCCCTCATAGGGAGTTCCAGGAACTCTCTTCCTTTGTGTAGATTTCAAGGAGTTTCTGGCTTTGATGATAATTGGCAATGAAATCTGCACTTTAGCTCCTCAGTTTGATCTGTGTTATTCTTGTTTCTCTATGGATTTAGATTCATCTGCGTATTGATACGTTTCTCGCATATAATTTTTTCACGCTTCTAGGTGTGCCTAAAGCCTGCACCAACTTTATCAAGCTCCTTTCAATCATCAAGATGAATATATGCTGTAAAACTACCCTGATCTTATTAATATTTTAAGGTGATGTCAGATTTCAAATTAAATCTCACTTGGCTGTATTAAAAAGAATGGAATCCAGCCAACCTGAACGTTGTCATTAGTTTCCAAAATGCTTTTAGGAAGACAAATGTATGTTAGAAAATAAAAAGTGTAATTAGAAGAGGAGCTCTGAAGAAGACAGTCGTATTTAATATTTAAACCAATAAGTAGTATAGTAATAACATTTTCTGCCAAGGACATACTTTTATTGCATATTAATGCAATTAAAATTACATCACAGTCTGCTAATTTCCTTCCAGTTCTGTACACTTAAAAGCAAGAGCAAATCCTGATGATTAATGTTTGTAAAGGGAAATCTTTGTGTGAAAAATACTGCGGTAGGGCAAAGTTATGCAACAACAATGGGCTGGGCTACCCTGTGCTATTTTTCTTTTTGCCCAGTTTTCTCTCCCATCCTAGTGTTAAGTCAACTGGACGCATTACTACTGATTAAAAAAGACACTGCAGATAATAAACAATCTTGAAGTTCCTGATTAAAAAAGACACTGCAGATAATAAACAATCTCTCTCTTAAGGGGATCACATGGCTTTGTGGGGGGATTTTATTATGAAGTGCAATGCTCCAAGCATCATATAAATTTTGGCAGAAGAGCATAGTATTTGGGATAACACAGCCTTTGGATCTGCCTGGAATTAGGCTCAGAATGGCAGTCTTGTTTCAGAGAAGCATTTTGCTTCTCTCAAAGTGATTGCAGTGTGATTCATGTTAAAAAGCTATGATTCAGATTGACATTTTTCTCAGATGGGATTTGCCATGAGCTTTGGACCATGAAAATCCCAGGCTTCTTTGGGGCTCTGAGCTTGGGTGGTATATCTTCACTTGGAGGCCTTAAGCATCAAAGTACTGTAGCTGGCAGTATGCTTAATTTTTAAAGTCATTTTAGGGTAGAACTTTTGTGGTTTGCTTTCCTTTTTAGTGATGTTCATAGTGAAATGAATATGGCAACTTTCGGTGCCATTCAGTTTTCACCATGCTGGACCTTTTCTAACTCTGCTTGGATTGTACTGTGAAATTCAAAGACGTCCCCACTTTAACTGCCCAAAGGATCCTCCAGCCTTTTGTGGATTGCTTACTTACTGTTTTCACTGTGTCAAAATATTGCTGTAATCAAACATTCTTTAAGAGAAACTTTTTTGCTGTTTCTGAACTCTCCATAGGTCTCCTGATGCTCTTCAGCTCCACTTACTACAAGTGTGATAGTGTCTGCTCACCAGTTTGTTTAATAACTCTTGCATTCCTAATAGGAGTTGCAGAATAAGCATTTCTTTTTGCAAGAACCATGCCAGATTGACTTAAATGCTATCTTGAAGAAAGTACAGTTCGGGGAGTGGCCCTCTAGTGGGGTTTGGCTTCTCCTGTCATTTTGCCACTAGTCAACTGTAAAAGCTGGGATACTTTGCCCTTTTTTCCTGTCTTTGGTACATAGCTGCCAGTGCTGTTCAACTAACCTGTAATATGGAGATATACAGGTTTAAAAGAGATTGTACTAAGAAGCAATGTAGCCACCCAAGACAATAAGCCCCACTGCAGCAGAATAACACTACAGATTTCAGATCTGAGCTGTTGTATCCGTACACATCTCAGATTTGGTATCCACTAGGCTGAGGGATAGAGTGTTGGGATTCTGTACTGCACTCATTTTCCAGTGTAAATGAGACTCATTTTTCAATCCTGCTCCCCCTGACAGCTTTTCTGGTTTAGCAGCAATAGCTTTAATCTGCAAGGAATGACAGGGACTTGAGCATGCACTAGCAACTCAGAGCAGTTCTTGGATCTCTTCTCCATTGTGCTGGCTGTGGCTGCAGGTACAGGGCTCCCCATTGCAGTCAGATCTGTGCACTCATTCTCTCAGAGAGATAACGCACCCTCACCCACCCACCTCGCCTTGTAGAGCTCTGTGACCTGAAAGGGAGAGGAAAAGGAACTGGTAGGATCCCATGCTGTGAAAAATTGTGGAAATCTGTCCCCTACACAGGCTGCTCTTCCATAGCTTCTCTGTGTCTTTGGGTACTTGGATACCCTTGAGTGATAACTAACATTACTTGGTGATTGCAGGCATGAACACTCAGTGCTGCAGCTAATGGGTTACAGAAGGACCCCTGACCGGGGCCTGGCATTGAGTCCTTTAAATCAAAGTAGTCTTTGAAAGCTGAAGACAAGAAGTTTGGCTCTTGAGGTGTGCTATGTTTGCTTGTGTAGGGGCTGTGAATCGTTCCACATCCTGTGGATATGTTGTCTTAAAACAAAGTCACAACCATTTTGTCTTGCCACAGATCACTGTGGCTTGCTAACCAATCAGGTATCGTTCACTGAATGTGCTAATAAAGTATTTAAATTATTGAGTACTAAAAAGTACCAGGTCAGAGAGGCTCTGTGACATGAGACAGAAACTGCTCTGAGCCGGCTTTATTAGACTTTAATGGAACAGCAGGTGCCATGCAGAATAATGCTTATGGTCCATTTGCTTGGAAATGTCCAGGCTTTTCTGTGGCAAGGCTGCAATTTCTGCAGCTCCACCTCCCTGCCACTTTTTTCCTTCGGGTCTGAGAATACGGTATTACCATCCATTTGAGTTTCAGGTCATCCAGCAGGTATTCAGTGCAGCTGACAGCTCTAGGAAAAGGTGAAATAAATATTTCATCTTCTATTTATTAAAAAATAATGTAGTTTGTAACAGGGTTCTGGCAGGTGCTCGGCCATGCACGAATCAAATCTGTGATTCCAAATAAGACTTTTGTGATTGGTTTGATTTGGCTTTTGAAAGGAGAGGAGCTCAGACAAAACTGTGAGCACCTGTTCTGCACATCTGGCCAGAACTCTCACTCCAGAAATATTTCAGAGGTTTTTGTTTGGGATCAGAGATCTCTTTCTTGATGCATCCCTGCTCTCACTATCTGCAGTGTTTGATTTATGGAATCTCTGCAAGGACAGTTTTATGAGATTCTCAGATTAGAGGTCATTTGAAGGAAAAAAACTTGTAAAGAACTATAAAATTATGAAACTGATTTAGTTCATATCTGAATGAAACTACCTCATTTATATAGTGCATGTTTTTAATTATTTAACTCATTGCTACTGATACTAATAAAAAATGGAGGGTTTTTGTAGCTGCTCTTTTGTAAGCTGCCTGTAAATAACATATATGCCTAATTGTATTTATTTAGAAGAGAATTCTGTTTCAGCTAATCAGCTATATTTAGTAAAATGCTACAATATGCACTAAATTTAAACTGATGGTTTTTAAGCCACACTGATTTCATTTGGACTTAACTATTATTTTGTTTGGACTTACGTATATTATTAGTAGTACTTAACTATACTATTGAGCATTTTTCTGACTGCATTGCTGAGAAAAGGCAACTTAGAAGCCTGGTTTAACTGGGGCTCAGGCAGAAGCTGATTTATATTTATATGGGATTTCAGAGTGGTTTCTTTCTTGATTTCAGGCTACAGTCTTTAAGGAACTGAAAGCTGCAGTTATTTGCTCATTTTTACATGACCTTTGATTAAAGTTTTTGAAGGCTAATGGGAAGTGCACACTGTGAAAGCCTAGCAAACAGGTTATACAGCATAAATTTTGCGAGTGAGTTTCCTTTAAGAAAGCCAGGAAAGTGAAATGACAAGGGAATGAATGCACATGAAATCTTTCAGGTAATATCTTTCCAGGATAACTCCGAGACAATTATTACTAAAGCCAACCAAATAAGATCAATTTAAATTCAAAATGTGACTTGACTGAACCTTTCATAGTTTGATCTCGTTTGTACTCAGTGGTGCTTTGAGAGAGAAGATGCTCAATTCTGTCTTCCTTTATAAAGCACTAATCCAGATTTTCATTATGTAGTTTGAATGGAGCTGATTTTTTCTCTTTATCCATGTGGATTTATTCTTTCCAGCATTGACTAGAATTTCTTTAGGAGTTACCACATACATCTATCCCCTTCTTTTTGCTAAGTCCAAGTGAAATGCTGAGCTTTGTCTACTTACTCTTATGGAGCCCGTGCTCTACAATTAAAGAAGCAGATCTTTGAGAGCACAACCCCTTAGCAGAGATGTGAAGCAGGCCTACCTAAGCTGTTTTTCTGATGGAGTGTATACACTTTCTCTTCCTGTGTACCAAGATGACAATGGCTCTTCCTTGAATATACCTAGAAGGGGCTTTTTGGCTTCAAAAGTAGTGTGATTTTTTTCAACGTGGAAGTGACAACTCTCATAATCAAACTCCTGGGAACACATGTTGAACTGAAGAATAATTTTAGAATTAAATAATGCTTTTATCTTCAACTTCTTTTCATAAAGAATTTAAGTATGTATTTAAACCTCCAGGGTATCAGTTGGGCTTGAATATATGCCATACAGAATCAAGATAGACTTAAGAGTGTGCTTGAGACTGAACTTGTTTGAATAAAGTCTTTGCTTGTACAATGCTATAACATTTTATTAATCAGATTATCTACTGTGGTGTGTGCCTAAGTTTTCTAGTGGATTTGGAGTGTATTGAAGTAAATAAAACTGCAGTTTAATTTTTGTGGAAGGAGGGTGATACAATAAGCCTAATAGAGTTAGCTCAGACAGAGATCTGGCTCAGAAATTGAAGAATACAAATTATAGGATCAGCTAGTTTAGGAGTTCTGAGTATCCTTGTCATTATATACTAAAGTTTCTATGAGTAGGGCATGTAAATAAGAAAGCAGGCAATTTAGAAGTGTTCTTTTACTAAACTAGATCATTTACAAAAGAAGGTGTAACCATTTTGCATTTCTCTTCATGACCAACACTATTCTGAAGGTTTTCAGCAAGTCTCTCAGTTCGGTGGAGAGCGCTTCTTAGGTGTGTGCTTCAGCTGTACCAACCTTTTTTTGGTAAGAAGTGGGACTCAGCCTTTTTTAAAATGGCATTGTGCAGTTACAGAGGAACTTGATGGAGAAGAATGTGTCAAGGGAGTGTTTATGTATATATCCCAGCCAACTAAGAAATCACTTGAACAGAGGAGGCTCCAAAGCCTTGTTTTGTTTTCTGTTTCTTTTAAATTTTTAATCTTCTGCAATTTTTATTCTTCTGAAAGAGACCTAAGAAGTACTGTCATGTGATAATTTGTTTGACTGTGGTAAGCAGTTTTTCTTAGCTTTTCCACTGTGTTTTTATGTGAACCATTTCCCTTCATCAGTCAAGCTTACTTTCAGCCCAGGTGCAAATTACTTCCTAGATTTCAGGCACAGGTAACCAAAGTGTGGATTCTCCATAAGTATGCACACACTATAAATGTATGTCCCTGCACTAGTCTGGGGAGAATTCACAGTTAGATTGCTAAGTGTTTAAATTCTAAATGAACATCTGTGTATGCACTTTATGCTCATGCAGCATCTGTACACGATGCTAAAAAAAAATAAAAAAGGAAGAAAGAAATATAAACAATTTAGGCAGTTTATTTTTGTGCAGTGGGAGTTTGCAATGGGGAGTGGTGAAAAGCAACCTTCTGAATTATATATCACCAGCTCCCTGCCCCTCCTCCTTCAATTGCTTCCTTGAATTCTCATACTATAAATACACTGTTCATGAATTGTGTATTTCATGGTCTTGGATTAAACTTGTGTTTTTCATTCTGTCTATTCATGTCTGTATGTGGCTGGCATTGTGCCTTTTCTCAGCTAGTTTGCCTGCAGTGGATGCCATATGATGATGGATTTAGCCACCTGTGTAGCACTGTTAGTGATATTGCTGTAACATATGTTTGCTCTTCATCCCCAGTGAAACCATTTCAAGGCAAAGCAATGTCAGTAGGGAGCGAACACAGGTCAGAACCAAGTAACCAGTGTTTTTCCTGAGTAGCTCTACCGTTAAACAGCTTCTAAAGGGTATAAGTAATGTTGCCTCTTGGCTGGCAAAGTGTGTGCAAACCCAAGCAACATCCAAAGAACAGTTTTGTTGGTAGAACTTTGTTTGGTGGGACTTGGTGATATATCTGTGTTACTTAGGAGTCACACCTGATACAGCTAAATCAGCAGAAGATCAGGGCAGAGACCTGTCACCAAAGGGTCAAGGGAGGAATGTCTGAGACAAGAACCAAAATTTCCAGAAAGACATATTCAGTTTTTTTCCCCAGAAAGGTTTGAGCAGCTCTGTAAGTATGTCTCTCAATCAATGTACACCAACGTCCTTGTTCCCCTAAGTGAACAGCTATATAGGAGTCTAGACCAAGATGGAAACAACAACCAGCAGCATCCAGTGGTTGTACTTTGTGACAGCATTATATGTGCTTCTCCAGTGTCAAGAAAAAACAGCATGCATGGTGAAAGCAGTGATAAAACAAAGGCAGAAATGCTGAGTGGTGAAAAAGAGGGCTAGCAGTAACTGAGATTGCTTGTAATAAAGAATCTATGTGGGACTAAAGATGATAAAGTCCAAGTGTGTCTGGAGGCAGTAGATGTGCGAGAGACGTGTGTATGGGGTGGGTCTGTGAGACAAGGTAACCCATTCTTGTCAGCTCTGTTGGTGGGTAACACCATAATAGAGACACTGAAACAGATTTTCAAAGCCATGAGAAGATTGGGGTGCTCAGCAACATTTTGTGTCCTGATTTCTTGAGTGACGTTTCACCACACCATTACTGCAGGGGACTGAGAATAAAGTATTCCACAGTTTTAGGAAAAGGCTCAAACAATTGGAAATATCTCCAACAAAATGGTGACCAAGTACATTTATTTTTCATAACCTCATGGACACATTGTGCATGTAATGCTTATTAGAGTGCTTCTTGAATCAGCTCACACAGGTGGAAATGAAAGGCCACACCTGGCTATAAATATGTTTGAACCTAGGCCAGGAACTATTCTATCTGCCAAGCCCATGGCACTTCTTGCTGAAGGAAATATGCACATTATGCTGCCAATGAAGTATTCACCCTGAAAGGAAGAAACCTGCAGGCCACTGTTCTTCCTGGTGACTCCACTGAAGCCTTTTGAGTAAGAGGCTCTGTTCATTTGTAAATGCAGTGACATTTTGAGCTTTTGTACAGCCAAGGGAAGCTCCCTGGGAGGCTTATGGCTGAACGATTTCTTCCTAGAGAGCAGTAAATGAGGTTAAATCAATTTCCTCCTGCAATGGGAGGGGTACGGAAGGAGAAGGAATAGTATTTCTCCCTTTAGTGCTCACTGAAAAGCAGTTTTATTTGCAAAACTTTTAATTAAACTTCCCATTTTAGTTTCTCTTAGTCATTCACATTTTACAGAACTGGGAAATCTTTTGTCTTGGGCACAAAATCCTCTTGAAATCTGCAGTAACAAATGTATCGCTAGCTTACATAGAAACTAAATACCAGGAACATTTTTTTTTTCATTAAACCCCTGTTACTGTTATGGAAAAATCAGTAATCAGTACTTAGAAGTTTTGTAACATACTGGTATTTAATATCTTTTATAACTGTCAGATATGTGAGATATGTTTGACAGCTAGTGAAAACACTGTGGGAGTCAGGTAGTACCTTTGCTAGATGGAAGAATGAGGAAAAATACCTCTCTCTTCCTCTCCATGACGCCCTGCATTTGATTCCTTGACACTAAAAATGTTTATTTGTCTTTTTGTACCTTGCTGTTGTTTGCATTTGGATATGATGGGGTGGGAGGAGAGTAGAAGCCTGTGAAGCCAAAGTCTCACTTCAGACATGAATGTGCCCACATGGGTGATGATGGTGAACCAGGCAGCTTGTGATTTCTGTGTATTTCTCCTCCCTCAGAGTGGGATGAGTAAGATGGGAATAGCACTGAGAAATGAGTAATTGCATGAAAAATAAGAGGTGAAAGGTTCTGACAACCCTGAGAGAGACTGGCTTTACCCCCTCTGTGTTTTGGTTACTTCTTAATTATAGTTTAAGCTCATAGATGTTTCTCTGAATGAATTTGAAAATTCCTGGAAATCTTTCAAGGTGGGATGGTAGCACACTTGAACTACAAAGACCAGTATCTGGAGCTCAGTTGGCATCTCAGATCCGTTTCTGACTGAAATGCAATTGTGTAGGTGAATTGAACCTGTGAAGGGCTGATAACCTGCACTGTATAAGGGCACAACAGTGAGGTTTATCCCTATAAGAAAGAATGTAGATTTGATTAGCAACATTAAAGAAAGGAAAAATAAATTATGAGCATGTTTTGGTTCAGAGGTACTAGAAACTTCTCCTTTGATTGAAATACTCAAGTCCTTTGTAAATATGACTACAGTATCTATTTCTGAAAGCATATGTGTATAACATATGTACATATATTTTTAAGATGTGTAAAAAAACAACAAACCACCTTTCAGTTATTATTTGATAAGTACAGACTAGATAATACCACTTTCGGTAACTCCTTAGCCCAATAACTCTGTAAACCTGAGTTATACTGAGGCTGTTGTAATATCTCTTAAAACAGCCTTGTATTCCGTGTTCCATTTGAGGTTTTTTATTTCTATTTCTTCTTGTTTACAAGGAATATTCCAAAGGAAAAAAAATTCTTGGTGGAATAGTATTTGGAATCAGGAGGAAGGTAAAGTAGGGACAGATTCCCTCAGAGATACTCTATAGTTCTAGTGACGCCTATTATTTCACAATGTACTCATGTATGTCTTAGGTTTCTGGAGGCAAAATTCTTCATGTTGAATGGGATGGCTCTGTTGTAGAGGAAACAGAAGTGCACAGAAGCTAAACCTGCCCATTTCCTGAAGTGTAGATTTTCCAGGAATGTTTTGTAACCCTAGAGCAATTCTGGGTTTTGTTTTAATAACTCGATCCAAAATTAAACACCCGTTTAATCCTGGTGCTGCCTCTCGATGCCCATGATGCTCATGGAGTTTACATTTATATTTAGGTCCATTTCATTCCCTAACTCACCAGAGTAAATCGTTGTGGCTAAATGACTTCTGCAAAATTTTTATCATCTTCCTGGAAGATTAATCAAAGCAAAAAACAATATTTTGTAATTTGTTGACTTGAACTTAATTATTGCGTGCTTAATATGTGCATGATGGGTTTATTTTCCTCTTATCCCTGTGAGACAAGACATTACTCTTAAAGTAGAAAAAAGAATTTAAACACAAGATTGAACAGAAAGGTCCTTTTGTTTGCAATGTCAATGCAGAGAGAGACATTTAAAAAATAAACCAAACTGAATGGTCTTGGTTTTAGTGCAAGTGAGCCAGACATCCACTAAACACTAAGGAGGTTGCTTTATGGTTTACTGCCACTTCTTTAGGACAGTCATCGTCTGCTCTTGAGATGTTACTGAACAGCAATGTGGTTTTGTTTCAGTGTCTTACAGTGCCACTCTTTCCCTCCTATAAATCCTTCATATTATGTGGACATACTGAAGTACTTGTGTTATCAAGGCAATGATAGGATGCTCCAGCCATAAAGAAAAAAATGGGAAGAAAATTTCAGTGCTTAGATGCAATGTTGGTAAACAGTGTGTATAATTAACAAGTGTTATATTGGATGGCTAATATCACTTCTGTTAGCAGTTGTTCAGCAAAACAGATTTCAGAGCAGATTCACACTCTGGAAAACAGATTTCAGAGCAGATTCTACATATGTGAAAATCTAGAGACACATCTAAATATGCTTGCTTCCATGTGCATATGGATTTACAGCAGCTGTTCTGCCTCTCCTGACTTCCTCTTGCTGTTACTTTTTTGAGAGAAGTAAAGCCTGTGGTGTAAGTGTGCTCAGCATAGGCCTGCAGCTTAGAACTATGGGGTGAACACCTTCCTCCCTAATGTCAGTGCACACTGTTTTGTCTCTGGGCTACCCGGAGCCCTGTGGGCCAGTCAGGATTTGATAGGACATGCTCAGATTCTGCCTTCTTTTTTCCAAAGAGAGGTTATGGTTGGATACCACAGTTTTATTCCAATAACAGATCCTACAAAAAATGACCAGTGTATGACCAAAGATTTGTGTTGTTCAACTCCTTGTCTCCTACCATGACCAGTAATGGTCAGTAATGGAGAAGGGCACTGGAAACAGGGCAAATGTTGGCTAATGCTTTCCTTTGTATAGTTTCTCAGCATCTGTCTGTTGGAGACTTGTAGGCCCCTTAAGGTAGAGGCTGGATTTCTTGATGAAAACTGGCTTTCAGCTCCCCAGCTGGGAGCTCAGTGAAGGTGCCCAGGTCTTTGTGGCCTCCATCACAGGCTGCCCGAGAATCTGGTTCTCTGTTTCAAAAAAACTCTTCCGTTAGTTTTGTATGGTTGAGTTTCGGGGAAGCAGGTGGGGATAGTAGTGTGTGCACAGTTTGGAATTGATGTGAATTAAAAATGTGTTAAGTTGTAAATAGAGGTGTTGATGATATGGTTGGTAATAACAGATGTACTTGACAGAAGGTGTGGGTAGATATTTAGTGCTCAGGAGGAGAGCGATCAACCCCCCCAGCTCTTCATGAGTTTTATGAAACACTGTCAAAAACAGTCCAGGTTTGAAAAGCACCTTCTGCCCTTCATCCAAGAAGGTTGGTTTGTGCAGAGAGAGCTGGATTGAATATATGTTCGCTGAGCTACCCCTGTTGTAATGTACATCTGTACATCTGCATGACCCTGATGGTTTGGTTTGCTGTTTGTGACACGCTGCACCTAAACCAGGTTGAACCAGTCTTTTCTTGTAACTGTCAGTGCAGTGTCAGAGATATCATCTTACTGCTTGTTGGCCACTTCTCCTAGTGCTTCTGAGAGCCTCCCAACCATATGTGCACTCCTGGGCATGCTGCTTAAATTTTCCATATGCCACCTGACAAGCTTTCCATGGCACTTTATACCACCTTGAAATAACTCCCACTTCTTTTAACGAAATGTGTCATGTGGGAATATTTTGCCGTTCAGAATATTCTGCAAAGGCTTCAGACCTTCTCATGAGATGCACAGTGCCTTTGAAGAAAGATTTAAATTTTCGGGTTTCACAGTAGACAGTAGATAGTCTGCCACCATCACAAGCCAGCAATTCCTTCTAGTCTTTTTGTCCCCTTAGATCTGCTGGCACTTTTTTTCTATGCCATATTTTTGGTACTTCTGTCTCCATATATAACTACAGAAGCAAAAAAGTCTCAGAAGAGATTATGTGGTATCTAAGATGGACACTGTATTAGTTTCTCATTTTTGTTGTGACCCTAGGGAATATATCTTTGCAGGTAACATCAAAGGGGTCCCTTTTCTCTGAATCTCAAGCCTCTGTAGGATTCACTATAACAATCACCAGAAAAATCACCAGAAAAATTGGAGTTCAATCACAGTTTCAACTTAATTTTGAAAAGTGCAATGGACAGAGTCTGTGCAGTTGTCTCTAATGCGTCCAGGGCTTCGTCCAAGCACAACTTTAAACTTCAGTCTTTAACCCAGAAACATCTCAGCAATTCAGTAGCATGAGAAAAAACACCTACTCTGGAAACTTGCTGGTATTTCTAGAGACGTTGGCTCTTCTTCCTTTCTTTTTCGTTCTGTGATTGGTCTTACAGCTGAGGAAAACTGTGCACTTCATTTGGAGCTTTTTACATAAGTTACCTTCTAAAAAGTAACCTGACCCCAACCTTACAGATTGATTTTCTTAGACTAACTGTTTACATAGCAATGTCACATTGTGAAAAGATCACTGATATATTAAGCATTTGAGTGTACAGAGTGGTGGGTTTATATTGCGGGGGGAAAAAATCCAGTATAAAGCTCTGAGGAATTTGTAATTAGATGGGGGTTTTTTGCCTATACCTTAAGGGTAATTTTATGCCACATTACAATTAAAGAATTGCATTTAAAAATACAAGTGTTCCCTACAGAATATAAGCAAATGAAATCGGTACTCCTTTTCATTAAGGTGAGTGTCATGATTAAGACAGATGCTTAAAGATATTTTGCCTGATGACAATTCCACAGTGTGTTACAGTATTTCTAGAATACAGGTGAGAGATTTTTCAAGGTTAAAAATTAGATTAAAAATCCTGTTGCCTCCATATGGCATAGGAGCAGACATCAAGAACTTTCTACTGCTGACAAAATATGTCATGGTTTATTTGTGGGGGTTTTTTCTTGTATAAGCGAATATGTTAATGGCAGTCCTTCAAAAAAAAGCCACAAAAGGTAGGCCTGCTACCTGTTGGGGGTTCTGAGGTCATTTTGAATTTCTCTGCTTTATGGAATATGCTAGTTGGAGTGCTGAAACCAGAGTTCACACACCGTGCCTCACTGCAGTGGTTTTCACCCCAAGTGACGTGTGTCTGAAAATAAGCAACAGCAAAGCTTTCCTGTTAGACTGAAGAGTGCTTGAACATTTAGGAAAATACTTCTGCTGTTGTTTGTAGCATTACTAATTGAAGGCCCAATTATAGCTGTAGCAAGCTTGATTTGAACTATTGAGATAATTGTTGGGTCTTTGTCATTTGAGAAAGGTTTTTAATATTCCACCTAGCAATGACTAAATAAAATGGGACCTGCATGGAATTTGAACAGCAATATCATAACTGTTAGAAGAGATGACTTTTAAGAGTTACATTGCTACATAATTAAAGTATTACGGAGTGCTCCAATTCACAAAACATTTGGGTGCTTCGTTACCTTTTTTCAGTCTGGTCATCCATTAAAATGCGAGAATTCTTTGCCTGCATGAAAGGAGGTGCATAAATGCACTATTGAGTCAGGGTTAAACTAGCAGCACTACGTACTATTCCATGAAAATTTAGTTTCTGAGGAGCCTTGCAAAGTCTGAAGGGTTTCTTATATACACTGAAACAATTTTCCCACAATAAATATGAATATGCCCATGAATAAAGAAAGGACATTTTTGGAAAAAGATATGACAGCAAATCTGCTCTTTTAGTATTTGTAGAAACACTGAAAAGCTTAACTATGATTGAAAAACATCTTTCTGCCCTACAGATTTACATAGGGTCTGAATATTGATATGTCGAGCACTGATTTACTGGCATGGAAGCAATATTAAACAGTTTAGGCCACATTATCACTGTCATGTGTGATCTGCACTTCCATATCTGCTGACAAGCTGCAGCTGCATGGATTTCCTTCTTAAATCTTCTCACCCCTGTGATGAAATAGTCTGCTGCTGAATTAGATTATAGGAACATACACACCACATTTTGGAAGAGCTAGTTCTTGCCTTGAAGAGCCTATGGTTAGGAAGACAAAATAAAGCCTGGGAGGATGGAGAGAAATGAAGCAGCAGATTGAGTTTACAATTCATGTGTCGTTTTATAGTTTTTACTTCAAAGTGGGTTGATTTTGTTATTTTTTTTTCATAAGCAGTATATATACCAATATTCATTCTGCAAAGTTGTGGAACCTCTGTATCTGATTCATCAAAGCTATGTCGTCCATAAGGATCACTGCTCATTATCCCTAATGGGATCATGGCTGAAATGTTATCTTCTGAGTTTTGGTACACCTGTCCCTTAAAAATGTTGTGGCAACAGCCTGTACAGCCATGTTTTCACATATTAGATTAACACCTAGATTTTTCTGCACTATTATTACATGAGTAATGGAAAAAAACTTTTTCTAGTGCTGAGCTGGATTCGCAGAAGATTGCCCCTCCCTGCACCAAGTCTGATTCTGAAACTGAGATAAGTGATTTATGTTCCAAAAGGCTCATTAACCATCAAACTACTGTAGATTAGATCACTAATGGCATCCTAATGTTTGCATGCAACTTCCAGCAGATTTGTTGGTGGCTAGCATAAATCAATTTGAATTATAATGGGGAGGCCCTAATATATAAACATTTATTAGCCAGACTCTGTAGCTGTAATGACTGCCAGCTCTGTATTTAAGTTTACACTGATGATTTCATGCTCACCCAAGATATTGTAACTCACAGGATCAAGTGGGATTCTACATTGTGGCAGTTTATGCCAGAGATTCAAACCTGAGATACTGAAATCTAAAAAAATTAAATGCTGGACCTATTCCCTACATGTGATCCAACCAGTCAAGTCATTACAGAACATACAAGGATTGACAAAAAACCAACTTCACACATTTCAGGGCATTGCATCAACTTTCCCAGCATGTGAGATCATTACAAAATAAAGGGGTTAAGAAAAATCAATGTTACATCCATTTTAGTTTTTAGCTATCATCCAATTTTCAAAACACTAGATAATTTTATATTTTGGAACTTTTGCTAAAAACATGAAGAACATTAGTAAAGAAAACTGCTATTTTTTCATTGGGGATCTTCACAAGAGATGCCAAAATTCATGATTCTTGCAGCAAAATCAAGACAATTGGAAACACTGTAAATGTTGGAGAAGGCTATTATGAATAAGTTTTCAATGGGTTTACGAGTTCTCTGGCCTGTCTTCCTCCCATCACTCTCAGCAGCATCCCAACTCAACTTTGTGTATCTTCTAGGACAAACTTCATGCAAATCCTTTTTGCTTTTTTGTCCTCTGTGCTCCCCCGTGCCTGGGAGGAGCTATATTCTCTTATGGAAAACCTCCCAGCTGGGTTGTGCCTGTCCTGTTGCTCACCACTTTACATATGACCTTCAAAAGTGCTGAGTGCTTACAGTCCTTGCTGGAATCAGTTGGAGTGCCAGGAGCACAGAAGCCTTAAAAATCAGACTGCACATATCTCGATGGATAGACGCCTAAACATAGATGCCTAAAATGAAAGGCCACTGCTGAATACATTTAATCCTATTAGATTTGCTTTGTGCAAATGTAGGAAATGATGTTAGAGACAAAATCTGCTAACTGGTGGAAATACGAAGCCATTCTTCACTACTGATAAAATAAATGCAAAGGTAGAAGACTGAAGTACACAAAGAGGATTAAAGACTGTAGGACTCAAACTCAATTAATAATTAATTAATTGTACTATTTTCTTTATCTTTTTCAACATGTCTGTATGAAGAAAGGCATTATCCCCAAGCTGCTTTCTTCTGCTTAAATAGAAGTATTCTCCTGTCAAAAAACAGCAGGAATTTACTAGAAGGTGTAGCTCTTAATTTAAAGCAAATTGGCCTTCTGGAGATGCAGTTAGTCTGAAGACCACTTATGTCTCTATTGTGTCTGAATATTGACATGCTTTTTCGTGGTTGGTATCTACAGCAGTTGGTTCTCCATTTGAAGCTGAAGAGAGCAGTGTGTCTGTGATAGTTATGATTTCATACCACTATCTTTTTATTCTGCAGGAATGCAATAAGATAGTGGATGAACAATACACCACTTGTGGTTATATTATGGGAACTTCATCCTACTGCTGTCCCGTTTTCCCTAGCCTTTCTTCTCTTCTAGCCGTGGTGGCTATTCATCTGTTCTCCCCATTGCACAGTACATCACTCTGCTAGATCACTGATGCTACTCCCTTCACTTGGCAAAAACCAAGTCCTTGTTTTGTTTCTCAGGAAGCAAGAAGAATGGGCTCCATGTTTGGGGCTGAAGTGCTGTATTGGGATGAGTCATTTAGAGCAGGATGTTTACGTACGTTTCAGGGCTGGCAATTGGGGCTCCAAGCACCCAGCAGACTGTCCTTCAGTCCAGTCTTCACCGTTTTTGGGATTGAACTGTTGGTACAGGAGAAGAGTAACTGCATTGCTGTAAGTCTCATAATTTGGAACAGAATGCAAGAATGTGTTTTCTCTTCTACCCAAACCTGTACAACAGGAAAAATTTTCTACAGTGTTGCAGATCTAAAGGCAAACTTTGTCAAGCATTATTTACATTTCTCATTTCCATATCAGTTTGTTAATAGAAAATGCCATGATGCACAGAGAAGGTATTGAAAAAAGTTCTTGTTAAAGGGAATTTTTGAGGAGATATGTGGAGAGCACATATTAATATATTTTTTTTTTATGGAAGCATTGGATAAAATTCCCAAATATTCCAATTAGAAAAAATGCATGCCTTTCATGTTACTGTGCTGAAAGGCCAGTTTATAAAATGTCACCTCTTTCATGCAAATAAAATAAAATAAACACATTTCACATTGCAGATATGTAATGGTACTGGTTTCCACTGTTTTCCATTTCCATTTTTTAGCAAGACATGAAAATGCATATTTGAGTTTTGTTTAATTCAACATTACTGGTATCAAGCAAAGACCTCAGATACACAGAGAGAGAATTGAAATCCACTCTTAAGCTTTCTTTGGTTTATAACAGTTTTACGGGGAAACAGGAGAGCCTCACTGCCAAATGTGGTACTTCTGTGTAGGTCAAGCATAGCAGTCTATTGGGACAAGAAAATATATGTCCGTATTTAGTTACTTTTTTTTTTTTCTTTTTTAAAGAGGATAAAATTCATGAGATTTTAGCCAAAATGGCTCTCGGTGGTGCCTTTCATCCCTGAAGCAGCTCACAGATTTTCAGCAGTGTTAGCAAAATTAAATTTTTGGACTCTGTGTATAAAGACCAAGTGGCTTATGAATTACTTAGTAACTAATTAAGCACCTTCTACTGCAGTGGTCCCTCAGGGCAGGAGTCAGAGGTGGGAAGCTGTGAGGGCTGTGAATAGCCTTGGGCAGGACTGACTCCTTCTGAGCCATCAGGTTGTAACCCCCGTTGGGCTGTGCATGCAAATTCTATAGGAACTGGGATACTGTTACATGGTCTGAGCACACTGAACTGCTTGGGTGTGCTGAGTGTTTTGCTTCTACTTTCAAAGTCAGAGCAGCCTGGGTAGTGTTTTCATTTTAAAGCTGTGTTTTTTCATGCCTAAGTATCTGTGCCTAAATCCAGCCTTAGTATGACCCTCAGAAGGGAGGCCGTGAACTGCACATGGACAAATCTCCATCAAAATCTGCCTTGCTACAAGCTGCTTCTTCATAGCTCCAGTCATAGCTAAATTTTAAAGTCTGCCAGGAAGACCAAATCCTTCTGTCTCTGCTTATCGGTTGTGGCCATTAGTGTCTGCAGTTTCATGGGGCTTACTGTGAGTTCCCTGGGGTTTATCTGAAGGTTGCTCAGATCTACCTATTCTGTGATACTTTTGGCCCAGGTTTTTTGTACAGCTGTGTTGACTACTCTCCTAATGGGCAGTGTCTTCCATGGGATGTTGTGCTCTCTCTGTCGGATGTTTTGCCCTAAGTTAAAACCCCTGAGTTCCAGGGCTGAAATATATCATGGTGGGATATACAAACACTGAATCATTATGAAGCATGTATAATTTGCAACAATGAGCCTTTATTTACAAGATGTAGAACATGATAGTAGGAAACAGGAGTAGATATGTAGACTACTTGCACTTATTGGAAGTACTGCAAGACTAACATTTGTCTTTTATGATCAAATCTTGTGCTCACTAGTTGAAAACAAATCAACATTTAGTATCTCTGCTGTTGCCAAGAGGTGTAGTGGGGTGGATTTGGTATGCTCTGCACATTTGAACCTCCTTACGGCTGTGCATATACCAACCAATTTTATAAATCACAGTGAATGTAAGAAAGAGTGATGTGTATGTTGTGCTGTACGTACCTGATGTATGTGGACATATTGTTTACAAGCAACTGAAAGTTATTACACTTTCCAGGAGAGCCTGAAGCCTTTATAGGAAGCAGCTTTGGGCTGCTTATTGCCTGAGGTGGTTGTGTAGGCAAGTGAGATGTAGTAGCATATCCCTGGCTGCAGTCATTCTCAGGGGAGGGAAGATTTGTGGTCATGTCAGATTGGGTTTATATATCTTTGGCTAGCATGCATATCAGGCTTGATTACAAGGATCCTGTTTTCCAGAAATCATTTTGGATTAGATATTACCAGATAAAGAAAGGAACCGTAACTCACTGAGATCCTTGCAGTACAAACCAAACAGATCCCAAGTCAGGAGTCTGATAGGATGCTGTCTGCAAAACTGTAATACAGCTCAGCTAAACTCGCTCAGTACTTCTAATCAGTTGTGTACTATTCAATGCCAGAATGTGTGCTTGGGAGTGTAATTGGGCTGAAAAACAAATGAAGTTATACTCTATTTTCCTGGATTTTGTAGTAGTTCACAGAAAGGCTTCCACTGCTGTTCCTGGGTAGCGGATCAAGCTGTTGGGCTGCTATGGTTTCAGCAAATGGGAATCCCATTGATAATCTTCATAAGATGCATGTGTAAAAGGAAAAAAAGGAGTGAGAGTAGTTTATAATGGACTTGAGTCACAACAAATCTGTTATTTTTCTAGGCAGTCATTCGAACACATGGCCCAAATTCCCCAGTTGTGTGGGAAGACTCAAGCTGGTTTAAATTGGCCTTATAAATTGTTAGTTCTGGTATAGGAATTCAGGAAAGCCTGGTAAAACAGTGTGTATCTTGTGTAATAGTACATTGCCTTCCTGCTGCTCGTGCCTCCGTGATATAATTGATTTAGCAGTTGAATTACAACATTAAAAATAAATTATTAAATCTTTAATTATGAACGCTTTGTTAGAAAATTAATTTCTTAAACTAACAACTTGACTAGGCCTGTATCAATTGACATCAGTCATTAACCCATCTGAGAATCTATATTAGTTGTGCTTAACTTACCTGAGTGTTTGAGGCAGGAAATTTTTCTCGGTATAAATAAATTACCAAAATACTATTTATAGTCAGTTAATTAAAGAGCAAATTACTGAAGCAGTGTAGATTTCTTACTTAGTGTAATGTAGCCATACTGATACTCGGTGAGCAAAGGATCATCCTGTTCCTGAGAAACTGTATGATGACAGATTTGTCTCCTGATCCATCCTGTGCCACCCTGCACACTTCTAACAGTCTCTTTGCAGGCTTAACTGCTGCTCAGCAGCACCCAGCACCTGCCCTTCTGTTTGAATGGGCTGGCACTACAACACATTTGTCAATCTTCTAAATCTTTGGCCTTCCAGGATATCAGGAGAAGAAGAAACGCATCTGTAAATGCTGTGGAAGCCCGGTGTCCGGGATGTGAGATTACTTAAAGGTGGCAATACTAAATATTAATTCTGGAGGTTAGCTTTGGAGTAGTGAAATGTGGAATTAGCAAATAGTTACTTTGTATCCTGATTAGAGTAAGTTTGAATTATTTTTTTTTTGTAGCCAAATGCTTCAGCAGAATCTAATTGTGTGAGTACAATATTCTGTTCATGAACTGAGGATTCCCAAGCGATGGCACATGAAAAAACCCCAAACATCATGTACTTGGCACATTTTAAATCATGTTCTGTTGTAGCATTTTTTTGTTGCTGTCATGCAGGCAAGGCCATGTATTGCATTGTGAATCAAAACAATATTCAGAACAAAATTTCCTTTTAAAGTAAAGAACTTAAAATTTAGCTGGTCAGGAGACATTAAAATATCATGTGTATGGGGAAAAGCAGCCAAGTATTTGATGCATACCTTAATAAAAAACTCACCTTTCTTGCACAGAAATAACCAACAAAACCATGTTTCTCTCCATAAGAGACTAAAAATGAGCAACCAGATAACAGTGAAATTGAAACTCCATCAGTGAAGACTATTCCCAAGGCTCGCTTTCTGACCTGTGAGGGAAACTGCATGGAGAACATATGGCTGAAGAGGTTTCAAATGGCTGCTTAGTGCTCTGACTTTCAGACGGCTGCCAGGCACTGCACTGCTTGCTAGCAATTTGTGGCAAGTTGAAAGTGGAGCTAAATGGTATAATATGTGAATATTTTTGTTACCACTTCGAAGGACTGAAAGCCTGTGTCTTCAGGGACATGTACTTTAAGAAGATTTGATTGAAACTCTCAAATGAAGGTTGGGGAATAGTAAATTGCAATTGCCACAGTCTTTGAACATCTGGGCTGTATTTGGGATATAAATTAGAGAAAGATCTAGAATCCAGGCTTCAGGACTTAGCTTGGAGGTAGCATTCAAAAGTCTTCAGTGAAACAGTTAATTCTGTTTTTTCTTATGCCAGTGTAATCACATCTGAGTGAGTTACAGCACCTTATCCCATGAGTCGATGTTCGTCATTATCCACTTGTGTTAATGTTTGCTGAGCACTTGTCAAATATGCAGCGAGCACAGCACATGGATATCTCCTGCCAGTGGGTGATTTCTATGAGGTCCTTCTGTGTTACTTATGGCTGGGTCAGGAAGTGTTGAGTACCTCAGAAGATGCACTCTTCAATACCAGAAATAGTATAGCTGCCAATTTTATGTGGTTGTTAAGGCTGTGAAGGTCCAGAATAAGACAAAGGGCTTTGACATGAGTAATTTCATTTGCTGTTTGAACACTCTAACAGGAGTAGCGTAATCATTGCTTGTCTGTATTTAATGACTCTGCAGGAGGTAAGCTGGTGCAGAGGAGAGTGCAGCACTGTTACTGCTGTCTGCTCCAAACCACAACTCATGGCCATGGTCACTCTGGAAGGTGTGGCCTTCAGAATATCAGCTCATGCAGTGTTTGACCTTGTGCAGAGGGAGTCCTGAGGAGTTCGCTGGGATCCCTCACTAGGAGAGTGTATGTGTGGCTGCTCAATCTTTTTTAAACTTTTAGCTCAATGCTCGTGTTAACACAGGTTTTAACACAGAAAAGTAGCTCTTGAGCTGTTGTAATTTGCTGCGTGTGGCAGTTGGCAGTAAAATCAGAGGGACAGGTAGCAATTCACATTGAACAGAAATCTGCTTGAAACAGTTTTGGGAGGGGAGCAGATAGATATGGGAGATAAAAAGGGAGGGGTCTTCAGGCACCTTTGGAAAATCTCCTGTCAATGACACTAGGATCACAGCATGTCATCAGCACAGAGGCTCCTATAAGATGGAGCCATCCACCCCTCTCAGCTGATGAAGAGCATCAAAGGTCTGGCATAGTATTTACAGTTGGAGAGTGCTGGCTCTTGTCTCAGATGGATAGCACACTCCAAAGTACTGTGCCTACCTCAGGTTAGTTAAAATAATAAACAGATGTTATGTTAGGTCACCCCTGAGTGATAGTTCGTAGCTAATTATGTGGACAACTTCATGGCTTAGGCAGGGATGCAGACAAAAGGGCTTTCACAAACCTCTCCTCTGAGTCATGAGCACTACCCCAGGCAGTGAGGGCCAAAAGAGATCCCTGAACACCTGGGGGAGCCTAACCTTGATGCTCCAGGTGAGATTAAATGCTTGTGCTGCCTTGCAGGAATTTCCACTGCTTGTGAAGAAGTTTCCCAAGTCTGTTATGAGTACCTGATTTGATGTTTTCTCTTCAGACTTGTCCTTCTGATCTCTAGCAGGACTTAAAATATTACACACAAAAATTCAGCATTACAAGTGTTCCCATGTTAAATGTAAAATAATATAAAGTATCTTCTGCAAAAGACAATTAGTGCTATCTCACTACCTTATTGTGGTCTTCCCTGTTCAATCCAGTTAATCATTGTTCATTGGAAAGACCTTAATTTATGCTGCATTAATGATGTGCTCTAAAGAGACATGGTTCTTTTCAGGTTCACTGAAATGTTCTGCAACTGGTTTTTCAAAACTGGCTTCAATATTCACAGTGCAACAGCTGGTGCGAGAAGTATCATCCTTTATAACCCAAGGTCAATAGATTGGAAAAAGCTTCATGTTTTACAGTTTTTACATATGGAAGAAATTCTGCAGTTAGGCTCAGAGAAGCTGCAGCATTTATGTTTTATTGTCAATTAAAATTTAGGAGTTCTTTGCTATTCCATGCTTTATGTCAAATCTAAACTCACAAGAAGCAAATTAAAATTGGCTTACGGGTTTCCCTTGGCAGCCCTGAACTGGACTGGCCTGGCTGTAAGTTAAAGTGCTTTGTTAGTGAAAGCATTTGCAGATGACACATTCTGAGATTGCCTCCGTTCCATGTGAGGAGCTTCCTCAGGGAGCTGGTCTCAGTTCAGCAGTTCACCAACCCCTCTACCCATCAGTGCTTCCCTCTAAGGAGCTGGCAGACAGAGAAGAGCCAAAGCAGTGCCAGCAGCTGAGCTGAGATAGTGATTAACCCAAGAGGCCAGGACAGGTCGGGGATCAGTCAGTGAAGTGTGTGTGTGCAATTGGCAGCTGGGGCTCACTGGTACAGCAGCACAGTGTGACCCAGAGGCACTGCTGTGCCGGTGTCCTGGTGTCCCTTCCTGGCCATACACTACTCCATGATGGCACTGGTGTTGGGGGTCAGCTGGCATTCCCATGGCACCAGCACTATGGCACTGCATTGGAATGGGCTGCCCAGGGAAGGGGTGAATCCTCCATCCTTGCAGGTTTTTAAGATGAGACTGGATGTGGCACTTAGTGCCATGGTCTAGTAACCACGGCGGTGTTGGATCAAGGGTTGGACCTGATGATCTCAGAGGTCTTTTCCAGTCAGGCTTATTCTATGATTCTATATGTCAAGCAAACTGAAGGTTATATGTGGCATTTTAAGGCATTTCTTATGGTCAGGAAAGGTAAAGTCATGTGGTGGGACATGGTTGCAATAGGCTTCTCTGGGAGAATAAGTATGTTGTAATATATAGAAAACAGAATGCAGAGGGAGCCCTTTGACTAGCCAATAGCCTGGTGACTCACATGGTCCCCAGTGGTGTGAGGGACCAAAGCTGGTGATTCTGGTCTAAATCAGACAGAGCTGAGCCCTTGGTCTCGTGTCCAAGAGGAGCAGCTGTCTTATTTTCAAACCCTTCCGGTCAAAAGTTTCATCAAACCTCTTTGTCTGACTTCTTGCTTAACCAAAGTTCATGTTCCAGTGGCACACTCTTTCCCTGTGAAATGCCTGATCATCTCGGTACTTTAGGGACACAACAGGTATGATTCATTCCCTGTGATACAACCACACGTTCTATGTCTATTTTTTACTGGATGAGTATATATCTGATGCTTTGCAGTTTATCACTAGGCCAAATTAACCTTTTAGTCTGTTACTAAAAAAAAAAAATAATAAATTAAAGATCATTTATTTTTAATAATTTTAATATTTTAACATTATAGATTTTAAAAATTAATTAACAATAATAACAGCATGTTAATATTTAATATTTTAATTTTTTAAAACACCCTTTATTATATGGTGTATTTAATATTTTGCATGCTTTTTTTTTGGTCTGTTTTTGTTTGGGGTTGTTTTTTTTTTGATAAAAGGGTGGTTTTAAAATATTGTTGGTAGGAAAGAGTTGGTCAGAATCTACCCAAAGTGCATCAATATGTCATCCAGCTGTAACAGAATCATGGCAGAAGAGGTCTTCCAGAACTGACAAATGCAGCTGGAAAACCGTTAAGAGACCAAGGGAATTACATGAAAGCCTCCCAACTAGATAACAACTTTAATCTGTTTGCTTTCATTGCAGTGACTAAAAATTATCCCTCCAGCCCAAAATATTTGGGTTTTGTGACATTAGGCTGAGAAGAATTGGTGTCCACTAGTTCCCAGAATTATTTGAATGAAATGAAGGTATCTCTTTCCAGAGGATAGTAAACTAAAATCTGGTAGCTACTGCATTCAGGAACAGTGTGACTGTTTATTAATGAATTAGCTGAGCACTTGTTTTTTTTCTCCTGTATTCGAGGTTTCCTAAAGGACAGTGAGTGAGAGGGATACCTCTGCACTTTCCAGTATCTTTATGCAGCCTAGAAAGCCCAGGCTTACCAAGAAAATCAGTAACAACCAGACATGGTCCAAAAGCTAAAGGGGAGTGTTGTAGCTTCCTCTGAGATCTCTTTTGTACCAGAAAACTGACGATTCCCTTGGCACAAGGGCTCCCAACCAGTTTAGGTCCTGCTTTCATCATACTGGTGATTGAGCATCTTTTGCAATCCCATGAAACTATGTCCCCATTCAACGTTATCACGATTTGCCTGGCACTAGTAGTTAGCCTGTATTGCACCCACAGGGTTTTCTTTCATGTTTTCTAACTGTGAGAGCTTAGAGTTGCTCAGATGAGACTCTGAAACCTGTAGTCTGAAACTGCTTGGAGTTTGCCAAGCCTCAGTACAGGTCCTCAAGTGCAGATACTGAGTGACTGTGCAGTGACTGTTATAGCTATATTATATTTTGTTTCTGAGTTAATGAGATAAATTATATGCAAACAATCACATTTCTCTCTCCTTTTAAAAGCTATGAGCATATCAACTCCACCTGGGAACTTCTCAAAGTATTTATACATAGTACATATAATAATTGATCTGTTGCCACTTGTGTACAGAGTTTTTACTACACAGATGGATATATATTTCACAGAATATTTTGAGTTGGAAGGGACCCACAAGGATCATCAGGTCCAGATCTTTAGTGAATGGCCCATACCGTGATCAAACCCATGACCTTGGCGTTATTAGCACTAATCTCAGGAACTACAAGCAGCATTTTGAGCTGTTTGCCAACATTCGGCTTAATGAGCAATGGAAAGTAACTGAAAAAGTAAAAGTAATTAAGCAGAGGCCAGTCAGTGGCTCTGAACAGAGAAGGGGGCTTTCTTAATGAACAACTTTCCAACTGCTTGTTTTACTCTAATTTCAGTTGTTCCAACTGAAGCCCCTTGGGGCCTGGGTTTCTATGTATTAATTTTCCAGTGCTGGAAAGCAGGTCTTCGTAGTTTTGACTTACAAGCTATCTAACATTTATATAGATACACAAATAAAAGAAACTAATTGCAAATAATTTTCAGACCATTCACGTTAAATGCTTCTCTTCAAGCCAAAAGCAAAATGTTTCTGCTGACATGGAGAAGACTGTGGTCAGCTTTGAGCTCTACAACCCAAAAAGAATTAAAGACCTGCTGGTTTCTTTCCACTGTTTTCAGTCATCAATTAAACTGAAAAACAAGGGCTATGAATTATGGTGACCTTTTCAATGACTTTTCATTTGTGAAATAGAAATGTGATGGTGTGAAAGCACTGTCAATAAAAAAAAAATATTAATAACTTCCTCAGGAACCACCAAGAAAAGTGTAAATTGCTTTCTGCTTAGTATCAAATTTTCATGTAAGGTACTGTATCATGGAAATTTTCAGTCTTGTTTAAAATTCAGATGACCTAAAATTAATGCTACCCCTTTACCTCTGTACTTTCTGTCATCTCAAATGAAAAATATGAGTCTTCTCAATTTAATACAGCCTGTTGTTTTTTCCTTGATAGCCTGTTAAATGTATAGGAAATAGTGGATAAATTTGTTGGACTAAGAACTTACTAAAAATGTAGCAGCCACCAAAAGCATACTTTGGTCTGAATAGTGGAACATGCCCTCTCTATTTAATGAATAGAGTTTTTATGGCTCTTCAGCTAGGTTTTTAAAAACCCTTAAGGGACTGCAGCACCAGTATAAATTTTGTAGAACATCATTCTGTAGAACAAAGATTTACCTTAGTTCACGAGGCAACTATATAATTATTGGCCATAGAATTGCCTTGCTGTTTCATGATCCTGATTAAAATTTCCCTCAAAAATTGTCCTTTTGGTGAGAAGACATGACCCTTGGCTGCTCTTTGCCTCAAAGGTACCAAGTAACAACCACTGAAAATGTGTTGCTTTTGTACTAGTTGAATGTTTGCTAGAAATACAGTGGAGAGCAGATAGGTAGGTACCAGTTATCTGTGACGTGGAGCTCTCCGCACAACTGATCTGTGCTAAATACTGAAGCATGGCCTTGAGGTGCAGACCTTCAGGTCCTGTAGATAATTCCCCATTTTCCTTGTTCCCAAGGGCATGATGAGAAACTTGTTTTTATGGGCACTTGAAAGCCTTAGATACCAGGTGATAGTAGCCTTCTACAAAATCCTTGTTTATGCTTGTATCTGCTTACACTTCATCTAATTTTGATAGAAGAAGAAAAAAATCCCCCCCAGACTGGTTCTTTCCCTAAATTTCACTTTTCAACTAATGCTGGAAGATGAAGAGGAGATCCTCAGCCTGGACTTCAACCCTTGAATTACTTCTTCATCAGTAAATTTTTTTCTCGGATGAAGAACTGTTTATATTTTAATTCCTGCTGTTGAGATGGAGCTTTACTCTGTGGATGTCAACTTTGGTGTTTGTGTGTCATTCATAGTTCCCCAAGGGGAAGCTCAAAGGGTGGCTGCATCCAGATGGGCCTGCCAAGTAATCCTGGCTGCTCAGCAGGGTGCCACCTTCTGTGAAGTGACAAGGACCTAAAGAGATGAAGAGGGAAAGCAGCGTGAGTCCATCCCAGGAGGTGAAGATGCAAGTCCTTTTCTCTGTATAAATTGTCCTTGAAGGGAAAGTGCAGGTAAAGCTGCACCATGAAACAGATGTTCAGGTGGTGGTGTCAGATGAGCACTGCTCTTTTTAAGGTCAGTTTTACCTCTTGACACAGCCCAAAGGTGCATGTAGCTGTCAACTGTTTCTTTTGAAAATTTGTTCTGCTTTAATAAATTGGAGAAATTCGTTGTTCTAGCAAAGTCCAGAAATAACAGATGGTTCCTATATCAGGCATCAGCAAATATTAAAGTTGTGGGCATGACCCCTGTCCATGTCCTGTTGAAAAATCTACCTGTCTGCAGGATTAGATTGCCCAAGAGTTTGGTGTTTTCTGCAAGAAGATCAATAGTGTGAGTTCTACCTGCTTCTAACATACTGTTGATAGACTTAAAAGTTGTCTTCTGTAGGATTTACTGTGGTTGCTGGTGTTCCTTGTTGTGTTTTGGAAAGCATTAATGCTGAGAAGTTCTAACTTCCTGAATGTTGAATTGGTGAGGCTGGGCAAAGCTGAACTGTGTTTTCATCATCCATGCACATGAAAGTGCTCTTACTGATTTTGGGTGACAACAGAATTAAGGACATATGACTTGAGGCTGACATCTTGTCAGATTGCTATGAACCTCTCCTTCGGGTTAACATGGAACATGACACCGGATTTCAATGGAAAGTAAACAGGCCCTGCAGGTATTGGGATAAGTTGTTGTGGTCAAAAACAAGTCAGATTTTTATGTTAGTTTTCTTTTTAAGTGTCTGCATCACTGTAGATCACGACCTCTTTGATGTTTATCAGCATGAAACTGCACATAGCAATAGTATTCTCACCAGTTTTCATTAAGGTTTCATGCTTATCCAGCATTTCTAAAGAGAACGTTCAGGCTTTACAGTTGAATATGAGAGCAGCAATACTCAAGAAAGAACAGCCTCTAATATGTGACAGAAGTCAAATTATTGAGAGATTATACCTTGTGTTTATATAGCATCTTCTAACCTAGAGTGTTCCATGAGTGTTAGGGAATTTATTGAACTGTTCCATTCACCACTGCTTCTTCAACATGAGTCATTCTAGCTGGTTATCAGTGCTTAGCCCTGCCGCACAGTAATCAAAGAGGGGAAATGGAGCCAGGCTTGCCATGGTGAGGAAGCCTTCCAGACTTTCTAGCCAAGTAGGGTAACTATGAAATTTGCTGACAAAGCAGACTGGAGATAAGGTAGACTGATAGAGTTAATGCTGTTGCGTGGTGCTGACGGCTGAGAATTTTAAATTGCTTGTGGTGCTGTTGGCATTGCTTTTTTTGATATACACTTTTCTCACGTAATCCCATGCTGTGACATGCTTGATGTATCATCTCAATAATGTGGAAAAACTGGGGAAATTCAGTGAAATGGGTATATTTCAGTACAGTGTCTGTCAAGGCAAGGATGTCAGTCAATCACAGGCTGGAAAAAGCAAGCAATATGTTATCGCTGTGTGAGACTGAAATTCTTAATGTCCCTGTGTGCAGACCTGTTCCTCCATTTTCAGGAGATTCACTCCCTTGAACAGTCACGTATTTAACCCTTTCCCCATATTCCAGCAGCAAAGAAGAGCTGAGGTGAAACAATAACAGAAACTTCAGTTACTGCCTTCAGTTACTGAGGAGATCTGCTGTACCAAGGAAACAATTAAAATGATGCCATAACGGTATATACACTTACAAGGAATGAGTTTAGGAGATTGTTGTGGCTATGAAGAAAGATTTAAAACTGGTTGTTTAAATGTTCGGATTACTGGGTCTGCTGATGCCCTAGTTCATGAGGTGACCACTCTTCTGCAAGTGAATCACTTTCTGCTTCGAAAGAGACGTCCCACTGAACTAGTTAGTCATCTGACACAATAAAAATTTCATGTTGCAGCAGTAATAGTGATCTGAAGTCATACTGATTGCAAGTGGAGATAACAAAAATTTTTTGAGATAAATCAGCATCTGAATGCAGGTAGCTGGTATCTTTTCTCATCTTACGTTATTCTTATTATGCTTTGCATCACTGTTATCAAAACCATCATATTTAGCTAGGTTAAGCGAAGAGATTAAGAATTGAATTTGTAAGTAAGGCTGGTTTTGGCATAGTCAGAGCACACTGACACAGCTGTGGGTGAAGACAGCAATGGTAGCACTGGTTTGCATCTATTCAGTGACTGGTAGCATCTGTTTTATGATTAGCTAAAGGATTTCTGCTGTCAGAGCTGTCAATCTGACACCTTTGATGAGCACTAAAATAAATCTGTGCTACCAGGAACTGTTCATTTTCCCCCATGCTTTTGATCTGCTTTACTCTTTGTGTCCTTGCTGATAACTACTATCAAGGCTAATACATTATAAACTCTGAAAAGTGAAGAAAGCAGCTGTCATTTTTTGCACAACAGATGTTCCTGATCAGGAATCAGACAAAGGACCTCATCACTCCTCCTCTGAGCAATTTAATTTGCCTGTTCCTTGGTGCACCAGCCACCTCCTTCATTTCAGGATCAGTTCCTTTAATCTTACAGAATTATTAAGTTTTTTTCTGTGCCAGGGCAAAGAGAGTGGAAAAAAGGAAATTGGTGTCACCAATGATGCATCATAATGAAAAGTAGCAAAGGCCTACTTCAAAAATAGGAAACCCAAGTACTACATTTTAAGAGAACTAGAAAGTACTCTATGAGCACTTTTTAAAAGAATTAACAATATAGATTTGATGGTGTTTCTTATCAGTTTTAAGTCTCAGAGGTAGGGAAAAGCAGTATATAATCCATCAGATTCTTGTGATGCAACTTAGGGGGATGAAAAAATTGATGTATTTTTTAAGAAAAGTTGCTGCTGTGGATCCTGTTCTCCACTCCTTAATCATGCAAGTTGTCCAAAATGAGTAATTACTGGGGGCTTTGCTTGTTTTTCCATTTAGTTTGGTAAAACTTTATCGCTCTGCTGCTGTTTTGTAGTGATGGATGGGTACTGCTGGGAATGTAAATTTATAGTTATTCTATAGCTTATTTCCCAGTTATTAGTCTAACACAGGACAGTCATTTTGCCTGTGCACAGCTCCTGACTCACCTCCAGATCGATCCAGGATGTACCCGAGGTGGGGCAGTTGTTGCTCACCCTGCAAAGGAGGCTGCTCACTGTGCCCCATGCTCCTACCAATATCTGCCAAAGACTTGCTGGAAGGGAGAGGCAAGGGAAGTTGGCCTTACCTTGTGTTGGTGGCCAGCCCTGCACAGAAATGGCAGCTGCTGCTGACAATCCAAACAGTAGTGTCTGTGGCCATAGTCACAGCTGTCAGTCCTGATAAATGAGAAAAGTGTATTTGAGAGGCTCCTGGTCGTCCATCACTGAGAAACCACTCATGTGACCCCTTTTTGATTTGGCAGGTTGACAGGACAGAAGTGATTCGGACCTGTATAAATCCCGTCTTCTCCAAGCTGTTCACAGTGGACTTCTATTTTGAAGAAGTGCAGCGACTGCGGTTTGAAGTGCATGACATCAGCAGCAATCACAATGGGCTGAAGGAAGC
>JAWWLV010000088.1:43149530-43160392 GCA_035041135.1 Platyrinchus mystaceus | reverse complement strand
CAGTATGATATGTTTTATTGGACATGTGGCACTCTTAGACCAGAACTGGGTAGTACTTTGTATGTGTCTGTAGCTGCAAATAAACTTCACTTCTCTTAGTCTCACTTCTGAAATCTCTGAGGTCTTATTCTTGTAAGAGCTCCACATTGAGCACCAAAAAGGACTGCTATGGTTTAACCCCAGCTGTCAACTAAACATGATGCAGCCACTTGCTCACACCCATCTTGCCCTGTCCCTACCCCAGTGGGGAAGAGAATCCAAAAAAAAAAGAGTAAACGTCATGGATTGAGATAATAGCAGTTCAATAATTAAAAAATTTTAAATATTATTATTATGATAATATTAGCTGTAATTAAAAGGAGGGAAAGAGAAGAATAAAACCCAAGAGAAACAAGTGCCCACCACCTGCTGACTGATGCCCATCCCATCCCTTAGCAGTGATCAACAGCTCTCAGCCAACTCTTTCCAGGGAAATATTCCATGGTATGAAATATCATACTGTGGTATGAAGTATCACTTTGGCAAGTTCAGGTCAGCTGACCTGTCTAGCCTCTCTCCTGATTTTTTGTGCACCTCCTCACTGGCAAAGCATGGCAAACTGAAGAGTCCTTGATTTAGAGTAAGCACTACTTAGCAACAACCAAAACACCATTTTTTTATCAGCATTGTTCTCATACTGAATCCAAAACACAGCACTGTACCAGCTACTAAGAAGAAAAGTAACTCTATTCCAGACTCAACTAGGATGGGTTTCTACATCCATTTGTTCACTGGTTGGTCATGTTTCTAATAAAATGATCATGGAAATACATGTTCTGGAAATGTAATGAGGTTTACTAGGGCTGAACAGGAGTCTACTATTTGTGTTTTAGAAAGAAGAGAGACATTTACTTTCTGCACTTCTTCACATCACTTTTGGACAAAACCCTTTTTTCTCTAAATCTGAAGTTTTAAGTTGCGAGTTTTTGAAATCAAACTAAAGACTCCTGACCAATGAAAGACCTGTAGTAAACTACCTTTACGTAAGACATCTTGCCAGTTCAGCCATCTCTGTAACTCTGAACTTAGACTAATGCTTCCTAGCCCTCGACTTATCATTGTTCAGGACTTGCTATCTGACAATTAGGTCAGAAAATGCTTTTTATGATAATGTTCAGAAGGAGTTTTACATTGATACGTTAGCAAATAATATGATAGATAATTGATGGCTTCCATAGAAATGGTTCTTTTAACAAGGAGACCTGGTTTGTACAGTGCATGAACAAAAAAGGCAATTTACTGCTACAGAAAAGAGATTCCTTGACAGTTTTTTCAATGACAATTTGAGGCAACAATATTGGCACATTGTTGCCAGATGGAAGATTCATTTTACTGGCCACTTAATTAACAACTGGTAAACGGTTACACCCAAATACACATATTTACATATGCAGAGTGCTTACTGTGTCACAATGATGCTAATGGCTTAGAGAGTGAGTGTTATTAATGCGGTCTGCTAATGAGAATGTCAGAATAAATTATCCTCTCTGGAACTGCAGGCTGTCTATCTGCCACCTGCATAGGAGCTCCCAAGTTCAGGTGTCTGTCTCTTGAAAGCTGTGACCCTTTCGAAAGCTGCAAAGGGAGCTGTAAAAATTTGGGTAGTTTAGGGGGGGAAAGTCATGCTATCTCTAAAGAAGGCTAGCTGAAGGACAGGTTCCCATCCAAGTTCTATCTCATACCATGGCTATATATATGTAAGATATCTGAAAAGGCTTCTGGTAGGAATACTCACAGCTTTCAGAGGAAAAACTTCATGTATTTTTACAAAGTTGTCTGTGCATCTTGGGAAAGGAGGAGAGGTCATAGAGATGAATGGGCTCTGCTCCCCAGCTGCCATAATTCATTGTCTAGTTGGTACACAACCCATAGGTAAATAATATATTAAGAATAATCTGTCGTATTTCTATATTACCTGCCATCTGAGCATCTCAAACAAGGTTTTTTAAATTGCACCTCACTGTTCACAGAAGTGCAATGATTTGTACTTGAATGTACAACTTATATATGGGCAACTGAAGGGGTCACAGCAAACAGTATTTCCAGTATGCTAGGGAGGAAAAACGACTTCTGAATCCTAGCAGTACGGGTCATCTTACTTGTATTTCTTTCTGTTGGTACCACTGATCAACATTAGTGTTGAAATCCAAAAGTTAATTTGTAAAACTGGTGAAATGGTGGCAGCAAATCTCTTTATGGAAGGCAATCCTAAAAAGGAGTGTTAAATTATTCACTTAAGTAATAGCCAGGTGTAAAAATGCAGGGTAAGAAACAGCTGACAATCCAAAATGGTCATAAAATAAACATTATTTAACAGTATCATAGTGTTCTTTAAGAAAATCAAGTGCAATTCTGGAATGTGTCAGCCTTTAAATTGGAAGCTCTTCCTGCATAGGAAGGACCAGGGCTATTATGCCCAATTTTGAGTATTATTGTAAGAGTGTCTATGGGCCAGTCCATGAAAGCTCATCATAGCATAAAGAGAATGCTTTGAGGGCTACAAAGTTTGGTCAAAAAGGAAAGATAGGACAAACTCAGGTTCTATAGTAAAGAAGACTATGGAGAGTCTTCAGATACAGAAATAATGGACTTAAACTGCAGAGAATTAGATTAGCTGTTAGGAAAATATATTTACAGTAAGGATAATGAATAGAGTAATAAATTTCCAGAGGAGAATATTTCCCTCTGCCTCTGATTAGACACACATCTGCCAGGTATAGCTGCAGTAGAAATGAGAAGCTGGACACTGTGATTCTGGATGTGCTGTCCAGCCTTGTGATGGTTCTGCTATCTCATATTTAAAGCCCGTTTAAAACTTGCTTCTGTCTTGCTACTTCCATCATAACAGTAGCTGAAGATAATCTGAGGTGCTGCTTTTGCTTTCCTCTCTTTTGATGGCAGGACAAACGTTTCCCTGTGGTGATGTCAGGCTAAAATTTACATCCTATTCACTCCTGTCTTACAGCACTTTTTTTGCCTGGCTGCAACTTTGCATTGCTCACACTTCTCCAGCTCTGGCCATTACCTACCAATGTGCTTTATTGCTGACGTGTATGATGCCCAGGACTCTTATGAAGGGCCTGGAACTATTCTTTTCAGTTCATGATTGCCTTTCTTTTACAGCTCATACTGTGGCATATTTTGCCAAAGATGTTTGTCCTATGAAGTTGTTCAAGTAATGTTGGATGTGGAAAGGACTATTTCTAGCATAAAAACAACTTTCAAGAGGTTAGGGTTCTTCCTAGGACACGATCAGTCTTTTCTCAATATCTGCACAGCACAATCCTACTACAGTTTTGTCACATTAAAAATAATATTGTGTTTTCTAAACTGTGTTTTGTGTTACTTTTACATCTGTCTACATTTTGAAGTTTTCCAGTTAAAAATAAATAAATTTATACAGCATTAATTTTACAAAGAAGAGGGACCTAATATGCCAGGACATCACTGTAGCCTAGCAATTATGCTGTTTTATTTTTACTTGTCTAGTTTTAAATGTTTCAAAATTATAAGGGAATTATAGTTATTACTAATATGGCAAATAACATCTTTTGTCAGTATCACTCTGACAAAATTTATTTGAAGTTTATTTATAATTTTCTTAATGAACAAGTTCATTTGTAATGCTGAGTTCTGCAGGAAGTCTGGTACCTGGTAAGCAAAGAAAGACAATTTTGAAACTAAAACTGTGGAGCAGATTGCTTGCTTCTGTCCCGAATTTAGAGTTGCTGATATTTTGAAATAAAACAAATGCCTTCTCTTTGTAAATAGATTTCAGTTCCCTATAAAAATAAATTAGTTTGGAGGTATCTCTGATAGATTTGCTGTGTATGGCTCCCTTCTTATTGTCTTTTATGTATGTTTAAACCTTACTTCAGTGCTCTGTTACCATCACTGAAATACTTGAGGAAAATCTATAATGTGTTTACACTGTTCTGTTCAACTCAGTGAATTGTGTTCTCCTCATTCTGCTTGATCCCAAATGTTTGTTTTTATCTTCCACTGCATCCTGTCTGCAGGCTTCCTGGGGAACTTTTCTTCTCAATCATGGTCTTACTGTGCTAACTCTGATTGTGAATTGAGAAACTCTCTTGATACAAAAGCAAAAAATGAAATCACAATAAACCATGTATTTACTACAGATTCCAATTATTTTCCCCTTTGTTTTTATTTTTGTGCAGATTGTTTCTCAGAGGAAACTCTCCAAGTCCTTACTCAAACATGGCAACACAGCAGGAAAGTCATCTATAACAGTAAGTCAATCTTAAATATGCTCTTGTTTTCTGTTAATTAGAAATATCTAATGTGACTAATTCTCCTTAAAAGCATCCTGCTAAGTCACCAGAACAGCCCTTGATTGAGAAATGTATTTCAGTTGTTTCTTTGATTACTTGTTCTGTTTCTGAGAAACGTTTGTTGTAAGGAAATGGCAACAAATAATGTATGATTTGTACAAAAGCCACATTTACTACTACTACTACTACCACTTTTAAGGTACTTGGGTGACAGCAAGAAACTTGTGCTGCTTGAATACTTGTAGTTGAAGGACTAGAACATTCAAAAATTCATTTGACTTGCTTTAGCACATGAAGGAGCTTTATGTTTATTTTCCCTTGGGCTTTTTCCAGGTTCTGAGGGAAAAAAAGGGTGGAAAAAAATAAACCCAAACTCAGAAAGTACACAGATGCACCCAACAACTTCCAAAGTTTGATGAGACTAGTTTTAGCTGTGTTGTAAGGCAGTTATGGGCTGTATTGTTATACCTCCACGTGTATCTTTAAATCTGCAAATCAGTGTATTACCTCTCTTTCGTCCTTCTCTGTGCTGGCGTGTTTGGGAGTTCAGTCTTGTCTGCACTGAACCTTGCATGCTTGTGACATTTGCAGCTCTGCATTAAGACAAAGGCTATAATAAAATATTCAGCTTTGGGGATCTCTACTCTGTTGCCTCTTGGTGTTGAGAACTATTTTTTTCCTTGATGTGCAGTTAACCAGATGAGTTTCCTTTGGCTTGATTACTTGGATTTTTTTTCTACCTTGGGCCACAGAAGAGACAGCAGACTGTGAGAAATAATGCTTTCGGAGAGCCCAGGAGGTTTTATTTCTTAGATATCTTCCTTGGTGCTTGGCTGCAAATTGATATGCTTAAATGCAAACAGTAAAGTGATTTGGTCTGGGGTTGGACAGGAATTCCCCACTCCTCTGGCCGAATAGAACCAGAAGAGAGTTTTGCTCCCTAGATAACTTGGTGTGCTTTGGCTGCTGGGTCGTATCTGCAGAGGCTTACTTAATCTCATCCGTCCCTGTGGTGTTCTGGACTCCCCTCCTGTTCTTTAAGGAACACAGAGGAGTTTAGTCTTGTGAAAACACAAATGCTCAAGTACAACTAAAATCATTAGGCTTGCTAGTGGAGTGTTCTGGCAAAAATTAAATCACTGTGATAAAGAGAAGATGAGAGAAAATGAGTTAATAGTCCCTGCTGGCCTAGCACTGTATGTTAACCATTAAATATGGGACCTTGGCTTCTCACCAGCAGTACTAAAGAACAAGTTGACTTCACTCGAATGAAAGGAAACTGAACCCAGACAAAAAATATTGTATGAAAACTCTGCTGTCTCAACAGAATAAGTAAAACCAGATGATTTATCATTATTTCTTGACCTGGGGACATACCAGGTGTCTGTCAAGTATGAAGTTACACATGCTAATTTCCTAACTTGTTCAGTGTACTGAATTGTTTTTCATAGGATTTTGAAAGGTCCTGTCTTGGCATGTTTTATTTTATTAGCCCTTTAACTGTATAATGTCTCATCCACACAATTTTATAATACGTCTGTGGGATACAAAAGAACATAGTTCAGCTTCTGCAGTTGGAAGTCTGTCAAACTTTATAAGAGTGGGTTCGTTATTTTCAGTTAAAAGTATTTGTGAAACTTGGTGTGCAAATCCCAGAGCACTGTTGGTCATATACATCTTAACCATATCTTTTAAATCATCAGACTGCATGAAAGACAAATGTGTCAAACTCTACAGGCCAAATTTCCAGCAAGCTCAAGTTTGCCTGGAAGAGGCTGCATATGAATATTTTGCATGGAGAAGCACCACAGCTCACTGCTGTGAGGTGTCCCAGCCAGAATTATCTCAACTCAAGGAATTTTACTTAATTTAATTTTTTGCCAATCAGCGTAAACTTCTACTGATTCGGGCACTGAGAAACAAATAAGAAAAAAAAACCTCTCAGGGAAAATACCTTTCTTCCCCCTTCCCTGTGATCGACTTCAGACATCTCTCCTGCTCCCTTCATAGTCTCCATTCCCTTTGCCTTCTTTGCATGTTGTGCTCAGTCCCTTTGGTGAGGTGACAGGTGGCATAGCAGGATCAGAAAATAGTGATTTTTTTTTTTTTTGCTGATCTTTGTTTTTCACTCATTTTCTCAGCTCTGCTCTGGGCTTACACACAGGGCTTCAAGTCCCTTCAAGGGCGCCTGCTCCAGTGTAGGCTTACCTGTGGGAGTCCACCCTCAGAGGTACCTCGTCCAGCATGAAGCTCATCCTTCTGAGAGTGAATCTCCAGCTCTGTTCCCAACAGCATCCTCTTCTCCATGCCTCCTCCTGGATTGTCTTTAGGGTGGCCTCACATGCCTCCTACCTCTCCTTCCTTTGTGTCTCTTGCTTCTGGCAGCTGCTGCCCTTCCTGAAATATCTGCACCTCTGGTGGGTTGATGTTTTGGGGTGCAGTCAGCAGCTGCTGCCAGCTGTCAAGCTGGTTTGAGGAATAGCTGGGGTGTCCCAGTGGTTCCCCAAGGACCTTGAGTCCTTGCAGCAGAGACAGTCAGAGCCTGTCTGGAGACCTGACATGGCTGCCAAGTGTGTGGCTGTGGACGTGAAACACCCGAAAAATAGGGGTTTTGGGAGATTTAATCTCTGGGGACAATATTCACAATAGGGAAAAGATTTTATAGCTGTCAAATAGAATATAATATGGTCTGTTTCAAAGAACATTTTTCAGTGAAGTATCCCAGGTTTGTTTAATACATTCTCTCCCCTGAGCATTTTAATGTCTTACTCAGGAAGGCTATTTTCGTTGGTTGTGTGTTGGTTTGGTTTGGTTTACAACATTGCACACTGACTGACATCATTATCAGCATAGCTTACACCATCTGAATGAATCACACTGTAATATTTTAGTATTACTTTCTTCTGAGTCACTCTACAGTAAATGTTTTTGCCAATGTAGTTATTGCAGAAAAACTGTACCAGAACTCTCCTACTATAGATGTGGCTTTCATGGCAACTAAGGACAAGTGACTTCACTCCTTTTCCCATTTATCTTGCCAAATGATGCCGAAGCATCATAAAAATAAGTGGGCTTTAGACCCATATAATACAAGTCTTTTATAGCATTTTTGTCCCCTAGGACTCTGTGAGATTGTGGAATTCTCCATTGTCCAATCTAAGGAGAAGTACTAGGTCAGAGGAAAGGGGATCCCTGATAGATGTTCATGTCTCTCCGTTTAGGGTTGATTGACAAGGCATAATCACATGACACAAAGTGATTCAGCTTTGTGGGCTTAACAAGGTGACATCCATCAGCTGAGGGTGGGATTCACGGAATGCCCTCAGCCCTTCCTGATGGCAAAGAGAAACATATCGACTTGTACCTCACTTCACTTTCTTAAATGAGGTCTACAGTCTTTACACTGAAAAATGGCATCATTCTCCCTTTTCATTACACCATGCAAAACTCAAATGTAACTTTCCATTTAGGTGATCGCTGAGGAATTGTCTGGCAATGATGACTACGTTGAACTTTCATTCAGTGCACGGAAATTGGATGACAAGGTAAGCTGCTTGATATTAACCTTACCAAAAGAAATAAGAATGCCTGCAAATACGATTTGATGAGATTTTCCCTGACAGATATTCTTTGCCTTATGTTATTAAACACATCAGGGTTTTCAGATGAATGTTCACAATGAGGCTTTCCTCAAGTTGCAAAGTAATTTAAAAAAAAACAAACTCAAGGGAATGTAATTAAAACCAAGACAAGTTAATTAGACTACAACCAAGAGAATTTAATTATGTAAAATGCCACAGATCAGACGTGCTTAGAGAAGTGAACTTTCTGTAAGTAATCTAAGATGATATCGTTGAAGTGTCCTAAAATAAAGCTAGAAAACTTCATAACAGCAGTGTCACGATAGACATTTTGTCCAATAAAAATGTAGCTTGAATATGAGAAATATATTCTTGCGTATCTGTTAAAAAATTTTCCCCTCTTTAATAAGAAAACTCTTCACTGACTCAAATATGACTCAGGATTATAATGACTACTTCTTTCTGAAAATTTCTTTTGTTGTTTAGCAATTTATTTATAATAAGTGTCTCAAGCAACTTACAGCCCAAAAAATCCAGATGACTGCTTGTAAGCTACACTAAGTGTAATAGCAGACATATGATTTTTTGAAGTATAAAGTCCCTTCTTATATATGAAGGTGCATCTAATTAGAAGCATATGGTAACACTGTACAAAAGTTTATGATTGTGATGCTCCAAGTGTGTTCTTGTAAATATTTGACAAGTGAGTAGCTTAAAATCAAATCAGTGAGACTACTTTTGGATACATAAATCAGCTTTTCAAGATCAGGTTGTAACTTATGAAACATATTTTTGGTTTATAGTACCATAAAATCTCAGGCAAGCAGAAAGTACACAGAAAGATTAATAGTCCTGAAATTTATTTAGTACATACAGGTAAATAACTTTGCTGTGTTCAGGATCATTAGCAATCATAAATGATCAGGACCTGAATTTGCTTCTCATCTGAAAGAAGAATTATCTTCTTCTTTCAGACTTGCTGGAATCTTACTGGGTTTGAATTACATGGTTTATTTAAGTATCAAAATGTAGATTTAACAACCTCTCTTTAGACAGACATCTTTAGAGGTGATTTCCAAACTTGTACTCAAGTTTCTTCCTGTTCCACATGCAGTAACATCTAGAAAAAAGAAAGAACATATACAACATAAAACTCCATTTGGCCGTTGCTTTTCCATAAATATAAAACATAATCTGCTCTAAATATTATGATTGCTTTTGGGTGGGCTTCATCCAGTAGCAATTCCTGGATGTCGCAGTGTGCAACTCAAGCAATGACACACTGCTTGAAACAAAACTGAATGTGCCTGAATCAAAACTCCTCTCTTCAACTGATGAAATCACTGGAAGCCTATTGCAGTTGAAAGAAGTCTTTCAATTTCCTCCAGCTACAGATGTAGCTCTAAACCTGGCTGAACATTGGCTCACCTCTTCTATAAGAAAGCTTTTGCTATGGCTTATAATGAATTTGAAATCAGTAGATGCAAGGCACTATTAATAATTATTGTTATTAAGGTTTGAAATTGCTTAAATTGCATAGTTCAGCCAGTGTTAAAAAAGAAGGAGTGCTCCAATGTCACATAAAGGTAAAAAAAAACAAAACAGACCAAAACAAAAACCAAAGAATTGAGAAGAGCCCATTTTATAAAATACTAACCATGGTTTTGCATGCTTCTCCCTACTCAGAGAAGTGAACACCTGAGTAGAGATGTAATGTTAGAGAAACAGATTGAAGGCTGGAAATGGCCTTGGATTCTCCTGAAACACAGAGGAAGCCTCTGGAAGTCATTCATGCTCTGCTACAAGGTCACTTTTGTAAGCTGTGGGGTTCCTGCACTGGTAGCTGTGGGAGTGGCAGAAGGCAAATGGAATCCTAATGTCTTACAACTTGTGGATAAAGGAAGGGTTGGGGAGATGTTGTGTATGTGCTTTCATGATAAAAAGAAAAATAAATTCTTTCCATCTATTACCATCAGTGGTATCTTGAATGGACAGGAATTTCCTTCTTTCATCCTTTTAAGGAGAGCTCCTTGAAAAAGGATATAAAGTGTGTTCCTTAAATGTATACATTTCCTCCACTAAGGAAAAATAAGTGAACAAGAGTTTGGGGTTTTTTTAAGATTTAATGGAATTCATTGGTATAATTTAACAGGCAGGATATGTTTGTTGAGGGTTTTTTACTCTCTCCACATAAAACTGCAAGAATTTTAGAGAAGCTACAAAACAAGTAAAGTCTGCTCATTTTTTCCCGGAGGAATGGCTAAAACATTCAGTGAAAAATTATAGGAAAGTGACAGGTATGAAAGTTTCCTTTAGTTAACCGACTTTGCAGAGACAAAGGTTATATGGTTATATTTTTTATTGCAGTGCTTGTTTGGAAGGTATAACTGCATTTTCATGTTTTATTGAAGCCCTGTCAGCTCAGATGGCACATCTTTGTTTCAAGAGCTCCACTGAGAACACTTCACAGTGGAGCAATAACTTTTGGGAAGGTTCTATTGCATTAATAGCTGTGTCACAATTACCATAACAAGCAGCTATGTTTTTTATGATAGCTATAATAAATTGTGAACACCAAGGCAGGCAGTTGCTTTTCCTGGTCTGAGAGAGGCAGTTATTGTTTGGGAAAGATTCCTCAGCAAATGTCTGCAAAATACAAGCTAGTATTACCTTTTTATATAGTTCCCTAGTATTAAACTACTCCCCAAAAAAGTTCTCAAATGCCCTGTCTTGCTGCTGAAGAATTTTCAAAATTTTAGTCTTTTGGCTACTTCAGCCCTTTTTTGAGGGACCTTTGACTTAATCCCCAAACCTGAATTCTAAAAAGTGTCGTGCTCTGAAAATTAATCTCTAAAAGATGTGCCAAACTAGGTGCTTAGAAACAGAGGTAGGTAAAATTTTAAAGGTTAAGGCATGTGCATGTGTTATTACTGTGTAACTGCTGCAC
>JAWWLV010000088.1:43062131-43122290 GCA_035041135.1 Platyrinchus mystaceus | reverse complement strand
CAGTATATGCAGCTGAGTTCCCTTATGAGTCAATGTGTTTATACAACATCATGTTTCCTTGCTAAAGAAGCAGGGAAATATTCATATAAAGCAAGATTAAGATACTATTTTAATTGTTTTTCTCCTTTCTTTCCATGCTGCTATCTTTATGTTCCTGAGTATTCCTTCAGAAGAGACTGCTGTGTTCATATATGCCCACACATTCATTCATGTTAGGCAGTCATCTAGAGTAACCAGGATGCTGAGCTCCTTGGGTTTCCAGTCTCTTTCTTCCTGAGATGTTGGAAACAAGCCTGATTGGCAAATGCAAGAGCTTCTTGTTCACGTGCCAGCTTTCCCAGTGAACTCAGCCTCAGGTTTCCATCCCACCATATGACATTCTTGCTTATAAGAAGTGCCACATCCCTTGTTACAGAAAGAGATAAACCCGGAAAATATACAGCAGTTACTAAGAACTCATAATTATGGGTTTATTAAATATTTATTAATCACTTGAATGGATACAGTGGGAGTACAAATAGGAAAAGAAGTCTGTATAGAATTAGACAGGTAGTTAAGGTATTCTGTTAAAGTTTTATTTTCTACTCAGTACAAGAACAAAAAACAGAAACTAGGTTACCGTACGTGTGCAAAAAAAACCCACAAAGATTTGAGCAGTTGCATAAAAAATATGGCATCTGTCAACAGTGTTACCGTTTCACAGTTTTAGCAGGTTTGGGAGCTCCCAAGAAACAGGAAAATATCTTCTGTTTAGCTGATATGTCGTCTGTTTTGAAATATCCAGACACCATGTCATGATGTGAATTTAACTCTCTATTGGAAATTTTCAGTGATTTGTTGCCACGGGAGCTTATGGCAGTGCAAGGTTTTAGATCCTTCAGGGACATGCTTTCAGTGTCCATACAGGAGATGAATTCAGTGCTAAACACAATATAGGAGATAAAATAAAACTCTGACCAAAAAACTAATTTAAAAGCAGTGATGAAAAAAGCTGGATGTTTTGTTTCTAAATATGTAACCTTTGCACTAATTGAGAGGAGATCTATAGAGGGTTCACCCTGAAGCAACAGTGAAAGCACTAATTGAACATAGGAAAATGAACAGACAAACAAACAACACACCCCAGAAGTGAGGCCTTTTACACTCAGCAATGACTGCTGTAACTAGTGCAAAGTATTCAGTAGAAATTTCACAAGGATTTAGAAAATCAAATGTGTGATTATGAGATAAGGAACTGTGACCTTTATTCTCAGACCTTTACCCTTAAATTAAGCTTAGGTTTAACCTTTAGCATTGACCTCTTACGTTAGTTTAGCCATTTCCGTTATAATGGCCTGTGCACTGTCTCTACTTTCCATAGAAAATGTGGTTTAGAATATTATTTTAATAACCATTTACAATTGCTTCGTGTTTCTTAATTGATTTCTTGTCTGTTTGATACTAAAAACTTCCTGTGTTTTAAACCTCTGCTGGTCTTAGTTTTAGAAATTACTGGGAAGATCCACCTTCACTGCTTTTTACGCTGTGTTACCATCCACTGAATAGAGTGACCAGTTCAGGGCCATTAAACCCAGTGCTGGTTGCCAGGTCATTCTTTTGAAGTGATATCCAAAAGACGTGTAATTAACTCCCCCACTGATCGACAACAGAAAGAATAGTGTAATCAGCTACTTTGTATAAACACTCATCATTATTACAAGTAGTGTTTGGGGACAGATTCATGCTGCTCTCGTAGGGAAGAGCATTTTGTTCTCTTTATGCCAAGTATCATCATCTTCCTTTACTGACTGACAGAAAGGCAATGGCTGATTTTTATCTGCTGACTTTCAGAGTGCAAGATAAAGCTAACTTGAGCTTTTTTTAGGAACTGAAAGTAGATAGTGGGAACTGGATAGAGTCTTGTTCTGTCTGAGAGCTTTTTGACACGCACCCATGAGTTATGCTAAATTTCACTGCTGTGCATGCAGCTTCTTGAATAGTTACACCAGAGAGGCCTGCCAATGAGCAATGCCTTTTTTTTTTGCTATGTAGGGAATTGTTAGTTACTTAGATGAGCAGAAATCTCAGATACATCTAATGAGAGGAGGCACTACTGGGTCAGTACGCTAGTTTATTGCCTCTTGGAAAAGTTTTGGAAGACAGATTCTATTGCATAGGGGCAGAACACACTGTGAACTAAAAGGGAGAAAAAGTGCAGCAGTGGAAGTGTTCATTCACATCCATGCTGAACCTGATCAGTAATTGTTGCTTGTATATAAACTGAGAATGTTGTTACCTAAACGTGACTGTAAAATAGAAGCTTATTTATGTTTTTGCCATGAAAAACCTAGAGGGTCATTGAAAATCCAGTTATAAGTTGTCCCTCACATGATGTAACTTAATATAGCATGTTTCTCTGTTTCAGAGGAATATATATGGACTTCTTTTGTCAGCACTGAAAGATCTGTGTTTGAGGCCTCTAGGCACCCTTGTAATACAAATAAGGGTAATCAACAAGCTATGGTTTTAAGTAATTGGTTTTGAAATGACCCCGATGATTCTTGCAAGCTGTGAGCTGTCAAGAAGGGGCAACACCCAACTGTGAGGATTCTCATCATTGCTGAGCCACTGCTGATGTATTCAAATCTCTATCAGTGGTGTAGAGAGACTGGTTTGGTGAAAGTGGTTCTGTAAATGGTCCCTGTTGTCACTTGTCAAGAACTGAAACAGTCTGAGACTGGTGTCAAATCAGAGCTGTCAATAAAAATTACTCATTTTGATCTTGCATTAAGAGGACCTGCCTCTTTTTGGGAAAAAAATAAGAATTCTCCTTCCTTTGACTCTTCTCTCCAGGCAGATAATTTTAAAATCAAATCTCCCGTGTGTTTGTATTCACAGGCAGATTATTTTCTTTGTGTTTTGACTCTGTCTTGGCTGCTATGATTACTGCAGCATGTCAAAGGGAATGCTGAATCACTTGCCATTACCCAAGAGGAAGCTATCAATGCATATCTGTCTTGAGGCTCCTTCAACAGACAGAGGATCTGAGTCCAGTACAACCCTATCAACTTTTAACATATCAATTGCCACCATCTATGTACAGAAGGTACAAAGCTGTTAGTGAAATCCTGGCACTTGTTGAAGTTCATATGAAAAGTCTCCTTGCCTGCAACGGAGCCTGTACTTCACCTAATGTTTAAGGAGCAAACTCAGCTGTGCTGCTGAACTGGAATCAATATATTCCAGTTCAGCAGAACAGAAGATGTGGTTTTCAAGAAGAATGTGGTTCTGCAGTCAAAGGAAAACCTTTGGAAGTTGCTTCTACTTTGGCTTCACAGAAGCTGCACATAGCCTAATAGCATAGGGTATGAGCTGTTTTCCTCCATTAGTTCAGGGGGTTTTGAGTGGTCTAGTTTGGAGAATTGAGTTAATCTCTCTGAGAAGAAAAAGTTCAAATATGTTATGTACAGTGCTCTGAAAAAGGATTTACTTCAACCAGTGAGAGCCTTGCAAGAAACTTTGGTTCATTTCAGCTGCTTTGCTCTGTTCTCAATGGAGGCCAACTTCAGAGAAAAATCTGCAATGAGACATAAAAAGTTTATTTTTGCTTTTTGGAGAAGAACAACTACTGAAAAGAGAAAACGGTGATGACCAGTTGGATGAAAAAAGAGTGAAGAATTTCATACACGTCAGAAAAGACCAAATTTCTGTACTGTGATGTTTATAAAGTGGAATTTGGCTTTGGAACATCATGATTACAGAAACACGATATCTTGAAGTATTTATCTTTCATACTAAAGGTTTTGCATAGTTTTCTTGATACCCAAGAGAAGAGAATGGGTAGGCAGTGGATAAAGGCTTTCCTATAAAAAGACATTCTTTGAAGTATTCCAAGTAGGGTACATATACTTTAGGAGGTACAGTAGGATATTTTCTTCATTATCAAGTGATAATTACCCTGAAGAGAGACAGACTATTCCAGAAAAATCACTTTAATGATCAAGTACATTTTTTTCAGTATTTTTTTTCACCTTCTCTGTTTTTTTCTGAATTTGATGTGGTTTTCTGTTATGGGGTGGTTTGGTTTTTTTCTTTGTTTTTTTCAAGTTTTCACTGATCCTAGAGGAAGAACCAAAGAAGGATTTCTGGTTTTAGCCTTTTGCCACCTCATACCACCTGCAGCTCAGAGTGATACTGGAAGTAGAGCAGGTCACCAACATTTGCCTCAAGAATTTGTTTCTTTGAGAGATAGTAAGTGTCATATAAACTCTACCTATAAAAGAGATTGTGGTGCTATTATTGTTTAGAGTTAATCAGTAAGAATTTTATGACTGACTGGGCTGTAATGTAATACATTTAAGTCCAACAATGAGTATTCTCTTTCTTGCCTTGACACAAGGTATGTTGTTCAACAAAAATGCAAGGAAAAACCATCCAAGACAGTTTCTGCTCAGAATTTAAGCTACCTGTGGTCAGTACTCTTGCCCAACACCTACCTAGGGACTACAGATAATTAATGAACAAAGATGGTTCTCTTCCTTGAAAGGTATCCCTTCCACTCCTTATTAGGTGTCAGGGGATTCATGCTGAACAACACAGAGTGAAATCTCCTTTTTAATGCAACATATGAACTAGGATCTCAAGGGATTTGACTCTGGCTGCTCAAGGCTGCTGCCTTTCTGGCTTTTTGGCACTTTTGCTAGCATGGAGCAGCTGGACAGTGGACCAAGGATTTGGTTTTCTCTCCCATCCAGGCCAGTATCCTTTGGTCACAAGTTAGTCAGACGTTTGAAGTTAAGTAAGCTCTTAGGTTGTCAGGAGAGCTATCCAACAATCTCCCTCTCCAACTAGGTGGCAAGGTAGTTGGAGAGGCACAAGCCATACTAACATTTCATAGTTGTACTTTGAGCATACACAGAACTGGAGAAACTCAGGCTGGCAAGACTGGAAAATTTCTATTTTTTACTGGCTCTGTGCATGCTGTAGTCTGCAGTGTCTGGTCAGCTGAGGCAAACTTAAATGGATTCCTTTCAAGAAGTACATTTCCATGGTCAGGCTGTCAGCTGCCTCCTGATAGGATTTAGTCAGAAGATTGTCTTTTAAAAACTAACCTTCAGAGCATATTCTGGGCTGGCTCATAAATTGCAAGGTTAAGTTCCAAGTTTCTCTATTACCTATGCCCAAAGGTGTTGTATATAATAGTTCTCTCATCATGAAAACCTAATGGGGACAAACCACTGGAAGCACTTCTCTGAAGGTATGTAGGGAAAATAATCTCAGTATCTACAGACACCCAAACACAAATGCATAGTCAAAGTAGCCAGTCTTTTATCTTAGTTCTCTTTGTGGTTAAAGCTAGATAGGATGGTGACTATGGGAAGAATTATTTTATGGCAATTGTGCTAGAATTTTGCAGGCTTTTATATTGAGACTTGGAACACCAGTTTCTTGTCTCAAGGTCTTTTAATTTCTCACCGAAATTAAAATTGAAAAAATGATACTTGAGTTTGGATCATGTGATAGGTAGCAATACTTTCTTTGCTGTTGAATTATCAAACAGGAAAACTGCCTCACTCCATGGGAGATACTGGATAGAGAAATTGGTTTATTTCTTATCTAGGCATCATCACATCACTGAACAGAGATCAGTCAGTATTGGCTGGAGCTGCAGTATGGTTCAGGTTATATTTTTGTGAAATATAATTAAAATCAGAAATTGCGCAAGTGAGTTTTTGCTCACTCAGAGGTAGCAAGATTAATCTAGCTGTCATCTTCTGGGAAGCATTATGAAAATCAGCCAGAGAAGCCTGTGCTGTTGTAGCTCCAGTGCCTACGCAATTTTTCTTGAATGCCCTTTGTAGTGAGAGTACTGGCAAAATCTAATTTTGGTGAAAACATTGAAATAAAACCAGGGAAAATTGCCATCTGCATCCACCTTGAAATATCTTTTTGTTTTTAAAATGGACCTTTCTCCTTCCTTTTTCCAGTGAAAGGTTCACTTTCAGCCAGGAAGGAAATCTTTCATTTTGTGGTATTTAAAAGTAAAGCTGAAGGAATGATGATGTGGATCCTCAAAAGTGATCCTCTGATGTCATCTTAACTGAATCTGCTGGTTAGCTCTGTCAGGCATAGCGCCTTTCCTTGAGAGGGCCTGAAGCAGTGTTCCCTCTCTCTGCAGTCAGCAGGTATTTTGGGGAGGAAGATAAAATCATGCAGGGGTGAAACATGTTCTTCATCGTTCCAGTCAGTGCTGTTCCATCACCAGGCAGCTTTGGCAGCAGTTTTTATTGCCTGTATTTGAGCTTGTAACCAATAAGAAGTAGTCTGAATTTTTTCACCAGTTATCTGAACACTGATTTACCAGTATTTAAAATTAAGTGTATGGAAAGCCACCTTAATGAGACTTTTAATAGAGTGTAGGTATACTGTTAGTCACCTGGTTAAGCAACCTCTAAGAGTACAGACCCAAAGAACACATTAAGGTTTGCCTAAAGATAAAGGATGATTTGTGTTATGGAGCTTTTGATTCAAAAAGCACATGGGGCCTTCCAAAAAAACCCAAACCAAAACAAAACAACAAAACCAACCAACTAAAACCAAACAAACAAAACCAACCAAACAAAAACCCTTTAAAGTATTTCAAAGGGAAATAATACTTTGGTTATCACCTCTGGTCTTTTCCTGATTCTGCATTATTTGCTAAGATCCTTCCCTGCTTATTTTATCTGTCTGAGTGGGTTTTTATAAAAATGTCTGGACCTCGGTATTTATATGTTTTAGAAATACTTTTTATATACCTTTGAAGACCCAAATCATTACTGTGTACAAAATGTTTTTCAGACAGTAACAATTAATTTCTATGGCCAGATGTGAAACTCTGGGGGAAAAAAAGAAATCATAATGGATGTACTTGCAGAAATCCCTTTTCTCCCTTGGCTGTAACTGAGCAAATGGCACTAAGATAATACTGTAATTGTTGGCCTTTTCCATGAAGCCAGTATGAAGATTAAAGTACCATCTGGCTTTCTGAAAACTGAAGTTAGAAAACCTCTAGCTTGAAAGAGAAAGCAGTTGGATCCCTGTTGAGTGGACATTTTGTATGTAATTTAACTGTGCTCATCTCCACTTAAAATTCTAACCACAAATCAGCACTCAGGGCTTTTCCCTCTTCATAAGAGTCGGGTCTCTAATAGAAATTTTTCAAAGTACCTTTTCCTGGAGGTCTCTCATAACCTTGGGTCTGTTCTTGTATTTATGCTCCAGTTGAGCAAACCTGAAAAGTAAATCTGGTTGGAAAATTTCATAATAACGGTTCTCTTTTTTTTCTTTGTGAAATAGCCATTTTTTCAAAAACATTGTTTCAAAAGTTGCAAGCATTACTAAAATTATAATTTTTGTGAATTTATAACAATTTTGCTATTACATTTTGACAAATCTTTTTACTTAGTATTACTTTTAGGGTCTTAAATAATTTTTGCAACCATTACAGAAAAAAGAGTAATTTTAAGTCATGCTTCATGTGTGAAATCCATTTTTCCATGAAATATTTATAGAGTAATTTCAATAAAAGATGACCAATTTATATGAGCAAGAAATTTCACAGAAAAATAAAATGCAGCTGCTTCAAGCTCTGTGAAACAAAAACAGTTTCAGGGATTTTTTAATAAATCAAATTACTTTTTCTTGGATTTTTTTTGGTTGTTACCAGCTCATCTAAAAATCGTAGTTGATAATAAGCATAGAGTGATTATTAGTGAAGATTTAATCATAAAGAATACTCCAAGGCTGTTAGGATTGAAACTACTGTCTAGTTTTTTTCCAGGAAGCATTACCACTATCAGAACCAGAAACCTACTCTCATTTTATTACTCTTGTATAAATTCAGCCTATAAGTAAACATGCATGAGAACTGCCCCCCTTTTCCCTCTACTCTCCACCCACCCCTTCAAGGTCAAAGCTGCTGAAAAATATCTCCAAGTCTTAGAGCAAAGTAATTTCACATTTCAATCTGGAGACCTTTCTTTAGTATAGGATCCCTACATAAAAAAAAAAAAGGCAAGTGAAATTGCAGGTGGCAGGATTCAAAAGAGTCAGAGGGCTCAAGAGCCAGGTCATTGCCTGACCCATGAACTGTTTCATAAATAAGAGTTATGCTGGTACTCTTTCCTTATGGGCAGTCCTTTGTACCTCTACTACACGTCTTCTGTATGGATCAGAAAATTTCCCTTTGTATGGAATGAAATCTCTTCCTGGGACTAAACGGAACAGTGTTGAAAGTTCAGAGGAAAGCTAGAGTCATTATAAAACAGAAGGACCCTAAATAATAATGTGAATGACAGGTGTGAATTTAGTAAAATCACCACCTGATTTACTTCTACAAAGACAAATAAGGTGTCTGGGCACTTAACAGAGTAGTAAGTTCAGGTAATAGCCTTAGATGTGGAGATCAAATACCTTCTAACCTATACTTCAAGTCAATGGGCCTCACATGGACAAACATTTACGTGGAAGAGGCTATTTATTAACTCGTGGCTGTGGTGGGAGGACGTTAGGTTGTTTTAGATGGTCTTTCTCTTGAAACACTTTTTGTCCATTTGTTCTCACTGAAAGAATTCAGTCATTTTGTCTGTCTCAAGCTTTCTACAGAGTCTTTCCCCCTACCCTCAAAAGAGATTGGCCGTAGTGCTCACGGACTTTTGACTGGATTATTTGGGCTGGTTAGAAAGCACAGCTGGTGGACAGATAAGTCTGTTTCAATAAAGTCCTTTTTTTGAAATATTTAAACCCCAAAATCCAGTCAAGATCTGGTGATTTCAGTTTCCTTCTGGGTGAACTCAGTGTCCCTTTGGACCAAGCAAACTTCAAATGTCTGGAGGAGTCTTTGAGGAGCAAACCTTGCTCTTCCTCTTGTGTTGTCTGAGCACCAGTGCTGGGTCAAAAGCTCTGAGCGTCACTGAGACAAAGCAGTCTGGTAAAACTCACTGGTTTTAAGCCTGGTATGCCACTGTTACTGCCCCACCACCTCCAATTTTGTTTATCTCCTGCCTTTCTCAGCAGGGAGCTCCTCTACTACTCCCATCAGTCAAGTGCTCACCCCACACCCACTCATAGATCTGTAAGACTCAGGCCCACACAAGGGAGTCAAAATTATCCTCAAAGCCATCCGATAGCTAGATGTCAGTGCACTGCTCATGTGACCTTGCAGATAGCTTTGAGGCATTTCTATTTAAAAAAAAAAAAAAAAGAAGAAGATATTTTGTAGCAGGATGTTTTCAGTAAAGGCCTCCTGACTCAGGCAACTTTATCTAGAGAGAACATGAGGCTGAATTTGGGATTTTGTTCTGTAAAGCTGTGAGCCCCTTTGTTGTCTTTGTACCAGTTTTAAAATTATAATTCAACAAAGCCTATAGTTATTGTTATGTACTTCAGTCTTTGCTAGGTTAATTGTATTTAGCAAAATAAAATTCTCATAGCTCAAACTCATTGAGATATTCATCTTTATGCATGAATTTAGGAGAGACTATCAGTGAGGTTTGGTTTGTATAGTCACTGTTGAGCAACACTGGGAAACAGCCAAGGTATGGGCACCAAACACTATGTGTATAATTTCAAAGCCATTTCAGAAAATGATCTCTGTAACTGTTGTCTCACCTTCACTGACTGTAAAAATGAGAACAGTTACTGTTTGCCCAAAACCAGTAGGGTTTTTTATAATAATTTATATTTATAAAGTACATTGATGAGGTAAGTCAGGACACCATTTGACCATGAACATGCAAATACACATAATCCTGTATTTTTATGCCTAGCAAAAAGATCTAGACAAGAAGTCCTTCCTTTCTGAAATACGTGAACTTGCTTTCTTTAGGCTAACTCCATAACACACAACTGTCGAAAGCAAGCTGTGTTGAGATTCCACTTCTCATTTTATTTTGATCAGGACAAGAATATGGTTTTAATATGTCTCATGTTTTCTCTTTAGATAAAACACTTTGCCCAGTATATATCATAATTTCTTCTGTAGTATTTTTCAACAAAACATCTTTTCTGTCTGAAGAAAAACGTACTCTTTTGTTCTTTTCCTATTTGTCTTCCCAGTGCATAGTTTGGGACTGGGATTCCAATGGAAAGCATGACTTCATTGGAGAATTTAGCTCAACTTTCAAGGAAATGCGAGGAGCTATGGAAGGAAGACAGGTAAGTAGAAACCACCCAGGCAACCTCAATATGTAAGCTCTGTAGAGCAGTTTTCCTCAGGCAGTCCTGTAATAATGGAGGAGACACTGCCTCAGTCATCTCTCAGAAGTTAGTTTTTGTGTTGATCTCTCCCAATTTCTGTTACCTGGATAATCTGAAAATGCAAAAAAGCAGTCTTTCCATTATTTCCTTGGCTGAAATACTTAGGGTCTTTTTCTAGTTCCTGTTCTATAGGCATTTCTTTCCACTAAGATTTATTTCCTTTGAGCCCAAGCACATTGTTTCTAGGCTGCCTTGCTGTGGCAAAACAGTCTGGATAGTCAAAGCGTTTCCCTACTGGCCTAAAGGCCTTTATTGGGCGAGGGTCATACTCTGTCTTTCTTCATTTCTCATGTACTGCCTTCATTTCTGCCAGCTTTAACTTAAACCCATCATGTTGAAACTAATTGGTTTTCTAAATATTTCATGATTTACAGTCCTAAGGGAAAATGAAATTGTTAGCTTATTAATAATTTCACTTCTTTATGTCAGCTTGATCTTTTGAAATTGAAGTTGATGGTAATTATTAAATATGATAAATGATTTGGCATATCTAATTTCAGAAATTGTCACTTTTTATTATTACTTACTTTTAAAGGTGTTAGTTTTGATAAATTCTCTGAGGGGGAGTTATAAATGTTGAATCTGCTGATAATTTGTATTCACTGTTCCACAGTGATCTCAAAACCCAACACAAATGCCTAATAAGCTTTATTTGGGCTTTATATTAAGGTTCTATTTGTGTGTTAATAGAAACCTAAGACAGAGTCAAAAGGTGTTTGATAAATGGTAAGCAGTCAGGCTACGCCATAGGTCAATAAACTTTCATTGGGAAGAAATGTCAAGAAACATTCTTTTTGATGTTTTCTAATGAAGTTCTTAGAACACACTGAAGTTTGGCAAATGTTGCTCACATATGTTGATATACTATTGATATATATCAGTAATATATTACTCCATTATAAATAACTTCTGAACAGAACCTGAGTGCAAATGAAACCCTGTTTTGCTCTCTCAAATTAAGTCAGAGGATCAAAACTTTAACCAAACAGAATTTGCATGGAAATAAAGAGGTAAACAGACCCCAGAATAAATAACATGAACAAGGCCAATGATGTGACAACACTCTGATTTTGTATAGAAATGCCTGTGGCTGAGGAAGGGACTGTGTGAGAGTGGCAAAGGGTGTGTGTTTTCAATGTAAATGTCTTCAAAAAACCATAATGGTCCTTCCCAAAGAGACAGCTTGTTGGCCAAGACAAAAGACTTGTAGTCCAGAGTGCCAGCACTGGCTCTGAAGGATAAACTATATATTCTTTAATATGATAGAGAAAGTGGTTTTTTTCATCCCCAGATAGCAAAAAGGATGATTACTCTTTGAGAGGCCTAAGAACGTAGTACAGCCATTTGTCAATTCTTGTTTTAGGCTGACACTGCAGTGCTGCCCAGGAATGTTTTAATGTTACACTATGTTTTAAGTGATTGAACCTTTGTCTTGCTAAGAGCTTGCCATTTGCCATTTGGCAGGTTGCCTTTCACCTGTAACACTGCAATCTTCCTCCACACATCTAAGGTGGTGTGCCATTATTTCTCCCTTGTTCCTCTCATTCTGCAGTTATTCTGTGCTCTTGCACCTGCAAAACCTTGTTATAGCTAGTTCTCATGGGACAAGGTGAGCATCAGTTTCCCTTTTTCTCTTTTCTAATCCTTGTTTTATAGTCTATTCTAGATAAAACCAAGATTTAGTGGATAAGATAGAGTATTATCTTATGTAAGTATTAGTCATTTAAGTGGCTGACAAATAGTGGCCCAAAAATATACATGCCTGTGCTAGATGGCTCTTGAACTTGATGAAAGCAGACTTTGATGAGCACTAATAGCATGATAGGCAAGAACTAGCAATAGGGAGTTTGAGCAGATTCTGGTGAAAACTACCTATGTTATGGAAAAAATATAGTGATCACATGTTTTACAGGAGAGGTCACTCATGTTGGAAGCCATGTCACTTGGCTGGATCCAGAAAACAATTTTCCTGTCCCTTTCTGTCTCTCTCTGTCCCTCCCTCATCCTATCTCATTTTTCCTGTTCTACAGAAAGAACTATTGGTGCTAAAGGCAATATATGCCATTATCTGTGTACCCCATAAAAACATCTTCATGCATACTTTGTCAACAACCTTACTGCAACATTAGGTAATGTGATTAGCATTTGTCAATTCTTTTCTTTAGTTTTAGTCTCCATAAAGACAAAGCATGTGCATTGAAGTGTTTGCTTTGAATAAAGGGGTTATAGTAAACCTTGAGGGAATGACAGAGGAGAAGGAAGGTGTTTTGCCTTCAAGTGGATGTGTTGCTAGGTACTTCTGATAAGGAAGGCCACATAGGAGAGATGTAATTATACATGGGTAAGGAAATCAGTAGGTTAGACATAGTTCTTTGTTCCTAGAAGAGACCTTCTCATAGCCTGAGACCAGAAAATACTGCTTTTCATGTAGTACTCCTTTCAGTCAGAGGAATAAAACTGCCAGTTACATCCTTCAGCCCCTGGCATTAAGCACTCTTTCACATAGCATCACAACAGTGAGTGTCGAAGATGAGAACCAAAATATGAAATTTCATCTCAGATGCTGTGGAAGCCAGTGTAAAGAGCAGACCCCAAGTCTGATGTCCCTATTTGAGTTGCTAAGGAGACACAGTGAAACTTCTTCTGGTTATATTTTCTTTTATGCAGTAGACTTTACAGCCAGCTAGAGAACATTCCTCTAGTTCTGTTAAAAGATAATCAAAAGATAATCAAAACACCCTAGTCATTGTCAACTAGGGTTTTTCACTTTCCCAGGCAACTGGAGAGAATAGAACATTCATCACTGACAGGGGATCCAGGAACTTTCCTTAAGCATCAGCTGTAAATCTGTGCAGTGTTAAAGGAGGTTACACCAATGGCACAGCTCTCCCTCTCTGCCCGTCAGCAACGTCTGTATTGGTTGGTATCAGCACCACATATTGTCATAAATGTGTTAAGCAGTAAGAGTGGGAGTACAACAGTTTGTGCTGGGAGCAGGAAGGACTGTGTCATCTGTTAACTGCTAGTACTCCTCACCATTTCATCAGCTCTGGAGTTGACAAGAATCTTGAAGTTGCCTTTTAATTGTACTTAGTTCGTCCTATAGAAAGCACAGAGCATTCTGACCTGTTCTTCAATCTCCCTCTCAAAAGTAAAGATATTTTTGTCTTGTAGCCAATCTATCAACTGCTACAGAACCACTTGAGATGGTCAGAATGGATATGTGTCACCTGCTTACTTACAGGAAGTGATGGTGCTTCTAAGACTGTTTTAGTTCCATCACTGGGCTAGGTACTGATATCCCAAGTTTTGAGTGTCAGCCTCCAATGAATTTACAGTTGGCTTGCTGGCCTGCCTCCACAGTGAGATTTCTCTGGAATGTGTGTTTGAAACCAGGCATCATTTAGATAAATGGTTAGAATCTAGCACTGGCAGCTTGCTAGTGGTTGAACCAGTGTTGTGTGAACGCAGAAGAGAAGATTCCTTATCTGAATGATTGATCACTTATTTTGATCTGGGCTGGCGTAAGTAGTTTATTAATTTCTTTTCTAAATGTAGCAAGGTCTGGATAAGATTCACAAATCTTGAATTATGAGTCCTTCAAACTGTCAGTTGCTTCTCTGTGACTGAAAGGACTGAATTCTGGGAAAATTTGCTGGTCTTTTGTTGGTGAGACAGATGAAATCAGTTCACTCTGTTTTAAGAAGACGTCCTGATCATGGACAAGCTCAGGATAATAACTTGGTGCGTGCTTCTGTTCCATAAAAATTACCTTATGGTCACAGACTGTTATATTGTGACACCTAGGCTGTTTTCACTCTGACCACCATAAAAAATAGCCAAAGACATCATGTTTTTCAAAGGCACATCTGAAGTAGTCATTGCATGAATGAGGGTTTAGTGGTGAACTTAATGTTGCTGGTCTTTCCCAACCCTAATGATACTATGATTTCTAAACCTTCTGTTAACACTTCCCACCATTCCAAATTTCATTATTTACTCCTTCACCATAATCTTAATGCAAGAAAGCCCAGTAAGAATAAGTCCATCCCTATCTGTGACATTTTCTAAATGAAATACTAATAAATACTTTGAGTTTTTTGTATCTTGGGATTTTTTCCAAATATATTCATCATCATGGCTAGGCTCCACGAACAAAGATTTGAGAAATATATGTATAATATATGTATTTTAATACGTGTGTACAGTGTCAGTTTTATAAGGCATTCTAATATTAATCTGTCAAAAATATTTGAACAAGACAAGAAAAAGATTGAAATTATGAAAATGTAAATACTATTAATGCTTATCATAGTTTAAAGGACAAATCCTCTACTAATGACAAAAATGGTGTCCCTTTTTTTTTTTTTTTCAACGGAGGCAATACAGCCAGAGTGATTTGGCCGGGGGTAGCGGGGGGAAGGGGGAGTCAGAGAAATCACCTGGATCCCCATGCAGCATGGGAGTTATGTAAGGGAAAAATCTGTTCCTGCATTACATAAAAAATGGACACGTGAATATGCACACAGACAGAAGGAAAGAGGGGGAAGAAACTTTGCTGTACTGCCCACATCCACTGACATTCCTGCAAGTTCAGGGTGTTATTAGGGAGGCGAGAAGAGCTGCTGAGGTGCACAAGATTGGATGATGTCTCAAGGGGATCTGGACTGGATTCCCCCCTTTACCCAGGTATCTATCTCTGACCCTCACTAAGGGCCTTTGCATCAGGTAGCTCTTCAGAGAACTGTGAGACCTTTAAGCCTTTGGTAGTGGGTCAAGGAGTTTGTTGACCCCAACGGACAATTCCATGCCTAGTTCTATCAGGAGACAGCCAAGTTCACGCAGGGCTGTCTGCAATATCAGCAACTGCTGCTGGCCCCAGACAGGGCAGCAGAGTCTTCAGTGAGGGGTGCAGCCACATCAGGCACCTGCCAAATCCCTGTGATGAAGCAACCAATGGTACAGCCTAAGGAGCACGAGTGAGGATGGGGGTGTTGGATGGGGAAACAAGAAATGCTTTAATTTTCACTTCAGTCCCCAGGGGCAAGTTTCCAGAGGAAACTGATAGCAGTTAAAAGCAGCTCTTCTCCCATGGTGGATGTATTTCTGAGACAGAAAGAGGAAAGAAACCCACCCTTTTTCCTCTTGCCTAGAGGGATGGCAGGAATGAACTAGCCTTTCAGGCAGGAGGAGATGCAGTTCACTTAAAAGTGACTTGTTTTTCTTGAGGCATCAGAAAGAGATATAATGCTGCCTGCCATCGATTGGGGGGTTTTTGCCCCGTCCATTAGACCGTGGTTCCTTCTTTGTCATTTACAAACTATGCAATTTGTTGCAGCAGCTATACAGGAAGGAGTAAGAGAGAAACAAAAGAATTACAGGGGAGGCAAGAGAGCATGCCAGTGCTAACCCAAGCTTTCCCACAGCTCTCTAGCCCTTTCCTCACAGGACTGGCTACCCAGCATCCAAGTGTGCACTACAAGCACAGTGTCGCAGAGAAAGCAACTGTTCTCTGTCATTTGTCTTGCCTTAGGGTATATGAAATTCTCCTGACACCCTCAGTTCTTTCTCTGAATAGTTCGTGCTATTGGTGAACACATAGTGGCCCAATTTTGGGTTTACAGTGATTGCCTTCATTTAGTCACCTCCACTTCCCTTTGCTGCTGTGTAGCATGGGTGCTTGCACTGTTTTTCTTTCTCTTCTGAAGGTTTGGTAAGAGGAGTAAGGACGTTTGGAAAGGCAGGATCCTTTACTGCAGAGAGTAACATCTCCCATTCAGGGATCTGTGTCTCGTCATCACAGCCACAAGAGGATTAGGACCTTCTGAATATCAGCATTACTTTACTGACTCTGAAGAATAGCTGAATGGAGTTTGTTTTATATTCAGAAATTCTCCCCATAGTGGTTTAAATTTCAGGGTACAAAAGAAACACCAACACAGTATAGCCTTGGGATATCATTACCAACATTTGCACCATTACATAAATTAACAAGAGATAGGTAAAAAAAAATAGGTTGCTTTCTGTTTCAGTTTCACTGTGTTTGACAGGAAAAGAGCTTGCATAGCCCAGAGCTGCCAGGCATTTGAAGGAAATGCTAAATGACTTTCAGAATGACGAATCCAAACTTCACAATGTTTACCATTAGTGTCAGATTGCAGACTCTTGCATTAGTTTCCTCTCAAGTGAAAACTTAATTTAGAGAAAAAATGAATCAATAAAAAACAATGTCAGATACCGAATCAATACAGGGAATGTAGGAACAGACTGGAAATTGAGGTTGGTCCCACAGTGCAAGCAAAACATTTGAGAATTGTTTCTCGATATTACTTACCTGCTTAGAGCTATATTCTGAACTCTATTCTCATTAGAAAAGCTGGAGATATAATAAGACCTGTAAAGGGAATTTCCTTCAAATGATGTTTGTGACATCTTTAGCTTGAACTGTGGGAATTGCCAAGGTCAGAACTGGATCTTGGTGGGTAAGTGAGGATTGAGTTTCATGTAATACAGTCTTACTCGCTTTTTTAAGCCTATGAACGGGGAGATGTTTTCTCCCTCCTCTCCTATTATTTTCCCTTCTTTATATTATCATCAACAGATTTAATAGGTGCAAAATTGTTCTTTCTTTCTGTCTTCCTACTTTCCAGAAATTTTCCAATCTGTTCTTCACTTTATTATCCACATCAGTCAATTATGTTAGTGATTTGCACATAGAATATTTTAATGAGCTTTAGATAGTTGCTGAGAGTCGTTATCCCTACATCTCAAAATGCATTGCAAGGTAGGGGAACATTCGTAATTGCATTTTACAGTTAGCAAAGGGAACCTGAGATGCTGGACACAGGCACAGATTTTTTTCTCCCCTGAAGTAATGTTTTGTGCCACTTTGGTCCTTATGTATTGTAAACTTCTTCCATATACCCATACCATGAACATAATGTTTTTCAGGCTTAAATAATCCTTTTCCCAGTGAGAGAAATTATGCACATAGTATATGGCTTCATATAGGTCGGGCCTTGTTTAAACAAGTATTCAGGTTGGAGAATGCTAAAATTAAGGGGGTGCACCTTGGATGTTCAGGGGAAAGCAGCGAGATCTCTCCAGTGTATTTCAGTGTCAAAGGGAGGAACACAAATCCCATCTCCTGTTTTTATTTTCTCTTTGATATATTACAGTTTATTTATAATTTACAGACAGCACAATTTCTCTGTAGGAATGCTTCCAGTAAGCGTGGAGACAAACGTGTGTTAAACCATTTTGCCAGACAGCAACATATCAAGATGCGAGTGGGCAGTGCTTCTGCCTTGCTGTCAGATTGCTTTCCCAAATATGAGCTTATTGCACTCTGGTGTTGTGTCACAGAGTACTCTCTTTCCTTAGAGAGAAAGGCTTTTATTTCTTAAGCCTGACTGCTTCTCTTGAGTAGAGAAAAAGTATTTATGGAGGATTTCCTCTGAATATGGGGGCGGGCCCTGTGTCTGCCTGTCTTCTCAGTTGGAAAATTTGTTTCACAAAGCAAATAATTGAGCTGGGAGTGCAAGCAGATGTATTTCCTACAGTTGGAACAGTTTTTTTGTCTTTTCCCATTCTTTGCTCTGTCACCTGTCTCCAGTTCACAGTGACGAAAATACTTCTCCTCCCTTGTGCAGAAATGGTTTCATATTGCTCCAAAGCCATATATTTTGCCTTTCCTTTTTTGCTGTTTGTCAAAGTCTCTGAAATACTTCAGAGATATCCAAATAATTACTGTTAGGCAATGGTTTGAAGCTCAGTGAAATAGCTGAGGTTGTTCATAAAGTAAAAATAGTTTTACATGCTCAAACACTTTGCTAAGATATAGCACATGAACTTCACTATAGACAAGGTATATTATGAAGGTTTTCATTATAGGAAAGACATTGTAACACTTAAGACATATATGTGTTTAATTTCAAAATGTCATAATAGGGATTTTTAGATAATAGGTCATCCTGGTTCCTTTTGGAGTTCTGTTCTATATGTTACCCAGCATCACGTTTTCTCCCCACAGTTAAAAACACCACTCTGAAAAAAATAGTAATGCTATTAACCATATTTAATAACACTTTACAGACAAAAATCTGTATGTACAAATGGCAGTGGGTACTTGTGTGTGCAAATTACATTTTACTCCTGTAGTAGAAGGCATGAATAATATTGTAGACGTTAGAGGTGAGGGTCTGAAAGCTTGAAAGTAATCAATCTACTTGAAACCAGAGGAAGGCAGAACATTTGAAATGGGAATTATTAAGAACCTGAGAGATGTTATGATGAGAACAAGACAATGTATTTCAGTAACAAGGTAGGACTATTCTGTAAATGACTATGCTGTAAAACTGACCATCTGTAAATAAAACCATGAGAAAATTTTTAGAAAGAGATTTTAATATATTCTTAGGGATAATTTTCAAATGTATCAGTAATTAGTTAACTGCATCTTTGTGCAATTTTCAGTGATTTTCTTAACTTTTTATTTTGCTATCAGACTCACAGGAGAAACTGTTGCTCTCTTTCAAGAGAAAGCAAGACAACCCGTGATCAGAATTTCTCCAGTCTTGAGTTTAATACAAAACACCAGTGTTACTGTGCCAGCAGTTTTGTATTTAATACAATGCATCAGGTTTCTCCCTCCAGTATTTTCACTTGTATTAAGTTCCTTCTTTTTTTCTCCTCTTAAATAATCTCAAAAGATCCTCAATCTTGCTTATGTAACACCTGAACCTACAAGACTGGAATATGACAGCAAATGAATCTGTGTATCTTTTTTAGTGCCGTGTACACCTATATATGCACAAAGACTGGTATTTGCCTTAGGCGTTCTTCTATTAAGATCATTCTCTGCATAGTTAATAGTTTTCATTTCTTCCTCTCTGTGCACCATTATTTGTTATGCTTTACTCAACTGTGGAAATCAGACAATGTAATTTTTGTTAATTATTTCAATTTGTACATAAATTTTCCTTCAAAGAGTGACTGCTATTTTTCATAGGTCCAATGGGAATGTATTAACCCCAAGTACAAAGTGAAGAAGAAGAATTACAAGAACTCAGGCATTGTCATCCTTAACCAGTGCAAGGTAAATATATGTTTTACTCTTTTGCTCTTTCTGTACTAAGCTCTGAGTGATATATTTTAATGGTGGTTGGAAACATGGAAACAAAGTGGAAATGCCTGTAGGATAACAGTGGAAATTGATACCCTACAAAAAGTAAAAACAAGGACTTGAATCTCAAAAGTAAGCTGACTGTCCCCAGCACTCCTGTTTCATTTCTCTTGTCCTGTACCTGCTGTTGTGCAATGGAGAAGGCAGTACTAAACTCTTACCCTAAAGACTTGACAACTTTTTGTGTTTCCCTTTTAGTCCTTTTATTATTTCTACAAAATTGCTCTTGTTCTTCCTAAATAAACAGCAAAATTTCCACTGAATTCCTACTGAAAAGAAGAGCTTGCTTCTACTTTTGATGTAAATTTTCCTTTCTTTAGAATTTTAATATTTTCTCTGTTTATACTTTTGTTTCTGTCTCAAATCGTTTTTAACGATTTCTTCCTTTAACTTATTTTTCAGTTTGTTCCTCTCATCCTTCCAATTATTGTTTTTTCAGGCAGCTTTCTGATGTTTTATCAGTACACAGCTAAGCTGAATGTCTTGCTTTCTTGTCTGCAGATCCACAAGATGCATTCTTTCTTAGATTATATCATGGGAGGCTGCCAAATACAGTTTACAGTAAGTGTCTTACTTCTGTAATTTCTTTTAAAGAAATGGAATTCCCTTAGATACCACTTCATTACTTTCATGGAGAAATGATTCTTACATGCCAGTCCTTAGTAAGTTATTAAGGTCTTCTTGCACAATGTATTAAGGGACAGTTTTCCTTTCCAGAATTAGTCCTCTATTAAAGCAAATGGTTTCCCTCAAATGATGCCATACAGAAATCACATGCAGAGAGACAGTCCAGCCAGGGGCCTCCGTCTGTCAGCCTGGGGTAATTCCTGGTGTTTCATCCCTCAGCCATAGCTACCAACCGTAAGATGGATCTACAGGGGGACACAGTAGTAATTTAGAGCAAATCAGAAGCTGCTGAGTTCAAAAAACAGGATAAAATGATTTGCAGAGCTCTTCAGAAACAGAAATACAATATTTTGCATTTCCACTTAATAATTTTGAGAAACATTTAATGTTGTGTGGTTTGATTTTTTATTTATTTTTTAAAATTTTTAATATAACTAATATAATTAATATAATATAATATATCAGTATTTCCCATAGCATAGGAATACAGATTGCGGCTGAGTTGCAGTCTGGTTTATGTGACTTCTAATTCATATCAGCTACAGGGCTGAAGTCTATTGCAGCAAGGTTATATTCTTCTTCTAGAGATCTTTCATTTTTCTGTAGCATCCTGCCTTGTTTCTGCTCCCCCATATCAGGTATCAGATATCGGATGCTCCTGAAATGTTCCATTTCACTTTTTCCAGACAAGACTTCATTTTCCAAAAAGATTTGGGGAAAAAAAAAGAAATATTTTTTTTATTTTTTCCCAACAGAAAGTTCCAGCAATAGCAGCAGGTATTGTAGTGGATTGTCTTTTTGCTTACTGGTCAGCTTTCTGAGGTTTAAACCATGCGCTTTGCCCCTACCTATCACAGACTCATTGGATAACACCCGGAACTGAGGACTCTGTCTCTGGTTTTGAAGGAGATACCTATTGTAGTGGACAAAGATCTTTCTATTTGTCTTCTGTCAAGTAAACCATCCTGTGTAATTACCTCCCTGCCTTACCCAGCTGCTTCTTCTGCCTGCAATGCACACTTCTCCTCCAAATCTGAAACTTGCCAGTCCCTGAAAACCCCTTTAATTTGTCTTTCCTGGCATTTCCTCCCTAAAAATGTGACTGGAAGAACTCAATCATCAAATGTGTTCAAGGTCATTAGCAGAAAGACTTTTATGTCTTCAAGTTATATTTGAAAGCCTTTTCTAATCAGAACATGTGCTTAGGCACATGCAAAGATATAATATGCATTTCCTACAATTCTAGCTCAAGCCAGGAGCACTTCAACCATTATAAAGTGTCTAGGGATTTAGATATTAAGTTACAGCTTTGCTTTTCAAACTCTTTTTGATTCCTTCTAAATGTTTTCCAGTGGAAGAGCAAGTTCTTACACAGTGCACTGGAGGGTTGTGGCAATTTGCTTACCTTTTATTTGCTTGTCACAGGTTTCCTATTAGTAGGCTGTGAACCACAAGTTTAAAAGTGGTGGGGTAAATGGGCTAAAGTGGATAGTATTGCTTTTACTATATTTTACTGTATTCCATTTTACTGACATGAAACAAAATAATTTGTAATAGGAAAGTTAGATAAACTCATCTGCAAGGGTGGGCAGTGAGGGCATAAAGGAAACATGAAAGATTCATTATACTCTGAACAACAGAGATCCCTGCATTACTGTTGCCCTCAATGGTAAATCCACCGGCTACAGTATTGTGGAAACTCACCACTATCGATTTTCAACTTATATGGACTCGGGGGAAGCCATTGTGACATCTCTGTGCCTATAGATCTCTACATGCATAACCAAGTGGTTCTATCTAAACATCATCACAAGCTGACTCTCTGCATATTTTCCTTCCTCCTGTGTCAGTCCTCATCATGATTGCACCAGTCAAAAATGACTGGTCGTGAGATCTGTTTGCTGTTTCCAGAAATGTGTCAGAGGCTCTCCCGTGGTCACTGAAGCAAAAGGGTGCAGCCTACAGGGGAGATATTCCATGCTCTCTTGCTTTCTGCACACATCATATAATCTCCTTTTCACATAGCCCTAATCTGATTAATTCAGACCACTGAAATAGAGGAGGCCTATTCCTTTTACTTTCCCAAATGTCCATTTTTTTTTAACCAGAATGGATCTGGGATTGTTTGAAACTCTCCTGGTACATGTATTGTTGTTGTCATTGTCTTGATATTAATGACATTTCTGTTGAGCTCATGCTGTGTACAGGCAGCACGATACAACTGTGATTTGAAAGGGCACTTACTGAGGGAGGGAAACTGGGATGCTAAGCACACATTTGAGAATAAAAAGCTGTAGTATGATGTACCTGGTAATTTAAGGCAATAATGAAAGCTTTGGTAACATCATGCTGTGTGTTCTTGGGTTACTTTGTACATCTATTGTAGGAACATGGTTTGTAGTTAACAAGAATGTCTCTGAAAAACGAAAGTAAACTTTTTGTTTGGTTTAAAACCAGTTATTAAGAAGCTTTCATCTATTGAGATCAATAGTGCTGATTCCAGTCCTCTATTTTTATGCCCTGCTTATTGCCAAACCCTGTATCTCTTATCAGACAGTGTTCCCTACTGCAGAAGAAATGTTCAGAAGCTGGCAGTGCAAATGGGTCTGTAGTCAGAAGACATTTTCATCACTTTGGGAAATACAGCAGAAAGGATGTGTAACATGCATAAAAGGAACTGTAATAGAAAGATAGATTGGACAGATGCTCTCTCAGGCAGGTCAAGGTACTGGGCAGGCTGATTTGTTACTGACAGATCTAGCAGGAGGTCTCAGCTACGTGGGATGTTTTCAGTCTAATGAAAATCACCCTTTTACAAGATTTAGGGAAAAAAAAAAACCAGTTATGCTCTTATTTAGCTGTGGGAAGGTGACTGGTACATTGGAACTGATACATTAAAGATACACTGATAAAAATCAAATGTACGCACTGTAAGAAAGATTCCTACTTTGCTGCCCGAAAGATAAGTTCAGTTGTAAGATTAACATAACTTCTGTGATATGTCAACTTATTTTTACAAATCCTTATCCTATGTATTTATACAAGACCTTGGTACTGGTGGGTAATGCTAAAAGAGCAGAGCTCTGCGTTGTTATTTTGGAACTGTGGCAAGTTACAGCAGCAGTCATCCTTCTAAGTCCTCTCCTTGGGAGTCAAACAGATTTGGATCAAATTCAGGCACACTACATCCAAGTACAAATATTCATAAACACTTCATCATAGGAAATAAGGATTATTTTTTACTTATCAGCAGACCTCTACTGCAATGACCATTTCCAAAAGGAAGCTTGTTCTAGGAAGTGTTTTTTCTTTCCCAAACACTAGCCACAGACTTTTTTCCAAGCTCATGAAACCCACTCGTGATTCCTACACTGTGCTCTTGTTTTCATTTCCAAAGCATTTAGCCATGGCTAACAGCCATGAAGGAAGACTTGGCCAGTTTTGTTTGATGTATCACTCAAGTCTTGTTAATGTGTTTTAGCATTTTGAGATTATCAGTAAAAAAACATACTTTTAACAATTTTACAGGTATACCCTTTGTTTCTCTATCATACAAAGACATTTTTGCACATTTTATAATCAAAATTAAGTTTGAATTAATTAGAGAAAATGCATATATTTTTAAGAAAACATGCATACCTTGACTAAGATTTTTAATAAATAAGTATCCCAAAACTAAGCTAGTCCATACAAAAATCCCTGGATTTACCTTAGATTTCACAAACTACTATTATTTCTTTCTTCCTCAATTACGTAGTGTTTCTTAGTTATGTACACTTATGAGTGAAGGCGTGAGAAGTTTCCCACTGATTTATTCAAGTTAAATCAAGCTCTCATTTTTTGAAAAAAATCCCTATGGAAAACAAACTCAGTGCCTCCATGAGTGAACAGTGAGTAAGAAGCAGTGGTGAAAGATTATTTTATTTGCATGCCAAAAAGCTCATCTCTCCAGACTGAATGTGGTGAGGTGCTGGGGGTTCATAGTTGATCAAGGCAACAAAGGGGTTTCCAACCTAACTAGAGACCAGTTTCTACAGAGGTAAAGGTGGAAAATCAGAAAGAGTGGGGGGAAACTATGTTGGGTTGACCTACTATGATATTTCCCTTTTACTTTCTAGCTACAAAAAATAAGTTTCAGGAGCACTGTGTAATTTTTTTAAGGGAGCATGAAAATGTCATGTTTCATTTTCATTTTAGAGCTGCATAAAATAGTGTTCCCTGTGCCAAGCAGGAGCTGCAGCTGGGGAAGCTGCACATTTGCAAAGGCAAGCTGGGCCTTCAGAGTTCTTTTTGCAGGCTTCAGCAAGACCCTTTCTTACCTTTCAGCTGCCCTGTAAAACTGAAAACTCAACTCTGTGCCTTTGTCTACTGAATATTCCGGTGTAATGGGTTTTTTAGAGGAATTGGAAAAAATCACAAGGAAATTTTGTAAATTTATTCCCTCTATGAGACACTTTGCAATTCTTGTTGCTCATTTTAGGAGTTCCTATAAAGCAGCATCACAAATTCATCAGAGGATGTTCTGATCCATGACAGTCATATCACAGGAAAGTGCATGCCAGAGTACATCTGTGAGAAGTATAAAGAGCATTTTAAAAGGAAGAAATTAATTTTAAGAGGATTCATTAATATTTGCTTTTACATTGACTGCTTCCCACAGTCTTCTCTAAGCTTTATCAATAACAACCAAAAAAATCTGTGCAGGATTCAAGCTTTGTTTTTACACTCTGGCTCACATTTAAGCTTGCTGTCAACTGTGAAATTGGGAGGGTTAATTATTTAATGCTTAGATGTTTTGAAGACAAAAAATACCAGACAGGCAATATCTACTACTACAGCCACAGTAAGGATTAAAATAGCTAAAAAATGTCCCTAATTGGAGTTTTAATTTATAGTTTTAGTGGGACTCTTAACTCTCTAGGGATGTTTTTGCCGCAAAGCTTTTATGTAGTGAACATCACCTGAGCTGGAATAATTTAATTAAGTATAAGAACCTAGAGATAGTTAATTTGATTCATTTTTATTAGAACATGTTTTCCCTCACAGAATAGCAATGCAGGTAATTTTTTGCCTAATTATGCCATTTTAGTTTTATTAGCTCTTACTTAAAGTGTTGTTTGCTTCTAAATATATTTATCAGTTCTATCCTAATTCAAATTTGATTAAGTACACTGTAAAATGACCTTTGCTTTAAGGCTGCAGACTCTACAGCAGACTGTTTCTGGTGAAGATATGTGGTTGATATGGATGTGCTCAGAAGAGCTTTGCAAGACATTGACTTTTCTTCTTTTCCAGGTAGCTATAGATTTCACTGCATCAAATGGTGATCCTAGGAACAGCTGCTCACTGCACTACATCCACCCCTATCAACCCAATGAGTATTTGAAAGCATTGGTAGCTGTTGGGGAGATTTGCCAAGACTATGACAGGTAAATAACCACATTTGATTACAGAGTTGTCTTTAGAAAGTGTTTTCACAGTGTGAAATCAATGACTGCCTGTGGCTGGCGGCAGAAGCTCCATGTTTAGGCACTTAAGAAGAATGACTGCACATCAGAAAGATTAGTCTAGCTTAACCTGCTTTTGAGAGTGACAGTGGGTTTAGATTAGCTTCGTGATAAAGAAAGGCACAGCTCTTGGCGGTTTGGCTGATTTGTGTGTTAAGGTTCAGGTTTGTATTCACATGCTAAAATTACATGTTTGAGTGGATTTTTCGGTGTCTGTGTGGTTCAAGTTTAACAACTCGAAGCCTGTTTCACAGATGCTGGCAGCATCCTTTCTCATACACTTGGTGGTCTGTTTGTATCCCATCCTACAGAACACTGTTCCTGAGAAGTTGTGTCTGAAACTGAATTTGTAGTTGCCTAAACTCCTTACAGACCTTGTCTATTCTTAGAATTAAACACATGGTCTTTTTCAGTGTTCTCCTGGCCTGTTGAATATTACACTCTCTTCTAAAATAAATATTAAAGGGTAGTGATAATGTGTGTACACAACATGCCTTTAAATAAATAAACAAATGCAGGGAATTGGACCTAATATGCTTTGATTACATTATATACTTCTGTTGCTTTCAAATAGGCTGCCTGCTTCTATCAAATTAATTGCCCATTATTAATCTAATTACCAAGTGCATTTCCTTAAATGTTCTTTCTCTGGAAGCACAGTATCTTACACAACTATTCTTTCTAATCTTTGCACACGTAATAGATATCCACCCACCACTTTGCTATATGTAAATACCAGATCTCAAGAAAACAATGGTATTTGCAGTCAAATTTCAGTTTTACTTTCTGTATAAATTGTGGAGTGACTTCAGACTGTGGTTTGCATGTTACATGTCACATATACCAATTAGTCTGCTCAAAGGCACTTCCATTGCATGGTAATGAGATGTCTTCTCAAAGAATAATAAGGAAATACTGCCCTGATACAATTTCTGTGGGAACTTGATGGTCAAACTTAGTCAATAAGTCTGAGAAAATTAATATTTTATTGTAAGTGAGCTGATAATTCCCTAGTAACTATCCAGGAATTTATTAGCAATAATTCAGAGATTAATATACTTCAAAAAAAGAGAAAGGAATAAAACGGGGTGGTTTATTCACACAGAATTTTTTATTTTATCACTTAAGGTGTATTTTTTAGGTAATAGTTAAGTGGCACGGTCCTTGCTATACAGAAATATTAACCCCAAATCAGGATTCTTCTCTCAATATATTTTAATCAGTAAAAAAAAAAATAACAGCCAGTCATTTTTTAAATGAAATCATCAGCATCATTCTGTTCCGTTGTGCTGCAGAAAATGCCTATTGATGCTAATCAGCACAGCAAAGGTTGTATGAGCTATGGACTAGGGCTGAACAATTGTCAGAAGTTCTTTCCTCGGGGAAACGTCACCTTTCTGTGTTTGACCTGTACAAGTCCTCACGTTGTGACACTATAAATATGTTGCCATGGACTGGTTGATTCAGTGTGGTCAGTGCTTTCTAATGTAAATTTCAAGTAAGGACCTTTTCTTTATACTTGCACATTTTGAATCCAGCAAATTGGATATAAGAACTTAAAATTTTTCAAAAGAAGGAAAGAAATTACGAGGAGCAGACCTTCACACAAAATGATCTACAGGTTCTGTATTTGACTTTATAGTGTTGAGTGGCAGCCTTAAGATGTATGAGCACATATGATCCTACAAAGCAAATCTTTTGTATATGCAATTAAAAAAAATATAAAAGTGTCAGTAAAAATCTGAAATGTGGCACAGATCCATAACTGCTCCAGTGAGTCCAGTTGTGCTTCAAATAATGGAGCGGAATTTCTGTTTCCAGATTAAAAGATCAGCCAGAAGTGAAAAAAGAAGGAGTTGCTTAACCTAAGGGCTGTTTAGATCCAGAGTGTCATCGGTTGCATGATGTGGCATGTCTTTAGTAGGATTAAAATATAAGACCACACAGATGGCAGCGCTGTTACCTGAAGTTTTATGGTTCGTAACCATCAGTTATCTCAGATAGGTGGAACTGGCTGATTTCGATCCAAACCAAGGAAAATGGAGTGGTATTCACTGGGTCTCAGGATTAATATATTTGAATCAAATGAACAAAGAGTTGAATGAAGTAAAATCTGTTGCTTGCAATGCTTTTTGCATTCCAGTAGCACAGCTGTAGAGTGTTAAGTTCTTTTGTACTTTTGCTACTTAAATACCAACAGACTGCTTTTTTAAATTTAAAAAAAAAAAAAAGTGGCCTGTGGTTATTAGTTAAAGTACTTCTTTGATTAGAGACATTCAATTTATTTGTATTTTGGGAGGAATTGGATTGGCAAGTAATACTCAATACTCAAAATGCATATTTTTTCTTTATATAATCTAGTTAGATATGTCGGTCAAGCCAAGTCTTCACATAATTTATGTTCCTGTTACTATCAGCCCAACATAGTGTAAGTAATTAATACTCCAAATTAAGTGCTGCCTCACATCCCTTGATACAGTGGAATAAACCCTGCTCATCCAAAAGCCCATTTATCCATATGGTTCAGAGATTCCTGAAACAGTTAAATGAATAGCACCGTTTTGCATAGTTAAGCATGAAGGAATAAGATTCATTCTTTTATCAGCAACATTCAGAGAATGAGAAAGAGACGTTGATTATATCCTGCCTGTAGAAATGCTGCAGTCCTATAGGAATAGGCCAATCTGATAATGGTATGGGAAATAGAAGAGCTATTCACCTGCACAAAATACTTAATACTTTATCTATATGGTGGAATTGTTTCAGACTATAACAACATTTTTCATAAAAGAGAAGATAAAGTGTCTAGGTGATAGAATCAGTGGCTAGGCAACAGCAGCAAGGGATCATAATGGAAGGAGAAACATTCATTAATTTTAAGAAATTAGATTCTAACATGTAGTTAGAAATACTGGAAATGGGAAAACATATTAAAAACTTATTATTGAAAATATTTGGTAAAATAGCCAGACAACTCCACGGAGAAGAATTTATTTTAAGTTATATGACTCATGAATGTTTAAACATGACCTCACAAAGCAATAAGTGAAAAATACGTTTTTCTGTTTAAACATGTTCAGAAGCTTTCTTTTATATTAAAAATTACATCACTGATATAATTTTACCTTCAAATTGTGCAAGTCTACTCCACCGTTTTCTAGCATAGAAAAACAGGTGAAAATTATGAAAATGATGGGGCACTGAAGTGTTTAACATTTCATATTCATTTCATATTTATTTTTTACCTCGCTAATTTCTGTATTGAGTTCTCCAGATCAGAAGTCGAATTAAATGATTTCTGATGACCAGGAATGTGAGCTTAGCCAGGATCCTGAAAAATCAGTTGATCAGTACTAAATATGCATATTTTCACTCTACATGTTTTGAACAATGAGTTAGCAAGTGTGCTTAAGGCAGATGAGGTTACACCTAGCTCTTTGTGCTGGCTTGGAGGTTCTAACCTTCAACAACTCTGAACTATGGTTTTGGCCATTTGTTTTGGAGCCTAGTGGAGGCCCCTTCAAGAGAATACTGTTTTCAAAAAGTAGATGCCATGCATCTTTACTGGTTGAATACACAGATATGAGTAAAAGCAAACTCATTCATCAGTTAAAATAAAAGAACTGTGACCAAAATCTTATAAAAGTCATTAAACTCTCCGAGTTACATAATAATAATTTTGAGTCTGTTCTGTTGTCCATGGCAGTACTTCCCCACATACTTTTCATTTGTATCATAAAACTGTCCCCTGCTCAGCATGGAATAGCAACACCGTTTTGTAAGCCAGAGAAGCCTGTGACTAAAATGGGGAATACCACTTCCTTTCCCCTGTGTCCCAGCATAAGGTCTGACCACGTCCTGACTGCAAGTCAGGACCTGACCTACCTCTTGGTAAATACAACTAGTATGTATTAATATATAGGTATGCATATAACATATAGGAATTATATATACTTATATATGTATAATATTTGTTGTCAACACTGAACCATACAGTAAAACAAAATTGATTTCTCTTCTGCACTGTTTTATACCTTCCCTCTGGCAGAACAAAGCCATATGTCACAATAACAACAGCGCACAGTTTATTGAAATTGCTGGTCCTTTGATCTTAATGATTTGTTTTACTGGTGCTGGAATACAAGCAACTAACCATGAGTGTAGCTCATCTTTCATTCTGCAGTGATTACTGTTTCTGTCAAAGGAAAAAGGTCTGGAATGGGACTGTAAATAGCTTGTTTGTAAGGATGAATGCTTTACACTTACACGATGCTAAAGGCTGAAATACTTCCTAAATGATCTTACATTATTACAGGTTTTAATGATGATATTGTGGGTGAAGCCCATGGCAGGACTTGCAAATCTGCTCCTGACTTTGAAATCTGATTTCTGCAGTTAGTATCTTTCCTTTTGCTTGTGCTTATTAAGGATCTCATTATATTGCATTAAATATTTATCTTTGCATTAAAACTTCTGATTCCTGATTCATCAAGACACTAGAGTTTATTATCTAATCCCACTGAATTAAGTCTGACTCAAGTAAATACTGAGGAATTATGCAAAATATAAGTGTCACTGAGATGGAATTAAGAGTTTTACTGAATTTGAACTTTTTTGTTAATTGTTCACCTCCCACCCAAATACTCAGTGCCTCCCATTTACCTGGGTGATTTTTATGATTTTTTTACACATAGTTTTATGTTTGTGCATATATTTAGAGTTCTTCATTGGATTAATAAAAAGCATTCACAAATATGTTAGAGTCAGCTTTTGTGTAGTCAAATAAATACTCATACCTTGAAAAAGACAAAGGTTAGATGTATTTCATCAAATGCTTTTAACTGCATTAGTTATTCGTGGAACTTCCCATTCTTGATAGGCCACCCCAGTTCTAATCTAAGCACTCAACTCATGCATGATTCCATGTTTGGCCACATAGTTTTGTAAAATCTTGTCATAGAATTGGTCTTCATCTTATTTGTATTCAAAATCTATTTCAAAAGTTAGTTCTTAATTATTTTAAATTTCTATGGGGTTTTTTTTCACTCTTAAAGGTACTGTAGATTTTTCTTCAGCTTCAAGAGCCCTTGAAACACATGGAAGATAAATCCTGTTTCCTGACACTTTTTTCATTTAGGCAAATGGGCTCCTTAACTCTAAATCCTCAAGTAGCTCCTTGAAACTGACATTCACACCGAGATCATATGTTAACAAATAAACTGCCTGTGTAAAACACACTTAACTAGCAACCTCCCCAAAGGCCACTAATGAGCAAAGAGTACATTATTCCTGCAAAGGGCAGAAATTATTTATGTGTAGAGCTCTACAAAATACTTAGGAGTGTAAAATTTAGAAATTGGGCCACATTCCACGAAAGATATGAAGAACTTGAAGTCAGTCTGAGTTGCAACAATAGCTTCTGCAAACAGTGAATTGCAGCAGTTGCCGAGTAGATGCAAAGATTGCTCTGTAGGATTTTTTCTTTATATTTTAGGCCTAAGCAAGTAGGTTCACTGTACTTGAAAACTGTATGTAAGACCTTCCTTCCCTTATGCAGTAAAGTGCACTTGAAAATTTAGAAGGGAAAAATGAAAGGAGGAAATAAAAGGACAAGGAATCCCAGTGCAGCACGTCCCTTTCAGTGTCGATCCAAGAAGTGATAAAATATAAGTCCAATGAAAGGTCCAGCTGTCCCAGAAACACTTTTCCTGGAGTACCAGCACAGGGCAGTTAGGGAGGAGAAATAGGACAAGGTGTGTGAAATGCAGTACATGCTATGGAAGTCATATGTAAATCAGTGCAATTAGTCCCAATACAAGTATCAGTCCATACTTAAATACTGTGGTTTCAATTAAGGCTTAAGTAGAAAGAGATCCCAGAGTTTACAGCTTGCTGTCTGCTTAAGTAATCAGAGCCTCATCCCCAAGAATTACTTAGCAGGTCTTTTCATCCTGAAGCTGTGTCTGGATTTGTGGATGAAGACTCAGAAAGTTGCCAGGGCTGGAAGGATCTGTATTAAATACCTTGAGACAGTTTTTTTCCAGACACAAGGAGAAAAGCAGAAACCTGCTTTGATTGAGATCATGGTATAATAGTAGTTAATTAAAACTGGGGCAAAAGAATGATGCACAGAATAACTGGCACTATATGTGACATCAAATATTTCATGAAATCCCTACATCGAGCTACAGATGTTAAAATTTTATCTACTCATGCAGATCAATAAATAAAAATATGCTTAATTATTAAGTTCTCTCTTTATCACTTTAATTAAAGAAACAACCTTTCTGGAGGCTGTTAAGCAAAAAAGCTGATTAGCATATCTAAACAAGTTTAAAAACCTTGAGGGAAAAGACATGAATCCTTTTATTTAGTGCTTTAATAGGACCAAATTTGCATAGACATACAAGAGAATAAAACTAGAAAAACAGTAACCTATATAGAAAAACTTGTAGCTTATGTTTATCAGTAAGCTCAGACGTGGGTAAACATATTCTGAAGTGTTTGGATAACCCAGGACTAGAACTTCACTGGCGAAAAGGAATTGCTAATACTTTCAATCATCCAACTGGATTAAAAATCCTTGTATTTAATGGCTGAGGACCTAGACTGGCACAATTATATAATATATACAAAAACATATTCCATATTTGCCTTTATAAAACCTGTATTTGCAGACTACTGCCACAGGGGGGTTTCTACAGTCACCATTTTTTATACCAAGAATCAGTACAGGAGAATTAGTCTCATAACCAACTGTGTTGGGGAGATGACTTTGTAACAGTTTCTTTTGCATATGTACTTACACACACACACGTGTATGTGTATGTATATGTATTTACCTGCAGGCCCTTTATCTGGGCAGATACTGTAAATTCTTACAGCCTTTTCCATTGTGAAGTTTTCATCTTTTTGTCTTCTTTATGGTGCCTCTTCTTCCAGGAGCTCAGTTCCTATGCCAGCGCACCAGTCACAAGCAGCCCCTCCCAAGCTTCTTTTGCTAAGAAACCACTTAGCTGCAGTTTCCTCCGAATGCTTTTCCAGGTCCTCTGCTGCATTCTATCAGCTGGTAGATACATCAAAATCTGAACATGGCTTTTCCATGCAGTCTTTACTATTTCTCAATTCATCTTGAAGTCTCCTCTGAGGAAGAGCATTGGTCTGTGCAGTATTTGACACTTTTCTACAACTACGCAGACTGATACTGTTAGGATTTCTCTGTCAAAATTCCTTTCTGAAGGAAATTATGTCAAGTATAAAACCCTGCAAAATTTTCATTCCACCTACTGCTGTAAAGACTAGACATCTGAATAATAAGTAGATATGCATAAATGAAGGAACAGTTTCTCTTGTCATTTTCACTGATGCCATTTGCTACTGATCTAGTACATCTTTAGTCAATGCAACCATTTCCACAATTTCAAAAGTATGAGTTTCTTCCTTGCATTATTAACGATATAACTACTCTAGTCACCCACTTCATTATATTAATGTATAGCTGTGAAGCAAATTATTCACATTTGGAAACCCATCTGTGGGGTAAATTAACACCATGTTCTAAATCTTCTCATGCAAGTTTTCTCCTTTGCAGAAAGCCAATACCTTTTTCCCGAGTTGACCTTAACAGGATGTTTGTGAGTCCAGTTGCTCTCAGTTAAAGCCAGGCTATTCTTGTGAATTAGATTCCATTTATTGTCTTACTATCCCCTCCAATTTGCTGTGAAATTAACCTTGATCTGAGATTCCAAATTATCAGAATAGAGCAGAGTAGCCCATTTCCTCCTGCATATCCAGTGATGCCTAGCTGAATGTTCAGTATACTTCACTTATGGAACTGCTTTAACTTGTTTTGGTATTGTTCTTCATTTTGGCTTAATGTCATTCTAATTTTGGTAAAATTTCATCAACAGCTCATTTGCTCACATTAAATCACAGTATAATCTCTATAATGCTTTTGTCCTGCTTATCCTAGAAAGCTCATTTGTAACTTGAGAGCATTTGATGAGAAATTCCTCTCTCACAACTCTCTGTGTACCTATGCCCATGCAGTCCTGTATTCCCCTTTTCCCAGCACACCCCTTATAAATAGGTATTTTCTGATAGAAAATTGTTGCAGAGGAAGGTCTCTGACCAACCCTTTTCAATGTAATTTGTAAAAAAGGACAAAATTATATGCCTACATGGCAGAGCTTTTGTTCTTGTGGTTGCTGAGTGCAGTACACAATATAAGCCACACTCGTGTTTCAAGAGGGCAGGGCCCCATCACTGTTTGGGGTTCTTCACGATCTGTACCTTACATGATGGAATTCAGCCTGCTGCCTGCAGTGTTGTCTTCAAGACCTGTCAAGTTTTAAACATCTGAAATTGCAGTTTGTATGAGAATGACCTTTTCAGTGATGGTACAGTTTTCCATGTATGATCCCACAGATAAGCAATTCCCTATAGAGTCAGGAGTTTTGGAAGGTACCGGGATATATGTGCAACCCCTTAAATACAGAAGACTGACTGAAAACTGCCTGGTTTGAGAAGTTAAATATATCACTGTAGCCTCTTGCAGCATCCCCTTCCCTAGTTTATTCCCAGTTATAAAGTCTCATTTCTTCTCAAGATGCATTTTACTGGGTCATTCTTGTAGGCATAAATCAAGTCATTGCAATTTATTTGTCATCTAGCAGGGAGGGTTGACATTTTGTCTCACCTTCCTGAGTATGTCATTTTATTAGGCTATCCTTCTGGCAAGTGATAGATCTTGCTGCCATTTCATTTTGCTTAACCTACTCCTCCCTCAAGCTCTGATGACTTTTTCTTTTCCGTGGCTATTTACTTTTTCCCAGCCTCTAATAATTTCTGAGTTCACTTGATATCTTTACCCTGCAGAGCTTCTTTTGCAATTCTTCTAATGTTAACAAAGGGAAGTTTAAATCCGTTCTACCTGGATTTGGCTTTGTTAGTTATTTCATGAGTTGATGCCTTTTGGTGGTTAGCTTCAGGGAATTTGTATTCCCCTGCTTCATTAACTATTTCCCTGGTAGGTGAGACAGGCATTCCCTCATTTTTTTGAAACCCAATTACATGACAGTATCTATTTCTCAGTATTCAGCAGATTCCATCTCCCCTTAGATGCCTGAGGGCTGTAATTAAAGATAGTGAGTGAATTTTATTGTAAGGATTTTGTACACGATTATGCAGCATCCCTGTGACAGACCATGTAGCTGTTGCAGTGATTTACCCTTGATTTGCATGCTCCCAGCTCTCTTTTGTGTCTAAGATGTCTGATAATCAGCTCTTTCTTGCTGCTCCGTTTACAAATCACTGTGCATTATAGAATGAATGCCAAGCCATGTTAGGTACAGAGCGAGTTTGATTAAACACGCAGTAACCTGGCTATAACCAGAGATGTGGTTGTATTGAACCAGGCATAACCACACAGTGAATATGTGGTGACAGAAAAGCAATCCTCAATCCCTCAGGGAAGAATACAGGTTGGGGGGTGAAAATGCTGCTGCTGAACTCTTGTGGTCTTTCTTACTCTGACTGGGGCACAGCCTGGCTGAGAGCTGGACCACAGCCTGGCTCTGCCCCCGACCCATCCTGGAGGAGCACAAGTGCCTATGCAAGACTGCAAGTGGTGAAGTGAATGGGCTCTGGTCCCTTCCACTGAAATAGTTTTATTTAGCCCTATTTGATCATAGAATTATAGGATAGCCTGGGTTGCAGGGGACCTTGAAGATCATCTAGTTGCAGTCCCCCTGCCATCCCACAGATCGTGTCTGTTATTTACCTAGCTCTGCTTGCAAAGCAGGAACTGAAAGTGTTTAAATATTTCAAATGATTTCTTTATTTTCTTTGGAGCTGCTGTTAATCCCTGTAAGCTGTTATGATTCAGAATTCGCTGGCATCAAGCCCTTCTCAGATAAGTACTAAATAATACACTCAGGAACATGATTCATTCATACACTTTAGAAAAGGAACACTTAATTCAGCTTGTATTCTTCCAGTTCACTCTCTTAACGTGAAAGATCACAATTTTAATTGAGTTTAGAGAGGACTCTGTTTTGTTTGTGGCATTTGCTGTTTTCTCCTTTTTCTTTTCCTTTCCCCTTTCCTCTCCGTTCTCTCTCTCTTCCTCCTCCTCTATCCCTTCCCCCTTGTTCTCTCCTTCCTCACATTCACACTTTTTTCCCATTACATGTGTAATACATACTTCTCTTTTATTTTGTCAATTTGAAATTTCTTTCTAATAGAGGAAAAATATCTTATTTCATCGTGGGAAAAGTATGTTGAGCAGAGCAGATCTACAGTTTATTCTTTCAAGACTGGAATTGAAAATGAAAGGCATAATAATTGATTTTGCTGCATCCAGCATAGTGCTTTTAAAATATTTCCCTGCTAATTCTGATCTGACCCAAAACCAAAATTATAAGTGACAGCTTAATATCCAGAGATTCTAGTCAGGTATTTTCCTTGCAAGAGTGTTAAAGAGCTGTAAATTTAAGATTCTCAGACATTTGCAACTGAAAATGAGTTCTTAGTGTTTCTTTCTCCCCACTCCAATTTTTTTCCTTTTCCCCCCATTCACTGCATCATTAGTAGTGCTAGTGCTACTGCGTTGTTCTAGCATAAAGTGAGCAGGTTTTCTTGCTGATGGTTTCCAAAGTCAGTTAAGTAGCATCCTTACAAACCTGCTGCATTGACTTCAGGAGGATAAAGGTAAGCACAACTATAGCTACATACCAAAGGGCTTTCATGAGCACCAGTTGAAATTAGTCCCAAACAACTTGTGTAAGTAGCTAGCTAGAAGATTATTTTTCAGAATTAATTAATGGCCTATAGAATGGCTTAGGTCTTTTTCCTTCCTACATTTACTCCATACAATTAAGAACTCAGATTCCCAATTTCAGTTTTTTAAAAGTACTCATTTTCACAGGACAGAGTCCTGGCAGCCCTCATTTTCCTCTTTGAATAGAGGTATTGCCACACTGGTGAATATCTCAATCATCATCTATGCCTGCAGCTTCTGAGGAAGTTCCAAAATGTCTCTAATGAGTGAGTGGCTAATTATTTGACCCAGTGGAAGAGTTTGTTCCTCCTCATTACTAGGAATAGCAAATCCTTTTCAGAATAAACCTAATATCCAGGTTTCAATAATACTGCATGTCAGAGGGCACCGGTGGTTAATGAGACAAGATTTTGAAATGCTCTTTATTTTGCCTTCTTATCTTTATTATAAACATATTTCTTACCTTCCAGTGACACTGTGCTTCCTAGTGAAACAGAAAATGGTATCATTATCTGTATCACTTTTACCAATTTACGAAACCTTAATATTTCCTCTATTCATCTTTTTTCCTGTATGTGCAGTACAGCTCACTGAAATCTCTCTTGTCTCTGTCCCTATCAGTGTAGTGATTTGTCGTTGTGCTTCCTCTGTTTTCACTAGATAGCTTGAAGGATGGGTGACTATAACTGAACAATGTCCCAAAGGGATAATATGGGATATTTTCAGAAATCATTTTCTGCTATGTGCTATGTTATAGTTGAGGTTACTGAGGGACTTTTTTCTAACTGGTCATATTTCTGTTCAGAAGACTGCAGTCTTGGAATCCTGACAATTCATTTCTGTGTGCATTAATTCACATTTATCAATATGAAGACTGAACCTGAACTCTCTCCCTGATTTTTCCTTTAGGGTATAACATAGATCTGCTCACTCTTAGGTATCTTTCAGGAATATATGCCTGTCTGACTGGAAGAAGCACCAGGAGCCCTGTACATTTATGCTTGCATGACTACTCATAGGTCTTATATAACCAGGTGTAAAAGTAGATATCGATGCTTTTGCTTTTTTGGTCTTCATGTGAAGCACTTCATCTTTCTGAAAATTATGCCAGGTTTAAATTTTCAAGGAAACCTATGTAAAACAAAGAATAATACAAAATGTGAAGTAGATGTAGCAGAGTAATTTTGTAAAGATTCTGCCAAGTCACAATCCTCTTTTTCTTTCTGGAATTTGTAACTTTCAGCCTCTATAGGACCAGCTTGTTTTTCCACTTCTGTGTTTCTCTCCTGTTCTGTCCCTTTGGCAATCTGCCTCCAGCAGGACAGTGCAGGCAGTTTCCTTGCATGGGCCCAGGACTCTCTGGCTGGCTTTAAACAGAACAAGTCAAAGATCCTTAGATGGCCTAAGGCCAAGGACATGAAGCTGCCCATGTCCTTGTATCTCATCTTTCTTCCTCTCAGCACAAACTGGTGATGCCCAAACTGCACTTGAGAGCAGTCTCCAGCACAGCTGGACCCAGCGCTGTCCCTGGGAAGTCTCTGCACTGCACCAGGGAGAGTGCTAGCAGACCATGTCTATGGCCCTCACAGTACTTCAGCAAAGGTCCCAGGCCTATTTCCTGCTCTAAGTGAAGCCCAAATGCCTGAACAAGCAATACAAAGGAAAAAGAAAACTGGTTCTCACTTTTCTGCTTTGAGTGAGTTTAAATTACAAAGGAAGAAAAGTCATTAGAGCATATCCCTTTCCTACTGAAATGCCAGGCTAGGAGTCTCTGATGCATACAATTCACCCTTAAGGCAGGAGGAAAACTTCTCTTCATTTTCTGACCGTAGTTTCAGTCCTTGGATGGCCTAACCCTTGACACAGCTTCCAGAGGCTGGGCGACTGCTTTCGTTTCTGCTGCACGCTGCCGTGATAGCCTTGGGTCTGTTAGAGCAGCTCTGTCACACCTCTATACCATAAAGGACTGTTCTAGAAGTGAAAGAGCCCTTTTCTGCCCTTCTGGGTCACTTTTTCCTTGCTGTGTCTCAGTAGTGCAGGGCAAGCAGGATGAGGGCAGGAGGCTCAGCTGCTGGGTTGTTTCTCATACAATAAGGTGAGGGGTGGATGGGAAGATTAAGAGGAGGTTATTTTGTAAAATATCACTAAGCCTTAAAGTGTTAAATTACTAAAGAGTGAGACCTTTATATTAGCTAAACACTTTGCTTTGGGTGATAGAAGGAAAAGTTTTGCATACACTAAAATTTTATTCTTTCTCTGAAAGCTGCAAATTTTGAGGTGTGGTCCAGGAATAACATTATGACCTTTTTTATGCAAGGGGTGTCGTGAGTGTCAAAAGGTCCCTTTCTAACCTTGAAGATCAAGCTCTGGGAGCACGTGAAAGTTAATTCCTTGGTCCCAGCAGCTTGAATCAGATTACCAGAGGTATATACCTAAATTCGGGAAATTTAGGAGCTTCCTAAGGAGAACATGGAGCTATTCTAAGTGAGGCAACAGAAAGTACTAAACAAAGGAGTAGACCTGAGGATACCCCTCCTCTCCAGAGTTCATGCACTTCCCTCTGACAGGCAGCTGTGTGGAACCCTATTTTGATGGTGTGCATGATCAAGCTTTAGTGTTTCATACGGCAATGATTGTGATAACTAGCACTTGTTCAAAAGGGAGATATGGGAGATTCAAACATAAAGGCAAGTGTCCTGACTGTGGAGGTAAGGTATTCTGGGTGCAAAGTAACAGTGGGGCTGTGCCACTGTGTCACTGGGAATGTGGGAGTCTCGCCACCAGCAGGAGAATCCGGGCTGCTTGGAGATACCATTTATTATTGTCTCTGAATTGCTGCAGGGAAGATGGAGCCACAGATACGAGTGCCTATATGTGTTTACACTTGAGAAACATTGCAGTAGAAATGCAGGCAGTCTATGGGTTTAGGCGTCTCCCCAGTTGTGTAACTGTTGGCAGCATTAGCTTTTTGGATTGTTTTATTGAACTTAAACACTTAGATTCCACCTAAGTAAAATTCTTTTTTTTGTCTTCGTTTGCTTTTGCCCCAAATCAATTAACTGCAGCTCCAGAGGGTTTGATTTTCTAATCCAACCATGCTCAATCACTGATGTAAACCAAGATTTTTTTCTCCCCTTAGATTCTTTTCTAATGACTTCATATTTCTTGCCCTCTAAGTGTGTGCCTGAATTCTCTGCATCTATTTATAAGGGCTTCCCCGCTTCCAGGAGTGTTTAATCAGAGAGAATGCTATCAGCAGGTGGTTAGCATCAAATGTCAGCAGCTACTTCTCTTCTGACATCTCTTGGGAAAAAAAAATGTTTCATTACCATGCAAATGATGTTAGTCTTCCTTTCCAAGATCCATTGTCACACGGTGTAACATATGGTACACAGAATTGTGCTCCCAAGATTTATGCAGCAACTACATTTTGTAACAAGAACAACAATTGTGAGAGCTAAACCATCAGATAACTGTCATCACTGTCTCCCAGAGAGATGGTGAATATTTCTGTATCTCATGGTTATTCTAACTTCAGTGAGGAGACACACACACTTAGTTCTGCTTTCTTTTGAACCCTTCCATTTTTCTTTAGCTTGTATCAAAAATATCATGGTACCTTCAACAGCCTATGCCAGGCAGAACAACCAAGCAAATTTAATGCATTCTATTATCTTTTTTGAGTATGTCTGGGATGCGAATTATTCAGTTGATACTTGGAGTGGCCTTGTCTTGAACTACACAAAGAAAATGAAGCTGATGGCCTCTCTTGGGAATTTTCAGAAGTGCCAGTAATGGCAGTTGGAACTCAACTTTTCCAAGGGCCCTGGAACCCAATAAGCAGACTGGGATAAACCTCTTAGGGGCTTGATTCATCAGAGCACTGGAGTACAGTTTGGTGACTTCAGTGTGACTTCAGGATGTGTCTGGAGTTAAGCATATGTTTGGGTGAATTGTTAACCTCAAGTGTGTGATCAAGTGCTTTGCTGACTCAGGGACCAGACATCCCTTGCAGCTTGTTGTTTTCCACTTTGCCATCTGGGAAGAGGCAGCTTGACAGGACGTGGGCTGTGTGAGACATTGCATTTCTGAAAGGGTATTAACAACAGCCTTGAAGTTTCCAGGTTCTCTGAATAAGGTATTTTTGTCTCTGCAGATCTAACTAGGGTAGAATAACCTAACTGTGCTATCTGAAAGCAAACGGACCATGCCACAGCATTTTGCTAAGTTATCAGTCAATTTATGCCTAAGTAAAATAATCTTATGTTTTAGTGGAACAGTAAAAGACAGGTGAAAAACTTCACAGAGCCTGCAGGTTTGAGAGCATGAAATTGCCCCTTTCAGACATTTTAGGACGTCTCTTTTGTCAACTGGACGACTGTAAGAACCCAAATTTGCAAACACTTTTAATCAGAGTCATCTCTTCACTAGACTAATTTTCTGAGCTGGGGGAGCACATCCATATTAATATGAAATAAATGTTTTTACAGGCTGTTCAGATAACAGACTCTGTTTCTGCAGCTAGGTAATGCAAAAGACTGGGTAATAAAGACCTGTTACTGCATTTGTGGGAGAAGTGCAAAATATCCTGATCCCTGGGTATTCTCAAAATTTCAACTTCCAAAAAATACTAGGGGTTCACCTGAAAAATCTCCCAAATCACTCCCCCATCTGTTCAGCGCACAACTCTGTTTCTCTAATCCATTACCCTTCCAGTCTGCCATCTCTTGACTTAAAAACTATTTATGTACTGTTGTGCTACTTTACATTTCTGATGAATGCTTGCAGAGGAATAAATGTTTATTGTAACAATATGCATTTCTCTGTGGGTACCCTAATTTTTTTATTCTTTTCCAGTGACAAAATGTTCCCAGCCTTTGGATTTGGAGCAAGAATACCCCCAGAATACAAAGTAGGTGCATAAATGTAATTTTCTAGTTTCCTTGGTTTATGAGGCACAAAATCAGGGAGAAATGGCTCAGTGCAGGGCAGGGACAAGGGAAAGCAGCTCCTACCGTTTTCTTTCATCTGGCTTTCTCACCCATTGGTACCTCACTGAAACCAGAAATCAAGGCAAGGCTGAAAATAGTTGTTAAACACCCAAAATATTTCATGGTATTGGCAAAGCTTTGTTAGTAGATGCAAGTCAAGTAAGAGGAGAACTTCTTTTTTGAACACCCACTGTCAAACATATTTTGAAGCTTTGAGAGCCCTGGTTTGACAGAACCCATTTTTGGAAGATGTGATTCAGTGAGCAGCCTAGTGTTCATGCTTTGTGAGGAAGAGATTTAACATCTTCCTGAAAATGAAGACTTTAGAAGAGTTTTGCTGTGTGCCACATTTCTGTGTCAGGTCAACATCATCAATGCCAGAAAGAGAAATACAGGACCATGTATCCATGCTGGAGAGAAGTGGTATTTGTAAACAAAACAAAATGAGAGTGATCCACAGTGATGGTGCAATTGTGAGCATAAATATACAGTCTGGTAGGGCTGGAGTGAAGACAGTGTAGTAGGCAGGTGAACACTGGCCAGATGAGAATTTCTGTGCAGAGAGGGATCGTGTGTCATTCAGCATGAATCAGCAGATGAAAAATATTGCACCAGTGTGTTACTCACAGCTTGTAGGTTTGATACCTGCAGAAGAATTACATCAGTGATGTACAGCAAATGTGATATGTCTTGCAAGCAGACATCTGAGGTAAGTTAACATATCTCTTTACAACATTGCTTTCTAAGCTTGTTTGTGCTTGACAAGGTTTTTTGCCTTGCTGTGTTCTTCAAAAGTAACACCAGGCAGAGACAGCTTCCAGAACCTTGACATAGATTTTAATGTGGTATATGTGCACAGAACATCTATGTCTGTTGTATGTCTGTTCCAGCCGCAGCAGCCGACAACCATCACTGCTATGTAAGGCAGAATGTTTTGGAGAATACACATGATCAGGCCACCAGACACATTAGTGAAACACAGTAGCTACTTCTCGAGCTGCCATCCCTTTACCATGAATATATGCATCCCTACCTGTGACTGAATAGTAGAGTTGACTGAGTTGGACTATGCGTCACAACATCACAGCTCTTTCAGCCCAGTACTGACCTCCTTTGACAATGCTATGTGTACTGTTGTGTTTGTCCTAAACAAAGGTACCAGGCTGGTAGTGTGTCAGGGGCTGGTTTTTCCATCCTCTGTGATGTGACCATCATTGCATGGAGGAAAACTTGCAATTCTTTCATCTGTAGAGAGACGTCCTTATCTAAGGACTGCTTGAAGGAAGGTGTTACTGTGCCAGCTGAAGTCTTTTCACTGGTTTGCTGGTGATGGAAGGATAGTGACTTTTACAGCACAAAATTGCCCTTCTCAGCCAAAATAGTCAGCTGGTGGCATTGATGCTTCAGGTCACACAAGCATATTGGCAACATACCAGTTTTGTTAGACCTCAGCAACGGCTTCCTCACCTGACCGTGAGAGCATATCTCAGGTGTTAGCTGGAAAACAGATGTCTTGCCAGAAAAGTAACTGCAGGAGTCTTTGTAAGCAAATCATTTTCTGCTTTGGCAGAATTGGTGCTTGCACAATTTCCTGACAAATACCCTTAAGAAAGTCAGAGACTTGCACTGAACTTAGTAGTCCACGCATGAAAGAAAAGCCTTACCCCACAGCACAAGCTGTCCTAAAGAGTCTCTATGTTACTAACCTCTCAAAGCAAGAAAAAGGATAACTGAGGTCCTTCAGATTTTGAGAAGTTCAGGAAAAGTAAGGGTAAACTTCAGAAGATGAGGCTACTTGCTTATGGATTACATATATGAGTCCCACAGAAAATGGAGATGCAAATGAAGGCCAGAATATCTTTAATCTCTTCTATGGAAACTAGTGACAGAAAATGACAAAGACAAAATGACATGACATCAGCTTACCAACATAATAAAATGTTGAAGAAGATAAGAACCACACTGCAGGGGACTAGGCCTTCTGTGCAACAGATGGGGACAAATAATCAGCTTGGTGTCTGTCATGGGCACATTCAACTGGAACTGGATGAGGAATTAACAGTCATCTGTGCTATTTTTCAGCTCCTCCCTGTGATCCTTTACACAGTCTATAAAAGTCCATAAAATTGTAGTTTCTTAAAATAAACTGTATCAACACTTTTGAGTCCCTGCTCATCTTTGACTGCACTTCTGAATTGAAAAATACATCCTCTTAAGAGTGAGGAGTCAGCCTCATCATGATGCATTAATAAGTCAAGACCAGTAAACCTGAAAATCCTTCAGTAATTAAGTCTACACTGTTATAAAGTTAATTCTAAGCCACCAATGATTAGTGTTTGATGTGGAAGACAGCAAAGATGCATAGGAAACAGAGAAGAAGAAACTGATACAATTAAAAGTAACAAAGACTGTAGAAAGAAGCGCTCACAGGTTTCTTCCTTAGCTTCTTCTGTTGCAAAAATATGATAACACTGTAGACACCACAGCAGCACTGCAGATCTCGTGCTATTCCAATGTTCTTTTACTGTTTTCAGTTACAAGTATTACAAGTCATACTTACCTTTTATTTCATTAAAGGAGAGCAGTGTTATTACTGTAGTAATTTACATCTTCAAATTTAGGTTGAATCATTATGAGAACTTCTAAGTTCTGACCCCACCAGCTTTTCATTAATTTAGTGTCTGCTTTTGAGCCTCCAGCCCTAGTGCTCACAGCACATTTATCTCTGCACTCCAGCATCTGGTCTTTTATTACTTCCAGTAGACAACAAATTGCTAGGGCTGTGGAAGAACATATTCCCACTGCCATGGGTTCCTACGTAACCACAGGAGCCTCCATGCACCCTAAACAGCAACACTTCTTCATGAACAACGTCAGTATCCACCTCTGCAGACTATTAATAAATCTCTTGAGGTTGTACACCTTTAAATCATGTTTTTATATATGTTTTCTACCGAATTTTCATTTCAAGAGCACACTGCTTTGTTGTACTGACTTCATTTTCCCTCATTTGAGCTCTAAATGACACACTTCAGCTGTTAGAAGAAAACCAGCAGTTTCTTAGTGGCATAAGGTATCTGGGGGAGTGAAGGAAGGAAGACATGCCATATATATTATTCCTCATCAGTCTAGAGATCTTTCATCTAATATTCAGCAATATGATCTCTTTCCCCCAAGGTCTGACAAACACGTCACCCAGTTCCTTGATTTAAGTAAACCTGTGAGAGAAATATTCTGCTCTTAAGTTTCTATCATACAAAACTTGCAGAACATTGCCAGTTATTCCACAGCAGTGTCTACAACCTATCCTGGGGGGTTTTTTGTTGTTTTTTTTTTGCAATGAGAAGAAGCATCTGAGAAGTCTGATGTAAAGTGAAGAGGTGGTAGATAATGTGGACTCAGACACTGGTGTGAAAGGTCACAGTGAAGAGGAGGATAGAAAGCCAAGCACACACACTAGCTTCTTAGCAGGCAGAACTCAAAAGAGTTGAAAAACCATTCAGTATCACAAAACTTACTGTTAAAATGAAAAGAAAGTTCCAGTTGTGTCAGCCACATAATAGGCATATTACCAGTGATGAAAACCTCTTTCTTAAAGAAGAATTGCAGACTAACACCTGAGTAAGTACTAAATAATTTGCAGTTTGTTTTAAGACAGTCCTCATTATTTCTGCATTTTTAGTGAAAGCTTCATTCACTGCTTATCCTGTGAATGTGTGGTGGAGAGGACCTCACTACAGTTACAGACACAGTACAGCATCTTTACAACCCTAAACTGCACTGTCTGGTTTGCTGGACAGATAAGGGACTTGAAAAGTGCTGTGGCCTTTGCGATTCCTGAACTTTTCAGGAGCTTGAGGGCAAAATTGTATGCAAACCTGACAAAAAAGAAACAATAGAAGGATGTGTAACAGACCAAGGGGAAAACCACAATTTGTCACCTTATCCACACAACTTGGATTTGGACATGGAAATTAGGCAGCATGCTCAAAAATAAATTACAAAGGAGCATAAATGGCCCAGCTTAGCCAAGCAGAAATTTCTACAATGTGATCTTAGCAAGAGACACAAGCTGTCCGTCTCCCAAACTGTTTGATTAATGAGCATTCTGAAAATAATAGCTTTTGAGCAATAGTTCTTTAAATTTGTTAGTGTCTTAAGCTTTTGCAGAATATGCAGGCATTCCATATTTAATTTTCAGACTGACAGTGTCTTAATAGTGTCCGATTTATTCCCAGAAAACTGTTCAACATTGTGCATCTTGCCCTTTACGCTTGTGTGCACCTATTTTTCATGGATTTTTGTCAATCTCTATTTAAATTATTAAGAAAGCATTCCTTAATGTGTCTGAATTTGTCAGATTGTTTATCAAGTAGTTCTAGTACCATCACCATAGTGGTTTCTGGAAAGCTGGATATATTTGGGACAGGGAGGTTAATTTAAATAAATTCAACAATATAGAGAGGGAGAAAAAGGATTACTAATTTTCAGAATTCAGGCATCCATATTCAGCACTTGGAAAATAAATTAAAAATGTAGCTTTTTGCTTAAAAAATGGATTCAGTTAGAATAAAGGGTTTTATAAAAATGTGGAGGCCAAAACAGAATAACAAGTTTCAATAAAACTTAAGTAAAATGATTTTGCATAGTCTAAAAGCTTGTCAGCAATTTGCATTATGAATTTTTGGGGGTTTATTATTTGTCAGATTCCAAAGTAGGGTTTTCATTTGAGTTTTGAGGTTTCTACCTGAGTCCAGAAGACTTTTTTTTTAAAGAAATCTCAAAAATTCTCTTAATTAGGAAATTCTTCTTTCCTTTCAGCTTTAATTAGAAACCTTTTTAGCAAGGGCCATGCTATGAGGATGAATTTCATTGCATCCCAATATGAGGGAAATTAGTTACTTGCTATGTTAAATCAAGGTGGTTTTTTTACTAAAATGCCCATAAGCCTGTGGAACTATCATTATGATTTTTCCAAGAGTCTCATGGGTGCCATCACATTGATGGAAAACTGCAGGTGCTTGTCAGTACAGACAATGGAGGCATCATACAGTGGTAAAAGAACAATTCCGTAATCCGCCTTAGCAAAAATATTTTAGAATGTTTAGTTAGTTGTCACATCCTCAGAAATGCTGTCACTGTAATCTCCATCTTGAGTTATGGTAGAGCTACTTAATTTGCTTGTTAAAAACCTTGAAGGAATTACCTGAAAATTAATATGTTCTTGGTGCAGGAAGTTCCTGGACAGCTGTGGTTTAATAATTCCACATCCATGATGGTACCTGCTAAATAATGTATCTGGAGCCCTGCAGAGGGAAAAGATTGATACACAGCGAAGTGCAAGTAAATGGCTTTAGTTATATTTGAGTGCTGTTTTGTGCAGCAGCCCAGGTAACACCAGGCTGATCACATGTAATCACCTCTGCATGCCAGAATTTCTCTCTCCTTCCCTTTTATGGATTGATTTTATGGATTGAATTTAAGGGAGGAGGGCTGAGCAGAGCATGAGCTACATACTTGAAACTTAGTGCAGGGTCCATGACACACTCAGGGTTTTGTGAGGATATTCCTTATCGTGAGGCTGACTTCTACCATGGACCATGGTCTGCAGTTCTTTGCAAAATTCTCTGTGTCAGGTACTAATATAAAACAGTCATTCTGTATTCATGTGATTTGACATATTCCAGAATTTCCTGACTGTTAGATTGATCCATAATACAAACCACCCTAGTGAATTATATAAACATGTCTGTTTCTAAACAGCCAAGTGTCTTGTTATTCCCCACAAGGATTTCCCAGTCTTCAGCATCTTAGGTGTTCACATTTTTGCCTCCTTTTTCCCATTAGTGTATCAGTTCTGGGAGTGCATAAGGGCTGTGTCATGCCATATCAGAAAGATGCCATTTAGTATATACCACCTTTTGGTCCTCTGTCATAAGCATGGCTTGCCTTTCAGTCACATAGCCCTTGCATGTTTAATTAAAAAAAAATAAATAAAAGAAACCGCCTTCCTACATGGGTGAGCTTTACATGGAGTCCTGTCAGGTAGCAGTCTGAGTTCAGTGAGGCCTTCAGTACCTCACATGCCTGAAGTCTGTGCTGGTTTAGACCCTCTTGAATTCTGGCCACAACAGGGGAGATAGAACAGGGGCAGGTTGAAGCACAGTTGGTTTTACTTAACAGAGTCAGGAATGAGTTCTAACCATTTGGAGAAACTCTGTTTTAAAAATATCTGCTGTTGGCTTGCCTCAGGTGATCATTTCCTGTTCGTGAACCATCACTGAGCTGCTCAAAGAACTTCTATCCTTCCCATTATACTTAAACCTTGTTTAAATTTGATATATTGCTCAGATGGCTTAGGAAACGAGCTAATGCTTCTGCACATTAGTGTTTCAGTTCTGCCTTCAGGGTACCTTGTAACACTGCTCTTGGTGAATCCGAATGACAATGTACGAGGGCCACTTGCTTTAGGAGGATAGCAGCCATTGCTCAGACAGTATTATTTTTTGGATCGCTGCTCACACTGGCTAGACTTGGGCTTTCCTTATTGGCCTGAACCATTGTCTACATTTTTCTTAAATAATAGCCTGGGTGCTGTAGCTCTGAACCAGATAAATTGTTCACATTATGTGATCCTGAAAGAGGTATGGCAACAAAAGCACACAAACCATCCAAGCTTGCATGTGAGATTAAAATACTGTATTCATAGGCTTGGAAGAGAATTGTGATTCTCCTTTAGGTATAATTTCAAATGCATTTGGAATAAAAAAAATAAAATCACTGAAGAGGCACAGTGTTGGAAGAATCGGCCTGCATACATGCATTGCCATCTTTCTTGGTTTTGAGATGCACTTAATACAAAGTACAGAAAGCCTAAAGGAAGAAGAAAGACTACTGAACAACAAAAAATATCAATGAGTGAAAGCTCACATAACAATTCTTGGCAGCTACAATTACCTTTGGGCTGCAGCTGGTCATGAGACTGGCAGATACCAGCTGGGCAAAGCGTACCAGGAGACATCCAGAGCAGCCAGACAGAAGGGTTCTGGAGCACCTCGGAAACCTATCTGGCAGCCCTGATCTTCTGTGCCTGCTCAGTGAGGAACATAAACAGTGACTTTCATCTTCCATGGCCAGATAGGGTAGCCTGAATGGCCCATGTAAAATCCTCTTTAAGAGCCAACTGATGCTTGATTGTAGGCGTACTGAATTCCTGGCTGGGCTGAGGTGGATGCAGACTTCTTAGTTTTTAATTTAGTCCTTTTCCATCATGGTAGGCGTACTGCCGTATTTAACCCCTCAATAATGGTAGGCATCACTGTGGTGAGCAAGGCCAGGATATGATGGGGAAAGTCAGTTTCTCTGTGAGAAGCTCTTGTTGGCAGTAATTAGCCAACTTATACCACTTCAGTTTCAGAGAAGCTTCTCTGTAATCATATATTTGATCTTTATGCCTCTTAGTCATAGATCACTTTCCAAACTGTGTTGTCATGTAGACTAGGAAATAAAATAGCAATGCCCAATAAATAAATCTCTTTCTTCCAATAATCCAGGTTCCATTGTACAGAGAGTAAAATTGGTTTCCATATCACTAGGATTGTTGGCACTTTTGAAGGTCCTACAGAGATCTATAAAGCTTCACATGTGTGTAATTCCACTTAGCTATATAAATGCCTTCTTTAAATCTGGGATGATATGCCTAACTTCGAATTATGCAAATTGTCTGCTGAACTCCTAGTCATATCCACTTTTTGGAAGCCAAATATATATATATATATATATATATATATATATATGCACACACTGTGCACTGCAAGACAAAATTTGGGCTTCTTCATTTGAGAAAATTTAAGGCAAACAGAGAAGAGACTGGGCTTCAGAGCCCAAGAGATTAAAAGGGAAAAAAATGCAGGCAAGAATAAACCTTAAAACCAGAAAAGAGCATCTGAAGAAAGTTTCAGTCTCAAAAGATTTGTGCTGTGGATGCAGATTTCCGATAGACAGAGGAAGTCTGTAACCTGAGACTTATTGCATTATTGAAACGTACAGAAGTCTTATATTATTTTCCCAGAGCACTAAAGACACGACACATTGTTTTATTAGAAAATAAGCAATTTTTGTATTCACAGTCATTTCTTTTGGAAAACAGCTCTATAGTGTTCTCTTATAGACAGATTGTCAGAGAGAGAGAGAGATTAGAATATTCACAAAATTTGAGAAAAAACAAGAGTCTTCAGGTTTTTTTCTTACTTATTTTCCCCAAAAATAATTTCTTAGCCAGCTTAGACTCCTTGCATTTCTTATGCTATTATTTCACCGCTGATCTAAGTGATTTCCTTGATGTCTCTGGAGAATTACTTTCCCAGTACTCCTGCAGCCTTAAATGTACCTGTGAGGACAGAATGCAAAAGTGAGCTGGGTTTCTGCTGTCAGTGCTGTCAATGCTGTATCACAGCCTGCTTTGTCTCTTCTACAGTTTGAGATGCTGAGCTAGGGAAAGCTGGCATTTAAATTGTCTCAGCAATAGATGCCTCTTCTGTGCCTGGCATTGACAGTCCAATCCTGACACCATGAGATTTATCATGTACTTGGGCAGTTTTTCTTTGTGCTGTTTTTTCCTGGGGGTTTTTTTGTTGTTATTGACATGTTTGTTTCCAGTTTTGCTACTTTGTTTCTGCAGGGAGTTCCAGCTGGGACTGTATTTCACACTTAATGGCTGAAAGCTTGAAATATCTCAGGTTTAACACAGAAAAAGTGTAAAGGGTGTTTAACCACAAGTCTCCACGCAATAATTTTTCTGAATACAGTCTCCTTCTCTTCTTTCCATATATCTGCAGGTCTCCCATGACTTTGCAATCAATTTCAACGAAGACAACCCAGAATGTGCAGGTAAAGCTCATATTAGGACAGACTGCTGTATTTTTGCTGTGTGCAAAATGTGACTTTTTTTTTTTGTTGTATCACCTAAGTATTATTCAAGGTGGTCTTTTAAAGAAAGCAGCTAGGCTTTCAGACCTGACAGGCTCCAAGCCTTAAAGCTTAGCTTTAGAAACCTTAGAAAGTGCCATACAATAATTTCCTGAAAAGTAGGTCCCTTTGAAAGTACACCATAGTGGACATTCAGCACTTGCACTTTGCAAAATCACTAGCATTTCTGAAAACTAAAGCTGTGTCTTCTAAATTCATTCAAGATCTTCAGCTTCATCAACATCATAGGTTGTTCAGCTAAGAAGGGCAGGACATGAAGAAGCAGGCTGTGAACCTCTGTGATCAAAGATCCCCTTGGTTTAGAGCCAGTTCTTTGGCCAACAGTAGCCTGCTGCTTGTCAGCCCAGCAGTGTTCAACACCAAAGGGAACAGGGAAGTAGGTGAGGACTACTGTGGTAGAAGGAAAAATACTACAAATGCAGCAGGAGGCTGTTTTAACACTGTGTAAGGTATTTGTGCATTTTAGCAACAACTGCTAATCCTCAGTAGTCAGAGGCCAGATTCATGGAGAAGAGGCTGCTGTATGCCTTGTATTTGTGAGGTCTGCAGTGACTGATGCTGTTTTTGTTAAAGACAATAACAGGAAAATAATCTCCAAAAAGAATAATAGTTGAGAGTCTTGGTCGGATGATCATTGCTGTCTAAAATTCAGTTTGTTATTCTCCCTTTTCCTTCTGCTTCCACCTGAGTACTGAATGGGTCTTTCAAAATGCTCTTCCTGTTCAAATTCTCAGGCTTACTAGCATCTTTCTTTCAGGCATGGTCAGCAGAACATGTTCAGGATGAGAATTAAGATGCAAAGAAATGAAGTGAGGAAGCAATTCAAGGGAAAGATACATTAAAAGAATTCAGAGTTCATGCATCTTAAATGCAAGACCTCTGTTTTTGGTTCAGTGGGCATTCCTGCTTTATTTTTGCACTTGGATTGTTGGACTGCCCTAGCCTCTGTTGGTCATGTGCTTGAAATGTAATTGGGCATAAGTCCTGCAGCTGCTTGATGTGTTCACACAGCTTCTTACATTGCTTTTAACGAGTTCAAAGAAGCAGAAGTTACATAGATGCATCTAGAAGTGCCTGTAAGCTTGTGAGCCAGCTTAACGTTGAGACTTTAGTCACACTGACGATGTGGGGAAAGCAAAACAGACCTCAGAATTTTGTCTGGACCACCATATTTAATAATGTGTTATTAAAACAGTTAGCAGTGGTCAGCATTAGATGGTAACATATTTATGCAGGTAGTGTTCAAATAAAGCTTTGTTTCCCAATCCAAATGCAGGCTATTTGTGACCCTCTGCATACTTCAGATAAAAGCTCCAGCAGTCCATGCAGAGGAGACTTTTTTTATCCCCCCTTTGCTGCCTCTTTTGAGTCCAAGGCTAATTCTTTTAGCACACTGGCATTAATGATATCATATCATTAATCATATGAAAAATCATACAATGATTTTTATTGATTGAAAAGGCTGGCACATCTGTGCCAGCAGCAGATCAGTTTGGACAGACAAGTTAAGCATGTACTATCCAAACCACACTCTGTACGCAAAATAAAATGTAACAGTGGAAATTAGAGGGATTTAAAGAAAAGGGAGGAGCTGCTCTGTGAGGCTTGGCTTATGTCACTTAATATTTGTTACACATTTAAACTTTATTTAGTTCTTTGCATAAGATTCCATTATAAGTTAACCCATTGCCTGAAAGGGGTTCTAGGCCTAGGAAAACATAAAAAGATGGTTGCAGCACAACCAGAAGGCCAGGGAAGAAATTTTGCAAGCATTTGCACATTTATCTGCAAGATATAAAAAGCACTTCTTTGTCATAAATGATATGTTTTTAAATAATATCCATCTGGGTGAAAGCAAGAAAAGGAGACAGACCAGAAAATATGTTGTTTAATCATCTGCTGCAGCTTGCTCATCTGCCTGTCGTGGATGCTTGATTAGTTCCTACCACCAGTTATTCTGTGATGTTTTCTAGATGCTCTCACTGTATTAGGTGACACAGGGAGCAGTAACACCAGCATGTCGTGAAGAAACGATGCAAGAGTGAGAGGCAGATAAAGGGCCTAGTGACTACACTATTTTTCCTTGTGATATTTAGCGTATTTGCCAGAAAACAAAGGAAAATTGCTGAAGAGTATCTTGTTTTACACCAAGAAAAGCAGTTGGATGCAATATAAAAAGTATGTGTCTATTTTGCCTTTGAGAAATGAAGTCCCTTTCTTTGTGTAAGTAGAGCTTTTGCTGGCATAAGGTAGTGTGAAGCATCATTCTGCATACAAGGACTGTGTATTGATATGAAGATCACTGGAAATCATAAAATAAGGATATCCTTGCCTTTTCCTCCTCTGTTAACTCTTTCATTCTTGAAAATTTTAGTATTTATAGCTTTATATTTAGTATATTTTTGTAGCATATTATTTTTATAGTCTTACAAGTAATATTTTGTTTATTGTTTGAGGAAGACATTAGGTGGCAACCTCTAATCTCAATGAATGCTTCTACACATCCATCTGAAACTGATAATTATATGCATACACTGTGTTACATTGGAGCTACTGAAAGTGGATTCCAAATAAAAATGTAAAGGGTTGAACTGTGAAAAAAATGCATATTGACTGTGTCTACAATAAAGGAGTAAAAGAGGAGTAAGCTACAAAGTAATCCACTCAAATAACCTGTTGGGTTGGGATTGGATGGACAGTAGATAGTTCTAAAATATATTAATCAGAGATAGCAAATAAGAAATTATATTTCTAGAACATGTTTCTTTCTAAGATGAGAGCAGCTTTTTGACATGAATGATGCTAAATCTATGTTGAATGCGGAAAGTGAGGCTTATCTTGTACTATTTTAATGTGTTAGAAGAAAACAACAGTGTGTCTTGTCATCAACTTAGGGAAGATTTATGAGGCCTTCATGCAAGGTCAGTAAGCATATGTAAAGAAATCCTTGGCAAGTTTAAAATTGGGAGTTAACAAAAGGTCATTTTTGCAATATGTAATTTAGTCACTGGAATTGCCAAGGGAAATTTTTTAACATTGCTTTACATCTTAACCAATCACGGCTATAACTGGAGCAAGTTCTTTTGTCTGTTGGCACTGCAATGCAAAAATATGTCTGTAGCTATCTATAAAGTGATGAAACGGTGTTCTCCACCATTTTTTCATGAGAGGTTTAAGTGTATCCTTGTAAAACAATTACAACTCACTGTGATTTCTCAGTAACCAGTCTGCAGCCGTATATCCTGAAAACATGGCTGAGTAAAATCTCATGAGTGAGCTAGTCTCAGTGCAAACTGAAACTAGCTTAGGATCTTAGTAAAGTCATTTCATTCTTCAGCATTCTCAACGAAGCTCCTCAGTCTATCACTTTCTTTCCGACTTTAGAGCTCTAATCCGTTAGATCTGGTAAACTGTGAGTTCCGAATGTGGAGGCTAACATGCATCACTTGAAGAAATCCTTCTTCTCAATGATTGAAAACACCAATTTCCATTCTGTGATCTGTCAAGTGTGTCAGCAGCAGTCTGTGCTCCCTGATCTGACTATATCCTGAAATGATAAAGGCAAAAATAGCTGGTTCTCCATCAGAACTTCCCAACTAAAGCTCATTTTTCTGTAGACTGCAAAGCATCCTGCTGTTTCCTCCAAGATTTCACAGCTTTTGGTCATAGTCAGATTCAACCTGAGCAATTATGCAAATGCACCCTGAAAAATTTTCTTAACACAAGGGAATCTGGTATTTGAAATTATGTCTGAATTCCTTAACAGATTTAGGGTGTAAGTACAAAGGGCAAATTTGTTGGCAACTATCACGATAAACAAAAATACTTATCTGAAGAGGAGAGAGAAGTATTGAAGTGTTTTTTAATTTGTGTCTACTTTTCAGCATGAATCTTAGCTGGTGATCAGAAAATGAACGCTCACATCTTGAACTGAGGTGAATGGAAGCTATGGTATTGCAAGGTGATACCTGGAAAATAGACATTAGAAACTACTGGGAAGGAGAGTCATGGTATAATGACGTATATAATACAAACTAGATTCAAGACAGCCAGAGACAGCTTCTTGGAAATTATCTGAAGTTGCTAGTCCTTTCTAATCATGTGATACTTTTAATTTATTCATTAAGAACCTGCCTTTCATTTACATTTTAAAGAAGCATGAAGTTGGCAATGTGCTCCACCATTTACTTTTGCTTTGTGTGGCTTTTCATGCCAGGAATACAAGGTGTTGTGGAGGCTTATCAGAGCTGCCTTCCCAAGCTGCAGCTGTATGGGCCAACAAACATTGCTCCCATCATCCAGAAAGTGGCAAAATCGGCATCAGAGGAGACCAACACCAAGGAGGCCTCGGTAAGGGAAGAATGCTGGGTTTGCCTTTTTTCTTGTCTTATGATGGATCTCTTATAGACCATCAAAACAAGGCCTTTTCATGTATGCAGTTCATGCCTTCACAGTTTTTACTAGCTGCCTTCATAGAAGGCAGCTTGAACCTGTAGCTGGAGCAGTCTATCCAGCCTTTATAGCTTCAATAGTCACAACTTCCCTCACAGTTCTATTTCCTGCTTTTAGAGCTGTTTTACTGTAACACACCCAGTTCTTACTATGGAAATGTAAATGGCACCACTAAGGTTACAAAAATGTAGGGGCTAAGCCCTAAAAATCATGATCATACAAAGAGATGAGTTCAAATGATTCCGTACACAAACTAGCCAATTTCAAGTCTCTTGCAAAGGCCGAACTAAAACTTTGCTGTTCACCTAGGGGATTTTTCCAACAATTCATTTAAAAACTGTAATGATACAGTTTTCAACTTGCTATTACTGCTGGAGTATCTTGTGCCTTTTAGAAATCAGAAGACAAATCTGTTAGCCTGCATCTGATACAAAATCCAGGACAAATTTCTTGGGCTAAAATACTTAGGCACAGATCATGTTTTAAATGCATGTCTTTGAAATGCATGGGAGAAAGGGAGAATGAGATCATTGGAGAGAATATGTGAGTGAGTAGGTCTGAAACATTTACTAGAACAGTGCTGTGGGAGCAAAAGATGTAAGAGAGACCTTTTGTACTGCAGCAAGAAAAGTGCCTGTGTCTAGGAACAGAATAGAGCTGTGCATTGGCATACATCTCATCATCAGGCCTAAAGCTTTCTCCAAAATTTTTTTATGTGCCAAGCCTTTTTAAAGTCCTATTTAGGCAGGAGCTCCCAAATATTTCTGTTCATGAGTCTGGGCTTGTGACTGACATTTACAAGAGCATGTAGGGACACGAAAAGGGATAATGGCTTCAAACTGAGAGGGTAGGTTTAGATTAGATACAAGAAAAAAATTATTTACTTTGAGGGTGATGAGGCACTGGAACAGGTTGCCCAGAGAAACTGTGGATGCCCCATCCCTGGAAGTGTTCAAGGACAGGTTGGATGGAGCTCTGAGCAACCTGGTCTAGTGGAAGATGTCCCTGCCCATGGCAAGGAGATTGGAACTAAATAGTCTTTAAGGTCCCTTTCAACCCAAACCATTCTATGATTGTATATTGTTACTCCACTGTCATTTCCAGAATCTTAGTAGTATCTAGGGTCCCAGTCTAAAATGGGAAATTGCTACATTTGAATTTCCATACCCACCTAGTCCTGAGGTGACTGACTGTTCCCATTGCTGCCTCTGAACTAATATGTTATATTGAATAAGTTCCTTTATTCTTCTACACCTAAGCTTCCTCTCTTTCTGTCTGAAGAACAATGTATAGCATGAATCTTAAAGGTCAAGTTTTCTCCCTGCATGTTTTGTTTTATTCGTGACAGGATGAGATGAACAGAACAGTTTGAGTTTATATAGCTGTGTATACATAAACATTAATGACGTTTATTGTGTTGGTATCACTCATGTAGAGTGACCAAATTTTATGACCTGTTCATTTTTCCTATTAATGCACATTTGTTAAATGACTCCATCTGCTTACAATTCATAAAGGATCCAAGGGAGAGTCACTCTTCCTCACTACCAAGTGAAGATATGTCATAGCCCATGATCCCAGTTCAGTGGGCTTTGGAGTTCAGGGAAAGAAATTACAAGCTCACAAAATTGCTTGCTCTGCTTTAGAGAATGAGAAAACCTCTCCTCGGGGCTCTGTATAAAGTGGTTGAGAATGGATATATTCTCACCTTGCTCTCCTCAGGGACCCCATTACTCTGCAGTATGCAGCAGACCTGCCACGGTGTGGTGCTTCTCCCACAGGCAGCAGTGGGTCAGCCAGACGGCTCTGTACCCATCCCTCTTGCCTGCTAGCAAAGCTCCTCTGCAAAGTGCTGTCATAACCTTCCTGACAGCTCTGCTACAGGCCTGCAACGCTTCAATACCCCATTCTTCCCTGCCTCCCACTGGTTCCCAAAGGGAAAAAAATGTAATCGGAAACTGTCAGCAGAAGTGATTGTGCAGTAGATGGAAAATACGGCTAGTGAAGATGTCAGGACTATTCCATACTTCCCAGCCAAAGATCTGACTCTCCCAGCCCTAGGAGCTATAAACCGCCTTGTCTACACTGGGCATCCTTTGGTTGCCTCCAGCTTCTGGAAGTTACCTGAACTAGATCTCCAGAAGAGAAGAAATTAGCAGTTAAGGAGGCTGGGGTAGGAAGAGCTACATAGTCACTATAAAGGCTCTTTCCTGTTCACAAAGGTACATGAGTGAGTTAACATAAACATTTTTATACAAGGTTAAGCAGCTTTGGGACAGTAACTAATGATAAAATTTTTCTCTTCTTGTCCAACAACTTCAGCAATACTTCATCCTGCTGATTCTGACGGATGGTGTCATCACAGACATGGCCGACACCAGAGAGGCCATTGTCCATGCCTCCCACCTTCCCATGTCAGTCATCATCGTCGGGGTGGGGAATGCTGATTTTAGTGACATGCAGATGTTGGATGGTGATGATGGGATCCTGAGGTCTCCCAAGGGCGAGCCTGTGCTTCGAGACATTGTCCAGTTTGTGCCGTTTAGGAACTTCAAACATGTAAGCCAATTTTTTCATCCATTCCACAGAAGGGTGAATGTATATAATATATAGTCCATGTTCCCTGGGTCTGGGCTTAACTTTGCATGTGCATGCAATGTTTAGTAAGTCTGTGGCATTATTGTATCAGAAATGGAGAAAAAAGAAGGAATCAGAATGAAATGTGCTTTATTAGTGAGTTGGTGAGGGTGGGGAAGGAAGACATGAGGCAGAATCCATGTGCTTTTTGTGATGCCAGTCCTTGCTTCCACTTTCTCCCTGATTTTAATTTGGTTATCCTTCTGGTGTCTCTTTTCCATTCTCTTTGCATCTGTTCTGTTAGAACTATTGTGTTCTGCTTTCCATCTCCCTTCATTTCCACAAGCAGATGAAATGGCTGTGAATTTGTCCTCACAGAGTTCCCCAGGAGGCTGTTTCCATATTGAAATTTAGTTCTCTAAGTTCTCAAATGCAGGACTATCCACCCACAGCATCCTGGTTGCCTCCAAACCCTTTCCCGCATTCTGTACAAGAACACAATGAGGAAAGTGGCATTTCTAGGAGCTTTCCTGTGCCCTCAGCCAGCTGTTCCTGACTGAGCCCAGTGTGGCGCAGAAGACATTCTTTATGAAAGAAAGGAACAGAACCAGGAATAAATTGCCAAATCTAAAATAATTCATTGGTCAAGTACTTCTCAGTCACCTGCCCTACATTGCAGCATCTGCCCCAGGGACTTTTCAGCAGCAGAGTCGAGACAGTGTTCACCCACAGAAGGGGCTTTCCCACACACAGATGGGTTTTTCAGAGCCCTTTTTCTCCATATGGAGGCATGCATTATGTTCCTCTGCAACACTGATTACATCTCTTCCCCTTCATTTTTCCATTTTTCTCTCCCTTCCTTCCCCTCACTTCTTCTATTACATTTATGTGGTTCTCCAGATTGTTTTTTCTTGTTCGACTTTGTCTAGGAAGGATATCCTTAGTATTTGACTTGAGAATTTCTTTTCTCACAGTGTAACTGACTCATTCTGCTCATGAGATTGATTCCTGCAATCTGCTCTCATACACTACTGATCCTTAGATCTGGATATGTCACTCAGAAGTTCTCAGCTCTGGGCTGGTTTTGCTCTGCATATGGGTTTACACTGACTACATTTCTTTAGGTTTTCTAGGCTTTTTGTCACCATGGGAGATTTTTTTTCTCTTTGCTACTTCCAAAATACCTTCATTTGATTTTTCTCTTCTGAAGAGTTGTTCTTTTTTCTCACTACAAAATACAATTTTGCCGTGTTTGTCTTAGGTGTAGATGCACTTCTTACTTTCATAAACTCTACTGAGGATTAAGAGAAACAGACTCTTTTCCTTTTACCTCTTTGTAAACAGTGGATCCCCACGGGGGGTAAAACTCACCATGTGCTATTACTTTGGTGGCACTGTGCCAAATAACTGCAGATTGGCTACTGAATCATAGATACATATATTTCCATGCTGCTAGTGGCACATGGTCACCTGTGTGCTGAAACAAATATGAGCATGACCAGCTCATAGCTTGTGATTCCTTCAGCAGATAATCACAAGTGCATAGTGCTGCACTGTAGTCTACTGTAAAAGTGTCCACAGCAGAGTTATTTATGGGCTAGTAGGTAGACCTACTTTTAATTAGTTAAAAACATGTTTCTGCAAGGAACTGGCAAAGCCAGCTGCATTTTTTATTTTTAGTTTCACTTTGTATTTTATAATAAAGCTCAAATCATCTTTGATTGAATAGATTAATCCTGACAGCTGCAGTTCTGGGTTCTGAATATACTGTGCCCCTGATGTTAACTTGTGAGTGAATCTGTGTGATTTTTATTGCTAGAATTGGTCAAATGACAATCTAAATCAGCTAAGAAGAATATATGCTGAACTGCCTCAGTACTGAGAGATTATAGCAATCTTAATGTGTTTTTCTTCTTAAATAGTGATGTTTTTCTCCCTCTTTCTCTCAGTAGCAAAGATAATATAGATATAGAGATAGATTTGTATTTGCTCTACAGAGAAGTCAATATATCTTATGCAACCTGATATTTAGTCTGTTTCTTATGATCTTTCAGCTTTTCGATAAATGTCAGTGTAATGAATGAGTGCCTGTAACAATAGCCACTTCGGGTTGAATTTCTTTATTATATAGCCCAAATAATATCTCCCTCTGAACAAAGTGACATTCACAGCTATCTTGCTTACTTAGCACAAACAAAAGGCCATGTGTTTTGCATCAACTAGTGAAATAATTTGTCATGGGAGAAATGAGCATGATACTTTGATTCAAACTTATTTTTCCCCACAAAGAAATGCAGATTTAACACATTTGGGAGATCCATTCTTACTAAACATAAGAATTAATGTACATCAGCATACTATATTTGACAACTTTAAGCAACATATATATTTAGTTAAAAATCACATCCCTTTTGTCAATGTACCTTGTGTTTAGTTTATTAAGTAGAAAAAAAAATGTTGTGGGATCTTTTTAGAAAGATTACAAATCAAGTTGTATAAGGTTTATAGGTTTTTCTGCTAAATCAAATATTTATTTATGCCCAAATCCGTATTATTTCTATTACTGACAGAGGGAGAGAAGACAGTGTTATGTGTGAATATCATGGGTTTGGCCATGGGCCCTTTTATTTTCACTCCCCCCCCCCCAAATGCTACAAGTCGAGACAAAGTTTATGCAGACAAAAGAGACCTGATATAGGGGGGGAAATAATATTAGGATTTATTACTTAACAAAATAAAAACTAAAGAACTATATATATACAACAATTCTAACTA
>JAWWLV010000088.1:43050813-43062031 GCA_035041135.1 Platyrinchus mystaceus | reverse complement strand
ATTCTGTTATCTCTCTGCTTGGAATTTCTTCTGCAGCAGGCAGTCCAGGCAGTTTCTCATTAAAGCTTCTGTTATATCTCTTGGCCAAGAGAGGCTTCAGTGCCACAACCTGCCCCTGGCCCATGGCCGGGGGAGGAGGGAGGCCTGGCCCCCAGTTGGGGCCAGCTGCCTACCTTTACATGGCTACCTCTTCCCTGGCCACCTCGTGGCTTTTATCTCCTCTGCCTCACAGCCTTCTTTTCCGGTTTCTTAAAAATGTAATTGGCAGAGGCGTTACCAAAACTTTTGATTGGGAGTTTTACTCCGGAAATCCACCTGGCAAAACTGTTTTCAGCCCCCTAGGGGGGCGCTGACAAACAAACCCATGACATATAACAAACCCATGACAGTGAACATTTATTTTTTGTTTTGCTGTAAGAGTATACCAGAATTCATTTGGAGTCAACGCCAACAATATTTTTTTTCATTACTTCAGTGCTTATGTCAGCTTGGAACTCAAAATCTCATATCTATTCAAAGAGATCAAAAATAATCTATGCAAATAATCTCTGCCCCTGTGAGAAAATGGAAAGGGGCAAGAAGGAAGCCGTGAAAATAACCTGTAGAGTGAAATCCTTTTATTTTATAACGTTGAGTTCAAAGAAGGTTCTGATCCTGCACAGCACTCATACAGGCATTTAACACATTTCAGTTAGTTAGTGTTATTTACGTACTTAAAACTTCATACTCACCTCAGTGCTTTACTGGCTTAAGACTCAGTGTAGACAGAAGGTTTTATTTTAGGGATTTAATGCCCTATGTGATGTAGTGTATCAGAAGTACTTTAGTAAAGTATCTAGCCTTTTTTCTCTCTCTTTAAGGAATATCTCTAAAGCCATCAAAATAATAATAACAATTGTAGTGACTCTTGGCAAATCCTGTAGTTGTAAAGGCTTGAAAAAATCAAGGTAACCATTAACACTTAAATATATATCCTATTGTATAGGGGTAACATGCAATTTGCTAAAGGGAAACATAACAAACAAAGGAACCATATTTTCCTTTAACCTAAGTGATACTTTTCTCACCATAATCATCAGCACCCCAGTAATGTGAGTGTCCTTCACCTGAAACTGTAGAACAGTGATGCTCACAGTCACTGAAATGTAGTTGAAGAAAATCACCTGTCTCAATCCATTCACAGTCATATTTTAAGAGCTGAACTTCTCTGCCTTTGGGACGCATAATATATTTACTGTGCACAAATCTGATGCCACAGATAGATTGTATTCCGTTCTGCATTGTATTGAATCGTAAAGGCTAACAACTGTGATTTAATAACACCTGTATCACAAAGGCATGTGGAAAGCTCAGCTGTCAACCACTGCAAGGAACAATGTTTTGCACTATGCATTGTAATTAAAGATTAGGCATAGTGAAGCTATAGAAATAAAACAACAGTCAGCTGTGTTTGTAATACACACCAGTAATAGACTCGTAGGGATTTTTTTCCTGCTGCTGACTGATCTGATTGTTGTGTATTAGCTATCAGTTGAGAACTATTCACCTCGAGATGCTTATTACTAGGATGCTCTTCCAGCAGTTTAGTAGTGGACAAAATGTTACAGTAAAACATTTATGCTCCATCTGTGTTAAAAAGCCAGAAAAGGTAATCCTTACACAGCACAGATAAACTGGGTCTGGGTTTTAGCTCAGAAGTTACTGAGTCTGCTTTCTTATACAAATGCTGTTCTACACCGTCTGGTCTAGAAATGAGAGTTCTTTACCACCACAAAAGTATGTAAGGTACAAATGGTCCAAATTGTCAGACAGGAAATCACCCCTAACCCTGTTTGTGGGATGCTCCCTGCTAAAAAGAGCTCCAGGGCCAACAGACACTGGCACAAGGAAATTCAGTAAAGCAACACTTGTCCGTATTCAGACTGAAGCAGGGAGACAAGCCAGCTACCACAGGGCAACTCTGTGTGGGGCCACACGTTGCCTGTGAGCCATTGGGCACAGCAAATGTTTTAGCTTAAACCTCAGTGAAAGGCTTTTCAGTTGAGGACTCCGCAAGTGGCAGTGATTCAGCTGTGCCTCAGCCCTGACACAGCCTGTTCTGAAGGGCTGCCCCTTTGTTCAGAAAGAATGGATGTGGCGTCAGAAGAGAGAAGTGGTGAAGGGAGGAGGATGCAAAGAGGTGAGTGCCCATAACAATAGCCACTTCTGGCCCAATGTTCAGACGTGTGAGCTACATGTGATCTAGAGAGGCTGATGGCAGACAAGTGCTCCTTCCTAGCATTTTTAGACAGAGCAGAGAGAAGTTTCCTGATTGCTAGAGCTTGTGTGTGCAGTGATGACCCCTTGCAGATAGGGGTCTTCCCTCACTCCCTCTTTCTACCCTTTATGTATTGTTGTATCTTTGGTAAGATAGCACAGATGCAGGCTAAGGTATGTACAGCTTTGAAACACCAGGAAGGAGATTTAAAACCTAGTAATTTTCAATAGCAACGTAGAAATCAGCCATTTGCCTGATTACAAAGGGTATTTTCTGATGATTTTAGTTGGAATTAGATGACCTTTAAGATCCCTTCCAACCCAAACCTTTCTATGATTCTATAAAGTAGGTTTAGGCAAGATTAGGGCAACTCTGGAAAACCATGCATTTCAGTTTTCAGGATTAAAACAAATGGGTTCTGTTACTGTGTTACATCTGAGAGCAGTAGCTGCACTGTCACACAAAGTGTGCTCTATGCTTTGCCAGTTTGTTCATGCAGAAATGTTCCAGGCTTTTTGGCCTGCACAAATATTTTGGTATCAATGTCACAGTAGGGAAATAGCAATTCATTTTATTTGTTACTAATAACATATGTGAGTCAAAATAAATAAACCCTCCCCTCAAACGACCCAAACAAAAATACAAACAAACAAAAAACACAAACAAACTTCTGTTTCTGGTATTGCTAGCAGTATCTTTGTTTGATTTGTAGTATTGTAACATTTGATACTGGAATTTCTAATAGCCCTGAGGCTTTTTGCACCCCTGGATTAGCATGTCTGTGAATAGTTTACATTCAATTTAAGACTCTGGAAGGATAAGAATCCCACCCCATCAAACAGAATAGGTCAATAAACAGTCAATACAACTACTTTGTGGTAGTTTTGAGACCTGGCTGGCAATATAACAAACAGTGAGGAGGAAAGTGTACATTAATTTGGGAAAAAGTACTTGGTGTGCAGAAGAAATGTCATCCAGCCACTGGCCATTGTCCGAGCTGAAATCTGTGCTCTGTCTGAAGATAAACACATTAATTTAAACCTCTCAAACTGACATCTAAGTATTTGCATTTTTACTGCATTTTTGTGGTGGGCTCAGAGGGCACATGGCTGAGCAGGCTGGTTTCAGAGGACTTGGAACCAGCTCAACCCAAACACTTGGAAACAAGCAAATCTAAAACGTGGGGCAAGCGGGTGCATGGGAGAACAGAAGTCCAGTTTTGTCACGGCTGAATTCAGTGGCTGAGGAAAATCCCTGCATCACATGCAGGTCATGGTTGCCCACAAAACATCCATAGACCCCTCTGCTTAAAATGAAGCTTTGTTGGGGTGTGAAGCAGCAACTCTGTGTTGTCAATGGAGGGCACAGTTTCTCACTGCACTGAAGGGGAACCCTCCTCCCTGCTTGGAGTGAAAGTCAGTGGTCATCTCTGTATCCATCTCTACATTTTCAGGGTTATCAGTTCTTAAGTTCTGGTTGTCACTATTTATATGTTGCGGTGAGAGCTTTACAGCCTCCACAATGCCTAGGATTGAAGCTTTCTTGTAACCATGGTTTAATTCCAGTAAAGACAAAGTATTTTTATTGAATTAAAGTTTGCCCAGCCATTAAAACACCATGCCAGACTCTGAAGAGCAGAATGGTGATGAGGGCCTCCCTTTCATTGTGATGTCCATTCATGTTCAATTTGAAGATCTGCATCATTTCCTCATTGAACACTGATGAAGTCTTTGCAGCCCTTTTTGTTGCGATATGGTACTCTCTCAGAATGCAGGGAAGTTCAGTTATGCTGAACTTAAAATAGTCCAAACAGACCTGAAAAACATGCAGAGAACTTTTAGCTGTAGTGCATTTTCAGGCAGCTATAGCTGCATACCTAAATTGTCTCATTAAATGAGTTTCAAGCAATAGTGCCTTTCACTTCGAGTCTGTTTGGCCTTCCATTTCTGTACCATAATCCCTGACCTCATGGCACCCATGCCTCTAAAACCCATGGCACTTCTAGCAGAGAGCCACGTTAACACTTGTGTTTTCTACCATTTCCTGCAGGCATCCCCAGCTGCTCTAGCAAAAAGCGTTTTGGCTGAAGTTCCAAACCAAGTCGTGGACTATTACAATGGCAAAGGGATAAAACCAAAATGTATGTCAGAGTACGAGTCTTCCAGGACACTAGCTCCATGAACCTGCCTGCACTCTTTTACAAAATTAAAAAAAAAGAAAAATGCTTCTGTCTACAACTCCTGTACTTAAAAATGAAACAAAACAAAAAAATAGCACGTTTTGGTGATTTTTAACTAAAATAACCAATTTTTTTTTTTTTGCATGTGTAGCCTAAAGGCTTAAATCTGTTAAGCAGTTGTATTGTTGAAAACTTTTTATGAGAAAAAAAATCCAGAAAAAAAAAGTGAACTCTTTACATTACAGCATGTCGCCTTGAAATAAAAAGTTATCTGTATCTGGTTTTTATACAGGTTTGTTGAAATTTTGCTATATTTCTTATCTTTACACTGTAAAGCATTTTGAAATATTTATTGAGAGTCGATAGCCAAAATGTCTTTGGTTTAATCTGCTAAGAATTGAGAGATTTTTCAAAATGGCAGATGCATGAACTGTATTTTGCATGTTTAAAATAAAAACAACACAGTTTTGCAGTTGTCTTTATTTCTCTCTCTGACACAAGGCTGCCTGCTTTCAACTTCTATATTCCAAGGATAGGGTAATAAAGTGTTTCAAGAGATACTTGACCTGAAGCATGGGCATTTCTGATGTTAGAACCTTTTATCATGGACACCCAAACATGCCCGCTCAGCCTGGGGCCTGAGTAGTAATTTTTCAAAAGCCTGACACATCCAGCTGTTACAGAGGGTTCTGACCACAGCAGTAAACAGGCTTGGAGGGCATGATCCATCAGGATTGCATGTCTTAGAATATGCCTACTTAATCCAAACTATCTGGCTGGCTTCTGAATGTTGTATTCTGGCTACCCAACTTTATAATGTTTTATGTTCGGGAATTCTTATTTTGTTTCATTTGTATTTTTTAATCACACACCCAGTTTACAACTTTGTGTGACATGTTTTCCAAAAGAAATTTTGCACAGCCTGATTTTGTGACAACCAGGGATTTGTAACTTCATCCTCACACAGATCACTCGTGTTTGGCAGAAAAACTGGTTTTGTACCAAAAGAATATTTAAGCCACCTTTTTTTTTTTTTTAAAAAAAAAAAAAGAGGACACGCAAGAACAGATTGGCAGTGGATTGATCTTTCCATTGAAATATTTCTGTATATAAATGAAGAAATTACATAAGTGTTATTTTTAGTGTTTGAATTCTGGCTTCTTCTTTTGCTGAAAAACAGTAGTGAAGAATGTGACTTGTTAAAAGGTAAGGATAAAATTTGACAAAAAATAATTTGTGTGGGATTGTCCAAAGGGCATGGCTTAGACAAGTTATGCTCCTACCGAATTGAAAACGTTCTTTTGCTAGTCCCAGAAGAAGCGTTTTTGGGCCAGTGCTGAATATTTTGGAAAACCTCCCCCGTGAGCAAGGGATTTTGTTTTAGAAATACGTATTTTTAAATGAGTTTGCAGGTAATGTAGAACTCTAGCTTCCTGATTCTCCTTTAGAAGTAACTTTAATGGGATCAGCTTTGACTGAAGATTTTGTACTATGAAATGAAGGCAGTGGGATAGCCAAGATACATGGGGCTGTCTCCCCAGCACAGTCTGTTCTGCTCCATCTATATCCTGCAGTGTAATCACTCATGCTTCCTACTAAAGATTCCTTCAGCTGACCAGATATTGAACAGCAGCCAGTACTTCTTAGTCATGGGTATAAGTTGTCTGGAGATGTCCCGACTGATATATCTCAAATCCACACTTCCACGTAATGGTTGGCACTTCATTTGAGAGCTTTCCCTCCCTCTGTGGATGTATTTCATCTGGAAGCTACTGCGATCTTCCTTTATATCTCATATACCACTCTGCCAACAAATCTTAATTCTAGTCTACAACACCTCAAGTTTCTTATTCCCATTTCCCCCTTTCTTTTCCTTCCTTTCCTATTCTCAGAAGGACCATTTTTGAGCCATTAAAGTACATGAGTGACAGTTTAATGACTCCGTGTTCTTTGTTCCTCCAGTATATTACTTTGTAATCTTGGCCAAGTTGTTTATCTACTCTGCACCTCAGATTCCTCATCTGTAAAATGAAGGTCACTGCCATGCATTCATAAATACCTCACAATAATACTGGGGGACTTCGATATTTGAAAAGTGATTTGAGATCCTCAGAGGCATGATGGTGCTCTCACCATGTAAAGACTATTACTTTACCCTGGGATGTGCAGTTAGGGATGTCATGTACAGCCACGGAAGGGTTAAGCCTCTTTTTTATTATTTGCCAGACTGAATGAAAGTAAATGAAAGCTTTCAGCAAGAAAAAAATCAGGAATCAGATAAATTGTTCTTCTGTTACATATGATCTTTGACTAAACTGAGTTTTGAAGTGTTTATGGTTACACAGAATTGGGCAGTTACAGCTCTTCATTAGCAGAGGTGTTACAAGGTGCTTCTATAACATAGCATCACATAAAATGCAGAGATCAACAGGTTATTGTATGCTGAGCTGTATAAACCATCAGTCATTTTCATGCATGTAGTTGGTCTCTATAAGTGCCTCAAGACAATCTCAGTTGCTGCACATCTTTCTGTTTACTTCACACAATCCTGATTATAAATGTTGTCTACTTAAAAACAAATCATTATCAGTGGTTAATATAGATCAGCAGTTCTGTAGCAGCCCTCCAGGTATTTGGAGAGACACCTCCACAATATTGAAAAATCAGTTGGAAATCTTCAATCTATACAGATCTCAGCATGTCAAACAGTCACGTAATAGTGTAGTGAGTTGGTGTAGGATGCACAGAAGACAAAACTAGCCATATGGCAAAGGCTTTCTAATGAGGCTTTAAATGTTATTTTCATTGCTCCAAGCTACTCTGTGCAATAAAATAGCATGGACTTTTTGAAGGGTTATATCATTAAGTATATGAATACATCTCTGAAACAGCATATTTTTCTCCTGTTTTATCTACTTAGGGTTTTGGCAACGTGATTCTGCCTTTAGGCTGAAGTGCCATCAGTTTCTCCTGCAGATTTTTTAGTGCAAATTTAAACTTCTACTGCCTTTTGGTGAATCATTTTAAATTCTGAAAACTCCTTTAAAATAAATTATGTCTTATCCTTTTGAGATAATTGATGATCTAAAATATCTTCTCTGCCAGCTGTAATCCTGCCTGCCTTTTTACTGTCTCTCAAACCCAATTCAAAATCCAGAAGTCACAGAAAACCCAAAGATATTCATAAACCCTATTATCTCAAAATACATAAACATCTATTATTCTTGAGCCAGATACTGCACTGAGTTGTATTTTTGGTTTTTAGGGGAAACTAAGTCTACAACAATTTTTAAGAAGCACTAATACACTGTCAAACACTTAGTACCCTAAGGGAAAATCTATCCATGTCGAGTTCTTACCATGATAAGCAATAGTGTTCTATAGCATTTGATGAAATAGTCAACAAGTATGAAAGAAAAACAAAATTATAATAATACTGTTTTAAAACATCTTTTAAACAGTCTCCAAATATCAAAAGTACATAACTAATGATGACAACTAATGACAGCTGATGACAGCTAAAAGGTTTCAAGTTTGATCTGTTAGAGACCTGCAGCGGGCAGTGGAGAACAGTGGTCTAAGCCAAGTCTTGCTGCAGGTTGCAGAGGTGATATTCCAACAAACACACAGGTGAAAGGCACCAGTTCTGTGCAGATTTGTGTGACAAAAGCCCTGCAGCTCTGCAATACTCAACTGCATCCCTCGGTTTTACCCACACAACAAATATTGTGATAGAACAGCGTGTGGTTTAAGTGAGCTTCATTATTGTATTGCACTAAGTTCTTTGCTGGTGAGTTAAACAGAGCTACCTCCTTCAGTCTGGCTCTCTGGCTGCTCAAACAGGTCATGGCTAACTCCCAGAAAGAACTCAACTTGTTACTCAGATTGATATTCCTCACCTGGGATTATGGGTCTTTCAGTCACAACTCCTGTGTAAATCTAAACCTATGTCCAGTCTTTCTGGCATGAAGGAGTTACAAGACAAAACTCCCTTTACTCCTAAGTAACATGGACATTTCAGTCACAAAACATTGGTACATTTACATTCACTTTTTTTGTGTGTTTTTTTTTTTTTTTTAATAGGAAGGATAAACCAGAGGATTTCCTAGGATAGGTTTACACTTCTCAGGTTGGCTTTTTCTTTATTTATGGGAAGTGCCATTTTGCCACAAGGAATATAGAGTTTATATCACCATTCATCCTTCACTCACAGGTCTTACTTGCACGTGCAGTCCTGGGCTGAGGAGTTGAACTATACCAAAGGCAATTTCAGCAATTAGAGCTATATGAGTGATAATAGTCAGCCCAGCTGCACATTTTCTTGCAGCATTCACTGCAAATCATCAATGGGCTGCATGCCCACCCCCTCTTTTCTCTTTTTTCCATTTTCCTTTCAGAGTTGGGGAGATCCTCCAAACTGATCAGGTGAAACCTAGGTGACCTCTCTCCTGGGAAGGCTGCCAGTCCAAAGTGTTTCCATTTCCTCATTCCTGCCATTCTGAGGACTAGCCAAGGTAGCAGACTGGTGGGGAAGGTTATTTTGTAATGTTTCTTTCTCTTCTTTCCTTCCAAAAAAGTACTAGTCATTTCAACTGCTTTGCAGAAAGCCTTTTACTGCTGTGTTCAGGAGACACCTAAATTCTTGTCCCACTGATTAGAGCAGGCAGTTTGCCATCTGATTGCATTCAGAGTTGCAGTCATCTTGCTACACCCACTCCGCCCTACACAAAGCTCATGACTCTTTAGCATCATGAAAAGCTGCATGCACAAAAAAACCCCCCAAACAATTATTTGATTTTATACCATAATGTTAGAAAGAAGAAAAGAAGTACAGCACTAAAACTTATTTCTCCAAAATGTATATTTGCCCATGTATTGCTTTCCAGCTTACTAGTGCATGAAATCCTGTGTCACCTCAGCTGTGCAGCATGCTACATGAGAAAAGCATCATACTGTGGCAACAGGACTAGCTTCAGGTGAGGGCAGGAAGGGAGCCCTCTTCTCTGGCTGGGAACATCCATCATGGCTTGGCAAATCACTTAATCTTGCTGTGTGCCTTGGTTCCACATCTTTAAAATGGAAGCAAATAGCATTTATCTACTTCCTGGGGACTTTGGTAGGGTAAGCACTGTTGAAGGTTGTCACAGTGCTTAGAAATTGGGAGTTAACACCTTTATCAATTTGAGGTTCATTCTTCCCCGATACAGAGCGGCAGCATAAGCTACTGATGGACCCCATTAGAAAACACATCTGCATTAAATTTAGCAATCTCCCTGTTCTGTTCTTAATGCCAAGGAGAAAGTGAAAAGATGCAGTGATCACTGTGATAGTGGAGTTGACAACTTCAGAGAGGAAATATCCATTGAATTGTGAACTTGGGAGATGCATTTCTGAACACAGTACGTGTTTATGTCTTAAAAGGACAAGAAGTAAACATGGGACAAGGGCTGTTTATGTAGGCTGCTGGTAGTTTTCTGGATCATATTTTTGGGTGTGAACAGCAAAATTCTGCTCAGTTAACCACTGAGAGGTGCATACAGCCTCTCTTGGATCTGGTTAGCTGGCCACATGCCTCAAGTGCAACACACACACACACACACAGAGCACAGTGGGGGAGAAGAGGGAGGGTAAAGAGAAGCCATGACAGATGTCAGCTGACCACACTGAACACTCAGGTGTCTTTAAAAAAAGAGACTTCTATTGAAACTGAAAAGGAATCTTGTGTTCATAACCCTTCACTATCCTACCGGCCAGAACGTCAGAGGTACCATCGCTGTGCCAGGCTGCCCAGAAACCTGCTGCCTGACCCACCCACTTTACCAGGAACTTTTGCTGGCTACAATATTAAATTTACTTTCACAAATGTGGCCCTCCCCCCTTACGTGTCCTCCACTTGCATGGAGCACCGAAAATCATAGAGTCATAGGATCATTAAGGTTGGGAAAGACCTCCAGCATCATTGAGTTAACCCAGCACTGACAGGTCCTTAAGTGCCACATCGACATGGTTTCTGAACACTTCCAGGGATAGTGATTCCACCACTTCTCTAGGCAGGCTTAACCACCCTTTCCATGAAGAAATTTTTCCCAATATCCAACCTAAACTTCCCCTGGCACTACCTGAGGCCCGTTTCACCTTCTCCTGTCACTTGTTAGCTGGGAGAAAAGACATGAAGCTGCTAAGCTCCATACCTCATAGATATTTGACTAAGCAGAGACGCTTCTTCCCAGACGCCCCCCCAAGCATCTCCTCAACACCTGTGTAATGGAGGAAGATTTTGAGTCCGTGTTCCTGCAACTTTGTGTGGCTAAGTGGTGCTTGCCAGCAGTAAAACTCCACCTGCCGCTGGCACTTTCCCCTTATTGACTGGATTTCAGTGGCTTGCTGCAGGAATTCAGGAGCAATGGCAGGGATGGAAGGGTTTGGGGGGAGGGGCGGGGGCGAAGGGTGCCTATGGCTATTTCTGCATGTCTTCATCCATCACCCCCTTGGGTGAGGTGTTCCCTCCGGGTCAGAACAGCCCCACGGGTGCTGCATCCCGTCTGGGAAGCCGCTGGTGCCAGCCGTGTGGGAGAGAGAACGACGCACGACTGCGACTTTGGGCTGTTTCGGGAGGTTTTATGTCAACCCTGGAGCTTCCCCGCCTGCGCGAGCCGGAACTTTCTGTGCGGGGCAGCACGGAAGGTTTTCAGGGCCGGGCGCGGGAGGCGGTGTCGGCCCCGCCCCGGTGTCGGCATGGCGGGCTGGGCGAGGCTGGCGCGGCTCGGCGGGCGGCTCTGGGC
>JAWWLV010000088.1:43036254-43050713 GCA_035041135.1 Platyrinchus mystaceus | reverse complement strand
AGGCGGTGTCGGCCCCGCCCCGGTGTCGGCATGGCGGGCTGGGCGAGGCTGGCGCGGCTCGGCGGGCGGCTCTGGGCGGCCGCGGCGGCGCCGAGGGCTCCCGGCCACAGGTAGCGGCGGGCCCGGGAGGGGAAGGGGCTCCTGCGGGGGTGGGGCGCGGAGCGGGGGCGGCGGGAAGAGCGGAGGGCTGAGCGTGGCTCGGCCCCTGTCGCAGCCCAGGGGTGAGGGGCTCCTCGGCCGCCCTTTGCCCTCGGCGGCGTCTTGGGTCGCCACCTTTTGGAGAGGCCTCTCTGTGCAGCCTGCTGGCACTGCTTGGCGAGTGCAGGGGTGGTGGTGCCGCCCCGGGTTACTGCTGGGGCCCTGCAGCCTTAGAATGCCCCCAGCCTGTGTGTGAGTTCTGGCAGGACAGGCGTGTTTGCATCCAGAGCATCTTTGCTGCATAGTGAGCGCTTGACCTGCCGTGTTTTGGGTCGCCTTAGGTCACTGCTTGTGGTGTTAAACACTCCAGCTCGCTGTCCTTGCAGAGAACTGGGGAGCATTCTGGCTTTTCTGAGGCCTCACAGAAATTGTGGCAGGACACTGAGCTATTTGGTGGTGAGTGTAGAACCAGAGGTTGTTGGGGCTGGAAGGGAGCTGAGCAGCTCAGCTCAAAGCTGAGGTCTAGGTTCCTTCTCACAGTGTGGCTAGCTCTGAGGTTAGACCATGGTGCACAGGGCTTTGTCTTTTTGGGCCTTGAGAGCCTCTAAGGACAGAGGCTGCACAGTCTCTCTGAGCCACTGTACCAGCGTTTGATTGTCTTCAGGCAAAACTCTTCTGTATGTCATCTCAGAATCCCCCTTTTCTCTCATTCTTCTGCATTCTTCTTTTACCTCAGTAAATATCACCCAATTCTGTCTTGTCAGTAACTTTCTCACAGGCATTGGAAGGCTGATGTCAGGTCCACCCTAGGCTACCTCTTCTCCAGACTAAACCAAACCCACTTATCTCACTCCTTCTGGTAGGGCAGGTGCTCCAGCCCTCGGTATTTTTGTATACCACAGCTGGATTCACTCATTTGTAAATATCCTTTTTGTACTGGGGACCTGAAACTGGATTTAGTATTGCAGATGTGGTCTGTTTGGAGTGCCAAGGAAAGGATAAGTGCTTGCCTTGATATTCTGACTTGTGCTTCTGTTGATAAAGTCCAGGCTGCTGTTAGTCTTCATTGCTGTGAGGAGTCTTTATGACTGTATGCTGTGTCATGTAATGATTTGTATTATTCATTGCATTGCAAACATGCGTGTCACAAGACATTATTTGAACTGATAAGACACTTAAAACTTTTTTCCCACCACTGGAAAGGGGGCAGCTGGGCTTGCTGGTCAGGCACACTAACAGTGACACGTGGTGGCACGAGCATCTTTCTGAAGAGAATGTGGAGTTCCTGAAGAAGATAACTGTGGAGGAATACAAAGCTCAGACAGCCAGCAAGCTCTGCCCTCTGAAAGATGAGCCATGGCCACTGAATGAGTGGACACCAGGTGAGAAAGTATCTCTTCTGAAATACCAAACTCGTGCTGAAATTATTACTGTTGTTGCATTCAGTAACATCAGGATTGTGCCTTGTAAAGTATTCTCCTTTTTGCTTTTACATCAATCATTCAATACATTTAGTAAATAAGTAAATGTAATACATCAGTTCTCTAATGAGCATTCAAAATACTACGTGGTGTTAAGAACCCTTTAAGAACTCTTAGTTTTCAGTCCAGATCAGCACTTGGCCTGACAGCTGTACAATGACAAGATAATAAAGTAAAAATGTCTCAAAAAAGACTCCTTAGAATATAAGTGTATGAACTTAAAAACATTCTTGTAAATACTGCTGGACTCTGAAGAAAAAGTATGGTGTATATAATCCCACTTCTGTGATTCCTAAGTTTTATGGTCTAGAACACAGTATTAAGTTTTTTTTGAGCCTCCAAAAGGGTCACATCATTTGGATGGCAGACTTGATAGGTTGCCTTTGCTATACAGGTTTGCAAAGACTGGGTGGGAGGAACATCTTACAGTAAACTTTTGAATAGTGAGCTTGGCTCTAATACATGGGTGTTTGTATTTAAAAAAAAATTAAAGAGTGTCTGAAGCATTGGTTGTTTTGATGGGAAAGTGTTTGCATGTTCCATCAAACACAACTGGAACAGATAGAACTTCACTGCTAGTGGGATTAAAAACAATTAGCAGGTTATTCCCAGCCTACTCACAGGGAGTCAGTGAAGTTTTCTCTCCTTTACCTCATTAGGAAAGATCAGAGTTAATGAATGGGATTTTGCAAGTTATGAAATGAACTCTTTCAAAGATTAAGTACTGACTTGCATTCCTGTTCTGTTTTGATCTACAGATTCCATCAGAGTTGGTGTTGTTGCAGTAAAACTGGGAATGATGCCAATATGGACCAAGTCAGGAAAAAAACATGCTGTCACACTACTTAAGGTGAAATAAATCATCGTGAATTTCATCTCCTGTCCTGTATTCAGATCATTAGCCAGACATTTCAGTCAAAAGTGAAAGCTATTACTTGTACAGAGTAGGAAATCCTGAAAGAAAGGAAAGGCTTCTTTTGATCGTGGGTAGTACACCACGCCCACCCTGTTTAAATCCCAAACTTACTAGGAGCTGTCTGCCTTCTGCCTCAGCTCTTCAGGTGCTGCAGAGCTGTGAGTAGTGTTACCCAGGTGAGGCAACATAAAGCTGGGGTTACCTACCCCACTTAACTTTTTTTATTTTGCCACCTGCAGGTACTTTGGGATTGGTTTCACTGTGGTTTCTGAGCCTTTGTAGCACTGAAGCTGCTTCTTCATATTCTCTGGCAGCTACTATTGTGATGAAGCCTTTTGATCACGTGTTGCTGCCATATGATGAACCAGTGCCGTGAAGGACATCAGGTTTGCAGGGCAAAAGAGCAGGAGTCTAAAATGTGGGCTCTGACTGTATGCTTTGCAAGCTTACGGAAGGGATTTTTGCAGATATTGCAATTATTTGATTTCCAGAGCATTTATGAAAATAGTTTGCATTCTACTAATATTTTTTCCCTAAAATCAGTCTTTAGTTGATTGGAAAAAGAATGACTACAGGAAAAATGTAACAAACACTACGGTTTATTACTTGTAAACTGTATCTCCTGTTATGAAAGCAGAGACTGATGAAATTTCACTTGTTTTGATAATCTCTTACTATGGTCTTAAAGCACACACATCTGCTTATACTCAAATAAACACTTTTCCTTTTCTTAAGGTGCAAGATTGTCATGTTTTAAGATACCTTTCAAAGGAAGAGTCGGGTGGAAAAACAGCTAAGCTGCTTGTTGGAGGCAAAAATGTATCTCCTTTTTCTGTAAGTGAACCACTTTGGGTGTTACTGTTAGAATAGTTGTTTCTGTTGCCCTTGCAATATGAAAGTAGCATAGGTAGATTTCCCTGAAAGGTTGACAGACACCTGTGCTTTGGAACAGATCTTTTGTCGCATTCACCTTGCTTATTTCCTAATGCTAGTGTAAATTCTTGGTTAAGAGAATAGCAAGAAGAATTTTTGAATGTTTTGCCTCTTGATTCTCTAGGAAAGCTGTGGGTTTAGGAAGTTGCTTTGATGTGCAGTGTCCCATGCTGGTGAAAGGGTCTAAAGGGCTATTAGCTATGTAGAAACATGTGTTCACCATGTCTGTGGAGGTGCAATTAAGATGAGAACTGCAAGACACACACTTTAATGGCCTGTTGTAAACTTACCCAGCTTCTTTGGTTGTTTAGAAGATTTTGTTCTCTAGCTTATTCTTCCACACTGTTTTATTTGGTTTAGTTGTATTTTTCCACATCTGTTGATGTTGTTCAATTTGCCTATAGTTTTACTGATGAGTAAGTTTAAGACTTAAATTTTCAAGAAGATAGCTTATGGTTATAGCTCATCAACAGCTGTATCAAAACTCATTTAGACACCCCAATTTCCTGGTGTGGAATTCCCAGATATCTTCAATGGTTAAGGCTGTCTAGCAGAGCTGTCATTTCTGAGGAGGAAAATTGAGTTATAGATCAAGGTAGGAACAAAGCTTTCTGTCAAAGGATTGCAATTTCTGTGATCCATTATTTCCATAAAATACCATCTTTCTCTTCTTGCAGTGTCTTGACACTCATTTGTCTGATTTAGTCAAGTAAAAAAAATCCAGGGCTCGTGACCACTAAGCAGGTTATCTCAGCTGATAGTGGCTTTTGGAGGACATAGATTTCACTTTTTCAAACTGACAGTTGTCCCAGAGGCTCAAAATTAGTCTGTGTACTTGTTTCTGCTTTACCAGAGATGAGAGAAGAAGGAGTTTTTTCATTTGCTAAACCTAATGGCCTTTATAGTATATTCTTCTGATTTTGGGCAGGCTGACACTTTAAGGTACCTTTCTGGTATTCAGTGGGTTTATGCCATGCTTCACCATCGCTGCTTGTAGTTTCAGGTGTGTGTCCTGTCACTTCAGTCCATTGCCACTTTCCAGGTGTGATATGTTTCCTGGAAAAATGACAGCTCTGTTTTTGTTTTCCTGTTCCTTTGGTCTAAGACATGCAAGAACCATGTGAATAAAAATTTTCAGGTTGTATTTTGCTCATATAATCCTTACAGTTGATCTTCTCATGCAGATGATGTTGCCAGTAATTCAGTATGTTGTCAGAGTAATAACGTGTGGGAAGTAAGGAGGTATAAAGAAAATTTCTAGTTAAATGGGATCTGTGAGCTAAGAAAATTTCTTCAAAGATGAACTACCTAAAAGGTCAACTCAAGGACTTTTTAGTAGTGTGAGTTATGTTAATGAGTCTCTCTGGGCATAACTTTTCCCAAGTTAGCTTCTATTAATTTGGTTGAACTTAGATTAATTTTAATAAAAAATTAATTAAATATCCTTAGACCGATCTGTGGTGAGGACCTGGCCTGAGACTGAACTGTGTATTATGATTACACTGAACTCTGTATTATTGTTGTTGTTATCATCATTGTCATAGTATAAACTGGATAATTCCTAGGGAAGAATTTGGCATGCTGACTCTGAGCAATTTTACTTGTTAAGGTACTAACAAATTACGTACTTCTGTGGTTTATCTGCAAGTTTGAATCATTGCTCTGCTATGTTTATCAGCCTTTTTAATGTGTTTCTTTTCTCTTTGAAGTGTCAAAAGTGAGAATTAAAAGAAGAGTAAATGATACTGTATTGTATTAGCATAAGTAATTTATCTTCTGTTAGTTCCTCATAGGAACATCTGTCTTCCTCAGATTCCTCACAGCTATGGATTTTTAATGAGTTCAAACAAAAGATTCCCTCAGTAATTTTACTAAAAAAGAATTCTCCATATTTCTTTTGAGTGTCAAATTGCTTAAAAGCTGATAAGGAATACTGCATTTTTAGCAAGATTTTTTTTTTTCCTTTTTAGCTTGATGTATGTCGCTCTGTTACAAGTGAAGAGATTTTTCATGATTTTTTAATGCAAACTGTTCTCAAAAGTACAGTTCTTAGGGTGTTCTAACATTTTTTTTTTTTGGTCAAAAATATTTTATATGCTTCCCATAAGTGAGGGCATATCGATCATTTTCCTATAATACTGGAAGATATCGTTGGTGTTTTTAGAAGTTTAGAACATCTGAGAATTCACTCAGTATAGCTTTTTAGGAAGACTTTGTAAAGACTGCAGTGTTTTGTTTGTAAAAATACATCTCTCTGACTCAACTGTTGTTGCAGTAGAAAAGTGCAAGGCTGCAGCCTTGAGTAGGACTCGAGATGGAAGCGAATTTTACCCTTTGGCTTCAGCTCTTTCCAGGTGCCCGTGCTGAGCACAGGGCTCCCCTTGCTGTAGCTTAAGGCAGCAGTTTTACATAACAGTGAAAGTAAAGGATTGATGTACAGGCACTTAGTAGAAAGGCTATATCTTTATTTTTAATTCTCACATATGGTCCTACAGATTAATAACAGTTGTCCTCCATTGATGCCTCAAATATTCGTGGTCTTGGGGGAGATTTTGTATGTAGCTTATTTTTTTAAAAAAAGTATTTGAAGTGTTTCATACTGTGAACTCAGGTTAACAAATCACTTGAAAAAAACTTTTCACTCTCAAAGACTTTGTATCCACTTTCTCCTCAAACAAAGACAGATTTTTAACACTTAAAATTACTGGGTTTTTTCTAAGAGATCCTCATCATCTTGCTTCCTCATTCTTCCTAAAACTTCCTCTCTTGTTCTAACACTTTTTAGCAAATTTTTGAAAACAAAAGAAAGGGCATCATGCAAATTTTCAAAACTGTGTTTTCAAATAAACCATGTTACCCTTTTTAAGTTATCCACATTATTTTGTCTTAAAACACAGAAAATAATTTTGAGAGAGAGAACTGCACAGAAGTTTTGAGAAGTGAACCTCAGAGATGTGACTATCCTAGTGTGACAGTATTCTTAGATACTTAAATTGCTTTCTAAGAGAAGTCATTTGAAGAAAAAATAAGTGGCATTCCTTTTTTCCTATGGCTACAATTTTCCTGCATTACTAATGTTTCTGTTGCTTGGTTTCATCTCATGGTCAGCAGTTCTGTGAGTTGTCTTGTTTCAAAACAGCTGAGAATAATTTTAAGTACTTTTAAATTTGTCAGACTCCTCTGAAAAGAAAATCCTGCTTTAGTAAGTCAGCAGTGATTTGACACTGAGTGTACTTGGTATATCTTAAAAATACATGAGTTATAAACCTGTTGTTCTTAATTTTTCTTTTTTTGTCCAGAGACGCAAAATTCTGTTCTGTGGAAAAGTTAAGCCTTTTGAGAAGTTTCTGCAAGATGAGACTTTGTTTCTATTGTTTTCTTAGTTAAATCAAATAAATTGTATTTATGGTGGTGTGGAACTAAGTCATCAGTAGCTTTGAAAAAGGGAACATATTTTTAAATTATTTCAAAACTCTTTGTAAGCCATGACAAAAACAACAGTATCTTTTATTTATATTCTAAATGATTTTCATCTTAGAAATCTTCATATATATCTTGTTTATGTGGTGTAGCTGTTGGGTAACTAGTTGGCAGAAAATAAAATGCAGAGGCAGGAGTTTTAAATAAATTTTATATAGAGATAAAATGCTAGTCTCGAGATAAAATTTTAGTATGATATATCTGTTCCTTTGAGTGGTGTTGACAGTCTGTAATCATTTTCTGTGCTAGGTTGATCCTTGGGTATTTTAAGATGACTTCTTTTTTTACGGCTGCTTTTTGTTACAGAAACCAGAGTCTGCACATCAGATTTTTAAAGAAGCTGGAGTACCACGAAAGCAGAAAGTTACAACATTTAACGTAACAGATGATGCCATAATTAAGCCAGGTAATTTTTTGAGCTGCTGATTATCACATGCATAATCATTTAACATCTGCCACTTGTAGACCTAAACAAAGTTATGACGTGTATTTAATTTGTGTTTTGTATGGAAGTTGCTGAATTATTCTTTGTCATTAAGTACAAACATAATTTTTTTCCTAGAGAAAATTAGAAATTTATTTTTTAGTTGATGAGAAGTAGGATTTTTCCTTTTTCTGGAGTACTATGTTTCAATTGATTAGAAAGTAAGTCTAATCCAAACTTACTAATATGAACATTGAATTAAGAAGTAAGTCTGTAACCTTGACTCACTGGCTGGGAATAAATATGAGTACAGTTATGGGAAGTTCTCTGTTTATCCTTATGAGAGGGATACAGAATTTTGTGGTAATGTTTCTCAGGAGCCTAAAATAGCAGTTTGAGGGTTTTTTTCTTCTTGCTGCATTCAGAAGTAGGACTGATGGCTGTCATTTAGGGTGTCTTTTCTGACAGTCTGCAAAGTAAAACACACTAAAATGTGTTTGTAACAAATGTTCTCACTAAAAATCAGTATTAGGAGTTTGGAGATCTAACAAAAAGTTTGAGGTTTCTAAAGTTTTATTAGGTTTGTGCATTTCGGTTGCTTTCACTTTTGACGATTATAGGTATTTTCTGAAGAATTATGTAGGGTTGGAAATTTTAATATATTGTGTATTTCCTTGCCATTAGTGAAGCTTTTTGTAAGACCTTTTTAAGACAGTGTGGTAACTGATAAAAATCAAATCTGACACGAAGAGGAAGTTTGGATTGCTAAATGGAAGGAAAAGCTTGAGATAAAACAGAATTGCAGGTTTTCAGTAAACTGGTTTTGCAGTGCATGTATTTTGTACATAACGTCCTTTATGTGCATGATTTTCTGTCAGTTGACAGGCATCCTATTCCAGATGTATATGGATTATATAAATATAACATGACATAATATGAGGATTTTTATGCTTGAGACTTATGAGAGATTTACATCATTTCAGTTTGCATTCTACAGATTTGAAAAAGCATGAGAAAGGGTGTGGACATGAAGCAATTAAAATTTCACTTTTTTAATGGATGTAAAACAGACTGGAAACTGTGAAATATGCAGCTATATAGATCTATATAGATTTATAATGAACTAAGTTATTAATTCTAGGTGGGTTTTTTTAGCTGCTAATAAAAGAATATTGTACTTGGATAAAAAAAATCACTTAAGACAAAATACATCTAAAAGTAATATTTTGATACTGCAAGCATTTAAGGAATTAGTGTAATTACAGTGAGGTGAGTGGTGTCACTGGCCTACAGTAGCACTACTTCTGCTAAAGGTTAGTCTATAGGTAATCCCCCAGTGGATGAGGCTGTACTTCTGCCACAGTCTTTAGTTTGAAAACACTGTGTCTTAATAAAGAGGAAGCATTGCAAAACTGTCTTTTTATTTTTTTTTTATTATTCTTAATATTTTTTTTATTATTTTTTATAGTAAGTTGGTTATCTTTGTCTCCTGGTTGTTTTTTGTTTTGTTTTTTTGAAAACCCTCCACCTTGTAAAGTTCTAGTAGTTCTAAGTACAGCATGTTCTGTTTTCTTGCTAAGCATGTTTGTTATGAATGTTAACTAATTAGGCATTTTGGGCATTGTCTCTTTGGGTGTATGAAGTACAACATATCTCAGTAAAGCCCTGGCCGGTCCTTTCTATTCATCTGAAATTGGGCAAGGACCTGAGAAATGTGCTTAAGGAATAAATACAAAGCATCTCTCCTGGTCAGTGAGGTTCATAAAAAAGAATAAATAATATGTGAATGTTTGCTTTCCTTTGCTGTGACTGTAATCTACCTTGTACGATAGTGGCTGGATAGTGATTTGAGGATTTCAGCTCTTAGTTGAACATGATCTCTCCTCTTCTTTTGAAGGTACTCCTTTGTACGCTGCTCACTTCCGCCCAGGGCAGTTCGTGGATGTAACTGCAAAAACGTAGGTTCCTAATGATTTAACGTGTGTGGTTCATCTGTCAAATAGACTGGTTCTTTTTTTCTCCCCTCTACTTTGTCTTGAACCCCTGGATCACAAAAGCTGAAATACAATTGCAAGGGTAGTGACAGGAAATGCATGTCCGTTCACTCATTGTGAGTCAACTATATAAAATTATCTTTCTTTGCTTTTGATTATGAGCAAGGTGAATAATTAATACTATAAGGGTGATGGTTCTGCCTGTGTTGTCTGTCACATGTACATGGAAGGGCTAGACAAACGGCTTGAAAAAATGTTGTTCAAGCCTAGCATGGGCAAAGAGATCTATAATGCAGCATCTGTGGTATGTAGAAATGGGGAATGAATGCTGAAAGGCATCAGTTCTCAGAAAGACTGCTTATTTTTGATTTGGTGAAGAGATGTGAAGAGGGTTGTATCATATGGACTGAAAGAAAGGCAAAAAGATAGTGAATACATTTAGCGGGACAACAGAGCTGTCAAATTGCATTTTTTTCTGTTTTCTCTCATATTCCAGCTCATGTCCTTGCCAGCAGTGGCTAATGATCTTTTCCTTTAATGTGGGAGGAATCATTTCCTCTCAGACCACTGTGAATGCCAAATTAGAGCTCAAGTGCTAGAGAGTGTCAAAAGAAAAACTGGCATCTTGTGGCAAAGACTAGTCATGGCTCTTGTGGCACATCTGTGTTTTCCACTGACCAAGAAAACTGAGAACTCCTATCTGTATGTTTCAGTGAACTGTTATTTTTGTTGTGTTGTGATACAGAGATAACATTTTCCCTTAGATTTTTGTGTGTGTGTGTAATGGAGGTAATACCGAACTGTAATAGTCTCACATGTGTGTATGACCTATAAATGTATAGTATCATTCACAGGATCTTGTAGATATGGGGAAAGCAAACACCTGACTGCATTTATGAAGGTACCCTATTGAGAAAAGGAGGTCAAGGAGTTGACTGAAATTAGTAATTTTATGTCAGACTTCTTTATGCAATACTTAGATCTGGCATATTATTCACCTGCTTCTAAATTGCATTCAGTGAACAGCCTGTAAGAGACAACAGCCTGTTTGCATAACAAAACACAGGATCATTAGGAATACAGTTATTTAATGAAGATTAGGTGTCACTGTTTGTGAACTCAGAAAAGCTTTGTTTTTCCAGAAGTATTTCAAGAACTAGGAAAGGGATTTTTTTTGCCACGTAGAAGGTACTGGTAAGCAGCCATTAGGGTATTTGTATCTTGGTATTTGAAAATACTAGCAAGCTAAAAGTAGACTGAGTTCTTGGCCACGTTCAGTGAATCCATCTTAGATTATAATTCACTATTTCTAATCTGTTTTTTCCAGACATTGATCCCGTGTCTGTATGATCCCATTTCAGAAATTAGCTGTTTGTTTGTACTGCTGATTTGGTAGCACATTACTTGTAATCCTTCTGTACAGATGAAGAAAAAATTCTTCTGCTAAAGAGAAAGATCATTTGGGTTTTCTGTCAATATGATTGTCTAATCATTCCAGTCTTTCTGTATCAAAATTTTTTTAACCTTTTTCTGTGGCTTACTCACACTCTGATTTCTACTTTTAAAGTTTCTTTCTTCTTGATTTCCACTTTTCTGGAATGCTTCATTTATCATATTCTCTTAACTCTTGGGCAAGAATTAAGTTATTTTACTACCTTTCAGTTTTTCTTTGGGTCTTTTAATTTATTACACGCTGAGTTACAGTAGGGATCATAATTTCCTTCCTCCCACTTCTGCCTTACGGAATATAGAATGGTTTAGGTTGAGAGGAACCTTAAGGATCATCTAGTTCAAATCCCCCTGCTGTGGGCAAGAACACTTCTGCTAGACCAGCTTACTCAAAGCCCCATCCAGCCTGGGGAAGGGACCTGGTTCTTCCTGATTCAAACCATTGTGGATTTAAAAGAGAGTAATTCTAAAAACTTGCTATCACCTGTAGCAAAGTTTTTAGAAATATTTTTACGTGAACATGTACTTCACATTTTTAAGATTGACAGTAATTTTGTTTCAATGGAGGAAACACTGAAGTGTGTGCAATGTTTGAAATCATGTACATGAAAATAGCGGTGCTGTTGGTAAGAACATGATTAATTCCAATTATTCCTTTAAAAAAGAAAGAAAAACTAATGTCACCTCAATGAGGAGATAATATAGGGGAATATAAAGGATATTTTAGTTTTTTGCCAACTCTTAATTATCCAGATGAGCAAGATATCTTTCTGTATGCTTTGTTCTGCCAAAATAAATCAAAAATATGGTCCTTAAAAATGAGCAAGCTCTTCTTGGTTATCATAGCCTGAACAAAGGACTTGTACTACATTTCAGAATTCCTGGTTAGCATCTTCATTTCGTTACGAAAGTGTAGGGTATTCTTTTTTTGATTGTCTTCTTTTAATCTTCCCTACAAATGTTTTTGCCAAAGTCTTTCTTTTGTTCATTTATACCTCTGTAAAGAAAAACACTTTCACAGAAACAAGAAGGTTCAGTTAAAGATGTATGCAGTTTGTTTTTATTTGAAGTCTCATAATTTGCTCAGCACGATACGAGTAGCTTTTAGAGCACCATCATTAGGCAGTGTGTCTGCATTCTGTCAGCCTTCCATAGTGCTGAAATATTTTCCTTAGTACTTATTTTCAGCTATTTAAAAGCTCAATCCTTAAGTTTAACCCTGATATGCTTTGAGCTTAAATGTGTAGCACGGTCCAGAAGCACTTCTCTCACAGGTTGCACTTCTGTGACCGCACCTGGAGTGCTGCATCCAGCTCTGTGGTCTCCAGAACAGGTAGGGCATTGACCTCTTGGAGGAGTCCAGAGGAAGGTCACCAAGAAGATTAGAGGGATGGAGCACCTCTCCTATGAGGAAGGGCTAAGAGAATTGGAATTGTTCAGCCTGGAGAAGACTTTGGGGTAATCTAGTTGCAGCCTTCCAGTACCTGAAGGGAGCCTACAAGAAAGTTGGAGATAAACTGTTTACAAGGGCCTGGAGTGACAGAACAAGGGGAAATCACTTCAACCTGAGAGTAGGTTTAGATTAGATATTATGAAGAGATTTGTTACTGTGAGGGTGGTGAAGCATTGGAACAGATTAGCCATAGAAGTGGTGGATGCCCCATCCCTGGAAATGCTCAAGGCCAGGTTGGATGGGGCTCTGAGCAACCTGGTCTATTGGAAGGTGTCCTTTCCTTGACAGGGGGTTGGAACTAGATGACTTTTAGGTGTCTTCCAACCCAGGCCAATCTATGATGCTTCTATGATGACCTCCTTAAGTTAACATAGGGCATAGGCTGCTGCCCAAAGGGAAGGTGGTACTCTCTCCCAGAGTCCCCACTGACCTTCTATCGCTGGTACTGGTGTCCTGAATTGCATGAAGGAAAAGATCAGTGTGAGATACCTGTATTCTTCTCTGGGTTGGTTTTCAGAGAGATCAGTTTGTGTGCCCCAGCTTGCTGGTCACCCGAGTGAGCTTCTGCACTGGTACACAGGTGACCAGAATATGGTGATGGGGAGAGGTGGGACCATGCCTGCAGTGGTAGCCAAGTGCTGTATGGAGATGGAGTTGCCTCTTACCTCCTTTTCTGCCACTTCATGCCACTTCTGTGAACATTTCAGGAAAACTTTGGAACATGAGAAGTTTTGTCACTCCAAAATAAAAATCAACAGTAGTTTTATTTGAAGTGTGCCAGAATTAACTGGAGATTCTGGAGTGTTTATGGTTTATATAAGCTTTGTTAGGTTAGCAGTGTAATCTGAGCCTGAAAGGATGTTCTACATTTGTCCGAAATTATTGGACTAAGTAGATGGAATCCTTCTTCCTCTACGGCATCTAAGTAATGGTCTTTTAAATGAACTATCTTTGAAGAGTTAGCAGCAAACTTAATTATTGAGTGCTTTATTCCAGTAGCTTTCTAAATGAAAGCTGTCTCATTAGGTACTGGCATTTTACTTGGATCCAACAGTCATAAATTAGGTTTTGTACAAAATTAGGTGGTTGACCTAAACACCTGCTTTCCTGCAGGTGAGAGTAGAATAACTGTGTGCAATTAAACTCTAATTCTGCACAAGGATTACTTTCATTTAACATTTGTGTGTCTTAGTTTTTCATCTCATCATTGCTGCCTGCGATTCCTTTCTGGAACTCAGGTAAATATGTTTCATTCAGTGAAACCAAGTAAAATAAGTCATAAGGTAAAGTGTATTTGTAGGTTATTCAGTGATTTTCAATCAGTTTTTCACAAATAAATAACAAAACTAATCTGAAACATTATTGAACTAGTATGATGAAAGAGCCTTGGTAGTAAAATGCTGTACATTATGAAGTACTCTTAATTTCAGAATTGTGATACTTTTCCTGGACTTTAGGCAGAATATTTCAGAGGTTGGAGATTTGTTTTCATATTCCGGATCAACAGATCCAAGAGAATTTTCGGGTTTACCAGAGTGCTGTTTTTTAGGCTGGTTACAGTTTCTACGAGTTTCCTAAGGCTTCAGTACTGTTAAGTCTTAGACTTTGTTCACAGAAAATATGTGTGTGATTGGAAGGACCAAGAAGCTGATGAACACAGCCTATCACATAAATCATTAAACACTAGCAACTCTATCTTGTGATGTAATTACTTCCTTCTGAAGATATCTTAAAACATTTGATGTATTAAACATTTTTTTCAAAATAGGTTTTTATTTTATTTTTTTAAGTACAATTTATTTTATTTTTTTTAAGTACAAGTATTCTAAATTTTTATGTTTAAAAATGAGCCATCTGAATGAAATATTGAAGCGGTTTCATGACATCATGCTTCTTGATTCAAGTTGACAGTACTGTTTACTTTTGAAATGGTGGCTTTCTAAGGTGGTGTGGTTTTCTCTCAATTGCAAGGACATGTTTGCAGCTAAAGAATTAATCATGCCCTCGATCTGCTCACTCTGGTAACTGCACAGCTGTTGTTATGCAACCTGCTTGCAGTTGGTTTTGGAGGCTTTGTTAAGTTCATCTTCCAGCTAGAGATGCCAGAAGTAGTCTACTTGGAAAACATGTCCAGTAATAGATAGTTTAAGAGAAAAAAAATAGCATTTTGGCAGAACAGATGAGTTTTCCT
>JAWWLV010000088.1:42998705-43026573 GCA_035041135.1 Platyrinchus mystaceus | reverse complement strand
CAAAAGAAATACTGTGTCAATTATACTAGTCAAAAGAAAGAGCATATCAGAAGAAAACCATTTTAAACATCAGATGTAGCCTGTGCTTCTGGGATCTGTCAAGCTTCTCAGGACTTTGGGAGGGGTAAAATGCAACAGTACTGTACTCCTGTGAAAGCAACAATGGTTTGTTGAAAATGCTTCATGAGAATATTAAAACTATTTTAAGAATTCTCCTTATCATATAAGAGGCACTATCTCTAAAACGTCCCTTGACATTAATATGCCATTAATGTAATGTTAAGTCTGAACAAAAATCTTGCATTTATTTAGGTAAACTAATGCAGGACTAAAATTAGACTGTTGGATTTGCCTTCAGTTGAGAGCAGATATCTTGCTTCGAAATCCTGTCATAAGAAATTGTTTTAAGAAGAAAGGATGGGGAAAAAAGGGAGGAAAACAAACCTTTCAATTCCTTTCATTTTCCAGGTGTCCAAAACTGCCTGTAATGACACAGCCTGTATGTAACAACACATATTATTTAATGATGAAAATCATCACAAGTAACAAAAAGTAGACATGAAAAACATTGTAATAGAATATGTATATGAAATTAATAAGTTAACATAAATAAAATCATTTATTCTAATCTTAACACTTACTAACCGAGACCATGGGGCGGTTTGCTGTTGACAGAGAAGGCTTATGTTGTGTCATAGGATTAGAGAGTAAAAGAGAAAGGGGCAAGGGAAATAATAGATATAATTGGTGAAGTTACTAAAACATGCTTTCGTATAAAAAAGAAACAGCCACAACTTATTGAAAGGGAAGTATGATAGCTCTGAAGATGCCATCCTTCAGATGGCATTGTTGAAGCTGTCTGTGTTTCTTCTGAACTCAGTGCTGCTGGAACTGTTGTAGTAAAGGTCTTTGGACTTGGACCTCAAAGTTTATTCCATTTAGTTATGTAAAGTAAATTGGGAACTGGAGGTACTTAAGTAGTTCTATGTGGCAATTTACCAGTGAATACAGAATACTTTTCTAGGGAAGTGTCTGGTAGAAGAGGAATGATCTATTCAAAAAGCTGCTTAGCCATGCTAACCAGTACAACGTTTGAGCCCTTCATCATCATTCTTAGCAAAAAGTTTTCTTTTGTTTATCAAGCCTGCACTTAGAAAACTGTTAGAACATCGAATTTGTTGTACACTTTATCTGCAGAAATCCTCATGGACTGTGAGAAAGGCTCAAGTAATAGCAGATATGAATCTGGTAAATAGAGTGTTGTCAAAACAGAGCTTCCAGTGGGCATAAAATTGTTTTGTTTAATTTTTGGCATAAATCATAATTGTCCTATGTGAGGTTTTTGTCCAACCAAGTAAAAAGAAGCTTCTTGTTTTTTAAAAGCCCACTAAAAAACTAAGAGGAAGAGCTTATCTTCTCTATGGTAAAATTTTTGTGTAATCTATTTGTACTTTTTTTTTTTTGTTAATCCACTTGAGTAGAGTGGCTGAAAGGGATTATTACAGCCTGCAAGGAAGATAATTTGTAACAATATAGAAATGAAGAATTTAAGTAAAATTTCATCGCTCAAGAGTTTGTAGCTTTTTTTTTCTTCAGAGATACCAGCTTTCTATCTGCTACTGCAGACAAACTGCTTTTTGCTGATAATTCTAGCTACTAATTTTCTTCAGAGATTGGAGTTCCAGGGGCTAGATTTTAAATCTTTCCACATGTAGAGAGGTCAGTAAAGCAAAGTAATTTCTCCGTGGCACCACAGTTCTTGGAAATGAACTGCGTTAAAGGCTCACGTTCAACAAACTTGGGTACTGATTCCTGGGTGAAGAATTTTAGATGCTTAATTCAGCAGGCACTAAATAGCTCTGCAGTAGACAAAGGAATTGAATACAGCACATGCACATATCTTTGCAAAATTAGTTGCCATAATTAGTTTGCATCATACATACAGATGCGTGTCTTGGTTGTTGAAGAGGTGATTACACTGCATAATATAACTTGGTATGTCACGTAGGAAAGTACTGTGGGATATGAGCACAGTTTAAACAAGCTATATTTTTATTTTATTAACATTTTAAAATATTGAGCAATGAATTCATGGGAGTAGGTTTTGCTTCTCTCACTGAGAACAACAAATTCTCTTTGTTTTGTTTTTATTTAGTTTTGTTGGTTTTTAAAAAACTTCTTAAGGATGGGTACAAAATGTTAAATTCAATAGCTGGGCTTGGTGTTAAAGTAGATGATGATTATACATGGAATTCTTTAAACAAGTGCAATGTGAATGCTCCTGGGTTTTTTCTTATGCATGCAAGCTGAGTTCTTTAATTTCTAGTGTATCACTGTCTGAAAGTCTTGTGTAAGATTTATTAACCCTACCCTTCCCCTTCCTGCTTTTTAGGTCAGAGACAGCAAATTGCCTACTTGCAAGGAGTACAATAAAAACCCTCCATTCCCTACGTTTTTTGCTGATGGAGATGAAAAATTACCAGAAGACCTTTTTGATGAGGAAATTTTCCAGTTCACGGATCCATCTGTCACGTATACATAATGTTCTTCACGTCTTTGAAAACACGCAGTTTTGTTATTTTCACAAACTTTGCAATTCTGTATGAAAGAAAACCTATGAATTGCAGTCTGGCCAACTGACTTAAACACTTAAGATGTTGCCATTTTGGGGGATTTCCCACTGTCAACTTCAAACTTGTACTTAAAGCAACCGAATCTGAGGGACAGGTTGTAAAGCACACCAAACAGTGTGTCTTCAGTGAGCTTTTGTCCTTTGCCTCAGGCTGTGAAAACTTACACATTTCTGAAAAACTGTTGTTTTGAGATGGTTCCAGTTCATTTTCTAAATGCTAACAAACTCGGTTTCTTTCTTATGTAAAGTATTCTGGGCAACTCTGATCAATCAAAAAAGGTTCCAAATCTGCCTTGGCATCTTGGGGGGGAGATGTGTGGGGAGAGAAGGCGGGGGAGATCTGTGAAGAATAATCCAAAATAAAACAAGGAAATTCATTGCTCTGCAGCAGCACAAGCTTGTTTTGCTTCCCTCTTTTCACCAGAGCTCGTTTTCTTCTTTTGCTTTAATGCTGTGTTAATTGTAGCAGATACCCAACAAATTTTCTAGAGGGAGGATGATGCTGGCCAAGGGTAGGGTGAGGGGGTGTTTGGTTTGGAAACGTTCAGTAACAAAGCAGCACTAAGACTGCAGTGGCCACCTGTTTGTCACCTTTGCTAACAGCTTGTTCTGAACTTCGCAGAGGGTCCCTTGAGTGCTGTCCGGAGAAATATCTCCACACCTACCATTGTCTCTGTATTGGATTCTTAAGCCGTTACAGGAGAACTGTTGCTAAGAAAGCAGGTAAAATGTGAAGGATTTGTCTTTGTGATAGTGCTCATTTTTCTTCTGCCCAGCCTTTCAGTAGTAGCTGCAATCATTGCGCTCCTTTTATTTTTCATCTTGGATGATTTACTATTTATAAGTTTGATCTTTTGAACACTGTAAATCCTCTCACCTACAGAAGTAAGTACCTGCCTGTCAGTACCATCTGAGCACTTACAAGTCCTACTGTAGTTCAAGAACTTGCAGGCAAGTTACCATTAATACTGTGGCAGTGCTGTCTACATATCTTTGCAGCTTCATCACAAGACATCAAATTCCTAAAGTAAATGAGATTTCTTAAGACCTTACTAATACTATCCAATTTAAAAGTCCTTGTGGTGACTTCTAATCACTGAAGATATTTTGATTTATTCTTGAAGAAACCACATGCCATCTTATAAAGGCTCTGTATAGCTGCTGACTTGTAGTAGACTGGGAGTGATCATCAGAGACTGTGGTATGGAACTACGAGCTGGTGTATATCTGCATTGTAGGGTATCCTCTGCTCAATTCAGTTGAATATAAAATGTGATTCAAATAAGTGCACCAGAATGCTGAAGAAACAGCAGCCCCTTCGTGCTTCCCCTTCCATCAGTCACACCGGCTCTGCAAGTGCAGACGACACACACAGAGCAGACGTGATGCAAAAAGCAGGTAGCAAATACCGAGTGGGGTGTTGTGTTTTGGCTGTGATACTGGGAGTGAGTGACACCTCTCACCTGTTCCAGATAGTTGTCATTTCCTGAGGAGGAGATTGGTTTTTAATTTCCTGGTTGCAAAACAGATTTTAAAAGTTATAGCTTTTCAGGTTTACTTGCTGTGGAACACACGTAAATCAGGGAGTGTCCAGATATGTAGCCCACTGTTCTGCTCTGGTTTAGGGGATAATTCTGACACACATATGCTTCCCTTGAGGAGCTTTGTTGTTGGGTTTTTGTTTTACTTGGTAATTGATCCTGGACTATGACAGAGGTGACCATACTGAGAGATATCTTTTCATATTTGGTTTCTCAGCTGAAATATCCTGGATGTGGGATCCTTTCCTGTGACTAGTTGTATTTTGGATTTGCTTTCAGCGTATGCCTTGCAAAGTCCAAAGAATCAAATGTGAACTTAAAGGGAGCCACAGGTTTATAAAAGTAAATTAAGGTGAGCTCTGTATCAAGTATTATTTCAGTGTGAGGGGGAAATTGACAACCTACTTCAATTCCAGTTGCTTTGGTAAGAGAATAACTTCTCCCTTTTTGGCATAAACAGTGACATTCCAATGATCTGATCGTGTTACTTTTTAGATTCATTGTGATGAAACTAAATTGTGATGAATCCCCCCTTATCCAGGGGATGACTGCAGTCATGCAGGGAATTTTCTACTTAATGTTGCCTTCCCTTTGTTCACTTTTAAAATTTCTGTTGAAACATATGTACTATCAGAGTAGTCTTTGCAGTTTTGCTTTTGAAATGCATGCTGGCTGTGAGCCGTATGATTTTTCCAGATGCTGCTTATTCAAGTCTCGTTTTTTGTTGAGGTGTGCAAGTGAAACCTTTTCCATCTTTGTTTGTCAAGAGTGCTTGAACGCCAAAGACAAGAGCTGTCGTAGCTCAAGTAAAGACTGATGTCCCGAAGGTAAGTATTTTCAGTAGAGCAAATGCAGTGAGATGGATAAGATCTGTTGATGTGAGCTCAGAGTAGTGCAATATAGATTGGAACATAAACATCCATTAGACCTGTTCTTCCATCAGGCGCTGAAAGGCTTAGGGTGTTTTTTATGTAATTTTCCTTATACTCCCCATCTCTGTTTACTGCTTTCCTGACTAATAAAGGGACTTGGAGCAGGAGAAAGGTAGGCTGAATTTATTTCAAGGAGCAAAATTGTAATGGTACCAAATGCTTTAAGCCCACCTACCAATTTGTTCTTAGGAAAGGATGCTTGATGAACTATTTTTAGACATTATCAAAGGTGCTGGAGCTGAGTATTCTTCTTCAATGAGGCTGAAGGTTGTGGCTAATTGAGCAGATATGCTTTTAAGGGTCAAATAAAAGCAGGCAAAATTAAGCAAATAACAGGTCCTCATGTTTCAGATAAGCCAGCAATTTCTCATGCTAAAGGATATGTTAACTTTACTGAAAAGGCAAACTCAGGGCTCTGTTGCAAGTAGATACCTGTGTGTTTTGTTGCTATGTCTTGAGTAATGAAAGTTCAGAGCCATCAGGCAACATTTGCTCAGGCAAGCAACAGCAACAAAAATAAGTTCTTATCCGATATTACCTGTAGATTATTAAAGAAGAAGGAGCTGAACATGTAACCAGGAGTCTGAATCCTGTAGGACAACATCCTACCCATGTTGCAGTCTGTTCTGCTGCCTGAGGAAGTAACTGTTGGCAAGGTCTACTACCATTGCCCTAACTTGTGAAGACTGCTATGAGGTCTCCCCAGAGACTTCTCTTTTCAGGCTGAACAATCCCAGCTCTCTCAGCCTGTCTCCATAGGAGAGGTGCTCCAGCCCTCTAACCATCTTTGTGGCCTTTCTCTGGACTCGCTCTAGCAGTGAATTCTGTGTCCTTCTTGTGCTGTGGGTGAGGCACTGAGCTGGGGTTTGCATGTCCAGGAGCTCAGTACCCCTGCCTTAGACTGTTTGGGTTATTGAGGTGTTTTTAGCATCACTAACATTCTCCTTTGGAGGAGGATGTAGGGTTAAGCTTTAGCTGTATCTATGGCTTCATGGCATGACTGCTCTGAAAAATAAATTCTCTTCAATAATAACCACTCTCAGTGGTTCTGTAGTAGTACATGAATAAACAGTGTCAAGCTTACAATATAAGTTGAAAGTAAAAAGACAGCAGGAAGAGGAAATCAAAACACTCATCTATCACTTGACAACATAATTGCAGTCATTGGTAATAAACATGGAGAGTTTGTTTCCCTTTGAATACAATACTTTTACATACCATTGCTCTGTCATTATATGAGACCAATAAACATTTTTGTTTGCCATTTTCACTTCATGTGGAAAAATGCCTTTTATTCTCTTAGCGTTTAACAAATAATCCAGTAAACTGAAGGGATGACTAGAGTTTGCCTGTAAAAATTCCACCTTCCTTACTGTTGCCTTGCGGAATTCTGAAAGTCCTGGAGGGCTTCGATGATCTTAGAGGTCTTTTCCAACCCTAATGATTCTATGATTGAAAGAAAACTGATCAGGATGTAAACTGTGGCGAGGTCTGACCCATGTAACCCACCTGCCTCTGCGATGCTAATAGAGGAGTTCGATAACCACGGTGAGGACAGTGGTGGGGTTCATTAATTTTATGAGTGCTGTGTCTGTAGCTATCACTTGGCTTGGATCATTCTCCTGATTTATGTCATTCCCCCATCTCCACGAGATTTCACATGAAGAGTGCCTCAGTTTCATAACTGTAAGCATTACTTGTACACAATGTTTTCTAATAATCAGCTCTTCTGCCCTTCACTGCACAGATAGTGCTTATTAATTGCCTTCAGTGAGCATCTCTCACCTGCAGCAAATTGCCCTGCTCTGTTGCACACCTTAACATATAGCATAGCATAGTATGATTTATTTATATCACATGCTTAAGGACACTTAGCAACTGTAAAAACGTGCATAAGTGCTTGGGTATTTACTGGTTTTGGAGACAGCATGGAGTTTCTGGGGGAGGAATTTAAGTTGATTGCCTCTAGCCTTAATGTTATCACACCAGAAAAAGAACTCAGTTCAGTTGGTGCAACTCTGCTGTGCCTAAAGTGTGGAAGCAAAACAGATAGACAGATGGCAGCTTTTCCTGAGGAGTATGTGCAGCCAAGTTGTGATATCAGGTAGGAAAGGGGTACATTAGGACTGGCAGTCTAAATAATTGCAGCCTGCTGACTTACCCCATGCAGCACTCAGAAAGATGTGTGATGTGACCTGCACTGGTTCAGTCCCCTGCCATTCTGTTGGTGCACTCTTCCTTGCACATCTTCCCTTGGTTTTACATACTTCCCTTGGTAAGTGTGAATGGACGTCACAGGGAGGATTTCCAGCAGCATCAATGTCCATGATAACGTTCTAGTTCTCTCTGTCTCACTTCCCTCATTCCAATTGGCTATTGCATATGGGGTCCCACCTGTGTGAATGGTTTATCGATAAGCCATAGACTCATTTCTGTTTGAATACCAAAGACCTGAGGTACATTCTTACTTTCTTTGATTGCAGTGACACCTAGCTACTGCCCATGATAAGTTGAAAATCACTGCTTGTGAATAATTTCATTTGGGGGTTAAATTAATGTTCACTTTCATGGCAGCAACTTTGAGCACTAGAACAGAACCCAGAAGAGACAGTCAGCTGAGGAAACGAGTGCAGTTTTTAGTGTGAATGCAGAAAATGGTTTGAATTATTTGCTGTAATCTAATGAGTTTACACTGGAGATGGAGCCTTCTGTGCTGTGTTGCTTATTGCTGCTTCTCAAATACCTTGTGTGTAAAATCTTCTGGCATAAACTGTATGTACTGAAGTCAAATTATGCACAAATCCAGATTGGGGATTTTGGAAGGGGCAGGACTGCAAGGGGAGGCAAAACAACAAAAAATTGACTTAAACAAATTTCATATCATTAAAGTTGTGCTGTATAATTTGCTTAACACTTCCCTGGGTGACACAGTCTTAGAGTCAGCTAAGTCAAGTTTTCATCTGTCTGTTTTCATCTGCTTCCTCATTTCCTTTCTAAGTAGTAGAAAACCTTTAAAAATATGGGTTTTTTTCAGGTACTCAAAACCTTGAAGAGGGTTCCTTGGCAACCCGATACTCTATCAAAAAGCAGTATGACTCATCTTCATCGACAAGACAGTCATTTTATAAAAGTTTCTTTTTTTATTTCTAGAAGATCAAGAGGAAAGATGAACATTGCTGAAGCAGAGTCTTTTCTGTATGTGGCCTCTCTGAAAGTGGTGTTCCACAGATTCTCACCAAATACTGCATGAAACCTTTTGTTGCTTCTTGCAGTAATGAGCTTGCAGCACAAATTACAGTTTTGGTGCCTCAGTCTTGCTTAATATGCGTCTGCCCAGCACCACACAAAATATGCATGAAAATTTGGCAGTGGGCAATGAAAGATTTATCACATGGTGTATAGTTCAAACTCATGATGCCTTTCTCTGCAGTGAGCAAGAAAGGCATTTTTGTCTGCTGGTTTGTTCTCAGATTGCACGGAAGGGAGATTTTTTTGCAGGAGCTTCCATGTTCTTCCTTAGGCTAGCCTGAAATTTTCCTTTATTTGGCCTGAAAGTTTAGAGCTGCATATGGAGAAATAGCCTGATAGAAAAGAAACAGATTTTGTTTTGCTTCTCTCATCTTCCACTTCCCTGGATCACAGGTCGAGAAAGAAGTGCTTTCCCTGCATGCCACTTAAAGAGAAAATCAATTGTTTTCTGTGAAACTGCCAGTTGGTTTGTAACCTGCTATTTCACCCTCCCAGAGAAAGTGCTGTGAAATGTGCTTTGGCTCTTTGTCACCCTGTCTTGGATCCATAAGGCCATGGCTCTGAGCCCAAAGGTTATCAGCCTGCAGGCACTGCAAGTGCCAGAGATGGAATGTTTCAAGCCTTGTTACACGAAGCTATTGGACAATTTAATGGTGCTGTTGCTGAAGCCTTCCTGTTAGGGAGTGCACTGAGGATACTTTTCCACCCTGATCATACACACATCATGGAAGGAGTTTCAGGCGGGCTGTGTCTTATGCAATTGAAAAGCCAAGTGCTTTTGTAAGCACAGTTTGCTAAGTACTCTGCACAATGGCTCTCAGAGCTGCGAATTTTTACCATCTCTGAGTTAGGAGCTGAATCCAAACAACACAAAGGTGTACACACTAAGTGTCTGTACGTGCCTGTCCATCAGTGCTTGCTGTTTGTTCATTTCTGATCAGGAGACACAGTGACAGGCTTTAAAGCATCGCCTGTTTACAGTTCAGTGCAACTGCTCCAGTTGCTGAAAGTCTGCTCTCTGCACTCTTTGAAGGAAGAAAAAAAATCAGATGGAGTCCTGAAACTTCAGTGTACACACGTAAGCAAAAGCGTTGACCTTCTCCCCTGTTGTGCATCCCTCCCATCAGATCTATTATGTTTACCGATGTCCAAAATATGTGCTTTGATGTGAACAGAAAACTCGCTTTTGTCTGAAAGGCAGACCTGTGTCAGAAATATCATCAGGTGGTGTCATCTGTTTCTATTGAAGCCAGTGCTTTAACTGGTCAGCTTCTCTTAATCACTTAATGAGCTTTATTGTGGATGATTAAAAGTAACTGCATGTTTTCATGCACAGAGAGATTTTGACAAAGAGTTTCCTAGTTATTAAATGTGAAGTTAAAATAATTGCTCTTTTATAAACTTGTATCTTATCTGTTAATTCATATGTAAGAAACCTCATGAATTACTAATGCCTAGTTATTTACAAAGTATTTTTACAACCAGTCTCTTATCTTTCCAAATGCTATTATGTGTCTTTAAATTTGTACTAGTTAGTGGTGGCTTCAAGAGAGCACAAGTCTGTGAGATGAGGACAAGTGTGTGTGAGGTCCTGGAGAAGCAGGGACTGCTAAGAAAGGGGTTTGAAAGAGAAGAGAATAAACATCTGACAGCTGAGGACTGGGCACGTTGTTAGAGTTGTGCTGCACTGAGGACAACACACCTAAAAACTGATGGAGAGAGAGAGAGGAACGATGAGGGAGTGAGGAGGAAGATGTGTATAAGAAGCTTGAGGAGCCCAGCGTTGCAGGCACTGGGGACATAGTGTGGTAATGAGCAACTGAGGAATTTGCAGAGAAGCAGTTTTGGTAGTTCTGACAGTTCTGAGAAGAGAGAGGCATGGCTTCATGCTGCAGGTTGTTGGTAACAAGGGAGGAGACTGTAAAACCAGGATGGACATGAGTAGTAAAGCTAGGAAGTGTTTGTCACTAAAGACTGTGTTAAAAGGATCCAGCTTGGGCATCATCTGAGAGAGCAACCTTACAAAATCAGATAGATGAACTCTCAGGAGGGCAAGTTTGGAGGAAGATGGAGGGGATAAAGATGCCCCACACATGTGGTGAGCCCGCTTTTAGCCAGCAGAAAAGATAAGCAACCCTCTTGAAATCAGAAATTCAGGCACGTAATCTTCAGAAGAGGAATCCAGGCACTGAAGTATTTTCTGAGGAAACTGCCTACAGGTTGCCTGCAGCTAGGCTTTCATTCCATGATTAAGGGCAAGATTTAAATTTAAGCCCCATCCTTGGTGATTCCTATTAGCTGACTTAAGTAATCCCCTGCTTGCTGTGCCTGGTGCTGTGTGCTCCTGGTATTGAGAGCATTTTGTAAGGGGCCAGCAGGACGTGCGTACCTCACATTTTGAAAGCTGAGCACAATGCAAAGATGATCTGTGCTGAGGAGTCCATCAGCTGCTGCCTGTCTGTTCTCCTCTCATCTATCTCTATTTGCCTCCCTGGGACAGTGGGTGTCAGTCATTTAATAACAAACTTATTTAGTGCCAGTGACCTGTTGGGTGTGTTGTAGCCTGTGAACTTAGTGCAACAACCAACAAGAATCAGAGAAGTCAATGCAATACATTAGACTGATGGAGGAAGAGAAGGTTTTATGGAATGAGCTGAATAGAGAATGGGCTTCATTCTGCATCTGTTATGTACCCAAAAGTAGCTACAGTGAAATATTGGAGGTTCACTTGGAATTTAACATGTGTCTGACAGGCTCTGTGACTGATCACACCTGTGCCTTCCTGGCGGTTCTTACACAGCACAAGTTTTGTGTTAACGTCTCCAGAAAGCTGTCGACAGACAAAATCCTAAAAGGTGATAATATCTTAATAACAACTAAGCTTTCTTCTTTCTTCTTTTTTTTTCTTCCTTTTAGAATTTTTTTTTTTTAATTTTTTTCTTCAGTACCTCACAGTAGCTGCCAGCCAGGTCTGTAACCCCTGATCAGCTGTTGTCAGACGCTGCAGCTATGCTGTGACAGCAACAGTGCTTGGATTCTGTTCTGCACATGGAAGTCCAGCATTTTTTCTCCTGTGAAAAGCAGAGGATGCTTGGCTACTTCACTTCAGAGAGCTTGAGGATAGATTTGATTTCCATTAGTTTGAATCTGCTCATCCTCAGGTGCCTTTTTCCCTCTCTGCTTTGTTCAGTTTTACTTTGTGTTAAAAATTGGGAACAGCAGGGCAGAATCTGACCGTTTTTGCACTTTGTAGATTCAAGTATTCAAAAGCAAAACTTGAACTGATCAACCTTGAGGATTTTATAGACTGCAGATTGGATTTTATAAAATCTAGCTCCAGGTTTGCAGACTGAGTAGTCTAGTCAAGGTTAACTAAAATTTATCTTTGTAGATATAATTCCTAATTTCTTCTAATTTCAGTGCAAAGCTAGACTTTTTTTTTTTAATCTCTAAATATAGAAATATACAGTTTTGCACATTCTTCTGCAAGGTCAGACCCAAGAGAACCTGCATTAAAGGATTGAATGTGGATGTACCATCTTCACAGCAACAGTAATGTAAAAGAATTTACCAGTGCAGCTCTTCGTCTGAAGGACTAGGATAAGTGGAGGTGACTGGGAAAGCAGTGGCTGTTAGACATAGCTTGTACTGGTGGACTGCAGGACCACATGTGCTCCTTTCCAGCCAAGTGCTTTCCTGTCACCAGGAGGTGACAGCAGGGTTGTGCTTTCAACCTCAAAGCTGGTCCCGGTGCAACCTGGCGTGAGCCTTAGAGACACAAATGTCTCATGTCCTGGAAGAGCCTCCCTGCTGTGGCACAGGGAAGCTTTTGGGCCTAAATGTAACTCTGGTCTGAGGGCTCTGCCATCGTGGTGAGCATTACATCAAGTTATATAAATCTGCATTTTTGTTCCTTAGCAGTTCTCATGCTCAGGTCACAGAGGTTCATGTATATAGCAGTGTCTGCTTGGTCTCACTCCCAGTGGTTGGCTGAAGACTGTTGGCCCCTTTTATTTGCTATGTTGCAGGTTTAATTGTAGGACTTGTCTTACAAATGGATATCTGGGTGCTGCATCTCAGTAAAGTTTGCAGCATTATTTTATTTCCATTTGGTCAATGCAATGTTCATTGGTTCCCATGGGAACACAGGTAAGCCCAGTGCTGAGTGCCTTGGAGAAAACATTAATTATGCTTACAAAATTGTGTGTGCAATGGAGAACTTGAATTAAATCAAGGCTGGGGAAAAAAAAAAAAAAAAAAAAAAAAAAAAAAAAAACCCAAAAAAAAAACAAACCACGCCAAAAGTCTGAAACAGTTTTCTTTGTATCCAGGAAAATTACCTAACTCTTATGTTAAAAAAATTTATACTTTTCTACCTTCCTCTAGTGATTCATGTCATGAAGTTTCATACAGTAACTGCAGAATGTGGTAGGCTACAATATGACTTTGAACCACGGGCTCAGGTGCTTGGGTTTTCAGTAGGTTCATCCATCTGTAAACCAGCCAGACTTTTATGAGAAAGGAAGGAAGGAAGGAAGAAAAGAAATTTTGCTGATAATATATTGCTAACAAAAGCAGGAGACCTCATGTATGTATTTTGTGTGGACAGATGCAGTTCAGCTCTCCTTGGGGTGCTGGGGCAATGTAGCTTAGTTTTCAAATTAGTTGCAGTGGCACAGACTGCAAAGCCAAGCTGGTCCTAAGGGACTTATAATTACTGTTCGGAAAGTTGAAGCAAGCTATTCTTCAGTGCCAAAAAATTTCAGGTCATCTAATTAAGGGGTGTGCACCACTGGTAATGACAGTAGGAAACCAAGTGCTTGCCGGAAAATTTTCCTCACCTCCATTTTAACCTTCGAGATGAGTTGTATCTTGCCCAGTGTTTCAGCATGTGATGATTCAGGTGGGGTGAGCAGGAGTTGGTACCGGCTCTGCTGCCCCAGCAGTGAAGCTGCTGCTGGCTGAAGCTCCCTGGGGGCAGAACAGAACAGCTCACCCTGCATTGCCCAGGCAAGGAGGGCTTGTGCTGCTGTCTGTATTTGTGCCCTGAACCCCAAATACTTTTAGAGGAGCAGGGAGTGATGCAGCCTCTTGGGGGCAAGGAAAAGCTAACAGAGCCTCAGCCAGGCTCTCCCTGGATTCTTAAGTGCTAGTGTGAGTTCCTGGTCTGAGCAGAAGGGAATGTGTATAGGTTGGAGCAGCTCATAAGGGGTTTTGCATTTGTAGAATTCACAAGCCGTATGATTCTTTGCTAGATGTAATGAGATATGTCCCTGGAAAAATTACTGATAACTTATCATTTCCTGTAACAGTCCCTAGATAAGCTGTCACTGCTGAGCTGCCAAGTCCCGAGTTGCATTCAGACTCCAAACTTTTTTTTCCAAGACAGCGCACCAGCTCCTCCCCCCATGGAGAGCAGCTGTTTTTTCCCCACAGGAGTAGAGCCTGCCATCCCTCACAAACAGTCCTGTTGCACTGCACAGGGTGGGGCTGGATGGCAAAGCCTGGGTCACTGAGAATTGTTTGGGATACATCCTTAGCCAACCAATATTGTCCCAGCCCTAGCAATGCCTCCAAGTGAGAATGTCCCTTGGTAGGGCTTCCATCCCCAGGTATTTGCCTCTACCTCTTAAGCAAAGGGTGAACTAGTTTTATCACACACACCGTCCATCTTCTCTACTTCCCCCCTCACTCCAAATATTTACTTCTCCCTCTCATGATAAACTACTTCAGCTTAACATATGGAGGCTAGAGATTTGTTCTCTCAGATTTTCACCCATTACTGGCTGTGAACTATTTATAGCATCAGTCTAAATCCATTTCCCCCCATTTTATACTTGTGAATCAAGCAGAGTTCAAATGAACGTCTGCATGAGAGGTGTGGGAGGCTTTAGAGAGATGAAAATAACAGGAAGGCAGCTGCTGCATGTTGGCTCCATTGGTGTGGCTCAGCACCCCCCTGTCTGTCAGGGGATGGATTGACTTACATTAATCAAAACACAGTTAATATTAAAAAAAGGCAGAGAAACTCTTCTGCCTGGGTGCTAAATTTCCATTCATTTTGCAGTTTATCTTCCTCCACAGGCTCATCAGAAAACAGAAAGCACCATTGTGCTGATGATTGCTGGGATTCTTCTTAGAGGAGCAGAAGAGGGGGAACACAATACAATTTAGGCTTTAAAGTCTGGAGGTGCAGAGAGAGAAGTCCCAATCGTTGCTGTGCCTGCTCTTACCAAAAACACTTTTAAAGTCTTTGTAAAAGCCTGCCTTGCCAGGTGGGTGTTGCAGAAGTAGCCCTGGGAGTGCTGAGATGCCCGTCGCCACAACTTATCTTTACAGTCCAAAGCAGCAGTCCAGGCATGAGGCTGGTTTTTGGCCTTGCAGAGCAGACTCAGGCAGCCCTGGAGGTTCCTGTGTGAAAGATCCTGTAGGCTGAGTGCCGCTGTGCACCCGTCTCCCTAAAGCACAGCAAAATGTCATGTCCGTGTGGGGAGGCACTGGCTCTCTCCCTAGAAAATCTCAGCTGACCTGAGCAGACAGCTTGTCTATTCCCTCTGAAGCAGTAGATGCTTGGGGTAGGTGTGTTTTCATCCTTGGTTACTTGTAAAAGCCCTCAGCAGTTTGGCTGCTCTGTAAATAGCAATTACATTTAAGTCCTGCTGAGAAATGTACTTGGTACAAAGTCCTGCAGGAAAAGGCACTTACTGCCAAGTCCAGGTGGAGGGTCTTGAAGGGGGTTGTATCTCCCCATGTGTTTGTTATGTGGGGCCAAAACACATGAAGAACCTGTGCCAAGTGGGATTAATCCACCTCAGGTGAAGGTGTCAGGCAGACTCCTGGTGTGGCTCTGGGGAAGGAATCCTCTCCCAGGCTGTGTGCTGCTGACCCCTCCATCCATCATCACGCCCCAGCAGCCTCACTGGTGTGGGAGATCTGCTGGGCCGCTGGGGCGACCACCCATCCCAGCTCTCCTTCACGGTTGTGTTTGCACCAATAAAGAATGGCCAAAGCCCGGGCAACTTCCAACTCTTGCAAGATGTAGACTTGCCCCTGAACCTCAAACATTTAATACAACCTCACAAAGCTAAGACACGTGAAAGTATCCATTGGGATCAAGATAGAGCAGAGAGGAAAGTTTGGTTGTGCCTCAGGAGACATCCTTATGAGGCCACCTGAGCCTGGTACTGTGATGTGGCCCTGTGTCAGGAATGGTGTGTGCTGTGGGTGCCATTTTACTCCAGACGTTGCGTGGGTGATATCATGGAGCTGACTGGTCCCCACACATATACTATTGATATGCTGTGATACCGCTGCCAGGCCTTTTATTAGCACTAGATGAGAGGTGGACATATGACTAAATGGTCTAATTTTGCATAGTGCAAAAATATTGATGGGCAAGAGGCTTATCAAAACATAATTAAAAAACAGATGACTTACACCTCTTCACTGCCCTGGCGTGGTAAAACAGTGACTTCTCTATTTGTTGTGCAACCTTACACACAACAACAAGTAATAAATTAGTAGCAAACTATGGCTGTGTTCAAAGCTTGATCCTAAAAGCATTTTTGCTGCCTTGATTAGCTGGAAAGTGCACTGTACAGGACTTTTGATTTTCTGAGTTACTTTAGTCATTGCTAGTAAGTACCCTGCTCAATTATTAATGCTTCATGTTCTCCCAAGGATTTCATCCTTTCTTCTCATCCCTTCAGAAACCATCTTCTCCTCTGGGGAAGTGTCTCAAGAAAGAAATGCTCTGTGGGGCCTTTGCAAGGTTTTTGACAGGCTCCTTTAGGTGAGAGTGGGGTTTAACCCATCTGTCTCAAAATAAATAGCTGTCACCTCTGTGTGCTACAAATGCCTAAAAACTACCTGTCATCAGTGAAGGGCTCTGGATACAGGTGTACTTGGGAAAGTGGGGTGTCTGCTGTGATGGGTGATGTTCCCTTCTTGTGTTTAAGCTGTGCTGAATTGGGCCTGTTTGGTGTGGGGGATGATTTTACCACATTCTTCGATGGCAATTCTGCCTAGCTTGTGATCGAAGCCAAAATTACAGTCATGGTGTGACATTTGAAAAGGCAGTAGTGAAAACTCTGTAAATGCTATTGGGCCACTGAAAAAGGATTGAGTTGGCATTGGCACAGACGCAGCACTCAAGGAGCTCGGGTGTTTCTAAATAGACTTCTTCTCCCTTTTTTCCCTTTTTACAAATGGTGTTTGATCCCACTGTTGTGGAGCCAGCTGGGAAAGTGCAGATGAAGGAGAGCTACAAAGATCTCTTTCCAACAGCCCTGTTTTAGGAACACATCCACTCAGGACAGAAGTTCAGAGAAATTCACTTTACTGAAGAGGCTCATCCAGATGGGCACAAAGCCAGGCTTTGCCCACTGGGTTGAGGGGTTGTCTTTAAGAGAGTTCTGTTGTATAGGGCTGTGATTCAGGGACCACATTAATCCATACAACATCTGTGAGGATAGTAGGGTTAGTGTTTCCACCTGATTCTTAAGCATTTCACAGATTTATTTTTTTATATATACTGAGAGTGTAGTTTTGAAGGCTATTGGGTATATCCCCCCCAAAATGGAAAAGTTACTATTTTTCATTAAAAATAACAATATTTTTTTTCTACAGGACTTGAAATAATTGTGTATTTCTGGTACTTCTGAACCACATCTTGTTAGATTTTCTCCATACATTTCTTGTTTTGGCTGTCTACAAAAAGTGTTGAATCTTATGTCTCTGCTTCATACTCCTGATTTTTATTCATGTCACTAATAATGGCACAGGTTCTGATCACAGTCACTCAGCGTTTAGAATCAGCCATGTTGGGCAATGCACATGTTTTCCTCCTGAAGACAAAAATTTATTTCTTTGTCTAAATTAATTTGGACAAATGAAAAAAATACTATCTTACACCCATCAGAGCCATTGCCTTCCTCTCATTAGAGTCAGTAAACACACCCCTCTAATTCCTGCAGCCTTTGCATTCGGCCCTTATAGAGAATGGAGATTCTTTAAGCAGAAAGTATTTTTCTGTTCTTATAACCTACAGCCACCAACTTTCTGAATTTGATCATTGGTGGTTTTGAAGCCAGTTCCAAGAAGATCAGTTCCCAAATTCATACAATTGTTCTTGTTTTGTTTTTGGTTTTTTTTTTTCATTTCATTATGCTGTACTTACCAAGGCAAGGTTTATTTTCACCCTGGAGTACAGTCACACTCCTGCTTCAAGTCTGCCAGGATCAGCAGCAGTCCTTGTAGAAGTGATCCAACTGTGCACACAGCCCATAGACCAGTTTAGAGGAAAAGAGGCTTCAAAAGGATGTAGTCATCATCTGACTGGGGTCACCAAATGGTTGCATTGTACCACAATATGTGAAAGGCTGATTGGTTGTTTTCCTTGGCAACCTCATACTCCCCAGATCTTTGTGCCTTTATTTGATCTAAGATATCCACAAAGTGAGATGAGTCTGGGTGGATTCATCACATTCAAGGATCTGTCATGCTCTGGGTCAATACAGAGGCATGATTTTGATCAGAAGGGGCAAGGACATTCTCAGCATTGTGTGTCTCAAAGACCAGAAACATGTGGAACAAATGAAGGCAGAGTGGCGCAGAAATCCACTGAGATGCTGTGCCAGGGCTGTAGGATAGAGCAGCGACTTTCTCAGCTCTAAGCCACAGCCAGGCTTGGCTTGAACATGACCAGAGGGACTCATCCAGCTCCCTCTCCACTGCCCTTGGCCACCCCTTGTGCTCAGCAGGCATACAAGAGCACTGAGCCTGTATGAAATAATAGAGGATTGGCACCACTCATCAGCCTGGGACAGCATGTTAACAAAACCAGACACTTTAAAGGAAGGGCTCAACATTTTCCTGGGGAGCACTGAAATTTAAACAATTGCTTTTAGGCTGTCCTTTTCAGAAAGCCCAGCTGGGAAGACCACCTGCTTTCTCCGTGCCATTGTGATAAGATGCCAAACTATCTTGGAGCGGCTCCTCACTGCAGGTGGCTGCTCAGCTGGGTCCCCCACAAGCCTTTTGATGTGTTGGGGAATCAAAGGGAGAGACACAAAGAATAGGCAGAAGTCATACATATGAATGGGCATATACATAGACAGTAACCTTTCCTCCTCTGATTACCCTAGCAATAAATGCTTGTGACATCAATACTTCATGATTACGAACCCTGCACTATTACAAAGTGCTGCTCTGGAATTGCAGGTGGAGGGAGAGGAATTAATCACCTTAGTTTAAGACAGTTTAAGTGACAGCTCAAGTTCTATAAAGTTACAGAAGCTGGAGTGAGTGAACATCATACGGATAAGCCATTAGTTCTGCAAGGAAGTTTCCTGGTGTGAGACACGTAACACATGAATTTATGTGGCTGCTCTTGGTTGCATGTTCTAATTCATGCAAAATAGCACCATGAAGCACTTAAATGTGCTTATTTGTGTGTGTGCATGCATATATATATGTGTGCACACATTTATATATCCATGTACATATTTAATAAGCATATGTGTGTCTATAAATATCATCCATTTTATACATGTATATAGGTGCAGACATACAGAATGCAAAAGTGCTGGGTTGAAGTGCTAGGATGGTTTAACACTGATGGCTATTTTTAATTGAGTAAATAAGAAGAGGAAACATTTCTAGCGTCTGAGTTCTTGCCAGCTGCTAAGATCTAGCCAAGAGCAAGACGTGTGTGTAGGTTTTGAAAAGAGATTAATTAACGTCATATTTTTACTCCCAAATTTGGTTAATTTTTGCACTCTTCTACATTTTGTGCCTTATGGTAAGATTTATCTTCCAGGTGTTTTCAGAAGGGAGACCAAAGCCTGGTGCATTTTCTGCAGCTCTGATTGCAGTGTTGAAGTCTCAATTCAGTGGATGCAGGTGCAGATGGGGCCACAAGGGCAGACAGAGGGATGGAGACATTGCCATCAAGGAGGAGAAGGGCCCTTTTAGGGTAGATATACTTGTTCTCTAACAATTATGCAAGAAGGTGAGGAAATAAACACCAAGAAAGAAAAATGGTTTTAAGATGGCCAGGGAAAAAGTCTAACCTGAAACAGTATTAAGCAGTAGAGATTAAAGTACTTGTTCATTCTAAGACCCAACCTTTTTAGGTTACGAAGCCCACTTGGCCATGTGCAACAGCTACTGGCTACGAGGCCTATGAGGACTCTTCCCATATTGTATTCACAGCTAACCAGTGCAGTACAAATAATAGGGATTTAGCATATCAAAACATTAAAAATCTTAGGGGGAGTTGGCTTCATATAGACAACATGATAAAATCAAACCACAGAACTTGAGACTCTCAGGGCTCTCCTAGGAACAGAAAATATCACCAGTATCCTGGGATCAGGAAATGGCTGCCTGGCTGTAGGATCATAGAATCATAGAATGGTTTGGGTTGGAAGGGACCTTAAAGATCATCTAGTTCCAACCCTGCTGTCATGGATGGATACACCTTTCACTAGACCAGGTTGCTCAGGGCCCCCATCCAACCTGGCCTTGAACACATCCAGGCATGGGGCATCCACAGCTTCTCTAGGTAGAATGTGCTTTCTTCACCCTACTAAAGAAGATGTTGCCTCTTAAAATGGGGTGGTACATAATTTTTCAGAAGCTGGAGAATCTCTGCAATGGAAGATCTTGTGTTTTAAAATATGACATTTGGTCAATTTGAAAAGAATCAAAACTGAATATCAGATGACCATTATAAAATCTCCTAAAAGTCCTTAGGGTGACTGAAGACTTTCTCATTGAGAATGAAACATCCCACAGCCTTCACTACAGTAGATCCCAGGCCAGTTATCCTCTGCTATTAGTTTGAATTACAGTGACCCTAAAAATCTTCCCCTATATCAGCTACTGGGAGAGTACAAGGTCCTTTCATCGCAGCCATGGCCGTGCTTATATGGGCTCCTCAGTTTGGGGCAGCAGTCCTCTGAAGCCGGTCCCAGTCACACACTTGGTCACCTCAGGGTCACTGAAGAAGTCCCCCAGTCCCTGAGCCATGAGAAGCCAGTGGCCCCAGTGACAGGCAGGGTCTGCCAGTGGTGTCATCACGGCCGGTGGCTGCAGAGTACAGGGCTGCCCCTAACACCAGGCATGCTGAGGAGGGATTTACTACAGGTCTAAACCATCCAAAGAGAAAGACCTTCCTACAGAGGGGTAAAAGAACCTCTGGCCCTTGGGCTGTCTGCCAAACAGTGTAACACTCCGTCTAGTGAAGCTGAGAGTCCAGTCAAAGGATTTGGAGGACAGGGAAGCTCTGAGATTTTTGTTAGTTATTGCACGAAACTATAAATACTACACTTACATTAAACATCATCTTCTGTAATAATGAAGCAATTGGGAGAGTCACTGAGTTGCATTTACAAAAAAAAAAAACCAACAAAACCTTCCAATATACTCATCAATAACATGATTTATTCCAGTACTTATATAATGTAGTTAACAGAGCAGTTCTTGAGTAATGGGCCATAAAGAAGCAGATACAGAAAAAGATTTGGAACAGCAAAGATGCAAGATGCCTCGTATTGTGTGGCAAGAACTCAAAGCAATAACAATAAAATATTAAAGCTTTGAGAGACAATGTTATAGGCAGCAGTTTTTGTAGTCATTGCTATCAAAAAAAAGACAGTGAGCTCTGGGAAAAAAAAAAATCCGGTTGGCTGTGATGAAATGCCAGGTAATTGTCTGTCAGTTTTAGCTGAGGAAATTAGGAAATGACTCATGGGCTGCAAGAGTTGGGGAGCGTGGGGAGCTTCATCCATCATCTCCAGAGCAGCCTTCAGTTTCATACACTCTCAGCTGTTGTTTAACTGAAGGACCGTGTGAAATAAAATGCAAAAGGTCATAAATAAAATGTTGCAGGAAGGTAGAGAAGTTTAACCCAAGCAGTCACAGCCAAGTGTGATGTTAATGGTTTGTGTGGGGTTTTTTTGGTGTTTGGGTTTTTTTTTGTTTGGTTTGGTTTGGGTTGGGTTTTTTTTGTTATGGCTGATGTTCAGAAAGGATTTCCTGAAAGCCTGGTCCCTGCCACAGGGCTAGAGAGGTTTGGCAGGGTAAGAGTCACAGCCAACCGAGCAGAAGGAGCAAGCGCAGATAAGCATCAAACAAGACTGAACTCCAGGGAGCTCAGGGGGTTGTCTCTCCTTCCAGAGCAATGAGAATTAGGTACATAATTAATGTAGATAGCACTATAATCTCAGCTAGGATTTTGCTTGCATCTTTAGGTGAAAAATTAAGGCCTGAACAACCCAGCCAAATGCTTCTTAGTAAGAAACATACAATGGTGTAGGATGTCTTGGTTGGATTTTGGAAGAGAAGTGGCCCATTGCTTTTGTTAAGATGCAAAGCTCTACTCTGACCCAGGCTACTATAGGGAATATTTGGGACTGGAATAGGGCAGGGAGGGATGAATAATACTCTAAAATATAGAATTTTATTAGCTAGAGGGACTGGAAAAGATATGATGCTTAACAATAGACTATAGCAAGCCCGATTCTCCATTTATAAAAGCAGTGCTGTTTTGTTGTGGCTCCACTGACAAAACAGAGTGTAGGTGGACTGGTGAATCAAACCTTGTGTTTATTTATAAAAACAAACAAATGACAAAATGTTTTCCCTGGCAAAGTAACTACTACAAATTCAGTCTGAAACTGTGACCAGCTCTGTTTATAGGAAACATACCACCTAGATGAAGCAAGGGCCCTTTTGAACCCTCAGCCCCTGTAAATGCAGAACAGAAAGAGTCAAACTAAGCCATATTAACTTTCTGGTAAAATAACAAATTGTTATGAAATTAATGGTATCATTTGCTGCCAAAGAATTTTCCAAGAAGTGTAATTACACAAGCAGTCACGTAAACATAGTCTCAAGCAACATGGCAGCAAATCAGTCATTCTTATATTGAATGGTGTAGTAATTTAGCAATATTGAAAACTGCAGTTGAAAAGAACAGTTTTTCCACTAAATATCCTCAAGAAAAAGAGCCCAGGATGTGCTTCAAATTATCACCTTTTCTTACAAACCAGCAGTAATTATTCTGTTTCACACCAAGACTGATACACCTGGAGAGGGGATTAAAAAAACCCATCAAACCTCAGTTAGAAAATGTGCTGGAGACAACTTCTTTGATAGCACGCTGCTTTGCTTTTTTCTGCTGCAAAGTGTAAATATTATGTTATCTCCTGAAGTGACTGCTATATTACCAGGAAAATGTCTGAATGTCTGTGCATCAACTTTCTAAATAACCTAAATGCATCCTTTTTATATTTTGTATTTTGCGTTTCTTATTTGTACTCTTAAATTCCAGTCAGACTTCTGAGTAAGAAGTTTATAGATCTCTGGTAGGGAAGGGAAAGTGATAATTTTGTATGATTATGGGAAAACCAGTAGTGCCCATTTCTCACAGATTATACCCTTTTATGCTTTCCACAGAAAACCATTTTTTTCAGTAGATCCCATTAAAAAACCCCAAATCAGAGGTAAAGATGAAAGTGCATTAGTATGAGAGCTAACAGGAGAAGGTCAAATGTTGCATGAATCCTATTGATCCAGAATATCTGTAGTGTGCTTTTTCAGTTCTCTGCTCAGAACACAATCCACAATTATTTCACAAAGCCACATTGATTTTCCTCTGTTCTCAACACTCTCCAAAGACAGGGGAGAAAGTGAAGCACAGAGTGGATGGTGGGAGACCAGGGTCAACCTGCTGCAGAGGGAGTTGCTGAGAGTGCATTTTGTGCTGCCGCTCATAAGATATCCTCCCAACTGCCTGGTCAGAGGAAGATTTCCAGACAAGTGGTGTTTAATCCCCAGGTGAGAAGTTTGGGATCCATTTGGCATGGAGAACAGTAGGAGGTCAGTTCATGGTAAGAGGTTGGTTAAGTGGTCCTGGGAGGAACAGTCCTCTCCTGGTAAGGCCAGGCCAACTACCCTTGCTGGAGCTACGCACGAGCTGGCAAGGCTGGGCTGGGCTCCCCCATCCTTCCAAGGCCAAGCTGGCTCTTGAATAGCTGCAGGCCCCAAGACATACATTTCTTACCCAAACTTAAGCCTCATTCCTGGCCAGACAACACTTCCTTGGATTTACCAACAGCTCACTGCACTAGGAAACAGTATATATGGATAGGAGGAGTCCATGTCAGGTATTGCAGTGGGTTTCACTTGCCCATGATGGGCATCATTTTGTGCAATCAGCACATGGTCATCTGTTGATTTTTCAGCAGCAGAACATGGATGTTATTTGGTAAATGCAGCCAGAGCACCCTGTGGTGAGGGTGAATGAGCAATTCCAGCATGGTGGGGCATGACTCAGGTGCCAGTAGAGGTATGGGCTGTTTCCTCCCAGGCTCTCCTGACCCAGGATCAGCCTGCTGCTGCTCAGAGACCATTCTTTAAAGGCACTGCCTTTGGGCATCACTCTCTTCTGAGAGAAACAAGGCACAGTGTTTCTATAACACTGCCAGAAATTCAAAGCAGGTACTGTAAGTCAACAAAATGCTAATTCCCCAAAGGTTAATTAAACTGAGCAGGACTCGTAGATGAAATGCAACAGCTGACTTCTGCAATTAACTCTGGTATCATGGTTAGCATTAGGTGGCACTCCAGTGAGAGGGAGCTCCTCCGATGGGTTATTTTGACACTTACTCCCCTGGGGGGAGGGTGGGTTGTCTTGTACATACCAGTCATTTCATTCTTGCCTGCCTTCAGGAGATGGAAATTAGTGACACCCAGTTCAGTCATTTGGGGAAAAAAAAGTATGTTGTTTCTCTGCAACCCCTCAGAACAGACACTCATAAACACAGAGTTTTGTGGGCTTGGGAAGGGTTGCCAAAGCAGGGCTTTGCAGCCAGTGACAGGGAACACAGAGGAGGATCCCTTTTTTTACCTATTATATATTGACAGTCCCAACATGGGCATTCCATGTTGTCTTCCTCAGCGAAAAGCCAGAGCATGTAACTTCCCCAGGTCCCCGCCAGCTCCTGCAGGCAGCTCCGAGCTCCCAGTGGGGGACTGTTGCCACCAGATGAATAGCTATTGTTGTTGTCCCCAGGATGTACCTGCCACGTAATAACATCCAAAAAAGTCTTCCAATTACTGCTTTTTTTACAGGAATATGTGGAACAATTACATAACAGCTGCATGCAATTACTATATCAGGTGATGTGACCTTTTCAAAACAAAGAAATAATATGATTTTACAGGTAGAAGAGGAAAAAAACTTTTTTTCTCTTAGAATACAAAAATAAAACTCATGAGTTCTAAACACCCCTGATCTCTCTCTTTTTTTTTTTTTTTGGTAGAATTTCCTTTTAAAACACAGGTAATGTGTTTTAATTTCTTTCAATTGCATCTCACACAGTTTTTGGCCATGTGGAGACCATGAAATAAAAAGAAAAATAAAACAAATAAGTAATCCCATGAGCAAAAATATGAAGCCTGTAATAAGACCTTGTGTAAGAGGTAAAAGACCTCTTTTCTCTAGGATGAGCAGAGTTTATCTTGCATCCTGGTACATCCACTGGCATTCTTCATCACTGTTTCCCACTCTTTTTTTACTAACTAGTGGAAACTTCCTTTCTGAAACTTCATCCTGCCAAGTGCAATTAGTATCAACCAGTGGCTTCAAAAGCTTTTGATGGGCACCAAGACATTACTATTGCATTCAGATTAGTTCCCTAGGCTAATGCACAGCATAGTTTTCAAGATGAGGTTGTAAGAAAGGTTGTGGCAAGAGGCAGTGAATAATTGTGTAAATAAACAATATATAATGCATGTCTTGGAATCAAGGGCTGAAGAGAATAGAAGTTTTTCCCTTTCTACCAAATAAGCTTCTGTGTGGTCTGGGTTTTTTCCTTCATCAGGACTTTTGCCCTTGAAAAAGATTTCTCCATGATTCTGATATATGTTTTTGTGCTCTCTCTCTCTCTGGCCTTCATTCCTTTGATATCTGTCAGGGCTGATGTATAACCAGACTTTCCTGGGTTGTCCTCATCATGTGGGGAAGGGATGATTAGCAAGGACAGAGGGAGATGCCTGGCTGGAGGATGTTGGAAGAGTGAAAATGGAGTCTTAATTTATACCCACAAAAAACCATAACAGTATTCTGACTCCTCTGCCTTTTATCAGGACCAAAGGAGAGCCATTTCCATGCCTTTTGCATCCCAGCAGCCCATGAAGAGTACAGCAGGCTCTGAAGTCCTCAGCTCTTGATGCTTTTTATATAACCTCTGTGTGTATGGTTGCAATGAGCAGTTATCATTTAGGTGATTAAATGATAACAGGGAGCTGTCAGAACTGAAGTCTAATTCTCACAAAAATCATTACAATGTTCAAGACCCACACCTTGCCCCTGAACCTGGCCTGCCATACAGAGCAGCGTGGAGACAGACCAGACCTCTCCAGGTGCCTGTGAACCCCTTTCCTTGGATCATAAGAAGATATCAGATCACAGACCAAGTAACCATCACTCCAGCCTCTCCTGCTAATCTCTCTCAATTCAGCATAGCCAGGCAAGGATGCAAATATAGATGCAGCCTTCATGAGAAGGTGGCCTGAGAAAGCTAGTCCAGGCTGTTCTTCTTGTAAATTAACTCTTTATATTTTGGTGCATTCAGCAGTTTGTTTTGCTCATGTCAAAGGGCTGGAAGGTAATGAGATCCCAACAAACAGCCTTCAGTGGTTCATTTTCTCCATTTAATTTGCTCTCTTGTGTCATATTTCCCTTGAATCATATTTTCCTTTGAACAGATCTTGTTCTGAAAAAAATCTGGAATTACTCATATCTACCTAGGGGAAGCTGGGCAAAGGCAAATATACAATGTCATAGATGTGCCATCAAATTTACTAATAAATAGCACTTTTCTATATATTTTCCCTAAAAGAAAAGTAATTCAGTCTCTACAATCCTGAATGGCCTCATGAAGATCTGTAGATTTCTATTTCACCCAATTTATTTCCACGTGTCTTCCTATGGATGTGATCTGATGTAGTTTATTAGACAAACATATTCAGCTCTTGTTTTCAAAAGCTGAATAAGTTAATAAATAATGTACTCCTTATTTTTAGATCTATCTGTTAACACTCTACATAGCTCAAATGGCATACGGATGCCAAGAGTATTAAACATTCCCAAGTCTTATTTCTCTGCTTTTTGATAATTCCTTTTCCTCCTGCTGAGAAAATTTCCATTCTTGTGATTACTTTTATGTGGCCCCATCCTCTTGCATGAAAGCAGATACCACAAACAATATTTGTGGAGACTAAAGGACCAGTGAAAATTGCTTCAGTGTTAATTCTGCTTTCCAAATATAGGCACTTTTTTTCCTGAATACAAGGACAAGACAGCAGAAAGTGAATAGTTCCAATGCTTACTTTTGCAACAGCTTCTGCAATATATACTTGAAACTGCTGGGACAAGACAGATTTTTATACCATGAAGCTTCATGTATAGGCATTTTACCTATAGGCCATTGCATCTTTCCTGATAGTGAAGAAAGAAATATATTTGTACATGTGTCTACATATATCAGTATGTGAAGAGAGAGACATACATACATGCACTGCAAAATGAGGTCTTTTTTAAAAGCTGGTTTTAATACTATTGAACTGATACCATCTGTCTTTTCAGAAGAGAGGTTTGTTCTGGGCAAGAGGCATGATGTTTATTATCATACTTCTGTTATGTGCTAATCCTATTCGTATGCTCAGGTGGGGTCCTTCTGAGGTTATTCTTGGAGTGAAGTGGCATTATAGGCCAGGCTTGTTGCTGCTGTATTTCAGTTTGTAGTAATAATGTCATAGTTGTCATTCGTTGTTATTTTTGATCAAATTATTTGATATAACATCTGTTAATATGAAAACTTTGTCTTATTGTCCACTTGCTGAATGTCTCTGCTGACATGAGTTTTCCGTGCCAGGATGTAAGACGCATTTTGATAACATCTCCTTTACCTGCCATGGTCCTGATAGATGGAGCAGTCTCTGCATTCTGATGTGAACAAGAAATAAATCCACCTGGGGGAAAAAGAAACACAAATGAGAGCTCATAAAGTAACACTGCTGCCAAAATTCTAACCCTCTTCTCCAGTATGCATGGAGGTGAATTAGAAGTAAAATCAAAGAGTTGTGTTGTCACTGTCACAGACTTGTAGCAATAATTTTTGAAACTTGGACAGCATTTTAAAGAAACTGGAACAATGGTTTACAAAACTCTAACAATGTTTCACAATTTTCCTTCAAGAGCCTTTGCAAGAACCTGTCTTGTCCATAACACACTCACAGAAGGCTACAACTTGCTAAAATCAGAGAGGGAGGGGTGTGGTGGTCCTTTTAGGTGCTAGGTAAGCATTGCATGTAACCCTCTCTTTTTAGGTTGCCCTGTCTTCCTTTGCCTTTTACCTTCATTCCTAGTTTTCTCTCTTCCTTGCTTATGTTATGACTTGGAGTCCTTCGGGAAAAAGATCGCCGTGGGTACAAGGTCCCAC
>JAWWLV010000088.1:42979275-42992053 GCA_035041135.1 Platyrinchus mystaceus | reverse complement strand
TAATGGCTTTTGAGTCCACCCCTGTTTCTTGTGGGGTCCCTCCTCACAAGAGACAGTCCTTGATGGACCTCTCTAGCGTGAGTCCACCTTCGGACAACAGTTCTTCCATTCTCTGCTGTCCCTTAGGGTCAAAAATTCAGCTGCACCAGCATGGATCCCTCACTGGGATCACAAATCCTACCTGGTCCGACTTGCTCCAGCGTAGGTCTCTCTGTTCATGGGCCACAGGTCTCCGGCAGGACTCTGTTTCATCTTAGGCCTCCCACGAAGTCACATCTTCTTCATGCGCTCCTCTGCTTTGGTGTGAGCTCCTTCATGAGCTGCAGAGAGGGGTCTCCACTTCCACAGGTGACAGGGGTTTATAGTTTTCAGTCTCTTCCCTGCTGAAGGGAGAGAGGTGGGGGGGAGAGAAGGAACCCCCTCCCTCAGGCCTCTCTTCTCTCTCCTCCAGCTGCCAGCTTTGCCCTTGGAAGCTGCACTCTCTCTCTGCCTGGAATTCCTTCTGCAGCACGTCTCATCCAGGCAGTTCCCCTAGAGTTTTTCTCTACTCTGTTACAGGAGAGAAGGGGACCTGGCCCCCCTCGCCCAGACCAGACTTGGCCCAGGGTGGGGGGCACACGCCCGGGCACAGTAGGGCTGGCTGCTAGGCTCGCTCTCCCATTTTTTTCTTCTTCTACCTTGTGGCTCTTATCTCTTCTGCCCCCACAGCTTCTCTTCCGTTTTCTTAAATATGTAATTGGCAGAGGCATTACTAAAACTTTTGATTGGTTTTGCTCCAGAAATCCACCTGGAAAAACTATTTTCAGCCCCGGGGGGGCTGGTGGGCAAACCCACGACAAGGCTGATAAGCATATTTTTAGGAAAAGGAGATCAAGGTTGAGATGCACATAAGAACTACATAAATGCAGAACTAGCCAAGCTTCCATGTGGAGAAGAGGGTATAAATCCACTTCTTTCAGTTGTTTCTAAAACTGGAGCAGATGAGATAAGCCTTGAAGGAGACACTCATTTAAGATTGATGTGGAGTAAGTGTGGAGAGATAGCTGTTGAAAGGACTGCCATAAACGAGTTCTCCAAGTTGTCACTCACTGACACTTCCCAGTGTTTTCTAATAAAAATAATCTGTTAAAATCAGACTCTGGAGACAGCTTGTCTTTGGCTGCCAGTGCAATTTCGTACAATTGTTTCATGTAGTAAATGCTTTTAGAATAAGTCAGGGACAACTCTGAGATAGATTTTTAAATTACTGTTATTTATACTGGCGAAGCACTTTATACAGCTTTAAAACACTAAAAAAAATGGCTACAAGGAAATTGAAAAAAACTAGTTAGAGCCATTAAAGTTGCTGATAGATATTCCTTCCACATACAAGTTTGCAGTACCTGGAGCTGTGGAGAGACATAGCCTCGTGCTTGCATGGGCAGTGCTGGAGATAATGAAATGCTTGCAAGCCCACGGGATAAACCAACAACCAGGAACTGCAAAATGCTGTGCAGACCTCATGCCAGCACACTGATGACACAATTACTGTGGGGCTTACTACCTAGGGCAGCAAAGGCTACATCACGCAGGAGAGGGCAGAGACCATGAGCTGCCTTGACTGGGGCTGTACCTGTGGTGGTGTCCTGGGCTTGAACACAGGGACACAAAATTACAGTCCCTCTCTGGTGGAACAGGGGTCATGGAGCTGCAGTCCTTGGCCTATATCCTGAACCCATGGTTGGTAGGCTCTTCCTGGAGCCTCTCTTTATTTTCCCAGAATTTAGAAAAGCGCTTGAAGGACCTCTTCTCTACATTTTTCTCACAGTAAAACAAAAGCACCATGGTTTTTAAAGTGGAGTTGAACTACAGCTAGAAAACCTTTATGAATCCAGTGTCCATTTTCTGTATGTGTCATAAACTTCTACTTATTTTTTTGTCCATTACATTTGAGAAAAAGATGGCAGAGTTTCTCTTCATTACTGACAATGCGGTGACAGGACAAACCCTCAGCTTCCCTGCTGTGGTGCTAGGCCTTGGGGAGCAATTAATAGGGATTTTTCTAATATAGCAACTTGAAATTCCAAGCTGGTTTCATTAGAAAGCCATGAAAGTAATCTTTAACTCTTCCACATTAATCATGATTTTGAAACTTTTCATTGTGAAGAAGCTCTCCTCCTGCCTTTCATATCTTTGAAATGACTGCTAGCAGGGTTCAACTGCAGGAACACTTTCAGCCATAGAACTGTGCAACAACCATCTTTAATAAAAATTAAAAATGAATACTAACACTTTGATAAGGATGACATAAACAACATCTCAGCTGCCTGGAAACAGTTCTGCTGTTTTTCACTGAAGAAAACCCCTCATCATCTATTAAAATATTACCATCAATTCTAAATGAGGCTTTTAGGTGCTTCTGTAAAGTGCAGTATGTTACCTTGTTGCTACAGCAGAGGACACTTAAAAGTAAAAAAGCTTTTATGTGCATTTTGCTACAGGACTTGTTCATTATGAGCTATCCTCAACAGCAGCAGGATATACTGACTAATACAGCTCCAGCTGCTGCTGCAGGACGTGGGAGATGTGCGGCTACTTTAGGCCAGTGTACACCCTAAAAGACAAAAGATGATAAAGGACAGCCTGGACATCCTTTGCTTGGGCATTCCCCTTGGAGAGAGGGATGGGCGGTGTGAGTTGGCCAGCAAGAATTCACTTCTATAATTTCCAAGTGATCTGCAGGCTTATGTCCCAATCATTAAGTGACTCTCTATGGACAGACTATGGGTATCTGGGTGTGGACCATGCACCTCCAAAAAAAGACATCCAGGACTCCAATCTACAGCCTCTCCAGGAGCACTTTTCCAATAATCTCTTCATCCCAACTTGTCATGGATGCATCTTTTGTATGTCCCACGTGATGTTTGCAAAGTCCTTTGTTGTGGTGTGTGGACAAAAAGGAGCTATATAAATGCAAATTTAATGTATTCATTCATTCTGTACTGAAGGTTGCACTGAAGGCCAGGTAAATTACACCCACGGCATCTGCCAGTCAGCTCTTAATGTCATCCACTTCAGAAACAATAACTTCCCATAGGATTTGTTAAGCATGATTTTCTTTTGTTAGTCCTTGCACACTATTTTTAATCAAATTACACTTCTCCAAGTGCTTCTCACCCAGCTGGACCTGCTAGTTGATGAATTGAAGGACCCTGATTCATTACTACCTGCGTCATTTACCTGACCTTGCCATGAGACCACAGTGGCAGCATAATGAGGTCCATCACTCCAGTGCAGCCCCTGCTTCTCCCAGCTCACTGCTGAGACCCTCAGCAGCTGAATCTTTGCACTGAAACTTTAACAACCTGCAACAAGAGCCAGTCCTTCATCACTCACTCTGGCTTTACTCGGAGTCCCTTCATTATTTCTTTTACTTCCCCAGAAAGTGTATGACTGTCCCCAGCATTGCTCTCATTATCCCTCTTTGAACACTGGGAAAAGAATGTATTTACATTTCCTGACGTGCTTAGTATTCCTGCCATGACTGTCTCCCTGAGCCTGCCCTGACCTTTGCAATGACATTTTCAGCAACTTTATTCCCAACACTTTTTCTTTGCTGCTATTTTCTGTGCATTTTTTTCTTTATTTTTGCATTTTTTTTCAGCTTTATTTTATTTATTATTTTCTTCTTTGCCCTTTTCTGCTTTCCTAGATAGAACCCTGGACACAGTGATGACCCTGTGGCCCTTTCAGACATTGCTTGCTCCCTGCAGCAAGCCTCATTGTGGTCTGCAATGCTGCTGGGTACTGACTAAATGGAAATTAAGGTTGGCTACAAGTGAGGCTCAGCATATGGAAGTAAGTTTTTCTTGTGTATCTTCAGAGAGCACAGGTATTCTGCTGCTGGGATGGATGTGCTGCTGGCCTCATGCAGGGATGGTATGGGAAGAGGAAGACTAAGATCACAATTGCTGGCATCACTAACGCTGATGTTTCAGCCTAAGGCTGAATGCAGGCAGGAGATTGGAAGCTGTGTGCATCTGTGGCCCAAACCAACATCCCTTCAGCTTGTCACACCTCTGTGTTTCTGTGTCCCAGGGCCCGCAGTGCTGCTCACACTTCAGGGAGCCTATGAAATGCAGGAGAATAGTTTCCTTTAGGCAAGCCCGAGATCGAATTTTCCCAGCTCAAATTACATAGGCAGAAATAAAGCCTTGGAGAAACAAAAGGTGGCTTATGATAACCTGACCTGTGCAGTAGCTCCAGGCTTAGCCCTGAAATTTGGAAAAAAATCATTTGCACTGGTGTGGACCTCTGGTTTTGTTTTGAGGCTCAGACTCTCAAACCTTGCCAAGTCTTTGTTCGGATTTGTCTGATGAGTCAGTAAGTGGTGGAGTCAGACCTTCACCTGCCATAAAGAAGTGAAGCTTCAGTGAGGACTGTGGATTTTCACTGATTGACATTGGCATATAGTGCACAAAAACTCAGTTTATTACATACCTAAGAATGAAAGATATATTCTCTGGGAAGCAGAGAGAAAACCTACTGGTTACTTACAAGGACATCCTTATCACCCCAGTCTTTCAGTGATCCCTCCTCCTTTACTGGTGTAACAGGATCGATGTTGTTCAGAATGGCACCTATTAATTATTTTCCCCTTTCTTTTCTTTTCCCTAGCAGGCATAATTTAACCAGCAGTGCTGCTGGAGAAAACTGGTATTCTGTTTTCGTACTATCAGTGAGTGAGTTCCTCGTGGCTCAGAAAGAACAAATGCTGCTCTTGCAAGGATCTCCAAACCTCTGGAAGAAACACCCTTAATCTCTGGGAGCACCTTGGGGAAACAGGCTGAGAAAGACAGATGCAGAGCTGGGCAATGCAGTTCACAGCCTCACTATAGCAAGGAGGGATCCAGCTACATAGCTTGGCTAAAGCAGCGTGAGAGTTGCAGTGAGTAAGAGTGATTAGAGCAGGAACAATAGAATTTCACCTAGGCAAACTAGAACAGCAAGGACTTTAGGGAGGGCTGATGCTGTTCCAGTGCTGAAAGTTGATATTATGGTGATACAGCTAAAGGGACAAGCCATTTCTCCCCTGAAACCAAACAAAATGCTTTCAGCTTCTGCTGATTTTTGTAGCCTCACAACTTCTTTGTTTTCAGGAACAGATGACGTGCAACAATGTTAGTAACAGTTCGTACATCTGACTGCTGCTGTGGGGGAAAAGGGGGATTTGCCAAACATCCCTTGGAAAACAAAATATGGCAAACAGATCAAATAAATCCAGTAGAGGAAATGTATCCACCTATCCACATGCCATGCTGCCCAAGCACTGTATCCTTAATTACGTAACTGTTTTTATCTTCAGTGACCACAGTGCTTATCTCTCTCTCTTGGATTAGGCAGATAGGTTTGTGTTGATCACATACCAATGTCCTGCCACACACAGATAAGACACTTCACAGAACAGTTTTGTGAGATTCCTTCAGCTTTCCACAGCAACTCCAGCCTGGCATCACCATTCCCTACAAAGCCTCCCTTCTCCAGAACTCCCTGGGGAGAAAACACAGAGAAAGAGCGTGTTGACATCTGCTCAAGCAGAGAGTGATGTGTGAGAATGGCCAGCAAACAGCCTTGGGACATGCTTTGCACAGGTATCAGGGTGGAGTGGCCAGACAGAGGAGCGCTGACAAAGCAAGGAGCATCTCACAGAGTCAAGTTGCACAGGTCATTGCAGATCTTGTAAGTCAACAAAGTGAATCTTAATTTCTTCATCTAGGTTAGTGCAAGAAAGCAGGGGGAAGCAAACATCTGGCCTAGCAGCTGCCTCGCCAAAAGAAAATACAGTAAAAATTTTTTAAAGTCTAACTCTACTTAGAAAATAGGTGCAATGGTTACTACTTACCTGTCTTGCTAGAGCTTTGCTGTCCCCTTTAACAAAAATAGGATTCATTAAGCCAACTGATTTTAATTTGCAAGTGGAAAACATAAACTCACCACATAGTAAACCTTTTCCTTGTTTCTGGCTCACTCTGTTAAGCTTGAGTGCAGCCCTTGTTGTTGCCAGTTGAGTTCTGGCAGATGGGTTACACGTGGAAAATGAGGTTTCCAGTACTGACCAGTAGCTGAAGTAGAATGTGAATACCAAGGTCTGGAATCCAGCAGTAAATATTTTGTATGCTGTCACCCTTAAAGATCGCTTATTTCTTTATGCAGCAGTGCAAGAAGCTTCAAATATGTTGCTGTTTCCCGGAGACCAAACCCACAGCATGTCCCCTGGCCACCTGGCCAAATCCAAGCAGAAGGTCCTATAGGCTTGTGAAAGCTTCCTTGGATGACTTGCCAGGCTTTTATGTAGTTGTTTTTCAGGTGTCCTTTCCAGTTGCCCATTACTCAGCTAGAAGGAGTTGCATAGAGCCCATGAGCACACCTATGGAACGCAGACCTTCTGCCTGCTGGATGTGCTCAGCAATGCATTTGTCTATCTACTGGAATAAGACCGTGAAAACCAGGGTATGCACTGCCATCCAAGAAAGACTGTTTCGAGAGCACTATGTATCCTGAAATAGATATGGTTTGGCTAATTCTGGATAATCTAAGCAGATTTTGGAAGACGTTGTACTGTGAATACTACACCTCTGTGGGGCAAGTGAATGTATCAGCAGTGAAGTGTAGCCATTTATAGAGTTGTTCCAATATACCTGTGGCAAAAAGCTGCTGAATCTACAGTGTATTCATGTCAATACCTCAATAAATCTTTCCCAGGGTCTGTGAGCAATGTGGCACTTGAGCAGTGCTGGTGCTGCGGTGCTCTCAGTTTCCTATCCTATCTGGTCTGCAGTGTCACCCAGATGAAGCTGTAACTACATTTCTTTCCACCATGGCTTATGCTTTCCATGAAAATAAAGCAAAAGAACAAGTAACAAGAATTAGAACTTCCCAATTCTGTGGTCAGAGACAGGAGGGGGCAGTAGATAATCTGGTGGGTCGACCACTTGCTTTCTTGAGTGATTTTGCTTTTCTCATATGTGCTGCTTGAAACCCAGGTATTAGTGTGGGGAGGGGTGTCTGCAGGATTTATACTACAAGGAGCCTCTTTGCTCGGTCAGTCAGGAAAAAATGCCTATTGCCTTTCTCCGGAATAGAACACAGAGCTGAGAAGGGGCTGAAATGTCCATAGTTCAAGAACGGACAAGTAACAGACAAAGAGCCTGGTCTGGGCTGCCTCCAGTAGGCTGATGGACACACAGACAACAAACGCTTGCAACGCTAAAGATATAATTTCCAGGCACTGTTCCCTTTCCACATATCCCTATGTCCTACCTCTTTGATCTGGTAGTCTTCATCCCCGGCTTCAGGAGATGCTCAACCTGTGTTGGGGGTTAGTGAAAACATCTCTCAGAATCTGGTCAAAACCTTGTCTCAAGGAATAGCCATGCATTGTGGATTTAGTCAGAGTTTTTCAGCTTGCCCATGAGCAGTGGGCAAGCTATTATAAATAACTATTTTGGCCTCCATGGTGGATGTCCCATCCTTCCTCCATTGCTTCTGTAAGGAGCCAAGGACAGTTGTAGATAAGCAGTTAGTCTGAATCACTGGAATCTCATCAGAAGAAACTGAATCAGAAATCACATCAGAAGAAATACTATCCCAATCTGAATAGGCTCAATCTAATAAATTAATACAAATTAATTTAAGCAGATAATTAAAAGAAGTAATAATAAAGTAATAAGAACTGCATATCTGAATCAGGTTAGTGGCCTTGAAAATGCTTTTCAAAGTCCTAGTCATGCAAAGTGTGCAGATACTAGAGATACTGTAGTTAGTAAGGGGACACTCTCTCTGACAGCTTGTCAGTGGGCAGCTACTCAGAGGTCTTTCTGTATTTAACCAGCTGAGACCTGTCTCCTCTCCTCTCGGTTCTGCACAAGCTCAGACACATCTCCCTGCCCCACCTGGGAATCACTCTTCTCTGGAGTATCTGCATCTCTGTGGAAGCACATTTTCACATGCTGTCACCTCTGCATACCCTCCCTTCCTGACTTGAGTTGAGGCTTGAATGCTCTTCAGCATGTGGGCTTCCCAAGGGAGGGGAATTGCACACAGGGATGCTAAAGTGAAGGAGAAGGAGGAAACTGTTTCTTGCACCACTGTCATTTCAACTCTGAAAACTTCTTCTGAGTCTTAGTCTCTAGGGAGCAAAGCCAATTAAACAGCAATCTGGCAAGCCTATAAAGCATCTCCTCCTTTCAATGGAAGTCCTTCTCTGAATGACATGAGCCGAGTGGGAGAAGACTAAACAGACAGGAGCAGCAGCACGTTGTTTCCAAGTGAATAATGGCAGTGTTTCATATTTTGGTGCACTGTGATTGAAATGCCATCAATTTTTCAGAAGCAAATACACTGAAACTAGGGAAGACCGATTTTTACTTTTGCAATCAGATATGGCAACACCTCTGAACATTTTTTTCCCCTGATTATCTAAAGGACACTGTAGCAGAATTCAGAAAGACAGTCAGTCTGCATCTTTTTGCTTGGAAGAGCAAAACAGACATGGCTTGCACTCTCAGTGGGATGTTCCTTAAGAGTACACCTCTCCAATCAGCTAACGTTCACCCAAGCACTTTCAAATACAGAAAAGACCATAATGATGAAAATAACTGCTTCTTGCTTGTATTGCAGCATAAAAAACATACCTGCAGAGCTGCCTGGAAAGCCAGAAAGGCTTCTACAGGCTTACACTGTGATATACAGGTTACTCTGTACAGATCCTCCTATTTCACCTACTGAGCTCTGCACTGAACCAAGTGACTTGAACTTTGTAGCTGCCACTGCTCATACTCATACCAGTACAGGGCTAGAGCCTGTCTTCCAGTTTTTGATTTTCAGACCACCAGAGGCTCAGAATCAACCTCTTCTCTGGCCTTCATGATTAAATGTGCCAACCTGAACATGTCTGGAGGCCTTGCCAGCTGTAGGTTTTGTTACATGTTTTATCTCAGGATATGAGAGCTTTTGGCACTTGGTATTTTCCCTAATATAAGGAACAACAAGTCATCTTTTAACCTTCTATCTTTGTTAGAACAAGCTACGCATCTCAGTTTATATGGTTGAACATCCTTGTGGATCTTTTCTGCCCCTCTCCATTTTATTCAAAGATGTTTTCAAAATAAGGCCAGCGAAATGAGATGTAACACATAAGAGAACAGTCAGTCAGTATCTGCCTCCTTAAAAAATTCTGCTAGCAAAGGTTTTATCACATCACTACATGAAATACTTGTTCATTTGCTGGCTCAATAGAGGCCCAAGACACCTTCCAGTGTTCCGAGGGTGACATGATTCTGCATCCACTGACTGTAGCCCAGGAACTGGCCTCTGTCAGGTGTATCCTACTTCCAACCACTACCCGTTGCAAATTGTTGCACCATCATGTTTCATCAGCAGGGCAATTATACTCAATTTCAGACTTCTGATGGAAACCCAGCACGGTGTTGGCCTCATATCAACACTTGCAAATCCCACTAGGAAAAACCCCCATATTTGGGTGAAAATTCCCCACTGATAGGTAGTTTTTGAGCTGTCAGCTAAGCAGTCTGTAAGCCACTTAACAGGTGCTTTAGTGATACTGTAAACTGTTTATTTGCTTGTGCTCCTCAGTACCATATCCCGTGATTTCTGTAGGATCTCAGCAAATCATTAATGTGGGGTCATCTCAGTGGGAATAGAAATTAGACCTGAGGTTTTGAGACTGGCAGTGATAGGAGCCAGGGGAGTACTACAAATTCATCTCTGGTTCAGAATAAAAAATGTCTGCTTGTTTGCAGACACTGCCCACCCTGCCTTCATATGGGGCTTCCTTTGCCAGTCCCATCTCTGCCCAGCCCTCTTCTTTGGTCACCACAAAACTGCATTACCCCAGTAGCTTGCACTTTCCCTTCCTCCCCGGACCAGACTTAGGAAAAAACTCCCTTTGCTCCCCATTTTGAGAGCTGCTGCACTGGGTGGTCACTGTGCTAAACCCACAGACTACAAAATGATGTTGAGAGTGCTCTGCCCCTCAGTTGCCAGTGAGCAATACTGTGAGCCTGATTCAAACAATATACAGGGTCTTGACAAGAACTTTCAAGTAGTAAACAAAATCCCTCACTGAGGGAATGAGCTGACTAGATATTGAGCACTGAACAGAGCTACTCATGGGTCAGTAGGCAAACAAAATAGGTGTGAGTCTGTCTGAGTCAAATCATGCTTGTAATTAGCTGTGCTGTACGCCCAGACACAGTGACTGATGAACTTACTCTCTGCATCTCTTGGCCTATCAAACCCATAAAGCACATCAGACTCCAACCCCATCCTCCAGAGCTCCTGAGTTCAGCACAATTCCTTCCTTATTCCCTCAAGTTCTTGCCTTCTCTCTCTTATTGATGAGAGCAGTGATCTTTGTCTGATTCTCCAGCCAGCACCTTTTGACTTTCTGTATTGCAAACATCCCTTTCCTGCCTCTCCCTCTTCAACCTTGTGTGCTGATTTCTCTCATGCAATAGCAATTCAGCGTTTCTTGGAGACACAAATGGTACCTGTGAGCTTACTTGTGGTGATGTATCCTGCTGCTTTGCTCTCCTGCCTCCTCACTTCTTGTTCATTTGTCCTGGCCACCTGTCATAACATGTTTTTTCACCTCTACACCCCTTGGAGATAGCTCTGCTGCCAAGCAGGTACACTACTGGTAATTCAGCCTCTGGGTAAAACTTATTTAACAAGAATAACATCTCAGAGCACAGTGTTTATCTCTGATGCCTTTTTCCTAATTTCCCTTGATGAAGGAGCTGATATTTCATTGAGAACCTGAAGAACACAAGATTCACCCTCACACTGTGAACCTTAAAACAAAGGAGTAATTCAAACAGCCTACAGTCAGCCTACTGCAAGATCAAGAGCTTTATTACGAGTTCAGTTCAAATTGCTCATGGTACCAACACAATGAAAGGCTTATTAACATAAAAAGAATCACCCCTACTTCAATATATCTTATTATCCTGGGAAGGGAATTCAGGCAGTCTGTTCCATTATTTGGTGGTTGATATTAAACTCATCAGACCCAGTTGTGAACTCAGATACATTTAGCAATATTCAGGTATTAAAGAAGGCCTGACATTGTGAAATCTCTTATTCACATTTGATTTGCTGGGTAGAATGAGGAAGAATACCCTCTCTCCAGTACTCCCCTGTGCCCTTCTCTGGATGAAATCAGATGACTTAAGGCATGGCCCTAATGCCAGCAGCTATCAGAAACATGAGGCCAGCCATGTCAGCCCTATCTGAATTTACAGAGACTGGCATGTTCATGGTGTTATTGGCACTCAAAAGACTTGATTGCTCTTTTGTTTGAAAGAGAACTTAAAACATTGACATATATCCACACAGTAGATAGTAGCACTCTCTTCCCTCTTCAAATATGTGTCTCTCTTTCAGGGCTTCCTACCTGCTCTAGGGAGGTATTTGTCCTCATTTACCAGGCTGGGTTTAAGGTCTACAATTCTCTTCAAGGCATTTTGCCTCTTCCCCTCTTTATCCTCTGCTCATCTGGAATTTCTGCATCTCTTTTCATGCATCCCATTCCCAGAAACAGTTTCCTAATACATCTTCATCCACATCATTCTTGGAAACACAACCATCTACTAAGTCCAGGGGGGCTGCATGGCCCAAGTAGAATGAAATATTCCTTCCCACCCAACCCACAACAGACAGAGCAGTGGCATGACCAAAAGCAGTGACTGACAAGCCACTGCTCTGTCCGGACAGCCAGAAACTTCTGCAGGTAAAGAAAAGTAGAAAGGCATAAACCCAAGAGTGAGAGCTCTTTTTGACAATAAACACCCAGAGCTCACCTCACCACCAAATGAGGTTTTGTCTTGTTTCCACAATGAGTGCTGAGGCTATTGGGTTTAAATGGACATTTAAAAACTGCACCGGGTGGGCAATGGCACACAGCATTTGAGCACATGGTGTGCTGCTTTAAGGTCTCCATACCTGCAGGATAATCAAAGCAAGTCCAGTTCCCACTGGGAGCACATATCTACCCAGCAGGACTGCTGTATTGGTTCCTGAAAGTGGAGTCAGGATACAAGAAAATATGCTGCCAACATACAGAACATAATTGGAAACCCTCTGCCTAGCTGCTCGCTCATTAATCAAAACAGATTCATAATGTACCTGGCTCCTTCTGCCTACCCCTAGTCTATAATTAGCATCTTGTGCTTAGGTAGTAGCACTGGTAAATTGCTTCCTGTCTTTGGTGACAGTAACTGGTATCTGCGAGAAGGATATGACAAAGGCAAAGGAATGGGGATAAATGGCTACAATAACGCAGAAGCCATTAGCACTAAGCAGCAACAGTAATCCTTCACATCTCAACACTTGCTTTGCCTTCCTTTGTACAAGTCTCAGTTGTCTTGTTGGCATTATGGACAGATGTTAGCAGCTGGGAATGGCAGGCACCGTACAGCAGTCACATAGGCTCCTTTTACACAAGTAGCACCAGCATTGAGGCTTTACCCCTTGGAAAACAGCCCGAAAACTGCCGGGATGTCCGTGGACCAGGGTGCTGGGCTACACATACTGGGTCAGGGCTGTCAGGCAGTGGTCCACCCTCTCCTCACCATCTGAACTGTGTGCTTGACTGTCCTTGCTCTGTGATCCAACAAAATCATACCACCTACACCCCTGGGAGCATATTTCCCTTGTTCATCTCCTTTCACTGACTCTGCAATGAGACATCCTGGCAGAAAAAGGATCATGTGCTGCC
>JAWWLV010000088.1:42947176-42967865 GCA_035041135.1 Platyrinchus mystaceus | reverse complement strand
TCTAAATTCTTTAGGCTTGTTTAGGCTCCTTTCAAGGCAGGACTATAGTAAACACATTCTGTTTAAGAACATATGCACCCCAGGCTTGAACAACAAGTTACCATCATATTCAAAGCAACCTTCAAGCCCAGAACCTTGGAGAAGCTCCAAAGACAGTACGTGCTGTGAAGAAGAGAAAGATGAGGAAGAAAAGGATCTTAGGACCTCCAACTCAATTTCTGGGGAGGCATGCCAGGGGGGCAGATCTGGGGGTGGGCAGTTCTCGGATCAGACCACAAATTGTGGAACCCCTGGACAGGGGTGTGTGCTTTTCTGTACTGCTTGCGCTAGAAGGCCTTCATTAAAGACCCGCTTTATATCTTATCTCTACTAAATTAGCCTGGTGAGGCTTTTTTTCTCCCCGATTTTTAGGCAACAGTTGCTTTTCATCAATGGCCATCCTGTTACTGCTGAGGAATAACATCATCATAGTGAGATGGCAGCCAGTAAGAGTCTCCCGTTATGTAAATTCCCCCATTCTTAGGAAAACATGACAAAGAATTTTACTTTATTGCTTTTCAAACTTCTGCTCCCATCCCACTTGCTTTTTGCTTTTTTTGCACCTTGGCCATGCCCAGGTGTGATCGCCCCTTTGTCTTCATGTTACCCCTCATGCTGGCTCCTGACACAGAGGTAGATCAGGAATTTGGGGCAAAGAAAGCCAAGACCCAGGATCAGAAGCCACAGGGCCAAGCTGGAATCTCTTCAGGTTCAGACTTTACTCAGTGTTGCTTCCCGTAACTAGAAACTGCCTTCTTCTTTTCTACCAAGAGTGTTGTTTAGGGGAAAACTAAAACTCTTGGTAATAATTAATTCTCAGACACTGGAAGTCAAGGGATTGGATTACCACAAAAAGCTAAGTAGAGATTTGTTTGACAAATAATGTACATTTCTTCACAAAACATCATCAAAAATATCACAGTATTTCTCTTCAACAGTTAAAAATCAATACAAGAGAAGCTGTTTTGAAATCACTGCTACTTCATCAGAGCCTTTACTGACTCCTCTCTCCCTCTTAGACAAGTGTTTAATTTTTTGGCACTGCTGTCTATTTAAAGATGAAAAACTAAGCAAAGATGTACCTTGGGAGTATTGCTTCTGCCAATAAATGTGACCTGCAGACTTGAATCTTTTCAGTTCAGCTTGGGAGAGCATGCAAATCAGCTAATCTGTATAATAGCTGATGCAATAGAATTAATGGGGAAATGTTCGTAGGTTGAAAATTAAGGGGTAGGTAACAAAAATTATAACCTGCTTTTACAAAAGAAGACATCAGGCTCTGTTTGGACTTGAGAGCTGCATTAATATGACTCTTGCTACCACATCATGCAGATGTGGTCACAGAGGCAGAGGTGTGGAGTCTAAAGACAGTAAATGTCAGAGGTGTTACTGAGTGAATCTATCACCCTGATGGAGGGAGGGTGGAAATCACTTCCTGGAAAGCAAGGTTTGTCCATTATGGCCCTGATCCTTTGCTAGGGGATATTTGTCCATCCTTGTGAAGTCCTACAGAGGCACAACTATGGATTTTGCACTGCCATTCTGTTTACAGTTAGTGTGATTTCACATAAAATACAGGACATCTGCACTACTGTTTCGAAATGAGTAAAAGCCTTACCACCAAAGATGCTGTGAGAGCAAGTACAGAATTTCCACTTACACTCCCATTTGGCCATCCATGTTTTCTGATTTAGTGACATTTACTCTGTGCTATCTTATACCTCCCTCACCTACAAACTCGCTATGAATCATCGTCTCTTTCTCAGCTAGACAACACAAGGAAAGGGGATATCTGGGATTACATTACTGTGATAAACTTTGTGGCCCAAACCCCCATCCCAAACTGCCCTAAATTGTTTTTCAGTTCACTGAAATCAAAGGAGTTACATCGGGCTCTACCAATAAAGGGTCCGACCCACGATGATACATACACACTAATGCTTAAACGTCATATCTCAGGTTGTTTTTTCTCTTGTTTCACTATGTTACAAAGGCTTAGATAGATGGAGGAATTCATTGAGCACAACTTTTCTCACTCCTTTTGGCTGTAGAGAGCAGTCCCAATGCTCCAGACAGAGGAGGCAGAGGGCTGGGGACCTCCACAGCCTGGAGACATGCTGTGACCACCAACCTGCTGGCTGCACAGCAGATGTTGCCAGTCTGGGGACACTGTCATCCATGGAAGCTGTGGTCTGAAAAATAACGCCTCTTGTTGCCAGCTCTTGTGCAGCACACAACCCACGCCTGAGAAAATTAACTGGAACAAGGCCTAAGGCCATAGAAGCAGACAGATACCTCATTTGTGGATAATAATGGGGTTTGGATGTGAGATAGAGACTTGGTTCTATCAAGGATACAGCACTTCTGAGCATCTGAGAAGCAGCAAGAATATCAGCCAAGGGGCACTTACTATTTCGACTCACTGCCAGCATTAGAAGGGAGCTAAATAGGAGCCTTGAGAACTGCAATTTTATACTCAGGGTGTCTAAAAGCGTTCCAAGCCATTTAGTGAATCTGGGCCCAAATGAATTTGTCAGGCTATCTGGTGATCTGAAGTTGATTTCCTATGCATCACTGCAAAAATTACTAAAATTTGACAATACAATAATGTTGTGTTCTCAACTGGCTGAGGAAGTTGTAAATCTTTCCCTAGGTGAATAAAGAATTTTCTATTATCCCATGGGTCTTTATTTGGACTGTTCTGCTACTAGCTACATATTAACATTTCCTTTCTCGTTTGGAGATCAATTACAATTCACATACCTTTATGTAACACTGACAAAAGCCACAAAAGCCACAAAACAAGATTAATGCTTACATTTGTGCTCCTCCACGGGCATTAGCAGCCGGGTTAATATCTCTCAACAGCTTGTCATTGCCTGCCTTGAAGGATGACTATGACACAAATCAGGGGGTTTTCAGCTTCTCATTTTCAAATGTCATTCAGCATGATGGCAACTATCATTTAAAACCATCCTGCTCTTCCTCATCCACTCCCAAAGGGAAGTGTCACTTTTTGCTCGCAAACACCCAGTTTTCACTAGTGCCTCCAGAGAGCTGTGGTGTGGTCTGTGCTTGGGAGCAAGGAGAGGCTCTGCCGGTGCCGAGTCACCACGCCCTGCACAAGTCACTTCTGACCACGCCAGAGTAACACCATGAAAGCCCCTCTGGATCAGGCATCAGCAGCAGCATCATCCCACCTGTGCCGTAACAGTCAACAAACCCACTGCTCCTAAGACAACCACAGAAAATTCACTTATTTCAAAATACTATTGTTACTCATGCCTACTTCAGCCCTAATAAAGAAACTTTCTGGACATGGAATACCCATTCCAGTGGGCATTTATTTATCTTTTTGGATGCAGCTAGGCTACCTGAATTCAACACCTATGAGCATACTGTAAAGTAGAAAGCAAATCTGTCTTGATTTGGGCTCATGAGGCACAAAAGCAAGTACAGGGATCTTTGGAAGAATAGTAGATTCTTTGAAATAGAATCTCTGAAAGAATTCAGTATATGCCACTTAATTTTGTTGTCCCTAACCCAAGGGGGTCCCTATGAAGTCCAGCAGTATTACTTAGGATCCTTATCAATACATTCAACTCTGCTTTGTCCCTGAACATGCTATTTCCAAGCATTAATTTATTAACCTTATATTTCTCTTTAAACCAGTACAGTCGTGCCACTTTGCTGCGAACCAGTAGTGACATGAATCTTGGTGAAAAAGATTGTTACACTTATCTCCCAAGATGACTCTGCAAAAGAATCAGGAAATTACATATCTTTAATCTCATACAAAATTCTGCTTTCTAACTGTAGCAGAAAATCTTAGAATATCTGCTACAGCATCTCATGGTCCAGTAAACAAACAGGTTTATCTCAGAACACAAAAGATCTCCGTCCTCTCAAGTTATCTTCCTGTCATTTGGTTTGCTGACATTACTGACTATGAATGATTAAAACTTCTTTGAAACTTGAAAGAAATGGCTCTGGGTTCAAAACTACACTTGCAGCAAAGCTTCTCTGTTGCTGTTGAGATCTGCTAGAAGAAGTGCATAATAAGTTTCACGATTTATTTTTCAGGAACTTATTTCTAAAGGTAGGGTGACACCTTTCTAGTTCTCAGCTGTTCAATCTTGGGAAATGGCAAAGTCTAACAAAAGGGCTTAACAAAAAAAAATGGAAATCAAGAGAATTATTATATAAAAGCTAGTAAAAAAGAAATCTGAATTGCTAATATTAGCCTTCACCTTCAAGCCTCAATGGACTTTGACTTTACACATATTACTGCTGAACAAAAATTTCTTCACTTGAAGACACAATTATAATTTTCATAATTCATCCTTAATTACTTCCTAATTCCTGAATTAAAGCACCTTAATTTGATTGCAAACAAAACTCTCTGATGTCCTACTTCAAAGACCTGCAAAATCTAAAGCATATTTAGGACGTGTTTTCCCATAAGCCAAGAAGGATCTTATTATTAAAAGATGTAGACACACAGGTGAAGAAATATCAACAATAATATTCCCCATGCACCTCATTTTGAGAGATAAATGAATTTGTAAAATAGGAATTGAAACTGACATCTGCTCTTGGAAGAAGCGTTAATTAGAATTTAGAACTGTTACTTGAAGTTTAGCTACTATGAATTTAGAAGATACTTTTTCATAAGAGAAAATGGGTTTTTTCCCCACAGAAAGAAACAAATTACAACAAAACATAGTCATTTAAATCAAACCTGAATATTGCAGTTTTAAAGTCTTCCTATACCAAGAAATTTACTACCAATACTAAAAATGAAAGAGGAAACATATTTGTTTATATAGAGCTATTCTTCATGAGATAGAATAGGTGAGAATCATGCTGTTTAGTGCCCATGAAGAATCACCCAAGGCACACTTCCCTGGGCTGCAGTCTCTTTATATGCAATGTGAGACTTCCTGTGTTGCTAAAATTATTTTAAACAACATCCTTATTTTTAACAGTGTCATGGCATACAAAGAATCTTTGAAAAGTCATTAGTTTAATTCACTCAGCATCACTGATCAAGGTCAAGCAAAAATTCATGGCATATTTAACATATACCTGATGCTATTTGCTTTGTTTATCAATGCATTTGTTTTAGACAGATGTGTCTGAGGAGAAGCACAATATACAGCTACACCTTGAATGTGAGCATGTGAGGATACAGTAGTTACCTCTGAATAGTCAATAATTATATACAGTTCTCATAAGAGTTTAAGAATATAACTGCAATCTCTTTTGTTCAGTTGTGTGGTAGTACAGAGTTAATGCTGTTTTTTCTTACATGGCTTGATTTTGGGAATTATACATCTAGATGCTTAAAAATACAGTATAAAAAAAAAAACCCAAAGATTTCTACTAATATTCACAGAAACATAACAATCATAATATGCTATCTAAATAATTTGTTTCAGCTAGTAGATTCACAAAGATAAAACCCAAGCTCACTCTGAAACGTGACTGATGCAGAAAAATTGTAATTAAGCTAAAATGCATTTTTCCAATATTCAACTCCTTTTATTTTCCTGCAGAAAAAGGTTAATGGAGATACACCCTGTGTATCACACTAATGTGTGATATTAAAACTAAGAGCAAGGTTAGGCCTTACAAATACTAGTACCCTCTGGTTTTGTCACAATCTTTGGCCATGTCTAGCTAACACAAACATGGTACACATACTACGGTAAACGTAGCACAGTTGGTTTGGCATTTCCAAACTCTGAAGACCAACATCTCATGAAAACAAGGTGTTCAGCAAGGAGGTTCTTTGCAGAAGGAGGCAGACCTGCAATAGAGCCACCCCTGATGCTGCTGCACCCTCAGAAGTAGGGGCTGCTCTCTTTGGAGTGGTGGTAAATGCAGTGTTTCGGATCTGCAGATTTCTTCCCAATGAAAGGTAGTTTGGATGTTGCCCAGTCTCTGGTGGTTTACCCCTATTTTTTATGCTATGAGCTGTGCATGGTTTCTTTTCCTCCACACAGGGAATGTGAGATGTATATACCTTAATGACTTACACATACAAAAGAAAGAAATCACCATGTGATGACTGAGAAATAAAAAGTAAGATTTTTTCTCACAGAGAAGCACAGTATTAGAGTAGCAAGCAGATGAAGACAGAAGCAATATGGGACACAATACACATTGGTAGTCCTGGCAAGTATTTGGCAAATGCCCTTTTCATATTCCCTACCTATATTTCCCCCAAGTGCCTCTGTAAACTTCCCAAGGTTGCAGTGCTTCTTCTAGTAAACACTGTCAAGATTCTTCAAGTGGTTCCATGTTGAAAACAGACTATATAACTAATGCTGCGTGAAAACACTCTCACATTTGCAAGCTATTGACAAAATCAAGGTGCTAGAAAACTGAACAGCTCAATCTATGCACAGCATGAGAAACTAGGGAAATCAGGCTTTGTGTGCAAAACAAAAAAGTGTATAACTCTAATTCTCCAAATGTTTTGTGTTTGGGGCTCCTTGACATTTTAAAATGAGTCTATACTTACAATTTTATGTGTTTTGCTACTGGACTGCAATTTTCAAACTGAATAAAAGCTTCCTGTAGTGCTAAACAATCAGAACATTACTGTCCACTCACACAAAAAAACCAACTTAAAATTCAGGATAACAGAATGGCTCATGGATCTATGACATGCAGCTCAGAAGAGAAGCTGAAAAAAACCTGAGTTTTCTTTACATATCTAAGTAAATTCACACAATATTACACATTATTTTAAGGGTTAGACCTGAAGTTTAAGTAATGTGCAAAATGAGCATTCCAAGAAAATGCATCAAAGTTTAATGATGCCCTATTAGACTCACTCTAACTACTGAGTTTGTTCTCATTATTCATTTCAAAGTGCATGATAACAAAGGTAAAGTTGCTAAGAACTATCAAAATTATGGTATTGGTAGGCGATGGGCTCTTCCCATGTCATTTGGAGACTGGCCTTTAAAAATGAGGTGTGAGAAACTGTGACAAGGAGGATGGATATGTAAATAATATTTTTGGCTTAACCCGTGAGATGAAAAAAGCTATGGTTATGCCTTAAGATGTCTTGGGAACACCAGACAGAAATTATTACCAGAAAATGAAGTGTTGAACAGAACAACTGTGGTGTGCATAAGAGGAATTCAGTGCTCAGAAACACTTCATGATCAATATCTTAAAGAATACTGTACTCTACTCATCTGCAAAAAAATGTGAGAGCTGTGTCAATAAACTTCCTTAACAAATATGTCTTTTTTTTGTGAGAAGACATCTTATTCCTCAACTATGTTTGCGTCATGGCACCTCCAACACGACAGTCAATGGCAATTTAAAAGTCACTGAGAACTTTTTTAATGGAAGTCTAAAAAACCAATTAGCTTTTCTGTATTTGTTGCTTTTGTCTTCACCTAAAGCTGCCTTCAATGACGTCAATAAAAAACCAGTGTCAGCAGGCTCTAAGAGGTCCACCCAACCCCTAATAAAATACTACATCAAATAAACACTTTCTTTACTGCAGTAATTAAAAAATGTGCATAAATAAATGTGCAAGAAGTCTTCTATACTGTAGGCATTTTAGAATGACTTATCTCAAAGAATATCCAGTGACTATTCAATGACTTCAATATGACCTTTCTTTCTGAATTTTTAAAATAAACAATGCATTTAATGCCAACGTCACAAGCACAGGAAGCATATATGCATAATGCTCAAGAGTCTGAACCAATGGTGTTACGAGCATTCACAGGAGCAGAATAAAAATATCACCAAATGCCTTTTCTCCATGACTTCTGAAAGACAGCTTTACTTACACTCAGCGGGGGATGATGAAGTCTTTTGCCTCATCATGGTATGCTGCTGTGTGTAAGACTTCAGGGACTGACTAAGAGGTGCTCACTGCTGTGTTAAAGGATTTTAATTTTCTTAAAATTTGGGCCATGAAAGCCTTTTCCTTTTACTGACATGCATTTCATTGAATTGTAAACCGCATATTAAAGTTTATGGCTATTAAAATGACTCATTTTGGATATTCATGGATACCTCCACAAAGGAGAACAAAACACTGTAGTAAGTTTTTGTATGGACCTTAGGGAAAAAAAAAAATTAATAGGCGCTATTTCAATTTGATCTGACACAGAAAAAAATGCTTTGGTTTGAGGAGTTGCTTCTGAAGAACAGTGTGGTTCTCTTCTGAGATGCATAGTTGGAAAGTCTCTATAGGGGAGCATCAATGGAACAGTCGTTAGTTTTTCTTCATGGATCTCTCTGGTGAAGGTAATCTGGCTCTGGATAGTGTGTGACAGCTATGCTTCTCAGCCTGAGGCATGCACCAAGTTACCCAGTACCATCCAGGATCGGAACCACCACGAGAATTAGATGGTGGGCAGGACAGAAAATACCAAAGAGGGGCTCCTCCTGTTTCCTGCATCTCACATGACTCCTCAGCTTAAAGTATGAGAAATATGAGTCACACAACTCTAATTTATATATTTGGTTGACTTCTCACTGTTAACATGCAAGGCTGGGAAGAAGCATAATGAGAAAAAGCTCAAGATAACCTTTGTGGGAGTTAAATCAAGAAATGGAGATTTTTTTATCAATACTGCAGATCCCAATATTGAAATGCTTAGAACTGAAGTGGAAATTTTTGTGGAGAGAATGAACTCTGCTTGAAAGGTAAACCTCTGCTGCTATGAACTTTATAACAAATTCTGATTCCAAATAAAACAAACTAAAAATTGTTGTCACTGGAGTAGGTGATTTTATCATGACTTTTACTGAGAGGACAGCAGTTCACAATGCTAAAACCGAGAGTGCAATGGGAATTGGAAAGAAATAGTCAGGGGAAATATTCAGGGGTTGTAGTGAAGAAAGCTGGTGACTGAATGATAAACACGCTCAGGATGTCTACAGGTTAAGCTCTGAGCTATATTTTTTTTTTTTTTTGTAACTTAAAATAGGAGGAGACCAAGGACTCCTACCTACCATATTCAAGGACAACAATGGCTTCCTCCTATACTCCTGTAAGGACACAATGGCTTCCTTCTGTACTCCTGTAAAGACTTTTAGCACAACTTCCCTCTTACATGAGTATCCGTGTAAAGTCCTATACAAGAATACTGTAGAAGCCTCCTAAATTGATGCTCTAATAAGCAGCAAGTCTCCCTACTGTCAAAGAAGCATTCAGTGCAGAACACTGCAATAATTCGAGCAATGAGCACATCACATCTGTGATCAAGTGATTGTCCTGCTACAGTTATTTGCAAGCCCACATTATTCACGTGTCAATTAGAAATGGCTAAAAGGCACTTTTGCTGTTAAACCCTGTGTTATTTTAGATGAATCTACCATTTTATCGGAGCTAATGAGACTTTCTTTCAGTAATGTCACCTGTAATGTGTGGGCACAGACCTTACTTTCCGAGCAATCCATGACATAAGAGTCTCCCTCATCAGACTCTATTGTTGCTAGCACCTGAAAATGGTGCAAATCCCAAACCTTCATACTCCTCTTTCTACAGTGACTTGACACCCGAAGAGATTTCACTACACTTCCACATTATCACCCCTGCTCTTCTTTTCTCTTTCCTCGTAAGAACTCCAGCTACTCAGTTTCTGTAAGACAACCCCCCCACATTGTCTCTTTCATTAGAAGTTGGGATCTGGAAGACTACCCCCCCTCCAAGCCTGCATCTACCTGAGTAAAACTGAATTGCACAAGTCTAAATTATATTAGCCTTGCTTAGCTGGCACTGCTGTGTGGATGACATGCAACAAACACAATTAGATATGAGCCATTTCTAATTGACACGTGAAGTTTGCTGAGGGATGAGCAGAACAGCTGTGGCTTCATGCATTGTTTTGCAGGCAAATGTACTTCCTTCTCGCCTCTGAAACCCCCTCTGTGCCCTGTGTGCAGATTGGCCATGGGTCAGAGTTTGCAGGGATCTTCTTGTGTATGTGCATGCTGGGTACTGTGCTCACTCACTTGGTCCTTAACACTTTACCTTCCAAGCAATTAACACGCTTGCTCACCTTCACACATTCAGAAAATTAAATAGTTGTAGCATATTTTGGAGAAAGGACAATAGCGTGAGTCATAACAAATTATGAAAACCATGAAACAGCACTGGAAAAACAGAATTTGAAAGAAGCAAGTGATTTAGTTATACCTCAGCCCTAAAAGCAATGACCATGAAGTTCAAATAGTTAAGGCTTATCTGGGAACCGTGAGAACACAAGGTGAAGGATATAAGATTAGTGGACATTTTGACTAAACAACCTCACCTTGAAACTAGTTGGCACAACATGACACATTTTTTTTATTTTCATAAGTAGTTTCCATGAAAAGAGAATGGAAAGCAATACAAGTGGCAGGCTGTGAGATCTGCTGATTGGTTGCACAGCAAAGTTTAAGCCATGAAGTGAAATCCTGGGAGCTGTTGCAATCTTGAAATACCACAAAACCCAATAACGTCTATCTGGAGTAAATTTGATTGGTGTTTCCCTTGAATACATGGTGATTTGTTTTAAACAGCGATTGCCATCAATGCTGTTGCAATTGTATTCATTTTCTTTAGAGCACTCACTTAAATAACTGTTAGCATTTACTGTTTGAACTTATTTGTATTCCAGTAACATCCACCATATTGTTTGCACTGTCCACCCACACAAGAGAAAATTGCTCTTTTTTAAAGAGTTTACAATATGAGAGCAGTTGAATCTTGCAACACTGTAAAGAATATTAAAGTTCAGAAATAATACATATCATTATGATTATCAGATCAGCAACCTAAATTAGGATGCAATAAAACTTGGAAAGCCAGAAATTACTGAATCAAGATAGTGGCTCAAGATACATTAACCCGTACATTCTAGGAAGGAAGCACAGATCTTTGCTTTCCTAAGAAACTGAAACTTTTATTAATAAAGCTGGGGTTTCAGCAATGCTGAAACCAAACAGACAATGAGTTTCAAAGGGAACTGCACATGTAAATTCCTGTGTCTCATTTGAAAATCCCGGCCAACAGCAGCAATGGTGTTTGGTTTAAAACCTTATAACATCATGGAAAACAAATCCATTTGCCTTTTGTTCCAGGCAAGAATGAAGTGTGGGTGAGGGAGCAAACAAGATGGTAATGTGTGTATCTGCAGGTGATTTATGGGCATTTGCTGTGCTAATAAAGAAAGTGAAGTTCAGAATGACAATGACAGCAGTGAAGGCAAACTGGATCCTGGAAGGATGTCAGTGATTGTGCAGACTACAAGAAAACAAGAAGTGATGGTCAACCTTCAATTTCTCTGGAGGCAAGTAGTCATGCAGTCTGTAAAGAACAGCTTACCATCCACTTCTTTTTGTTAAAGGGATTTTTTGGAATGGGGAAAAAACACATGGCTTTCTTTGCTGTGTTTTTCAGTTTTTCAAATCCATATTCTTTGCCTGCATATTGGTAACACATAAATATGCTACTTACTCCCTCATGCGTTTCAGTTTGGTCTCAGCCACAGTACTGTTGAGAGCTCTGAATTCCTGGGGTGTCCCTGGAGACAATCTGGTGACAGTCCTCGAGCCTACAAATCAATGCACAGTCACATAACCTTATTCACCTTCTCCCTTGAGCTCTATTGCAGAATCAAGGACAGTCAGGAGGAGGAAGACTATTCCTGTTTCTCACAAGACAGTGCCACATTAATTAAAGATGAATTAGATTATTAAATGCACATTAAAGGCAACTCCTTTCTGAGGGACAAGTAGATTTATATCCTAAAGGCACCAGAATTGTAACAACAATTTTCTTTTTGTGTAGCATACGAGGCATTACAACAGAAAGGACAATCACTTGAGGAAGTGCTGGGATAGATAAATATTTTTTAAAAAAATTTGCCTAGACAATATGCATCTTCTTCCATTGTTTTTGCATTTATTTTGGCAGACAAGTCTCTCATTAGCTTGATCATTACTGCAAACTGGAAGTATTTAACTTACGACATCATTTTCTCCTTCAGACAAAGGTACTCTTTTTATTCATGCTTATATATGTATATGAACATACCTGTATATATAAACACATATATATGTGTGAGAAACATACATATGCATAAACACACATGCCTATTCTTTTTGTCTGCAGGCCTCCTGGGCCTAAGGTTCACATACCACTGAGGTACCCATCCACAGGAACACAGAAGTGCTGAATCACAGGGGACTGTCAGGGTTATCAGCTCAAACATCCTGCAATTTCGTATAGTCATTCCATCATACAAGTCTGTGGTTTTCCTAAGGTATTTACGCATTTATTGCCCTGACTGCTCCCATTGGACGACAACTCCTAAGTCTCACTGGGAGAGCTGGTGGCTAAAATCTCTCCTCTTATTTCATGAATAAACTTCTTAATTGGCCAGTTCATGCTCATTTTCCTCCTGTGCCAGTCGTTTTCTTTGTTCTACTCAGTTCTTTCCTTCTCTTTTACATACTCTTTTCATTCATTTATAATTGGAAAGAGATCCTGTTTCAGCTTCCAATTCGTTAAGCTAAACAAAGCAGCTACTTCAGTGGCTTCTTGCAAAAGAATAAGAATCCTAGTATTAGGATTTCACTTCCCAGAAGAGAAGATGTATCAGGGTAGGGTTGCATCCTGTGTAAACGTGTGGGCTGTGGCACAAAGGACTCAAGTTCTGAACAGGAGTGGGGGGGCTCTGCATATGATATGAACAAGCCAAAAGCAAAACATATTAACACAGTGCCTTGTCTAAATGAACATGCACTCCACTCCTAGCAGTGCTTTTTAACTTGGACTCAGCTGGGGTTTAGTTTGGATTGCATTAACATCGATCACATGGAGGCAGAGGGAGCTTGCAGCTACCCTCCTGCTATGAGCAACCCCAGAGAGCGCTGAATGCTTCCCTGGAATGTGTAATCATGGCTTTTCCAAGGGCTAAGCTCCTATGTCTTACACAATTCTATGTCCTGATCACATACATTTGAATGCTGAGATTAAAACTTTCCATTGTGAGGGATCTTATCAAATCGCTCACAGTAAGCGTCTGCTGGATTCAGAAGCTTGGAAGCAAACATGGAGAGAGATCACAGAAGAAATGGATTCCTGACTGTTATCTGGCATGTTTTGACATTTTAAAACATTTTCCTAGCTTATCTTTACACCTAATGGCTAATAGTTGTCTAAGTATTACCACTGAGATACAGTTAACATAGTTTAAAAGACGAAAAATTACAAGCTCGGTTTTAACTAGCAACCAATTAATTCACCTATTAATGCAAAAAACATTTCCTGATCTTTTACTGTAACACTACACAAGCGTGTCCATAAGTTTTGCCAAGGAGTCTGTGAGCATTCAATCCCTTTAGTGGCACTGGACAATTCAGCTGCCCTCAGCGTGGCCCTGAGGAAACCCCAGGCACTGTGGAAAGCAATGCTCATGAATTACTGTGCTCCTTTGTGAGCCGGCACAGAATTAAGGTCCAGATGTGGGGCTTTGAGACCAAAAAACATCGATGCCCTGAGCACCAATGGCCTAAGGAAAATATAATCTTTGCATTCTCTTAAGAAAGAGTACGTTTAACCACAGGCCCCAGATAAAATCTGGTATTATTATTACAGGGTATATCACTGTAGTAAGAGTTCAGCATACTCTTTCTGCTTAGTGGGTTCAATATATTTATTGCTACAATATTTCCTTCTCCTCTGACATTTCATTATTAAAGACATCATTCTTGGATTTTTTTTTTTCCAGGGATTTCTGGCTAAATAATTTGTGCTTTGTCTACTCTACACATTGGTAGTTGGCCAAGCAAAACTTATTCTCTGCATGTAAACTAGTGTCTATCTTTCCCTCCATTTAATAAGATTTTCTGGGTACTGCAAAGCAGCAAGAACTGCCAATTGTAGGATGCCACAAAGATGTGGTTAATCATTAAAGAAATGAGCTCTCAGTGAAAACTACTGAGCTTGACACATTGGTGTTACAACACACCTCAAAGAATTTTGCTAGGGTGATTCATCATTACACCAACTTTTATATCAAAGGTATTTTCTTAGAAGCAGTTACTTGATTAATAATATATTTTACACCCAGCTTCAGGCAGTTTGCCTACCAACATAGAGCATGGAACTAAGCTTCTTCAAAAAGCTACCAGATAACTACTTGCATTTTTTATGCAATATATAGCTCTTGATTCATTAAACAAAATCAAATGAAACAAGAGCACTGCCTTTTCAAAATCAGGTGTTGTGGCTTTCTAAATGTATTTCAGAGATTAGTATCTCCCAGTATCTAGTATTGCAGAGAACAGCATAAGGCAAAAGATCTTTGTCCTTTCAGGTGATGGAGCTGGTACCAGTCTGAGGTTCTCACTGAGGACCTATAGGGAAATGAATCCTCTGGCTGGATGCTTATTCACAGGTGCATTGTCTGGTGAGACTTTGCATACATTGTGGTCCAAAGGCATTCCTAAGAATATTTCTGCTAATGACCAAAGAACTGGTAACAGACATCTACTGCCTCTCTTGGTAAGTCATTATGTGTTGTGAAGCTATTATCTCCACTGAATCAGAGACTTCCATTTGGATTTCAGATTTCTTTCTTCAGCTTTCACTGCTACATATGAGATCCTACAAAGCCTTTTTGTACAAAGTATAAAAGATTAGAATCATATGTGTTTTCCTGATTCATAAACAATACAAAGTGACCCAACTGCCCCTAACCTTCTACTCCTTAATAAATAGTAAAACCAGTTTTTCAAACTCCCTTTCCTTTTGCAGTTCTCTTCTGAGATCTTCCCAATTTTTCAACTTTTATCAGCATGGACTATCTTATTTCAAATACACTCCACATGTACCTGTACAGCCAACAAAAAAGCAACCACACTAAAGCTCTGGTATTCAGAGTGACTCTGTGGGACCTCTTGAGGATAAAGCTCAGTCACCTTGTAAGTCCTTTTACCTTTAAACACTGAGGTTTATGCTAAAGAAACTTCACCTGTGGAAAAACAATGTATATATATATATATATATATATAGCATTCTTTTTATCACAGCCTTTGCTAACATAATAAAAAAAAAGTCTGGTTTTTTCTACTTATTTGTTCGCTAACAACTGTTTGAAATTACTCGTTGTTTTTTCACAATACCTTTAACAATGAAAGACGCTACAAGAAATTCTGTCCTGGCCAAATTTCTGCTTCTGCTCTATTATTGCCACAAAATCCGTACTGTTTTAAGGAGTAGCCATTATTATACTGTAGCTCTGTAGCCCAGTAATATGGCATAGCACCAGACCACACACATGGATCTGAGTTTGCAAGGATTTAGGTTTTGTCTGATCTTGTCCTGACAGAAATTTTGATTTAATTGCTCAAGCTCTTCAGCAGTTCTTCTAATGACTAGTTAGTGGTGGCTATTTTGTTTTATTTCCACTTATTCTTGTAACATACAACCTGGATTTTCAGATGGATAGTAGTGTTCTGTGTAGAAACACACATTTATAACTAACTCAGTGTAGAGAAATACAGGCCTGGTAATACAGCAAATGCCTTGAAAAGTAGGGACAAAGGATGAGGTGTAAAGGACGACAGGCATGGGATGACAGGAGGTGGGGCTCTGGCAAGTACTGGCAATCCCATGGCTGTAACTAACATGCATAGCTGATTGCAGAATTTGAAACTGATTGCAGTTTTCTGTCAGTGTGAAGAGAAATTGGATGTAAATGTTCCTAAATCCTAAGGATCTCCCTGACAAGGGACCCAGAATATGACCAGTGGCTACAAGACTATGCTGGCCATAGCTTTGATTGCTCCCCTTCATCATTCTACTTCTTTGGCTTTCTCTTCCTACTAGTCCATGCTCACAAACAGGGATGAAACAGAGCTCAGCACTGGAAGAACCTCTGGAAGAAGGACTTCCCAGGATTTCAAGATTCCCCTGTGTTCCAGTTTTACAGCCACAGGATAATACTGAGTCAGGTTCATCCAACTGAACGAGTGCAAATGAAGCAGCTAAATGAGACTACAGTTCCCATGGGATCCTTTGGAACTCAGTTGGGCTTTCATGCAACTCATACAGAGGCTGCTGCTGGCACAGATCAACTGGGTGGTCTTCAGGGGCAGTGAGTAAGGCAGCCACAGTAAATAGCTTTCTTTCGTATATGTTTTCTTTTTAGCTTTTGAGTTGACCACGAGAAACCAGCTTTCAAACTCTGAATTTACATATAGAATTTGCAGGAGATTTTAGGATTACATTACAAACTTAAATTCTCAGTGATTTCTCTGTACCTCTAATGAGATACTGCAATAGAAATATTATCCAAACCTTGATCATAATTTGAAAAAAAATAAACATTTTAATCAATTTTCTCTTATTGTTGCCAGTACTAAAAACTATAAAACAACTTACATATCCTCAAATATTTTCCTCTGGAGAAAAAATGGTAGAAGCCAAGTTTTTAAAAGCTTTTGTTACGACATTCCACACTTCTGACTATCATGCTTTAACAGTTTTATTATTTTCAACAAAAGCACTTAACTGTGCATGCATTTTCTTTCTGCATATTTATACTTCTCTGAAGTAGATTAAGGAAGTAATTTTCAAGAAGATCACATTTTTTTGAGTTATTTTGTTGCAAAATGGAAATAATTGGACTGTGATGGGTACAGACTGCTAATAACTGCAGCTCTTTAAAGAAAAGGTATTGTTTAAAGAAGAGGTATTGTTTAAAGAAGAGATATCATCTTACCCAATGAGCTATTATTCAGGACACTCTCCAAATACTTAACCATTGCCTCAATATCACTGTTCTGTGAAAAAATGAAATAGGAAAAGCATTAGTGTGAACACAAACTTAAATATAAACACTATGTTCCAGAGGTATGATCCCACAAACACAGAGGATATCACACCAAAGAGTGTCAAGACTAGACTACAAAGAAGTTACATTGCCCAGGACTTTTTCTATGTTTTCTTCTCCTAAAACACCAGGCTTGGGAATGGTGTCATATCCAAACAATTAACGTCAGATTCCTTGCACAACACAAGTGTTTAGAACAACTATGCATGGAAGTTAAAGAAGATATATTTACTGTGGAAGGTGGAGTGCAGTCTCTGAAAATACACCAGCATTTTACTATCAGTTAGTCCTGGAATATCTAAACCAACATTAAATTGAAAAAGGCAAGTATGTGCTTCTTAACTATGCCAAAATTTCTTATGGTAGATGCCCACAGCAAAGTAATACTTATGTTTCATGTAATTGCATCTACTTACACATCTAGTAACAATGACTGACTGAAAAACTTTTAGTTAAGAAGAGAGTTTAGCACTTTTCTATTTCAAGTGTTCCATTACCAGATGGTTAACAGTCTTTCCATGATATCTTTCATGTGAAATGCTGTTTGTGTACACATATGAAATTTAAAGTTCTGGCCATTAAGCAATGATTGTTGTCCAGGAAGTACATCACAATTTTATGAAGTGCAAGAGAAACCTGGACTCTGGGTTTCTAGACATTTCTTGACTATTTAAAACTGAAAGTCAAAATCTTGACCTTAACAAAAAATATGTCAAAAATATGTATTTTAAAGAAATGTTCAGCACTCTATGCCTTTAAGACAGAAAACAATGGGATTAAAAAAAAAACCCCAAACAATACTGACCTCCACTTCTACAGCGGACAATCTGCTTTATATTCTTCTGTGATCTTAGTCAAAATGCTCATTCTAAATTCCTCAAACTGAGGAACTGCCAGTATACCTTAATGGGATAGCAATAATTGTTGGCAAGTACTGCTAGCTGGTTAGTGACCTCTTGGTGCAAATAGGAGCTGTCATGGATGAGCATGAACTAACTACTCTTCACCCCAAGTGAATATTTGAAACAGGCTCTGCTATTTTAGAAAGATGGGAATCAGCTTCCTGGTGTCCATTGCAACAGCTAACACAAAAGCTGTAGATTTGAAGGAGACTCTGCCCTTTTGGAGCAGGCTGTGGGATCCTGGATCAAGTCAGCACCAGGGTTTCCAGTTCTGCAGCCCACCCAAAGTGCTTGAGTTACCTCAGGTGACCAAGTTAATTTCAATCTGTTTATCTGGGCCTTTTGCCAGTCAGCAGTGAAATGCCCAGGAAATGACAGAAAATGCATTCATTACATTTATATATACAATACATATTAAATATTGAATTAAGACTGTATTACAGATATAATTTCTCAGTACTTCTAAAAAATTATTAAAAGAATCTATAAGACTTCATTAAAAAATTACGTATTTTTCACTAAAAGCTAAAAATTAGTATTAATTTTCTGCTAATATAATTTTGTATTTTTTTTATTTTCATTCTTACTAAGCTAACCACAAATCTACAGATAGATAGAGAAAAGCATAGTAATTGACTATTATTGCTTTAATAAAAACTTTTTTTTTCTTTTTAATGGGATAAAGATTGTAATTCCAAAACCTTTGACTTCTCTCAACAGGACATCACATTTATTCCAATTATAACAACAGAGCTAATTTTTTCTCTTTAGGCTGTAAGGCAAAAGATACTTTTTCACCTCTTTCATCACCCCTGCCTTTTCTCCAGGTGGCTTTAGCAATGAAAGAGGATTTAGCTGTTTTGTTTAATATGTTTATATAACGTTTATCTATTTAATATATTTCTTTAATGTTTCTCTTTTTTTTCAAAGAAAGCAAAGCCCTACAGAACAGGCAAGGGACTCTGACAGACACACAAAAGAGAGGCACTCCTATGTCTGAGGGCCAGTGTGGATGAATGCTTGCACATTTCAGATTCAGAACAAACAACAGCCACGGGCCAAGCCAAGGCAGGCATTAGGAATCCAGTGGAGCATTTTTGGGGTGACAGCACACAGATCACTCACAGCTGCTGGAGCTATGATAATTTATGCCAGCTGATTGTCTGGTCTGACAATCTCAGAAGCAACTCAGAATTTTAAAATAGGAACCTATTGTAGCACATTAGTAGACTTTGTCATAATGAAGAGGGTGAATTTGTTACTATGGTCACTAAAAGAAAACACAAAGAACAGGGTGATAAACTGCAGCAGAGAGCATTAATTAGCATCTCATCTAAATCAAAACCAATGGAAGCTTCACTGTGCATCAACTTTTTAAGATGAAACCCCTGTTAAACATTGTATTTTAAAATATTTCTAGAAACAGGTTGTCCTTCTCTTTCATGATTTCCCCCTAATTAGAAACTAGTTCCCCCTGAAAAAAACATGCGGAAAAAAGCCACTGGCTTGAAGGATGGAAAAATAGCAAATTGCTGCTTGAAATCTGCCAATCATCTGCATTCCTGCTCCAAAGCAGAAGAACAAAGGACACTAAACTCCAATGCTGGACAATGTATCTGAAATCAGACAGGCTGTATTGAAAGGTATCAACATGAGAAGAAAAGCTGTCTCAGCTCCCACCCTAAACCTTTAAAATTACAGTGTTCCAGTGCCTAACTCTACCTTCTTAACTGAAGGTGTTGCATCTCACGTAAGGCCACTACTTCTCAGTCTGTCTTGACATCTGTGGGAGCTTAATATAGCTTGAATAAATTGCTCAGATCTCTTTCTACATCTTGCACCCCAATTTTTTTTTCAATTAGATGACTTCTCTGACCCTCATGCTACTGCATGAACATTGGGATTTTTTTTTAATCCTTGCTTGAAGTAATGGGGTCACCAGGGAGCACCACCAGATGCAGCAATTCTGCACTCTCTGCACAGAAATAACTAGTAAAGCAATCTTGGAATTGGAAATTTGAGAGATTTGCAGAAATTAGGATGGCAACTAGCTTAAAAGTCCTTACATGGTTGCAGTGGAATGACTTCTTTGTTAGCACACACCTCCAAAAGCTTAATTTTTGAAGAAAGGGTTTGAGAGTATGAAATACATCACAGAAATAGAAGTAGGAGTTTTGGTATTAAGTAAATTACTGCAGAAGCAAATCTCTGCTATTCTGGAAGGATTTGAAGCTTATTATTAATACTGAGCATGATCCCTCCTACCTTTGAGTGGGATTCATCTCATATAACTGCTGACATCCAGAACGAAGATGTCCTGTGCATGCTAATAACTGTAGATCCCCTCATAATCACCAAAGATATCTCAGCATATTCCATCTAACTCACATTATGGTTTCTTACTTCCCCTTACAGTACTGACTTTCTGTTTGGTGATCTCAGACATAGGTGTTCAGATGTGCACAACTATGTTCAGTCTGCTTTGACCTTGGACTTACTGCAAAATTTTTCACTTGAGAAAGTGAAAATTGACTATTTTCACTTCCCAAGAAATAGAAAAGGTAATAGTGTCAGTAGCCAGAGTCACACTTAGCGTGTATCTAAGGTGCTGGGGTCAACATGAGAAAAGCACAGATAATTATTTTCTTTGATAGAGGACGTCCTAAAAGACAAATGGTTGTGGGGGTGCTTCCCAGTCAGTGTGTGCAGGTCAGTTCACAGGGGGTTAGTGCTCTGTGTGCACACAGACTGCTGGTAAAGCAAAGCCTCAGGGCCAGGGAGGCTGGATAGAGACAACAGAGTGCCAGTGGGATGGCTCTTCTAGCCCACCATGTTGGTTCTTGCCATCACTGAATTTTGAGTCACTGCTACATGAGG
>JAWWLV010000088.1:42918111-42938461 GCA_035041135.1 Platyrinchus mystaceus | reverse complement strand
CACACTTTGCTCTGTGAAGCAGAAAATGCAGCAGGAGAATTAAACTAAGATCTTCACTGCTGTCACCTTCTCATTCCTTCCACCTCGTTGTCTGACAGCCACATGCACTGAAAGCTAAACTGGTAGAAACTGCAAACTAATTTACCATTTACAGCTACTTTCTGAGCAAATGCTCCCTCACTTAGAGTTGGCTACAGCTTCTTATGTCACCATATAACTTAGCTCCTCAGAAATGCTCTCCAGACTGATAGGCAATCCATAAAACTGAATTGGGACTGGAGTGGGAGTCCTTATAAAATGTTTTTCAACACCATCCTGTTCACAGATGCTTTGTTTGCAAGGAAATGCCTGGTGTGCCTTTACATCAGTTTAACTTTGAGTCTAAAGTGCAGTGTAAATATATGTTGCTCTGTAGGTAGGACAACTTGGAATAAAAACTAGCTCTTATTAAGGAAGATTTGAAATACTGAAATTATCTTAAAGTAGCTGTTACAGAATCCAGTATGCAGTACTTTTTTTTGACATATTCAAACTCAGTGCATTTGCTTCTAATTATTTCCTAAATTCACACAGTGTTTTGTAAATGTTTTGTAACATAATGCTTTGGAAGGAGTGAAGGGAGTTCCTGTGTAGGTTTTAAAAAGACTGGGCCAGAAACATTTTAACTGTAGTCATTGACCAAGGTGAATTTTGAGGTAGGCTCTATTTATCAAGGCCAAACTAAATCAGTACAAAAATAGATTAGAATAACGCAGGAGCTATAGAGTAACATAATTTGCTATTCCTGCACTTTGAAAGCATTTGGGTTTTTTTTCATAACTGTTGTGTAGAGACTTCATGCCACAAGCTTCCCTCTGTGAAGCTGTACGAGCAAGACTTCCTGTAAGAAGTAAGCTACGAATTTCTGTGAAGCTATGAAAAGATTTAAGTAGCTGGGGCATGTTGAACAGTACATAGACTCAGAAAAGTTTTCCTGAGGAGGTTATGAGTAGAGTCCAACTCTGCATGCCCTCAATTAAGCTAAAGCGTTTGAGCAAAAACTTGAAAATAATGGACAATGCACAGAAACCTCTACATGAAGTTTTCCAAATTACCATAAACACTGGACTCTGAAATGCCATAACATTCCCAAGAATATGTCTTTAATTCTATGGTTGCCCTCATGGAAGAAGATATTAAATGGGGAGCTACAACCAAAGCAAGGAATCAGCTCTCCAAAGGCAGTATTTCTAGTGAAGAACTTCTTAAACAAGAAGAATAATGCTTTGGACAATGTAAAAAACCGCATTTTTCACTTTCTGGCTAAAACTTGCAAACTTCATTAAATCATGCTTTTGCTAGAATAAATCAGATTTACTGTTCCTTTAATTGAATCTGGGACAAGTTGGGCTCAGTGTGAAACCGAGCAATGAAAACAAGAGACAGATGAGGAGGTCAGAAGAGCACACTACACCCTCAGATCCTGCGAGAGTCTCAGGAGTTTTTTCACCCCATGTTCCAAGGACAAGTGTAGGACTGGTAACTGCAAATGCCAAAGAAAACAAGTAAGTTTCTCGCTGCAAGCATCCCACGCTATCATTTCAGCAAGTAGCAAGTCAGAGAATATGCCTTATGATCCTGGAAGTAGGGTAACCACACGAAAGAGACCAATGGGTAACCCATAGCAGAAGTCACTGCAATATTGTCTTCTTAATTGAGACAAGACTGTCTGGTTACAGAGGATACTATAACAAGAATAATGCAGGAAGGTGCTCAATGCCACTCACTATAAGTACTATTCTGGTTTATTTTGACTTGCCAGACTGAAAAAAAAAACAAGCCTTGATTTTCCTAAAAGCCTTTGAGTAGTGTGATCACTTGTATGATCATATTTTGGAGTGTTACTCAGTTACCCAATCAGTATGCATAAGTACTGGTTTACAGGCACTAAACTAAATGTGCATGTGCATAGATGCTTAAAGATGTGCTCAGGAACATTACAGGCTTTTAACCTTCTAAGACTTACAAAACTACCTTGAAAGTCCTTCAACAAAACTTGTAAAACTAACAGAGTAGAAAAAACCCACAGTATTTTATAATGAGTGAACATTTCCTATTTGAGAGCCAACTGAACTTTGCCCACTTGAAATTCAAAGCAATATATCCAGAACTTACAATTAGCAATGGAAATATAAAAACACTGTATGCAATTACTGTAACATACTTAGCTATTTTGGAACTGTAGTGAAATCAGGTTTGCCAGGTGTAATGTATTGCAACATGTTAAGCTATGGAATTTAACATGTTATAATCCTTGCAGTATACAGACATAAAAAGCAATATAATACAGTTTAGAAAGATCATATAATATGTCCTTTTATTTATATGCCTTTAATTTTTTACATAGTTTTTCTGTACAAAGAATTTAAATATTGCAAGTATTTAACTTGAGCTATTTTCCTCTTTTAACCTGACCCCTTTCCACACACAAATGTCTATTAAGAGCAGAGTAGTAGCTTATGCAGAGCTGGTATTTTAGAGAAATGGGTATGAACACAGGTGAAGCCCCAGCTAGCACTGTACTGACAATCCAAAAATGCAAGATACAATATTTTATTAGTGGCCCTTATGTCCAATGTTGTTTAGCTTTGTCTTTTTCATTCCAGGCAATGAAGTGGTGCAATGAGGACAAGCTCTTAGAAATATGGATCCACTTGTGTAAATAATTTCTTAAATACCTTTTTTAAAAAAAAAAATCTTCCCCACTCTTGTTTACCGTGTCTCATCAGCTGTGAAATTGATATGAATATAAAGTGGTACTTTTAGCCACAAATGTTAGTGCATGGCTTTAAGTTTTCATGCCTGTTAGACTGTAGCTTGTTGAATTTAACACTCCTTATGGCTCCTGTGAAAAGTCTGAGGTTTTGGTAATGGAGATAGCTTTGTACTCAATATCTTTCAACTGTAAAAACTGATCCAAATCAGAAGCATCAACAATGGAGGAAAGGAAATGGTAGTTTTTGTTGCATCCGTAATTGTGCTGAACTATCTGGAAGCACTTTTAGATACAGTTTATGATTTTGTAGCCAATTTCAAGGCAAGTTCTACTGTAAAAATTTAATCAGAAACCCTGAACATTTAGCTATTACTGCTGTATAGTGGGATTATACCTTGCTCTTCACGCTATTTTCAGCTGCAAAGACTGAGCTTCTCTACCTAGAGGATTTTCTAGGTAGTAAACTAAATTTCAGATATTCCACACTGATTTCCCACATGGATCAATACAATGCATGTTCTGATGCAGATTTCTCTGTATCTTTTACAATAAGTCCCCATAACTAGTGTTTCCTAATTTATTAAATATCTCTGAAAACTTGAAACCAGTCAGAAGAAATCAAGTTTTACACAGAATTGGAAGGAATTAAGCTGTAAAATCTGGCTTTCACCAAAGTGAAAGGACCTGCACTCAAATAATTGATGTGATGTAGTAACAGATTTTCAACCCTACCTGGCCCAGTGTGTAGTAGCACACACAGAAAAGCCATGTTGGCCTATCAGTGGAAAATCTAGGGAAAGGATGACCTTCAGCATTCTAAACTCTCAATATCCAGTTCTCTGGAAAAATGGGTCTCAGCTCTTCTGGTTACTCTTTTATAATTGGAAAAGTAAACTGTAAGGTCAACAAAGTAAATTAATAGATGAAGATGAAATATATTGCTATATTAGGAGGTAATACATTACTTTCATGATGGTGCCAGTAGCTTTTTAGAAGGAGGCCATATCATTAAGCATTAAACACCTAATGAACCTGCCTAGATGGAACTACCTTGTTCTAGCTGGCACAGGAAAACACTGACCTTATTCATCCATAACATCAAGGCTGGGTGTAGCTCATTGACACTTTTATTATTTTGTTGATCATTTTTTGCTCATGTTTTAGAAAATAAATTATTTTGTTCCATCTGCACTCACTGTCATTCATGGAAATGAGCAGTTAAATATGCAGACTTCTTTTTCACAGGTTTTTTTTTCTCTCTTAGACTAACTGACCTCTGGTTGCCAGCACTACAATATAATTTGCCTCACCAGTATTTTCACAAAACCACTATTGAAAGATAGGTACATGCACTGAAAATGCAATAATCTTCAGAAAAATGTACATTGGCATATCTATCATTGTTCAAATGGAGATAGTTTCTATAAAAATGGGTCAAGAGATGGGGGGGCAGGTAATGTTAAGCAATTCATTGCAAAGTGGCTTTTTGATAATAATAAGAGAGGATGAATTATTTTCTACATATGTATCAGCAAGAACAGGGAAATATAGGTAAAAGTTTATCCTGACACATTTTGCAATGCCCATTCCTGTGTCATTGCCATGACTTGCAAAATATGTCTTTTTAACAATCAGAAATAATTGTTGAATAAAATGAGCTGGAGAAATGAAGCAGAAAACAAAAAATCCAAATTAAAATACAAAGGGAATTGTTAGCTATTCCGTTTTATGCTGCTCCTTAAAAACAAATGAAATGTAGAGATACACATACATATATTTTCAACACAAAAATATTTGCATTTAACACTGACAGTGGGTCAGTGTTTCTGTATACAATCTCAATACAAATCTTCATTCAGCTCTTTTGTCTCTTGCTTGTACTTAGTGAAACTGGAGGTGGAAGAGACACAAAGATATCTACATTAAACTAAAATTATTCCCAGTAGTTCAATATATTCTTAACTGCTCTGTCGGCACTAGTGTTAAATTATTTGTATGATGACAATTACATAAATTCCTGGACACATAAGATGGAGACATCTACATTTTTCAGTGAATAATAAACACAACTATAAAATATTTTCCCATAAATATCTCATTATCAAAATACAATCTGTTTTAAGTTTTGTTTCCAATTAATGAATCTAAAAAAATTATTGCAGATTAAAGCTATTACATAAATTATGTGCAAATGAGGAAAGCAATTTTTATTGATCTATATTTACAAAGGTTTACAATTCCAAGGAATGCATTAGTGGTCAAAGTACCTGAAAAAATACAGTAAGAGTATATACTGTTCAATGACACACCCAATGTACTTCAGTTACTTACTTAATATGATTAATAGTAATTATTGAAGTAATTTTTTCTAGCTTTTGCATAGCCACTTCATTGCTAAAACTTCATTTTAACCTAGATTGTATGATTAAAGATACAAAACTGTTAAGAAACTTATTATAGTAACTTAAGAGATATATAAATTTAAAATGCATTTTTAAACCTTTGCTATTGCAAGGACTGTTATCTATCTATCTGCCATGACTCTCTGAAGATCTGCAGTGTGGAGAAAAGTAATAGCCAAATCCAAAGAATCCTTTGTTCCAGTGTGCTGTAAAACACAGCTAGATCAAGGAACTGGAGAGACAAATTCCAGAACCACATAATGTAAGAACAAACAGTAGGTGACCCTGAGTCCTGGAATAATGCAAAATGAGAAAATTCAAAGAACAGAGTCATGAGTTTAAAACTTAATAGCATTAAAACCAAAATAGTCTACTGTTAAGGAGGTAAGAGCTAGAAAGCATCTTAAGGAATCAATAAGGAACAAAGATCCAGGTAGGCTAAAAGTGATCAGTGTTCAAATGTATGAAAAATACAGAAGTGTTATATAGAGGTTTATACACAGCAGAATATTACTGATGCCTATAAAAACATGAGGAGAATAAGCAAAGGAAGGAAGAGAAGTACTTAAGCTGCAAGGCAATAAGGCAATGCCTCTTAAAAAAATGTTGGCATGAAATAGCCAGAAGTCTAAGCCAGAAATAAGAAGGTTCATTAACACTGCAGCAGTTTAGCCCAGGAACAGCTTTCTACCCAGAAAAGCATGGGGAACTTTTCAGAGTGCATAAAACAGGTCAGATTCTTTAGGAAGGGAACAGTGTGAGTAGATGCCTATAGTAGTCACAGTCTGGACCTGGTGGTCAAATTGAAGCTTGTATTCTTCTCCATGGAATAGAAGCAAATGGTTAGAAAGTGGTGGGATTGAGTGACAGCATTTTCACTCTACCAGAGCACCAGCAGAAGTCAAGATAATGTCTCTGAAATATGTGTGTTTAATGCACAGCTTCATCTCTTGGCTTATTAAAACAAAAATAGCATGACTTGCTATTCACATAATTTTTCACTGCTGCCCGCTCCCAGGTTAGAACTGGAACCCATTCTTCTTAAGCTGAAGTAACACAAGCACAGAAGAATTTAAAAAATATTTCTGTCTGCAAAACTTCATGTTTCTTTGATCTCCTCCCCCTCCCCAAGTTCTTTATTTTCTGCTGAGGTATGAAGGATGCGGCAGAACACGTGCCTGAAATCTCAGAAGTGAACAGGCAGAAAGGCAACAGCTGCCCAAGGTACACAAGCCATCATAAGCTGGTGTGGCTTTGCAAGTGACATCTGAACAGTTAAATTTAAAAATTGTGCTCTCAATCAGTCCCATGGGACTAAAAAGCACTCCTACCCTTTTTTGAGGGAAGAATAAATATGCATCGGATTGCTGGATGGCGTAGTAAGGAACACAATGTTGAAAAACTAACATCTTTGCTGTTAAAAAAACAGTATTTACATTGAATCATTTCTCTGTAAGAACCAGATAATTTCTTTAATTTTCTCAAGAACTTACGCCATTAAAAATCTTGATGAAGCTTTTCTGTAACAGACTGCGTTCAACTCAACATCAAAAGCACAGTGTCCACTCACATCTTTCATCTTCCAGAAAACAAACATGCTTGAAGACTAACAAATTGGTCAGCTATTGGTGACTTCAAAGAACTCCTTTAAATGGTCTCTCAAGTGCACAGGGATACTAGTTAGAATAAAAAAGGTTAAGAATATCATTGCTGATTACATAAAGCAAAGACGGAGAGAAGCTTAAACTTCCCAGGGAAGTGTACAGCAGTTGAATGCTTTTGACATTGCTGAAACTTGTCCACTGTGAAATCCAAAACCCCAAACTGTCATAGTGATTTTTGTTTATCTAACTACACTACCTTGTTTTTCTGAACATTCAGTTATGTGTAACTACCACTGCTAAAATTGGATCAAGATGCCACAGTTTTTAAATATACTTACTAAAGCTAAACCTTGAGCTTCGTATTTGACACCTTCCACAATGACATACAACTGCAATTCATAATGTTTCAGATAATTTTCAGTGAAAGAGGAGCGCAAGGTGTTTTATTCTCTATGCCTTTCCCTAATTCTTCAAGAGCCTGGTCTTTCAATACTCCAAGCCCTGATCTTCTCTTTTGCTCATGTTGCAAATTTTTTAAGGACTGCAGATCATGAACCAAAGATAGTTTGACCTTTCCTCCATGCCTGTGGGGACTGGGGTTCTATCCCTAGCTGTTACCCACCAGCTTCTCCCATTTCTGAGAGGATTTTTTAGGTCAGCCCTGAAATAATTTATAAGCTGTTCCTGCCTTTTCTCTCCTTCCTCAACAGTTTTTAGTTATTAGTTATAACTAGGGAGCTTGTTTTTCTGGTTTTCATAGTCTACTTCTGCTAACCTGGTATGGGTTAGCAAGGTTTATTAACATGTAAGACAACTTTCTAAAACCATTTTATAGCCTTGATTGTAGTTTTCTTGTTTTATTATTGTATAACCATTGATCAAGAACAAAATTCTGTTGGAAAATCAACAGCTGGAACAGTTTCTACATTTTCAAATACAAATATGCAATTAATAACTTAATAATTAGGCATGTAGGATATGCATAGTTGCACTGAAATGTTTAAAGAAAAGAAGAGTATGAATACTGAATAGAGTAAGTAACAACTTCGACTTCAGCTTCAGGAATAACAAGGTATTCACAAAGCAAAGAAGAGAAACCCTGTAATTTCTGATACCTATCCACAAAACCTTTTTGTCAGAACCCACCACTTCCACATCAGAGACTCCGGAAAAAGCAATTAAGCATGCATTTAGCTCTGTACAATGGATTGACCCAAGTTTTGCATCACAGATATAAATGCATCTCATTTCTGTCATTATACTTTAACAGCTTAATGACCTCTAAAGGCAGAAACATCAGTTTCTTTCCTTTCATGCATGTTGTTCTGTTTCTATTTAGGTATCTTTGTATGCATCTCCCACCCACGTTTACTGCTTTCTCTCGCTCCTCTATTTGCACGTTTGCCCACCCTCCTCCCCAGGATGTATTTGTAGCAGCTGGGTTCTCTCCTACACAGGTCATCTCTCCTCATACTGTGAAACAGCAAGGCAACTACACAGACATAAATGAGGTTACATTCAAAGAAAAAAGCTATTTGCTCTTAAAAAAACCCCAAACCTCCACCTCCACCACAAACAAACTGATTCTGATGCCTTTAATTTAACAACATGTACCTTCACAGATGTACATAAACCAACACTAAAGTGCTATTAGAGAAAAGTGGTTTTCATATTTAAAATGTTTTAATATTTTTTATTTTTAAATAGTTCATATTTAAAAGTATTTAATGCATTTTGCAAGATTCTAATCCAATTAAAAATCTTTCACCATAATAGTGCTTACACAATGATTTTTAAATATCTAAGGCTAAGGTGTTATTCCAGAACATTGTAGAAACAAAACATATAAATGTGATCATAAAAATACTCATTAAGCACAGCATTTCCACAGTGTGACCCTTTTTGAAAATCTTGACTATTTTTTTGTCTATTACAGAAAAATACAGGTTATCCAGTACTTCATATTCTTTAACCAGTAGCTAAGTATTTGAGGACAGTATAGAGAAGCAGAGTTTAAAGTGTTTCCATCTGCTTCTCTCATTGTTAAAGATAAAGAAAATGGCTTCAAAGTGTACCAAAGGTGCAAACACTCCGAATTCTTGTATTCGTTTTTGCACTGGAGAGATAATTTAGGAAACGTTTTTCCAAGACCAGTCATTTCACTATGTGTAAACTTTAAGCTATTTCCTTATAATTCAGTATGTCATTTTGGAGTTAGTACTGTCATGTCCATTTCTGCTCATAGGTCATTCAAACTTTGGGAACACAGATCTCCTGCCATGCCACCTTGCTGTACATCTGCTGTACACACATCCACCTAGATTACTTTCCTTTCCTCTCTGTAACTTTTTTGGCAACTTTACAAATCTGACCACTTTTTAAACCGCAGTTTCCCCACCACAACTACAAGGGACAAATCTTGCTTTCATGATAGGAATTTTCATTTAACATCAAATATTGAATTCTTACCGTGATCTGTAACTTCAGAGACGCAGAGTTCACTTGTCTCATTTCCACGTGGTTCATCATGTCCGATGGACACATAGTCGTGTGTAATGACCGGCTGAGAATGAATGAGGTGTTTTGAAGTCTGCTCATCAGATTCCTTAGTCCAGTGATGACGTAGAATGGAGAAACAGGCACAGTTAGAGCTTTCAGCAGCATCTCAATACAGTGGTTGCCCTAATCTACACAATTGCTGGGACTTGGATTGGGCAAATACTAAAATAAAATCCTAACGTTTCAGCCACAAGCAGAGACAGATTTAACATTTTTTTTTTTCTTCAGACACAATGGGAAATAGAAACCAGAATGTACGCAAAACAAAAGGTAGAAGACAAAGCACATAAAACCTTATTATTTTTGTGAGACTTTCATTGAGTGTTTCCAAATGGACACTGTTCTCTCTACAATAAGATGTGGTGCTAGAATTGAACAAGCACATCTTCTGTTGCAGATAGCTTAAAAGCAAAGGAAAATTACACTGGGAGTCACTCCAAGGATTCACTCTTACTCAAAAGCCAGCTGAAGTGTTAATATTCTCAACCAAATGAAAAGAACACACAGCCATGCCAAATTAGTGTTAAAAGGATTACAATTCTAAACATCTTGAAAATGAATGTATTTTGAACTTTGATGCCACATATTCAGTAAGAACATTTCAGAGAGCAGATTTAGATTTAAGGGTGATGTAAGAAATTTGTGCAATGAACAGAGAGCCCGTTGAACCATATCTGAATAACTGAACGCACTTTCCCTCACCCCAGATCCACAGGTTCAGCTAAGCAGTCCATACTTTCACGCGCTTCCCAATTATTAGTCTCAGAACAGGACTGTGCCCCTAGTGCTAAAGAAAGCATGTGGGAAACAGGAAGGTGTTGTACACTGGATGCACACAAACGAGGCCTCCAGAACAACGGCCCATACTCACATGTAGGATGTTGACATTCAGCTGCTGAAAATGACGGGACTTGAAATCTTGCATTCTTTTGACATTTTCTTGATATTTTTCTTCTGCCAACTGTCTGTAAATATAGAATGCTTGTGTTTAGGATGTGATAGCAGGGCGTGCACAAAGGGATCTTCTAAAAGCAGATTCCACAATGAAATTCCCATCTAGCCAAACATTCATGGCATGTATTAAAGATAAGGTTAGCTTTCATGAACTTCAGATCTTATTTCCAAACACTGTTATATTTTACTTTCACAGCTTGCATAATACAATTAAGAATTAGTAAATTACTAGTCCCACTCTTTTTTATTTCTTCCAAAGGTCTTAAAATACTTTGGGCTTTATTCCACCATGTAGTGCAGGGACCTTTCAGCTGTAGACAGGCATGCAACATTTGTGTGCTTTAACTGCTTCATCTGGGCAAGTTGGTAACTGTGGTTTTCCGTATGGAACTACATAAGACAGGTGCTACATTAAGCACTGAGTTTTTCCAGTTTTTCCAGTTTCCATTACTATATTCCCTTCCCATCCATCTCTAGATTTGCACTGCTGAAAGCAGATCTCCAGTCTGAGAAGGTATCATTTTTGCATTGCTTCAAATATTTTCAGCCAGACCAGCTGACAATAATCTAGAGCTCCATGTAGATCCATTTTAAAGATTCATGACTGACAAGGTTTGAATATTAATGTTGCCTTTATATTACAAAACAAATACATTTAATTTTGTTGTTGGGAGGAAAACAATCCCAATGAAAATCTCAATCAGAAACACAAAAATGCAAGAAAGCAAAGAAAATGAAAAGCAAAGCAAAGAAAACGAAAAGCAAACTAGAACTATCCTGCAATTAGTATTACTTCCTAATCTCCATTCATTTTAAAAAAGTCAGATAGACATCCTATTTATAAATTTCATATTGGTACAAGAATTGGTCTAACATATTACTGAAAACACCATGCAGAAGAGGTGTTAAATTTAATACTTTTTATACAGTGGTTTCAATTCAAAGAGTTGTTTTTTTTTTTTAATGAGAATAAATTTATGTATCAAATGCAATGTTTTCAGTCAGACACAAATGGTCTTTAGACAATATTTTCCAAAACGACATGAACGCCTTTAGTTCTTTTTTTCTAGATTTTGGGCATGGGGGTCAAAAGGTGGCTCAAGTATTGTTAGGATGTGATTTTACAGAACACATTTGCTCAACTGCAACTACTGTTATTTGCAGGTATATGTAGCTGCAGAGTTTCTGAGCCCATAAAGTCCAACTTCATGTCAGCACACAATATTTTTCTGTACAAGGACATCACTGTCTTATCGAATTGCTGACATGCTTTGGCACAACAGGGTTAAGATGCCAATTCTAATGATCAAAAATAATTATTCCCTCTATTACCCTCTATAAATACTGAATAAATATTTGTTTATTCACATTGCACTTTGAAAAATGCGTTAGAAGAAAACATTAAAAATTAATTAAAAATTAATGTGGTGCTCTTCCAGTTTTCATTCATACCAAATAAATCACTGAATATTTTTAACTGGGAAAATATCAAATGTGTCATCAAAACAGTATATTCTGGTTTAAAAAAACCCCACAAAAACTAACTAACATGCACAGACACATAGCCTTCCAGCTGTTTCTCATATTCCATCAGAAACAGTACATAATGTCCTCCAAAACCTTTTATTATATCTCACTCACTTAATAAAAAAACAGAAATCATAAAGCCTTTATAACATGTCCATTATCCCTGTTTGATCCTTTGAGAAGACTACCCTCTGAGCTATTAACTTCTATCAGAAAACCTCTGAGGCCAAAACAATTGACAAAAGCTGGATTGTAATAAATGTCCAACTCCTCAGACCGTTCAATTCTTAAAATAACAAGTCAGTAAAAAAAAGTCTTGTACTGTAACACATCTGAAAATCTCTCATATACTTATTTAACCAGAAACACAGTGCTCAAAGTACCAGTTTTGGGCTAATGTTCTGACTTTTGTCCTACATAAATAATTACTGTGATTTATTGTCATCCAAAATCCCCATTCATTTTGAGTAGCTGAAGACCCTTTCTATTTTTATTTCTACCTTGACAATTCTAACTCTCTCATTAGACCGTTGGATGGGGAAAATTGCAAGGTTAGGGCACAACTTACTTCAACTTCTTTGCTTTCTCATCTGCAGCATTTAACTTTCTCAGCCGCATTCGTTCCCGTGGTGTCATTTTCTGGACTTCAGACAGTTCCTGCAGAGTTTGCAAATGAACTTTCCTCTGCCTGAAATGGAACATGTGCAAACCCATCTTCATATAAAAATGTAAATATTCACTATTTTGATTTGATATTGAAACACAGTGACATTTCAGATGGAATTATTAGAAAATCACTGGAACTATAACAGACTAAATAGACTTTAGTTTGGACAGTAATGCCTCTTCTAAATTGAAATATTTAAACTTGGATTTGTGAAGAATGTGAATCACTTCAGGGGAGGATGGAAAAGGTAAAGTAATCTCCTTAGAAGAATAAATGTTGAAGCACAGTGAAATATTTACCCTGTCAGGCTTCATTATTGGGCATATTCGAAGTACAAAGACAGTCTCTAAATGAGAGCCACAGAAAAAAGCAATATTGCTTGTACATTTTACATTGATTGTTACAAGCTGTCTAGAATAAAAGAGAATATTAATGAGTCTTTAATGACAGGTATAATTATCATGTTGTCCTCTTGCATTTCTGGTCCTAATCAATAATAACAATTCACTGGTGAAATGGTCTCCATAGACCATCTCTGAAAGCTGAGCATGAATTATTGACTTATGTATTTCTGCTGTATTTATCAACAGAGGAGAGCAATATTAGTCCTTTACCCAAAAAAGGATACTAACCTCAGATTTTTATCTCACATCCTACAGCAATTACAAAAATTCAACCGTAGTTTGAAATGCCTTGGCAGTCATGTTTCAGTTACACCAATATATATTTGTCATGTATTTATGATAACAAGTATTAATTTCATATTACTATTTTTGCCCTTATGAGATAAATTCACTTCTGATAATCTACGAGCCAGGTTTGTAACCATACATATTGTAATACTCCTTTTGGACTATCATTTTGAAATCAGGATTTTAATAAATGAGAAGATTTCATTATGCTTTTCAAATAGTGCGAAGATATGAATATTAGTGTGAAATATGAAATATTAAGGACACAGACAAGAAGAGTTCAATTATTCATAAGAATGGAACTAACTCTTCAAGTATGAATAATGTAGACATATTTCTTGTCCTCTGTAAAAAAACTCTAATTTAAATTATAAGAATCTCTTGGGGAAAAAAACCCATTTTTTAATTCAAGTCAAAGCTGAACTTGTACAGCTTTATGCTTAAACATTTAAAATTTATGATTTGTATGGGACCCGAATAAAGTAAGCCATCAGAGGCCTTTACTAGAAGAAACTAGACTTAACCATACATGGCTAAAAGAATTCCTGGTGAGAAAAAAGCAATATTTTAGTACTTTTTTAAAATTTTAAATATAAAGTAGCAATGGTTGCGGAGAACACCATTACAAGGAACTGTTTGTACGCTCATTGGGACCAGAGTATTGATTCATTACAGTAGATGTGGAGAATTCATTATGTTTAAATTTTTTCCCCTCTTCTTTTCAACTCTCTATCATTTTTTTCAGGTTCTTTTAGTTCATTTTACCTATCTCTTTAGATCTGGGAATTGCAGAAATTATTTGGCATTTTGCTTACCAGTAGCAATACAGACAGTTAGTGTTCTCACAAGTACAATGAAAGTCATGATAAGATTATGAATTTTTGCATATTTCGAACACTTGGACAAAAATAATCAGACCATAGCACATGTGAGGGTAATTTATAGGGAAGCTTCTCCTAGGATTTTTTTTTTCTCAAATTAATGTCTTGAATTTTAAAACTTCCAGGTAAATTTCCATGCTCAAACAAAAGCAGTTCTCATTCATTGTTCCACAATTTATGGGAATTCTGGACCTCTGCATGGCAGCAGCTGACTTTCTGTTTCCTTTCATTAATGAAAGTATAAAACTAGAAAGGTAGAACTTGCTCTTAATCTTAGAGACTAGATACCTGCTTTTGAACAAGTATAGTTACAGATTCTGGGATATACACAAATGTCCTCCCCATATGCTAGGTGGGTCAATAAATGGCAGAAGGTGATGAGATACAATACATTCAGAATAGTGACAATGCATCAGGTATAGAACTTAGTATATATTACAAACAACAGAAATTGGTTTTATCAGTCTGTTCTAGAAGCATGGAGTATTAAGTCTGAGTATATATTCGGCAGGTAGCAACGCTGCTTCCTCAAAGCAGCTGCAATCTTTTTTGGTACACATTGAAAATTTCAAATCTTGCACCCACAAGATAAAGGCATGGATTAAAAGTTTCTTGAAGATTCTCATACTCTATGTTTCAGTAAGCATTAAATACTCAATATAATCCAGATACCCTTGGCATAATATTTGGGCAAGATTTCAGTGCCTCAAGATTATTTATGGCATATCTCTGAGGAACTTCTCTGCATTTAACTACATTTAATTTGAAAAGGCAGGAGTCTTCTCAAAGTTAATTGAAACAACTTGAAAGTATTGAATATATATTGTTGGATTTTACATCAATGCTTGCAAGTGCAACAACCTATTTATACTAAAGGTACCTATTCATACCAAAACGGACAGCTTTGGTATCACAAAAAAAACCCAGAGACTTATCAACAAGAGACAAAAGTGACAGGGCAGAAACCCAAACCATAATTTGTAGAGATGAGAGCCTACAAATACACTACCAGTACTTTTACTGGGTAAAATGATGTACAGAAGATTTCGCTATGTGAGTTCAACTATCTGTACTCTGCTTTCTTCCTACCACTGATAGTAAACAACACTTTATTTGGAAAAGCTGAAGACGGTCACCTCTTCTGAAGGGATGATTGCAAGCAGCAGAATTGGCAGCATCTGCAAAGTGACCACAGTTGCAAAACTGTGGGTCCTGTCAAAGAGCAAAAAAACAAAGGGGAAAGGCCTATTGACTCAAAAGCACTGCTAATTCTGGACTGGAGAGTGGGTTTCTTTCTTGTTGTTACCTACTAATTCAAAAGAAATTTCAGATAGCTGTTAAAGAAATGAAAGTTATTCAGAGGAAACAAGAAACAAGGAGGTCCATTGCTTCCTCACAGGATTACAAACTCCTGATTCTGAGCATGCTAGCTTCTAACTGAGCAAAACCTGTACAGAAAACTCAGAGATTGGAAGCAAAGGGGAGATCCAGCTGCCAATGAAACTGCTGAGCTAATTTACAAAGGCAAAATTAAATTGCCCATGCAGACATTTGCTTTAAACATTGCAGCACGTAATTTAATGCAATTAAATAATTTAATATATATTCATTGCCTAAGAGAGAGATCATGTGCAAAGACACTACTGATGTTAGAGCCAAGAAATACCACTAGCCTTAATTTCTCACTATAGTTACAAGACAAATATAATAGTATCCTACAAATGTATTAGATGAATACTAGTTTAAGTTTATATGCTTTTTAGCTTGGTGTCATTTAGGAAGCATAGCTTTCACATTCAATTATTAGCAGGCACAGAAACAGCAGCACTATAAACAATCTTGACATAACTAAAATGATGACTTAAGCCTTCAAAATTTAAAGACAAAGGTCATAATTTACATACCAATTTGTACTAAATTAACATAAGCATATACTACACGTCTGCACAATTCACACAGTCATACAATAAAAATATTTTATCCACAAATTATGTAGCTCACTAATAGGGTTTCTCTTCTGTGTTTCTGGGGAATGGGTCCCTCTGAATATAAAGCACTATGAGATTAACAGAAGTCTTAATTGTATTACTTTGCAACACTGCAATTTCATATACTGCTGCCCATAAAACTGGTAAAAATACTTACACAGCATCAAAAACAGGAGCAGTTTCTTTCTGCCAGTTAAGTGCCTTGTCTTTCACAGTCATGTTTGTAAACTTGTACTGTATTTTCTGCAAGGAAATAAAACAGAAGGGGTATCAACAGTTGATGCTAAAGTTATTCAGATTCTTCAGCTATGACCCAATACAGTCCTAATGTAAAACCTGACTAGGCAGTTTCCTTCCCCACCTTCTTATAAAGCCAAATAATATATACCGTGCAATCAAAAGAGCAAGATGCATTGGTATTCATTAAATTATTACTAACCAGAACAGTTTAGAGATATATATACCCAGGCCTAAATGATCTGCACTTGTTACACATAAATGTCTGTTTTCCTTATTGCTCGTAACATTTCAGAGGAGATGCATACATTCAGCATATCAAGTGACAAGGGCTTCATTTCTCACTGCCTCACTCCCTCAGTCATATTTGTAATACAGCTCTGAAAGTCCCCTGGATTAATGTTCCCATGAACTGCTATCTAATTATTTTTTCTCAACATGTTTTCCTTGTTTACATTCTGTTTTTGCAAAATGCATACTCAAATGGTAAGCGTACAGCTATCAATTTTCCTTACATACCTTTAGTTGTTCATCAATATAAGGGGTTTTTAGGATCTCAGCTGCTGCTGGTCTCAATGAAGGATTCTTATTTAACATGCTGGAACATTAAAAACCAAAATTAACGATTAAGCGATTTTCCAAACTAACTGAAAAACCTGTTAAACAAGAAAATAACAGACCTGCACAGCAGAGCATTCAGTTTGCTTGGATATCTATCAGGAAGAGAAGGTGTATCACCTTCCACAATTTTTATCACAACAGATAAAAAATTCTGTCCAGTAAATGCATGGTTCATACAGCACATCTCATACAGAATGCATCCCAGAGACCTTGAAAAATAAACAAATAGGAATAGCATAAGCAATATTTTTGAAAGTAGCATGCATACTGACATTACAGTAAGTAAAATCTCAGTTGTATGCCCTTTCCTCCAGAGAAGGATATTTCATTATCATAGTGTCCTTTTAATCTAAAATATTTTTATTCAGGTCACAAATTGATAAATTTATAAACAGGATAAATCAACGTTCTATTTCCATAGATTCTGTATATAAATACACACACATATATACATGTAAAAATAAAGTAAAAACCCATTAGATAAACTACCTTAAGCAGTTACTCATTAAAAAGTAAAGAATACAAATTTTTAATTAGTGACTGACTGAGAAAACACTTTAGAGGTGTTTGGACATAGGTTTCGTTAAATTGGTTTTGCAAATTAATTTCTGACAACAGACTGAAGCTAAAATTCAAGTTCAAATTAAGTAATGCCAGTTTCAAATAACAGAAGTGTCTTTTCGTGTGATTTCACTCATTTGGTCACATACTCAAAATAGATTATGAAATCAGTTTGTACTCAAAGAAATAAGAAACTGTAGGTGAGAGCATCATATTGCAACATCTAAAACTAAATTTCCCCAAAATTTTATTTGGAGAAGGAAAGAAGAAATCTGAACATGTAGGTCTGGAGGCCTAGCTATGAACCAGTGTCAGTTTTATATTGTTAAAAACCAGGAAGAATGATTGCAAACAATTTTAAAAGGCCTTTTGCTTTATCATCACCCTATTCACCCATCCTAATGGCAATCATAAAAAATCACCAAATTGAACATTTTAAAATAAACACTCTCATAATAATTTATATAATGACTATTTATAATAGTTTGCACTTCAACCAGGTTCTGTCTGACAAGTGTTTCTTTAAAAAACAATGGTGTTACCTCCAGTTTGCACTCAGGAGAGCTGAAACACCAAGGACTGACTTGACCAAGGTCATGAAAAATGCTGGTGAGAGCCAGACACAGGTCGAGACCAACTTAAATATCTTAAAGTAGTGTTTGACTTTGGTATTTATAATTCACAGAAGTAGTAAGAAAATAAAGCATAGTGATAATAATTAGAAGTACGTAGGGGTGAATGGCTTTCAGGAAAAGGATATAAACCTTATCTTTGAAAGCAAACAATGAATAAAGTTTCAATTATTCATTCTGGTTAAAGGAGAAGAATTGTTTTGGTCCATCTAGCACTAAAAGAACAAGAGCAAATAATTTTAAAGCTGAAAAAGGGTCTACATACAGTGGAAATAGGGAAGAAGAGAGAGAATAGAGGTGCTCCACTCACTGGTACTTTTCAAGCAGTATGTGAAAACAATTAGCAGTGAATTTATGCTAAGGACTGCCTAAAGACCAACTAATGAGGTACATAAATAATTGCCTAGTTTTTTAAAGATTTAACTGTCAAACAGCTTTCAAACTTCCAAAATCAGTAAACAGTAACACACAGATGATGATCTATATTTATGATGTATGTTCAAACTCTGAAACAAAATAATTACTACACGAGAAAATTCTTAAAACGAGAAGAACAACGAAAAAAACCCTACACACATAGCATCTAAAAGCATCAAATAAATATGGAAACCAGCCAGAGAGAAGAAAAAAAACACGAAGGAAAATCCCAACCTGACAGACTGTACTATAACTTCTGTTTGCAGAATCAATCTATTTTGCAGGCTGCTTGATTCTGGCAGCAAAAAAATTGCTTAATGAGCCATTAGCAATACAGGATTTGCCACATCAGGGAAGCTGATTTATTCATCTAGTTCAGTACTCTGACTACACCTGAGGCTTTGGAGAAGGATGAAAAGAATGCCCAGGGCATTCTGCTGCAGCCAGGGCCATGAACAGGCTATCCAGGGAAAACCCCATCTGCCCCATGAAAGATAAATATAGGGGGGAAAAAAAAAGGCAAAATGAGGGGAAAGGAATAAAGTTTTTAGTGTAGGATACAAATCTTTGAAATTAAATAAATATTTCCTAAGCTGAGAAATGCTGCTCTGGGTCCCAGAGCAAGGTTATTTCTTCTCAGGGCAGCTGCTGAGCTGCAATTTCACCAAGCTTTTGCCCCAAAACTCAATTGTGTTTCTACATTTCTGGTCTAAGCACCTTGTAAGGAGTAAGAGAAAATTTCTTCCTTATTCCCATAAGCAATCTGCACATGATGCAGACATATAATTTAATTACTTTTATAATCTCAGACCACATAATTGCTAATGTTATAAAATTCTAACATAGCCATTAAACCATCCAGCACATTTGGTTTGATGACTCCCTATATTCATAAACACGTTTGACAAAGTTCCTAAACAGCACATAACTTCAGCAAAATTGTTGTATGACTAGTTCACATGGCAGCTGCTTATGCTCAATTACATCATAAAATGGATCATCTGGACAGGCTTCAGAGTGTTCTCTACAACTTTGACTGACAGACCTGTACCTTTTCCTTCTCAGGAGAAACCACTGTGAGGCTTTTGGTGCTAAATGTTTGCATAAGCACTCTTGTCCTTTTAACATCTTCTGATCTTTTTTGTAAAAAATGTTATAGCTGTTCCAAGACTGTGAGATCCAAGTTAACTTTTAAATTCAACTCCAAAAGCCAATAATGTAAATGCATATACCTTTGTGGCTTACATCTCTCAGTCTGATCATAGCAGAAGGTCTTCAGAATTTGTTGGCTTCAGAGGAATATGAAGAATATGTTTCTGAATTTAATTTCTTCATATTCACTCATCAGCCCTTAAATGAGAACCCCATGCTGGCTGTCTTCCCCAGCCCCATCACCTCAGGCTCAACATTGCTCCTACCTGAACAGTGTCAGTAGAGTGGCTGGGAAATAGGGGGTAGACACAAATTCTATCACCATGTACAGAAGGAAACTGCCATGAAACATGATGAACATGATGCTCTTAGTCCTATGATTTAGTTTTTGGTAACCCTGTGAGGAGCAGGGAATTGGACTCAGTGATCCTTATAGACTCCATCCAACCTGAGATAATGTATGGTCCTATGTACTCATATACCATCACAACTATCTCAGCCAGTGTCTTCACTGTGTCATCTGCAAAGACTTTCGCTTACAGCCCGGCCAGCCCAGGCTCAGGGATGCTGAGGAAAACACATGAGCCAATTTTAATTTGCCTCCTGTGAATTTAGCTTTGACATAAAGCATGGAATAGCAAAGAACTCCAGCCCCAAAATTTTAACTGATGACAAGCAAAAATGTTGCAGCTTCTCTGAGC